>CM041640.1:39356702-39422977 GCA_023333625.1 Bothriochloa decipiens
TGCTCTCTTTGGACACTAAAGAGGTTGTTCAGCTGAAAATGATGGGCGAGCCAACCGGTATGGAGGGGTAGGAGATGTATTTATAGCCCCACGGGCCAAAACCAACCGTTACCTTCCAAACCAAGATTTTCGGGGTCACCGGACGCGTCCGGTCCCCAGCACCGGACGCGTCCGGTCTGTTCAATTTTTCAATTCGCGACCGAACTCAGCTAGCCGTTACATAACCACCGGACGCGTCCGGTGTTTCGGTCTGATAACATAGCTTCTGGACAGCGTCTGGTGTAGCACCGGACGCGTCCGGGCCGGCGTCCGGTACGTTATCCTTTTCTGCGTTGCACCAGACGCGTCCGGTTCTTACCACCGGACTCACTTTCCCGGCGTCCGGTGCGTTCAACCATTTTGCTGCACACGCAAATGAATAGACTGGACGCGTCCGGTCCTCTTCGATCCAGCGTCCGGTGCATCTAAAACAACCGTTCCACTTCGAATTCGACGATCTTTGTGAACGGCTTTAACTCCAACATACCTTAGGGCCTTTTTGTAGTTACCTAGTGCTAAGTTTCATAAGTGTGCATCACACCTAAACCATTAGACTTATCTAGGTCAAGCTACCCGTTTGCACCCCCCTTAATAGTACGGCCAAAGGAAAAACAAAGTCCTAACGACTAATCCGACGTCACCCAACACCATGGACGATCGAAACTAACCATTCTTGACCTTGTCGTCCATCCTTTGAAAACCGAAACGATTTCCATCGTCAAGGGAGCATGAAACCCGTATTGCCCACGGTATCCATCACCATAACCTAACTTACCAATGTTTCTGCAAAACACACGTTAGTTATGGTAAATATTGTCATCAATCATCGAAACCACATTAAAGGGGCCTAGATGCTTTCAAGTTTGACATCTCCATATCTATGACTTGTGAAACATAACCATCAACTAATACATGTGCTGATTTAATATTCAAGTGTGTTCTCATAAGAACGTCGATCAGGGACAACTTTAGAATAACCATTCAAGTAATTGAGTTTCACAAACAATTCACATAATCGTCAATCAATACAAGTTGTCTATAATGGATATTCAATGAACACTTTATTAATCATGGATACAATCAGAATATCATCATCTACATGATTAGCTCTAGGGCATATTCCCAACAATATTAACTTGAGAAATATGTACTGACTACCAAATGGACCAACAAAGGTGTTTTCAGTTTACTGTGAATCCCCTATGCGAATTGGATGCTCAAGGTCAGTACATACATGTTAGAAAACCAACAAATAATCCAAAATACTACACTTTCTAGATTAGATTGATCCGTCTAGCAAATCATGTCCTTACAAAGATAATCCAAAAGAACTTGCTGAAAAAATAATGTAACGCAGATGCTATGTTCTTAAAAACATAAAAAAAGTGGAATTCCTAGTAGAACAGGTTTATGACGAGTAGCAATGACTCTTAAATTTTCCTTATGTAAATATGAAGCCATAAGTGCGCTGACGTTTCCCAAGAAAGGAACTGAAGCAATGTTGAGTTGAACAAAATATATATACCTTTGAAAAGACATCTAAGAATTAAATTAACAAGTTTTCTCTCCAGTTCCATTCTGTGGAAGACAAATATACTATGCTTTGATTTCCTCCGAGTATCCTCCAACTTCCCTGCCAGCCAAACACAACTGGCAGGAACTCTCTAAAGCATAAATAAACAGGCCTGTTAGCTAGTTTACATACACTCAGTAAAGACTATGAATGGTTCAATGTGACTAACTGCAGATAAAGATATTTACCTCAGGCCTTTAGGGATGAGTTGCACCTCCCTGGATACTGTCACTGATTGGTGAGGATAAAGACATCACCAGTTGGTGCTCTGCTGGAAGATGCCCCACTTTGCATTGCTGAGAGGATAAATGTGCAGGTTTGACATGCTTTGATAAGAAAGTAAGGGGAATTGTCAGTGCCTGAGCATGATTCAGACCTCTTCTCTCATGCTTTGTGCTGCTCTACATTCTGCATCAGTGAATTTGTGTTAGTCATTAGCCTCAAATAGTGTAACAAACGCATTTAATTCCTTGCGTATTAATCTTGTTAACTGCATATATGTTGTGTCAGTTCAAACCTCTAGACTTTTAACAACAACCAGGGCCAGAAGGAAGTACTCCTTTTATCACAACAATATGAAGTTTTTAGCAGCTTCCTAATCCGAGCTGCAACATCTTCTGGCTGCTCCCCCTTTTGCTGGTGCTCACAGCATGGACGCAACGGAGATCCAAGGGCTGTACCGCCTGGTCTACAGTCCAAGGACCAAGCTAATTCGCAGCAGTAGTAGCAGCATGAACCCGACAATGACCGAGTGTAAGGATGAGTCCAACAGGATCACGCCTCCAATGATCAGCCCCTACAGTCAACATGGTACAACAAAGGGAAAATTACTCAAACCAATTCCCACTGAAGCAAAGCCACAAACACCTAGACACTGACAGGAGAGAAACTCATTCATCTATCAGTTACCTTTCCGTTACAGAGCACAGTTGATCCACAAACTCCCATCAGTTACCAATCACAATGTAGTATGTTTATCCGTATCTCAAATAAACTAACCTGACAATTACAGGAGGCTAGCCAATTCAATGCTAGGTTTGATTGCAGCTACCAGAAAGGCAAGCCAATTAAGCCATATGTCAGCAGAAAGCAGCAACAAACCCAACCAAGAGATGCACTTCTACCTAGTACGTCAGTAACAAAAGAAAATAAAAGATCAAAACCTTTCAGCGCTGTAGATTTTTCACGATGAGACAGTTCAATCCATGGGCCTGAACTTGAAGGATGATGTGCACCACGAACACTAGGGATGTCCCTGCTCCTCTTCGCTCATGGCCGCACCTTCTCGCCCACGGCTGGGCGTCCTCACCCGGCGACCTACCTCCTCGCCGGCGGTTGCTTCTCTTCCTTGCCCGGCTCCTATTCCTCCTCGTCGACGGTCGCCCCTCTTCCTTATCCATGGTTGCGCCCCCTCCATTGACACCCCCGCATCCTCCGCGCCGCCATGCCGGGGCACGGCGTGGGAGTGGGTGCGCCGTGCGGGATGGGCAGCGGGCGTTGGTGGCGATGTAGGGTCGTGGGGGAGCGTGAGGGAAGTGTCGTGCGCGGGGGCGGCGGTTTCGCGGACCGAGGATTTGCGCGAGGGGTGGGGTTATTAGCGGAGGGGGGTCATTAGTTTAGATGGTGACGATGACATTTCATTCCTTTTAGGAGTAAGTAAAGAATCGGGTTGTTCATGTTGTTTCAGATCCCTTTGACATTCTGTTTCAGTTTTCGTTCTCTCTACTTTTTTGTTGCAAACACATGTTTTGTGCGCTTGTTGCAGCACATGTTTCAAAATACTTGAGTAATTTGTTTCAATCGGGGTGTTTATGTTGTTTCACATGTACATTTTGTTTCAATTTCATTCCTTTGTATATTTTTGTGTTTTTGTTGCAGCACATGTTCCATGGGTTTGTTTCAACACATGTTCATGCCTTTTTGTTGTTTCAAATTGCTTGCTCCTTTTTGTTTCAATTCGTGCTCACTCTTTGTTTCAGATCCTTGACATGTTTGTTTCAATTTTTTTTACGTTTTCTACGTTGTTATGCAACACATATTCCTCTGTTTTTAAAGCATGAGTTCTTCAGTTTCAACTCATGTTTCAACTCATGGCCTAGCCATGTTCCTTTTGTTATTTTATTTTTGTTTTGTTTCTTATTTTCCCGATGTTTCACTTATATATTATTCTTTTTGTTTTTGTTTTCATTTCAATTTTGTTTTGACGGGGGCAAGGCCGGCGGTGTCTTGGCGAGGCTAACGTATGAGGGCGGAGGGCGGGGCGTACATGCGGGCGCAGTCGCGTAGGTGTAAGGGCGCGGCAGTGGGGCCTGTGCGTGTTGGACTGTTGGGAGGTGGAGCTGTGCGGGTGTAAGATCCTAAATGGCTAGAGGGGGGCGGGGGTGAATAGCCTATCAAATTTCTTGCAAAGCACTAAGACAAAGTATTAGTATAAAAGATGCGAAGCAAGTCTAGCACTAGCTCAACTAAAATTATGCAAGCCCCCTAAACAATTCAAACACAATAGGCTAAAGTCTCTAGTCACACCAACATGTCTAAGTTGTTAATTTACTTTCAGAGAACAAGAGAATTAAACTATGCAACTACTACTATACAAGATATATTGCAAGTATGAAAGAGAGGAGAAATTGACTTTTATACCAACGTTGATGAGTAGAGGATGATGCCAATCACCAAATAATCAATTTCGATAATATATATATCAACCAATGTAATTCACTGGGAGACAAGAGATGACACAATTATTTTTATCCCGAGGTTCACTTGCTTGTCAGCAAACTAGTCCCCGTTGTGTCCCCTACACCATATGGTTCGGTGGTTAATCGGTATCATACACGGAGCCTCTTCACGGCACCACAAGAACCTACCAATGGTGAGAAGTTAAATGACACGAGCAATCAACTAGAGTTATAATTTGGCCCTCCACCGGAGAAGCACAACAATCCCTCATAAATTCACCTATAAATTCACCTTGATTAGGGGCGGATACAATTAAAAAATTCCCTCACCAATCAATCCAACTCCAACCGTTTAGGTGACGGCAATCACCAAGAGTAACAAGAATACCACAATTGTAATCACCACCTTGTGTCATAAAATCAAAATCACATATGCAATGTACTAGGTCTCCCACCTCCTCTCATGAGTAAGCACCAACCATAGAGAGGGAGAGGAGAGGGAGCAGATCCACTTAAAACTCTCAAATCGATCACTAGAGTAAGCTCTCTCACTTAAATAGAGCACACAAGCTTGAGAGTGAAAGAGAAAAGAGATCAAAAGCTCTTCTAGTTCTAGGTTTGAGTTTTGGGGAAGGGCAAGAGGAGGGAAGCTTCTCTATTTCTGTTTGGGAATCGAACGACCGAGAGGGGGAGCAAGCCAGTAGTGGCCGGCCTTTTCCCTCTGGCCACCCCGACCACCAACGGGTGGGAGGCTGGGGCCGCACCACGTGCCCGCCCACGCGTTCCACCAACGGCTGGCAGCAGACCACGGCCACGCTCCTGTTCTGGCAAAACATGCAACGGGCGGCGGGGATACTCATCCATCCAACGAAATGGGCCAGCAGCAACTCGTGGCGGCGGTAGCACTTGGGCCAGCAAGCAGCGGAGGCGCAGCAGCGGCGCAAGCCAAGCAGCAGAAGTGCAAGGGTGGCGGCCCAGCAGCAGTAGCGAGCGGCTGGCCCAGCAAGCGCCAGCAGGCGCGCCAGCGGCTCAGTAGCGCCAGCTGCGGCCCACCAAATGCTAGCACAAGCCAGCGGCCCAAAAGGCCAGCAGCATCTCGCCTCCTCCACTCTTTGTCGATGGGCCGGCCCACCAAGGCCGCGGCGGCAGCAGGCCAGCCTGCCAGCGCGCCCAGCAGGCCCACACGGCCAATGAAACCCAGGTGCAGCTCCTGAAGGTCACAAGCAAATTCCTAGATTTCCAGCAGACCAACAGCAAGCAGTATAGCTGCAACTTCATCCATTTCTCAACAAAGACTCATTCCAGTCCATTTACTATCTCATCCGAAGATTACCAAAACACTTTAGCATCTGAGATAGCTTTTCTTCAAAGCTTTTCGAGGGAATTCTCAACCATCTCATCAAGTCACTAAACCCTAATGCATATGAAAAAAATGATTCAATTTAGTGGCACTAGATGAGTAAGGCAATTATAGTATTCCCCTCTTAATAGTACGGTTATCAAACCTAAATCACTCACACCCTCTGTGGTGTCTTGACTGTCAAACAAAAATCCAATTTTATACCTTTTCCTTGATATCCATGGTTTTGTCTCTCTTTCTCATTTACTAATAGTGAAGCACATGATCACCATAACATGTCCATCATCTCCACTTTCATGAACTTGTGGCCTTCTCCACCTAGCCACCATACTCCATACACTAGTGTTGCCAACCTATCTCATAGTCACTTTGGAGACAAAGGTTAGCAACTAGATTTCATCAATTAACCAAAACCAAACATGGAGCTTTCAGCGGGGCGCTGCTAGTGCAGGGGTGGGCCGGGCTCGGGCGTCCTATGCTTAGGATGTCTGAGCGCTAGCGTGACCTGAACAAATTCCTTGACAAAGACACACTCCACTCCTAACTCTACAACTGTTCGATTCCGTGATCAACAATTGCACGTGGAGAGTACTCCTCCTATGCGTACTCCTCCTGTGCACAGACTAAAATACCTTTGTCCCTCCTCCTTCTCCTCCTCCTCTCTCTCTCTATGTCTCTTCTCTCTCTTCCTCTCCCTCTCTCACTCCCTATCATCCCACGGCTAGAGAGGCGACACAAGCGGATCTTGTCGGTCGTTGGCTCTCGGCGCGGCGTCCGCCGCCCTTCTCCTCCTCCACGCTCCTCACAACGCATGGGCGGTCTAACGCCCCTCCCCCGTTGGGTGTTGTGATGGTGCGGCAGGTGATGGCCCTAGTCACGGACATGAGTGCCCCCCTCTTTTGGCGAATCGACCGGGCCCTATCGGTGGCCAGTTGCCACTGCGGGTGCCCCCTAGCGCTACCTCCTTCCATGATCCGTGCGTGCTCCTATGTTCAATGAAACCCTACCTGCTTTTACTCGACGACCCCAACTAAATCGCGAGACGCGGGCTGCCCGGCTGACCATGACTACATGTGGCCTTGTCTGAGCCGCTGGAGGCAGTGACTCAAATCAGTGAGAATGAGAGAATGAGGTACCACCAGATCTAGCCGCAGAGGGCGTAACTCGGCCAACCATGACTACACGTGGCCTCGTCCTCGCCACCGGCGCGACAGCTCAAATCGGGGAGGAGTATTGATGAGGTACTACTAGATCCCGCCAAGCGGTACGTCATCCTCAATCTCCTCCTCTTGTCTTATGACTCCTCCCCAAATTCTCTCTCTCCATCTTCCTCTTTGCTCAGGACTTCTCCACATCTTCCCTTTTGGGAATGATGAAAAAAATTTACATATTTTTCCTTGTGACTAAATTTCACGTGTATTTTGAGAAAATCCATTCATCAACCTTGTAAATAATTATAAAATCTGCAACTCAATTTGATATATAGCAATAAAAAATGGCAAGTATTTAATTTAAAGATTAAGTTGTAAATTTGCACGTACTCCAATACAAATATAACTCACTAATTTGTGGACAGCGACCACCAGATAAGGTGCTTTTGGAAAGAACCAAAGATTATCCTTGCAAGTGCAATATGCAAATGATAAATCTTTTCACAGTATTTTGACCTGGATGGTAGGGCCCCACGGCTTCGCGTGAGGCGCGACGCCGCGGTATAACACCCCAAAATTTGTGTTTTGGATTGTTATTAGAAAGCGCTAAATAAAATGTGCTTTTCTATATTCTTTTTTAGAAAATAATTGAATGGGTTTTGTTAGTATGATGCTTGCGTGTTGCTTGTGCTTTGTGTTTTTAGTGTGCTAAGTTATCTAAAACGTGATTAGACGTCAATCAATCCTTCCCGGAAATTTTATGGACTTTTCCAGTGTATTTTCCTATTTATCCGAGAGATTTTCTAATTTTTGGGTGCTCTAAAATATCAGTTTCATGTGCTCCAAATATTTTATTTGGATTCATCACACCTCAATCTACCTTTGGGTATTTTTCCATAATTTTTGGAGTTAAGGAAATATTTTTCAGGGCTTTAAAATGATTTCATCTTTTTTTAATTATTTTCACACTGAAAATGCTTGTCTCTAATTTCTAAAATTAATAAAAATATCTAATTTTCTCCTGGCTCCAAACCCTAGGAATATATATATGCCGGCATAGCCCTTGACGTGCTGGTTCCGGATCAGAAAACCCCTTCGCGAGCCGCCACTCGTAGCTCCCGGAATCGATCGCCGAAGTTCATCTCGGCTAGGGTTCCGATGAATGTTCGGCGAGCTTTTCCGGCCATCTCCTCCGTCACCGGCGAGAACCGCCACCACCAAAAGGTTCGTTTCGATCTCCTCTACACCGGCACGCCTTTCATTTTGCGAATCCTTGCCCGTTTGATCGAGTCCCTAACACATCCCTCCCTTTTCCGGCGAGGTCATCCATGGACGGCATCATCTCCTTCTTTCCCGGCCACCATGGCCTCGTGCGCCGCCCTGAGGGCCTCACCCTCGCTGCCGCTGGCCAGCCGCCGCCGGCCACAGCCGGCCGCCACCGGTCCTGCGTGGCCGCGCGTGCTTTGCGCTGTGCCGCGGTCGGCCGCTGCCAGCCGGCCAAGTCCCGGTCGAGGGCCGTGGTCCTCCCTCCCCCGCGCGTGGTAGCTGGCCGCCGCCGGCCGTAGCAGGCCGCAGCTGGCCGCCGCCGGCCGTAGCAGGCCACCGCCGGCCGGCCAGCAGGCCAGGGTCGAGGCCCCTTCCACCGGCGCGAGCTGCAGCCTGGCTGCCATGGCCATGGCCTGGAGAGGAAGATGGACAGAGGTAGAAGACGAGGTATTTACGACTTTACCACCAAGCAATTTATCTACAGTTTTACCACTGAACGTATAATCTCCTGTTTCACCGTTTTAACTCTGATTCGAGCGATTCCAGTTGCGTTAGTTTTGTGTCGTCGTGATCTAAGCAGGAGTAGTAAAGTTTATCATGTCACTAATTTATGAATTTATTTGGTTAAATACAATTTTATTAGTATTTATTTAATAGTTTTCTAATTAAAAGTAATCTAGGGTTTTATATTTCCGATCTCGTTGTGCTATGACCGTGTCGACCTTAAGCTTTGTTTTAGCAATGATCTTCATGATGTCATATGTAGGTGCATTTAATCTTGTTCACTTGTTTAATAATTAGTTGGTGCTCAACTAAATAAAAGCAACCTAGGGCTATGCTTCCGTTGTCCTTGTGTTGCGATCATGTCAACGTATGTTGCTTGTTATCAATAATGTTTGTCACATTATGTGTTATGTAAGTAATCTTATTTATTAATTAATGTGTGCTCTCTTATATAAAAGTAATTTAGGTTTGTACCTTAAGTTTTCATACATGCCTGTCAATATGACTAGTACCAACTCAAATGCTTCTTTATTAATTATGACTTGTTTAAAGTTACCTTGAAAACATGTCATGCTTTGTTAAGTGTTCTCACATGTTATATCATATTAACCTGGTTAATAACGACTCAATGCCCTTTATAATTTATAAAAGTAACTTAGTTTATATTCACATCGTTCTTTTATGCTAATGTGTTTTATATCAGCAATAATGCCTTTTCTTAATGGCTTGTTTAGTTCAACCTTGAATCATAAATGCTCTATATTTAATATCAACATGTCTTATCGTTTATGTCCTGCTTAGATTAATCTTTAAGCGTATGATGCTTCTTTAATGCTCTCACCTGTTCTAAGCTTTATAATTTATGAAGTTTAATTGACTTAGATAATATAATTGCTTATAAATAGAGTATGACTAAGGTTTAACCCTTCTTTATATTTCAACATCATCCAACTGAGTTAACTTTATGTCTTTCTTATATGTTTCGTATTTTGCTTTAGTAAATATATTAATATTATAGTTTGTCTCTCTGTTACGTTACATTTACCTTAATAGTTGTGTTCTCTTTAATGATAGCTCCATCGTTTGTCGCTCTTGCGACCATAGCACCGAGTTTGGCCATTTAGACCATTCTGTTTTAGTTTCCCCTTTGATTGGTGTATTGTTCTTAGTCTTGTCTATTTTGTTTGTTTATTTTGTTGTTTGGTTGCTGCGACTAGACGAAGAGTGGTTTATTAACGCTGAAGACTAAGCTAAGGACTGACAAGTGCAATTGAAGCTAGAGGCTAGAAGAGCAGCTAGACTTTGGATTTAAGGCAAGTGCAGGTACCTTTAATCATATTGCGCATATTCACTTTTAATTAATACATTGCATGTGTCTTAAATCGGCAAACCATAGGGATGACTAGCCACTCTATCCATATATCACCTATGAGGATTTTTAGTTGATAGGTCATTAGGTTGCTAGTGCTCTACCTCACCTTGCACCTACCTAATGAAGATAAAACTTGCTTCTTAAAATATGTTAGAGCCGTGGGCTTGGAGAAGTTGATGCTGATTCGCATTGTTGGTTGGCGGTGAAAGACGGGGGAAATGGATGCTAGTGGGACTCGTGTTGACGAGGGTATCCGTATCTCCTCCCCCTTAAGGTCCTGTTCGTGGAGCGGCAACCTGGGACTACCGTACATCCCAGGCTAATGGGCTCTAGCTTGGTCTATTACCAGGACCATCATGGGCAGGGGGACAGCTTACCGACGGATGGCTATAGCTATGGTCGCTGGGGTGTTTTCAAGTATTTAGTATGGGAGGGGCTGTAGATCTGGAAAGGGGGCGACCTTACGGGGAAGTCTCCCATACGCTTGCACTCATTGCCAGCGAGTTGTCACTGCCTATGACCCTGTGAAAAACCTTGTTGTGACCTCTGCCAACCTATCTCGGTAATGGGCTAACAGACTTTCAACCTCGGGCATAAAGAGTAATCACAATCTGGAGTGAAAGTGTACACCTTTGCGCAGAGTTTAAAATCGATATATCGTCCGTGCTCACGATCACGAGCGGCCCAGATCCTCACATGACTTAGCCAAATGGAATAAGCTGTTAAATCATGGTGATGTGGTTTGAGGTGGTGGCTATCCTCTGTTTTTGAACGGGATGGCAATCCTGTGTTGCTTGAGATGGCACTCTCAAGGTTAATGATGTTTAATAATATATGCTTATATCTGTGATGATAATGATTCATTAAATGCCACTTGAACCTTAATAAAAGGGTTGGGTGTTTCAACCAAGTTGATTAGAGAATAGGTTGCAAAGTTAAGTCTTAATTGCAATATTAAAATGCTACCGCAGTTTACCTTTTAGCCTTACCTTTGTATAAGTCATACATATCATTACTTTTCACCTGTACTTGCTGAGTTTTGATATGAAACTCACCTTTGCTATAGTTTGTAGTAAGTGTTTCTCAAAAGAAGGATAAAGAAGTTGGGTATTGGAAGTGTTTGGCATACAGAGCCCCCAGTCAACAGTCTCTGAGGAGAATGAAGACTGAAGAGAAGTCTTAGCCAATGTTCTGCGTTATTCTGATAAGTGTAAATGTTAAATATATATGTTTTCGCTATAATATACATTATTTTCTGATATTTATCTGTTTTCTGTTGTATGTATGGCACACATATGACGACCTCTGGTCTTCTTTAAAAACCAGGATGTGACACGCGGCAGCCGTTGATTATCTATGTACTGCGCATGGCCGAGGGGGGCCAGGCTTGGCGTATCAATGTCTAGTGCTCGTCTACTCATCCGTCAAATGCAGGTGACCCACGCATGCACGACCGGATGTATCCACGTCTCTGGTATACTAGATGACTTCGGTTTTACATGTGCTCCTACTACGCACGGCCGGTGAATCGCAGGGCCATGCTGTGGCATATATGGCATTACCTATAGATCCGCCACTAATTTGTTTTTTAAAAAAAGTCTACTTTTGGCCATCCAACTTTTGCCAAAGTCCAGAAATAGTCATCGAACTCTAAAACCGCGTAACTTTAGCCATTCAACTTACAAGACCGGACACAAAAGGCCATTTGCTGGTTTTAAGGCCAGGCCAGGCTGGTTTTGAGGGCAGGCCAGGCTGGTTTTGGCCAAATACATATGACATTCATAGTTCACATGCTGATATGTTAAAATTAAGCCATCAGTCTTGCATTACACCACAATTCCTAGTTTAGCAACATGAAATTAAGCCATCAGTCTGGCATTACACCTTACAATTCATAGTTTAGATGGTAGCAACATAACGCATGGGCATTACACATACTTCAGATGGCATCACTAGGTGCTGGCAGAGACAACATAGGGCCTTTGGCTGGTCTTCTAACTGGGAGCTTCTTTGGAGGGGGTGGTCCTTGAGCTTTCAAATGAACTTCAGCCTTCCCTGAGCTTATAGTGATTGACATACTTGAGCCACCTTTGGAAAATGGCACATTAGAGTGTATATGCATAGTTGCTGAAACAGAAGGAGTTGCATCAACTTTGGCACGTGCACTAGTCCTGGCCATTGTATTTGAACCTCCAGCCTTGCAAAAAAAGAAAAAAAATCATTGAACACATATATTTTGTGAGAGTAATAAATTGGCAATAATGTTACACGTACTGGTTTTGAAACCATACCATGGCTGTCCTTGTCCTTTTGTTTTGTGTACATGCATTTGTACTTGCTTTCCTCTTCATAGATGAGGCAGTGCTACGGTGAGGTGCACTTGATGAAGTTCCACCTTGCTCTCTTGGAACCTGAGCGGCATTCTGGGACTGTCCATTCCTCCTGTCACATGTGGACCTATTGTGACCAATTTGCTTGCATTTCATACACCTGACAACTGTACCAACCTTTGAGGCCTTTTCAGATTTTGGTTTTTCATTTGCTTCTCTCATTCTTTTCTTCTTTGGCCTACCTGGCATCTTTACATATCCAGGAGCCTTCAGTGGTGTTTTCTCTGAAACAGGCCATGCATTCATTCCTTCCATAGGCAACAGACAATGATCATATGTGTTTTTGAACTGTTCTACTGAGTAGCAACTAGCAATGAATGGTGACAGATCATTTGTCTTGAAGAAAATGCAAGATATGGCATGAGGACATGGCATTTCGGATAACTGCCAATACCTACAGGAACACTCCTTTTTGTTTACGTCCACCGTGAACCTGTTACTCCAGTGAACAACTTCAAATTGGTCTTGTCCATTACATGTTGCATGGCAAAATCCAGATAAATTGATATATGCATTCAATTTTTTCAAGATATTTGGGCATATGACTGCATTCCACCTAGATGATTTGGTCCTATTTTGCTGAATCCTAACCATGACTTTTCTCCTAATTGTCTCAAGCATGGTAATAATTGGAAAGTATCTAGCCTCTACAATCCATTTGTTGAAAGATTCACACATATTTGTTGTCAACTGCACAAAAAGAACCTAACCTGAACCAGGCACGGCTCCAGTGATGTGGGTCAGTGTTCATTATAGCCTGAGCTCCAGCTTGTGTATCCTGTGCAAGTCTTGCCTTGGCTAGGTTGAACAATGTGACACAAGGTGCCTTTGCACAAGCCCAAAATTTCTTCTGCCACTCCTTCTTTTTGAACTTCTTTCTCCAATTTGCATATATATGCCTAGCACAATTCCTGTGCTCAACATCTGGAGCCCATTTATGCACTGCATTCAAAATTCCCTTTTGCTGGTCTGATATGAAAACCCATCCAGTCCCACCATACACATCTAAATCTCTAAACAAAAGATCACAAAACCAATCCCAACTGTCATTGTTCTCTTTCTCCACCACAGCCCATGCAATAGGATACATTTGGCTGTTTGCATCTCTGGCAATTGCACATAGCAGCTCACCATTTGTAGCTCCCTTGAAGAAGCACCCATCCAGCCCAATAACTTTTCTACATCCTGCCTTAAACCCTTTCTTCATATTCACTGCCTTCTTCACCTTCACTTTCTTCAAAAGCAATAGGCTCTTCAACATAGATTTCAGCTACCTCTCCATCCCCAATTGTACTTGCTACCTCTAAGCAGCAGTTGTCATCTCGAAGCAACCTAAGACCATGGTCAAGCTCTTTCCCAGGAGGAAGCCAATGCAAAAGAGCCCTTTCACTTACATTGCAGTGGTCCTTCAGGTGGCCAATAACCTCAGGCAGGGACACCTTATCCCTATCTATGAAGGAAATCTCCATCCGGCCTCCGATGTACTGCACTTGTCTTCCTGCTCTTATGAATTCTCCATTGAAATGGAACCAGACTGGAAGATGCTCGAATGGATCCATCCGAGGACAGCTTATCACATGCCTGTATGACAAAGGGAACAAACAATTTTGTGGCCACATTAAACAATAAATTAAGATATTTTAATCACATTTGGGTACTAAACTATGCAACTACCGTACACCTTTCATCCGATCCCTATGTCAATCCTCTTCTACAGCTACTCGATTAAACAAGGCTAGCACATCGATTCAATTGAAAAAGGAATTCGATTGAAAAATAGGGAAGGTTGGATGGAGAAACTTACCAGCACAGGACGCTGGTACGAAGCTGCTCCGTCGCCTGCACTGGGAGCCGTCGCCTGCTCTTCTTCCGCTGAAATGCGAGCTGCAGCTACGCTGGAGACAGGACGCCGCCGTTTCCGCCCACGCTCGCGTGCGCCGCCGCGAGTCCGGACCAGGCCGCCACGTGCCCCACACTCGGATGCGCTGCCGGTACGCCGGCCCCAAACCCTAGCACGAGTGCAGGGGAACGCGAGTGGACGGCCGACTCTGTTCCTGATTCACTCGGTCGGGGGCAAAGGGCGGTTACTGGGATTAGGGGACTGGCAGGTGTGGCCCAGCCCGATAAAAACCAGCGAATGACCTTTGTGTCCGGTTTTGTTGGTAAGTTGAATGGCTAAAGTTACAGGGTTTTAGAGTTCGACGGCTATTTCTGAACTTTGGTAAAAGTTGGACGGCTAAAAATATACTTTTTTTAATAAATATCTTATCTGAGTATAGCTGTAATATCCGTTCATACACGAACATATGTCTACACTATACACGCACACCCCACAAACTATGCGTGTACAAACAACGCTACAACTACACACGTATCAGAAGTTCGCGTCCTTTTTGAGATCATCGGGACCATCCATGGTTCCGTAGGCGACGAGCGTGTCACATTTTCTTTGTAGCTTCACGCGAGATATGCTACAAATTAAACGGGAATAAATCCCAGGGTGAGAGACGGGAGTTCGATTCTGAGAATCGAACCCGCGCCGGCTGCCTGCACACCTGGCCGGCTAGCCATCCGAGACAAGCTCGGTTCTCGATCCGCCACTAAATTAGGCTCCGCCCTTGTTCAAAACAAAATTCCCAAATATTATTCAGCCTATGAAGCCCAGTAGCCCGACAACCCAGCAATGTGAGTATAATAGCAGAGCAGAGGGTCCCTAACTCGGTGGCTTGGAGGACTCCTCCGGCTCCACGACTGCACCACATACCGTAAATCCATCCTGGAGGGCGCATTTACAGGAAAAAAAGGCTGCAGCGGGTTACGCTACCACGCACGCTATCCAAGCGGACGGGCGAGAGTCCACTACTCCTGGCGGACTAGCAGGTCGTCCGCTGCGCCTCACGGGGCCGCGTGTCCTCACGCCGCTCACCGCTTGCGCGCCCGCCCCTCGCAAGTGGGTGTTGTTAAAGGATTAAAAAAAATCTAGCAATTGGGTCCCATGGCTGAAAGTTGGTATAGAGGATGGATATAGAGTATGAATGGGTGCAGAAAAACAGGATATAAAGGAAAGAATTTGTATAAACATGCAAGAATATTTCTTTTAGAGGATGAAAATAGAGGACGACGAGTGCGGACAATCTAGCTCTCTGCCTGCGCTATACCGCCACGATGCCATGTCAGGCTGCCGCCAACCCCCACTCGAGCGTAGCTGCGCAGCAGGGGCAGCCCCTTGCCTCACGACTCGTCGTCCTCCCTGCGTCCCGCGGTCCTGCAGGCTACAACGCATCATCACCACTCTCTAGGTTTGTTATTTCTTCTTCAATCTCTAACCAAAATGTTTTGTTCTATTTCTTTCCTGGTAGTTTTGCTAGATGCTATATTCAGATCAAAATTAATTGGATGGGACTTTTTATTAGGTGGCAACAATGGTTCGTATTGAAACGGTGTCTCTCCATTCATTATACAAAAGAAAACAGGATGAATCAGATGCAAAATTAGGTGGCAACAATGGTTCTCATTGAAATGGTCTCTCCATTCATTTTACAAAAGAAAACAAGATGAATTAGATGCACCTCTCTCTGATGCTGCTCAGACTGACAGTCTGATACTGACGCTACTCTCACAATGGGTCAGTGTCAGTCCGAGGCTGTGTCTCTCCAGTTCGTTGAGCGCTGATGCTGCTCAAGTGCGAGTACATCTTTGCATCCATCCTAAAATATAAACACTGAGCACTGCTGTTTACTTTATACTAGTAAACATTGTTAGTACTCGTGGTTATATTGTCAATCAACCAATCAAAATCAATACACATCATCCATCCTATATAAGCAATTTCAGTTATTCCAAGTCAAAATATCCTAAGTTGATAAAATTTATAAAAACAACGAATTAATATCTATTAAATCAATAAAGTTGATTATGAAAATACATTACATAATATATTAAAATAATGAAGCTCAACTCATATTACAAAAAGTCTGTTTTATTTTTCAAAATTAGTATGGTTAGACGTTTTATTTCATTCCAGGTAGGAAGAAGCACGGATGAGCAATTCTGAAGTTACAACACCGTGCGCGCAGAGAAAGGAGACTATGCAACTTACCATTTTTCACTGTCAAAGCAGTTCTTGTAGCAAAATGTAACATGACATAAGAACACATCGCAACAGAGCAAAATAGAATTGTGCAAGATAACTTAAATATCCTACATGCTAAGTCCTGTAAGTCCCAGTTCACAATTCAATTGGTGCACCAGAAACAAAAGTGGGACATCTACTCCTGTATAGTATGCAAATATACTGAGCTCAATTGCTTCCCCTCCTACAATCACTGACATCAGTTTGTCTTGGTTTTTGTTGTCCTTCCCTTGGAGCGCCTTCTTGGAATTGAGTTCTTCATCCCCAAGAAGAAAAGTAGGGCACCGATAAATGCCAAGTTCTGAAAGGATATGATGTGCAGAGCTTGTCACACTTAATAGTAACTGAGGGAATAAGTTCCAATTAAATCTTTTGTAAGTACAGCAGCATGATAGCAGTCTAACAAACCTGTATGAACTTGAAAAAAAGCTGGACAAACTGCGTTGACTCCATTTCATAGTTGTAGAAGTCATACACGATAGGCGTTATAGACGCCAAGTAAATGAGCTGTGCAGATGAGCAACATCAAAGCATCAGAATAACAACAAATCTACCCTGTACCTATGCAGCTGTGCTATACAGAAATATGATGCAAAGATGTATCTATGAGAATCCAAACTTGATCCCATATAACTATATAATACAGGTCTATAATGGAGAGGATCACACCCCTCAAAAAATCACATATGGGCCCTGCTAAGTGGATCAACTATTGTGACATGTCAAAATATATCATGAATATTCTATTTGAGCCTTCCATTCCTACTCCCTCCATTAAAATTTATAAGGCATGTTTTATATTGAGAAGGTCAAACTTTGTATATAACTAACCAACAATTAGTCAACTTATAAAAACTACAGACGAATTTGTATTTCAGAAGTGCTTTTACACTATATAAATTTTGTAACTATTATTAAGTAATACATGTTGTGAAAAGAAAAACAATGGTCAAAGTCTAAAATCTGACAAGGGAGTAGATGCTAAAACCTAGCTAGAACAGGGACCTGCAAAAGTAAATGTAAAATGAAGCAAGCCTAAAATGCCAGAGTGCCAGACATAAATGATGTTCAAATTACCATATAGTTCTAATGTTCAAGAAGACATTCTACAAGAAATATTGACATCTAGATGGTACTCAATTAGTCCATTAAACATTATACAGGATCTTTTGTGCCCTTCTTTTTTTTGGCAAATACCTCTATAAGCCCTTTATTCTTTAACACAAGACATTAGGCATGGTGCAAGCAGAAAAAACAATACTTAGTTGCTCACCAGGAGGAATGCTCCAAATGAGCTGCTGAATATGAACAGAAGACCACCAAAGCCTTTGAGAAACATGGTAGATGCAATGACAGTTTTTATCTGCAAAAAAACAACAAAGTAAATATCAAACTGGGTTGAATAGATTCCAAAACTAAATGGGACTAAAACAAACATCATTCCTACATCAATATGCGGCACCCTCAATCCGGTATTCTTGGACACTAGCTTGACGAAGAGATTGAATTTTGGCTTCAAGGTCTTCGCTGCAGGTCCACCATCATTTCCAAATTCAATGAACCTATATGACCAGAAAGCATTATTTCACTGTTCTCAACAATAAAATGGTGCACCAAAAGAACGAAATAATTGTGCAACTACTGAAAAGAGAGAAATTCAAAAGCATCTTAGGGATTGGAGAACATAAAGTGCACATAACTTTGCCACTAAATGAAAACCGAAAATACACCGTGAGACTTGACGATCAAAAGATTATGGGGCTAATTAAAGGTAAGCTGTGTAGAAATCTAACTACTTCGTCAAGGGCATGCATTTGGCAGACAAACATAAGGAAAATGAGCAATATAATACTAACAACAAAATTTCTCTAACCCAGCCATGTATCAGTTTTTAGTTAGCAAGCCATAACTTCAGTACTTCAAATATCTGATTGGACACCAAGATACAACAGTAGCAGTTAGCAGAGTTTTCAAAAGAAAAAAAAGAGGATCTTCATCAAAAGCAGAAGCCAAATGCGCCATATAAACAAGCACTGCTCAAATACCCACAACTCGTTCCTTTTTTTTTTTTGAAGGAGAGAATGCATTACACGTTAATGAGAAGACCATAACCGTGCAACCGAAGCTAAGGGATTGTTTTTTTATTGGATAGGATGAAATGTCCAGAGGGAAGCTAATTCAAATACTAAAACAATTTCCCCTGGGAATCGGTATCCAACTGAGTGCTTCAATACCGAACAAACTTTTTCACTTGTACACAGGCTGCACCTACGACTAACGGCAACTCGTACCATTTTGGTGCATGGAGTACATAAGAAACAGGGGGCAAGCGGAAATTAGCTGAGGGGTGCGAATGTGCGACGCACTGATACAGCAGAGCAGAGAGATCTAGTGCAGTACAGGCGCACAGCATCTGGTATGATCCAATCCCGTCCATCTCTAACACTTATCTCCTTCTTCCTCGGCTCACAAGCTCACCGCGGGGCGTAAAAATCCGGGAACCTCAACTAACCCTCGGATCTACGCAGCAAGATCCAAAAACGTACCGCAGGCACACGGGCCGGATCTCAGCTCGCGTCCCCGCACCGGAGCGGAAGCATTTCGATTGAGCCCGCCCGAACCCAAGCCACCAGGGCCAGATCGGAACGGAAGCAACCGACGGAGAGGCGGCAAGGAGCGACCTCGATTCGGCGACGAGCAGAGGGCACTGAGACGAGACGGGATCTGAGCGGTGGGCGGGAGAGGAGGAAGGCGTGGAAGAGAGGAGGGGCCGTACTCTTGGTAGGCGGAGAGGAGGAAGAGGGAGGCGAAAAGCACGCGGCCGACGAAGGAGATGAAGCCCATGGTGGTGGTCGCTGCGCTTCTCTTCCTCCGCCCGAGGAGCGCCTTGGGTCTTGGGGGAGGCGAAGCGAGGAAGGGTTGCGCGGGCGGGTTGACGGGCTGCTGTTTTGTCTGAATCCGGATGGCTGGGGTCAGTCTTTCCATGTGCTGGCTCAGTCAGAGTCAGAGTTAGGCAGGGACCGGAAGCCCCTTCGGTTGGGCCATGGGTGTGGGGGAGCGGCCAAATTGCCTTCAATTTTGTTTTTGATTTGATTATTGAGTTGATGATGAACTTGGCCAATCAGATTTTGAATTATTATTATTGCATAAAGCACCTTTTCTAAAATATATTGCTATAAATTGTCATGTTCAATCAGTTAGTGACGTGCAGATGTTCCATGGTACACTCACCGATCAGATAAAATAATCGGTGTTAAGTCCTTGACTAATTGTGTCTGGTGGAGTACCAATTCGAGGCTACATTTAGGTGTGCTCTCACACTAAAGATGGAGTCAAACTCGGCCTATGGGACCCAATGGCTAGTCAAAGAGCGTCTTGATCCCGTGTCGAGGAATCCAACGATCCCGCTTAAGCAAACCACCATCGTATGGACATGGCCTCACCCAACCCCCACACTAAGTTGGAAATTTGACCGATCCTTGGTGTCGAGTTAGAGGATTTGACCGACCAAACACACCTACATCATTGCATTCGCGGAGGATTCACCCATGACCACGAAAAAGATGTGACACATTATGCACATCAACAACCCAGTGTGTAATAGGTAGAGGGGAGGGCCTTACTATCGCTTGTATAGGAACTATTCCATTAACCATTGTGTGGGCACAAACGTAACCCCCTACTGATCATCACATCTCCAGATGACACAATTAACAGTGGTGGCAGGTAGAAATAAATGACATGTACGTAGGACGCCCCAACCATAAGTACGATAAATACAACGACCCACTCATTAGCGAGCTGCCTAATTTGATTTAGCTAGCCGGTGTCGTTTGTAACCCCTGCCTGCCTACTATAACACCCCAAAATTTGTGTTTTGGGTTGTTATTAGAAAGCGCTAAATAAAATGTGCGTTTCTATATTATTTTTTAGAAAATAATTGAATGAGTTTTGTTAGTATAACACTTATGTGTTGCTTGTGCTTTGTGTTTTAAGTGTGCTAGGTTATCAAAAAAGTGATTAGACGTCGATCGATCCTTCCCGGGAATTTTCTAGACTTTTCCGGTGTATTTTCCTATTTATTCAAAAGCTTTTCTAATTTTTGGACGCTCTAAAATATCCTTTTCGTGTGCTCCAAATATTTTATTTGGATTCATCATGCCTCAATCTACCTTTGGGTATTTTTTCATAATTTTTGGAGTTAAGGAAATATTTTTCAGGGCATTAAAATGATTTCAGCTTTTTCTAGAATTATTTTCGCACTAAAAATGCTTCCTTATAATTCCTGAAATTAATAAAAATATCTGATTTTTTCCGGCCCCAAACCCTAGGTATATATATGCGCCAGCGTAGCCCTTAATGCGCTAGTTCTAGATCAGAAAAACCCATCCTGAGCCGCCACTCGTAGCTCCCGGAATCGATCGCTGAAGTTCATCTCGGCTAGGGTTCCGGTAAACGTTTGGCAAGGTTTTCCGGCCATCTCCGGTGGGCTCCGCGAGAACCGTCACCGCTGCGAGGTTTGTCTTGATCTCCTCCACACCGGCACGCCTTTCATTTCGTAAATCCGTGTCCGTTTCATCGAGTCCATAACCTATCTCTCTTTTTCGGCGAGGTCATCCATGGACGACATCATCCCCTTCGTCCCTGGCCACCACGGCGTCAGGCGCCGCCACTGCTGGCCCGGCCGGCCAACCGCTGCTTGGTCGCACGCACCCTGCGCCGCCGTCCGCCGGCCGGCCAAGCCTGGCCGAGGGCCTGCCTTCCCGCACGAGCAGGTGGCCATCGGCCGCCGGTTGTGGGCGCTCGGCCATAGCCGCCGGCCCGGCCCTGCTTCGCCCGCAGCCGCCTTTGGCCAGCCAGGGCCGAGGCCTCTCCCTCCCACGTGCAGTGACGGCAGGCCGCCGCTGGCCTCACCCGGCCCCCGCCGGCGCGCCGTGGCCGGCCGCTGCGAGCCGTAGCCGGCCGCCGCGAGCCGTGGCTGGCCAGGCCGGGCCCCTCGGCTCCAGTGCTGGCACAGCAGCCCCATGGCTGCCTGGACGCCATGTCCACTTCGTGAAGGAGTAGGAAGGTCAAAGGTAGAAGATGATCTATTTATAATTTTGCCACCCAGCAGTTATTTATAGTTATGCCATCGATCGTTTAATCCTCACCGTTTCACCGTTTTAACTCCGATTTGAGTGATTCCAGTTGTGTTAGTTTCGTGTCGTCGCGATCTACGCAGGAGTAGTAAAATTTATCATGTCCCTAATTTATGAATTTATTTATTTAAATACCTTTGATTAATAACTATTTAATAGTCTTCTAATTAAAAGTAACCTAGGGTTACATTTTCCGTTCTCGTTGCTTTGCGAACATGTCGACGTATGTTTCTTATTATGAATAATGTTTGTCACATCATGTGTCTATGTAAGTAATCTTGTTTAGTTAATTTATGCTCTCTTGTATAAAAGTAATTTTAGGTTCATACCTTGAGTGTTCATACATGCCTGTCAATATGACTAGTACCAACTTAAATACTTCTTTATTAATTATGACTTGTTTAGAGTTACATCGGAAACATGTCATGCTTCGTTAAGTGTTCTCACATGTTATATCTATAAGTGCATTCGCCCCCGAAGTGGGTTTTGGATAATTAATGACAATTAAGTTGGGGACTAACAAGTTTGTTCAAGTGAATTCACAGGTGTTAGTCCATTGAAAGATTTGAATGATAAATATTTGGTGATGCAAGCACCCTAAATTTTATATGGATGGATGACGTTTCTACTCAAGAGGACCCTATCATTTTATATTTACTTGAGTCATAGGAAACGTCGTACTATCAAGAGGGATACAAATAAGGTTGGTAATTCGAGGTTTCAAAGTGCTCAAGTCTATATTTAGGGTGTTTGGAGAGTCACCGTTTCTCTCACATCACTTAGAAATGACCTTTGCTTTACCCAATCTGGCCTACCGGTAGTACTGGACTTATACGCTTTTTAAACCGGTAGTATCCGTGCTATTTTTCTCTAAAAATCGAGTTTACAAAGTTGTAGTAGTTTTTCTATTACCGGTAGTACCGGTCTCACCATCGGTAGTACTGGTGGTCACCGGTAGTAGCGCTTTTTATTAAAATTATATACCGGAAGTATCGGGCCTATTTTTCAAAAGTTGAGATCTTCGAGTTGGCAGTTTTATGTACTAGCGATAGTACCGCTCCTGGCAGCGGTAGTACCGGTAGTAAAAATAAAATGTTTTTAGCCAAAGTCGAAAGGGCTAGTTACTGTTCACTTTTGAACTAGCGGTAGTACCGGTCCTAGGACCGGTAGTACCGGTAGTACTCTTTCTGCCTGATCTGACACCTGCAACGGTCCTTTTTAAGAGGAATCGGTAGTACCGGTGGTACTGGCAGTACTACCGATAGTTGTTCTGAACATGAGACTATAAATACCTCTCCACTCTCTCCTTTCTCTGGCTTTTGCTTATTCTCTTTACTCACCCGACTTGCAACTGAAAAAAGCCCTCTCCCACGCACAAGCTCACCTGCTCTCTCTTCTCCCTTGCTCCCAAACTTCATCCCCTCAAGGATTTGAGCTAGGGACGTGAGATTAGAGTATGGGAACTTCAATCTACGACTTGAGCACTTGGATTCCTCGTCTTGCCAGCTTGATTTGTGTTTGTTACTCTTGGGTTCTTGGAACCCTAGCCGGCTAGGCGTTCTTCGTGATTGCCCGTGTTGATTCATTTGTGAGGGCACCCCGAAGTGTTTGTATTACCCTTGATTCTTAGTGAATATCTCAAGTTAGCCTTCGTGGTTGCTTGAGGGAGGAATCCTTCGTGGTGAACTCAACAACGGGGACGTAGGAACTCCTTCGTGGGGATTGCCGAACCTCGGATTAAATCTTGTGTCTTGCTGTGGTGGTAGCATCGACTACCCTTGTTCTTGTGTTCTTCGTGTTCTTCATCCCTACCCTAAAGTTCTTAGGTTGGAGGACTCGATCTATAAGTTGGTGCGGTGAAAAGCTTCAAGAACTTCAACGCTTTCATTACCAACATCAACAAAGGGGTGGTAACCTTTGGATCTAAATTTACAGCTCATATACTCTGATTTCGCATTCGATTTAGTGGCTTCGTAGGGTACCGGAAGTGCTGGAAATCTAGCATCGGTAGTACTGGTGTTGTACTACCGGTAGTACAGGTGCTACTTCCAGTTCTACTTCTGGTAGGCATTTAACTTTCGCATTTGAGCTAAAAATTTTAGGTTATCAAAATCGCCTATTCACCCCCCCTCTAGTCCGATTAGATCCTTTCAAGTGGTATCAGAGCTAGGTCCCTCAACTCAACGTTTCACCCCGTGAGGGACAACATTGGCCAAGATGGATCCGGAGGCAACGAAGAATTTAGTTGAGCAAATCACCGCTCAAGTCACCGCTCAACTCACCTTAGCGCTGCAAAAGCAACAAGAAGAGCAAATGAACAAGGTGTAAGAACAACTAAGCAAGATGAAAGAGATCATTGACAAGAAGAATCAAGAAGGAACTAGTGAGAAGAAAAATGAGGGTGAAGATGGAGACAAGACACCAAAGAGCTACACAAGAGCAAGCTACAGCTATGAAAGCACAAGCAAGAGCAACCCCCACATACCAATGATCAATCCCGGAAAGCCACCTCCGTTTGATGGAGTAAAATACAACGATTGGGCTCATAGGATGAAATTGCATCTTATAGCCGCAAGGTGTTGGCAAGCGGTTGAAATAGGCATTAATATTCCTGAGAATCCTAAGGATTGGTCACCCGAAGATGAGGCGGATTTCCATCTCAATGCTACAGCTGCAACATTGATTTTGCAATGTCTCACTCCGGAAGACAACAACAAGGTGAATGGTATGGTGAATGCAAAGAAGATTTGGGAAACCTTGAGGACATCATTTGAAGGTGACAAGAGTGTGAGAATTGGAAACATTGAGCTTCTCCAAAACAAGATTGAGAATTTTCATGTGATAGAAGGAGAAACAACTAAGGCTATGTATGATAGATTCATGACATTGATCAATAGAGTTAGAGCTCTTGGATGTGATAGATGGGATGAACAAGCTGCAGCAAGAAAGCTATGTAGAATATATAGAGACAAGAATAGCATCCTAGCTTCGGTAATAATGGAAAGAGAGAACTACACCACCATGACAACACAAGAGATGATTGCTAAGATTATGCATCATGAAGTTCTAGATGATGAGACCAAAGAAAGGCTTAGTCAAAGAAGAAGCATTGCACTAGCGGCATCTCATGCAAGTGGAACAAGTCATGGCAACAAAGGATGTTGTGATCACAAGCACAATGATGTTAATGAAGAACTTGATGATGAACAAGCATTTATGGTGAGGAATTATGCAAAGTACTTGATAAAGAAGAAAGAGAGGATGAAGAGTGGTGGTGGTAACAAAATGTACAAGAAGAGGTTTTGCTATGAGTGTGGTTTGGCCGGTCACCTTGCTGCGGATTGTCTAAACAAGGGCAAGATATCAAGATACAACAAGGGAGGTGACAACAAGTACAAGGGTAAGAAGAAAGGTGAAGCACATATAGGTGAAGAGTGGCAATCGGATGATGATAGTGATGAAGAAGATGACAATGACAAGAAGAGTGTGGCTGCAATTGCCGTACATGACGCACCCTCTTCTTCGACATCGTTCTTCACCAACATTTCTTCTACACCTAAGCTTTTTGCCAACCTCTCCAATGATGACAATGACACTCCTATTTGCCTTATGGCAAAGGAGGAGAAGGTATCATCCGATGTTTCTACTTACTCTAATGATGATGATGAGCTTGATGAGAACTATGCTATCAAAATCATTAAAAAATATGGAAAAGAAGTTGCCTTTATAATTCTAAAATTGAAGTACACCATAGATGAGCTTGAGACATGCTTAGAGTCACAAAGTGAAATGCTTCTAGTGGAAAGGGAGAAGAACAATGGGCTAGAAGCATGTCTCACCAAAGAGAAGGAGAAAGTTGAGAAGTTAAATGTAGAATTGTCTTTGGCTAAGGACTTATGTGAGCACTTAACCAAGGAACAGTCCTCAATTAATGACTCTTTGGCTAGTCTAAAGAATGATTATAGTATATCTCAAGAAAGCCTCACAAGCTTGATAAATAAATATCATGAACTTGAGATAAACTATGACACTCTTTGGAAGAGCACTTCTACTTCCTCTAAGGACTCAAATGCTTCAACAAGTGTAGAATGTAAAAGATACTATAATGTTGATATAAATGCTTGTGCTACTAACCTTGTTGAGCTAAAGAAGAAGGACAAAGAAATTCTTAGGTTGAAGACCGTTGTGGGTAATGGTTGCAAGAACAAGGATAAGCAACCAACCACAATCTACAAGGCACCTAGGCATCCACACATAAAGGATGGCCTTGGCTACAATAGGTACAATGGTAAGGTCAATGGGAGAAACATGATAAATGATGTATCTTGTGTGAAGTTCAACAAGAGTGTGCCTCTTGTTGATCTCATTAACAAGATAAACAATGTTGAGGTTTCTCCCATCACTTCCTCCGACAACAAGAATATCAAGAAGAAGGTAGTGAAGGCATCCATGCAAAATGTGCCTATCTCAAGGAACAACTTGTGTGATTATTTATGTTGTTGGGATAAGGATGGTAAAATTATTGTAAAGTATGTGGGTGCCCTCAAGAAAAAGCAAATCATGAGGAGTGTTTGGGTGCCCAAATATTATGTGTCTAACCCCCTAGGACCCAATTCTAATTGGGTACCTAAAACAAAGGCTTAACTCCTTTTTGTAGGTATACGCTTTCGGTGGACCATGTTGGGTGCTAGATAGTGGATGCACCAATCATATGACCGGAGCAAAGACAATGTTTGATTCTTTCCAACCATGTGAAAGCAAGGGTGAAGGAATCACATTTGGTGATAATAGTAAAGGAGACATTCTTGGTTTGGGTAAAATTGCTATATCTAATGATAACTCAATCTCAAATGTATTACTTGTGGATTCATTGGGGTTCAATTTGTTGTCCGTCTCTCAACTTTGTGAGATGGGTTACAATTGTCTCTTTACGGATAAGGGTGTGGAAGTCTCTAAAAGGGTGGATTCCTCTATTGTCTTTACGGGTCAATTAAAGGGCAAGCTCTATCTAGTTGATTTCACATCTAGTAGAGTGGGGTCCGAGACTTGTTTAGTGGCAAAATCTAGCATGGGTTGGTTGTGGCATCGCCGACTAGCTCATGTTGGGATGAGGAACTTGGCCAACCTTCAAAGAGGTGGACACATTCTTGGACTAACAAATGTTTCTTTTGAGAAAGATAGGATTTGCAGTGCATGTCAAGCGGGGAAGCAAGTTGGAGCTAAACATCCCACAAAGAACATCGTGTCAACTTCAAGACCACTTGAGTTGCTACACATGGATCTTTTTGGACCCAATGCTTATATAAGCATTGGAGGTAACAAATATGGTTTTATAATTGTTGATGATTTTTCTCGTTTCACTTGGGTATTCTTTTTGAGAGATAAAGGTGAAACCCAAGAGATCTTCAAGAAGTTTGCAAGAAGAGCTCAAAATGAGTTTGACGTGAAGATCAAGAGAGTGAGAAGTGACAACGGGACGGAGTTCAAGAACACCAACATTGAAGCATTCCTTGATGAAGAAAGAATCAAGCATGAGTTCTCGGTCCCTTATACTCCCCAACAAAATGGGGTAGTGGAAAGGAAAAACCAAACACTCATAGAGGCCGCAAGAGCAATGTTGGATGAGTACAAGACTCCGGAGAAGGATTATTGGGCGGAGGCGGTCAACATGGCATGTCATGCAATCAATCGTCTATATCTTCACAAGATCAAGAACAAAACAGCCTATGAACTACTCACTGGTAAAAATCCTAAGGTTGATTATTTTAGAGTTTTTGGATGCAAGTGTTTCATACTTAGAAAGAAATCCAAAACCTCTAAGTTTGAACCTAAGGTTGATGAAGGTTTCCTACTTGGTTATGGTACTAACGAACATGGATATCGTGTTTTCAATAAGACCACCGGTCTAATTGAATTAACGGTAGACGTGACTTTTGATGAATCCGACGGCTCTGAAAAAGAGCAAGTCAATATGAACATTGTAGGTAAAGAAGAGCCTTCTCATAAAGTGATCAAGAAGCTTGCAACCGGTGAAGTAAAGCCCGTTGAACAAGATGATGATGATGATGCACAAGTGCAAATCCAACATGACCCGCTCATACATCATGGGTCAACCGATGCCCATGGTGGTGCCTCCACATCAAGAGATGGTCATGACTCAAGAGAACAAGCAATTCAAGATCCACCACAAGTTGAAGAAAGCAATCAAGATGATGATCAAGGGGGAGCACTTGATGGTGTTTCTCCAAACAACATAGAGTATGATAGTGAAGATGATGGGCAAATCCAAAGAAGAACAGTAGCACCTCACCCAAGAGTTTGCCAAACCATTGAACGAGACCATCCCGTTGAAAATGTGATAGGAAGTATAAAAGAAGGAGTGATGACTCATTCACGTTTAGCATCTTTTTGTGAGCATTACTCTTTTGTTTCCTCTATGTTACCTCTTAAGGTGCAGGATGCCTTGAAGGATGAGGATTGGGTGATGGCAATGTAAGAGGAGTTGGAAAACTTCACTCGGAATGAAGTCTGGTCCTTGGTGGAGAGGCCCAAGCAAAATGTAATAGGTACCAAGTGGGTCTTCCGCAACAAAGAAGATGAGTATGGCGCGGTTACAAGGAACAAGGCACGGTTGGTTGCTCAAGGTTACACCAAAATTGAAGGTTTGGATTTTGGGGAAACTTATGCACCAGTAGCTAGGCTTGAATCTATTCGTATATTACTTGCCTTTGCTGCTCACCATGATTTCAAGTTGTTTCAAATGGACGTGAAAAGTGCATTTCTCAACGGCCCCCTCTCCGAAGTGGTGTATGTTGAACAACCACCAGGTTTTGAAGATCCACATTGTCCTAACCACGTCTACAAGCTTCACAAGGCGCTCTATGGGCTCAAGCAAGCCCCTAGAGCTTGGTACGATTGTCTCAAGAAATTTCTACTCGAACAAGGGTTTGAGATAGGCAAAGCTGACCCTACTCTTTTTACTCGCAAAGTTGGGAATGATATCTTTATTTTCCAAATATATGTTGATGACATAATATTTGGTAGTACTAATGATGAGCTTTGTGAACAATTTAGTAGGATTATGACCAAAAAGTTCGAGATGTCCATGATGGGAGAATTGACCTTCTTCCTCGGTTTTCAAATCAAGCAACTCAAGGAAGGGACGTTCATTTGCCAAACCAAATACACCTATGACATGTTGAAGAAGTTTGGCATGGACAAGGCCAAGCCCATCAACACACCAATGCCCACTACGGGACATCTTGATCTTGACACAAATGGTAAGGCCGTTGATCAAAAGGTATATCGCTCCATGATTGGATCTTTGCTTTATCTTTGTGCATCTAGACCCGATATTATGCTTAGTGTGTGCTTGTGTGCAAGATTTCAATCTAATCTGAAAGAATGTCATCTCATGGCCGTTAAGAGAACTTTTCGGTATTTGGTGCTCACACCTAATCTTGGCTTATGGTATCCTAAGGGCTCATCTTTCACTCTACTTGGCTATTCCGATTCAGATTATGCCGGTTGCAAGGTAGAGAGGAAGAGTACATCCGGGACTTGCCAATTTCTTGGTAGATCTTTGGTGTCTTGGAGTTCTAAGAAGCAAAACTCCATTGCCCTATCCACTGCTGAAGCCGAGTATGTGGCGGCAGGCTCTTGTTGTGCCCAACTACTTTGGATGAAGCAAACCTTGAGAGACTTTGGTTGCAACCTATCCAAGATTCTACTCTTATGTGACAATGAGGGTGCAATCAAGCTAGCCGATAATCCCATTAACCACTCTCGCACAAAGCACATAGACATCCGTCATCATTTTCTTAGAGACCACCAAGCCAAAGGAGATATCGCAATTCAATATGTGAGAACCGAAAATCAGTTAGCCGATATCTTCACAAAGCCTCTAGATGAGTCAAGATTTTGTGCTTTAAGGAGTGAGCTCAATATTGTTGATTCTCCTAACGTGGAATGAAATCTTGCATACTTTGATGAGCTTAGAATTGGCCAAATATTTGCAAAATATCGAGTGATATTTCAAAATCTATTTTCACTATATCAAATATGACCATTGCTGGTATTGATTTGATGAAATCTGGTCATATTTGGGAGTGTTCTAGTGCTTTATAAAATTCACCGTCGAGAGTACTTCTTCTGGCAATTTTTTGGTCTAGCGGTAGTACCGCTGGGTCGATCGGTAGTACCGCTCGTTCAAAATCGCGCCCCACGCTGAGTGTTCGACTAAAAATAAATCTTGCGCGACTCTTGCCCATCGGTAGTACCGGTCGGCCGACCGCTACTACTGGTAGCCAAATTGACTGCGGTAAAAGGGTACCGCTGGTTAAAAAAAATTCTTACCCCTCTCTTCCCCACCCGACCCCCCTCCTCCTGCTCGTGGCGCCGCCGCCAGACGCCGCTGCCCCTCCCCGATCTCCCTCCCCCTCCGGCCATTCCTCAATCCCTTTGAGGGAGAGCTCCCCAAGCCTCGGAGATCACATTGGAGGTGTTTGTGGGCGCCGGGACATCTTGCACGCGTGGATTGGCCTCTTCCTCGTGAGAAACAAGGTATCATGGAGTTCATGCCCGATCTCTCAATGTACTTTGTTCTAGGTCGTTTCCCTCCACGTGCTTGCTGTTTATGGCGTATACATGCTATCCTGTTGCTTCATTTGCACATATTCATGGTGGATTCGATGATCCGGGTGGAGTTGCGCCGTGCGCGCCTTCGATCGGTACTACCGATCTCCTGAGTGGTAGTACCGCTAGCAGCCCACCGACTCGGTCTACTCGCTGTGTTCATTCTTCCCATGTTGCAATCCATTGCTAGCATGTCTAAGACGTTCCCTGTCTTGTTTTGCCCCTTACAGCATGTCTGAACGCCGGAATCCAAATCGCCATGCTCGTCCTCGTCCCCAAAGTTTGGGTGATGGGGAGGAGGACCGTGATGCCTGTCAGCGTGCTCGAAGGCATGGGAAAAGTCGTGGGGAGTCCTCCCATGGCAGCCATCGTGAGGAGCCCCGTGAGGAGCCTGTTGAGCCTGCTGTCCCGGCAGGCTATGGTCGTGGTAGCTCTCCTCCTCGTCACAATGCCATGGTAAATTATGCTCAGTTGCATGATGTGAGGGATGTGCAGGGGCTTGCGTTGGATGCTCAGTACAATGTTTCCCCTCCTCAGCTTACTCACATGACGCGAACTAGGACTCTTGCACCATTCCCTGGTCATCGTCCTAGGCCTCGTCGTCCTCTCAAGCCCGAGCAGCTATTTTTTGATTATTCTTCCAATGTGCCTGCTCTGAAAAAGCAAAGAGAGGAGAATCCCTATGAGTGGGTCAAATTTCCAGGTGTTGAGGAAAGGTTTTAGACTTTGTTTCATCATGACTACTATTGGTCTATTTGCTGGGATAGTGGAAAACATGGTAAACTTTTTGAGCACAAGGCCTTGAAACTTGACTCCCTTACCTCTCCCAAGCTCTCTGATCAAGCTGCCATGCATGCATTAAGGGCCAAGCTTGAAGAATGGAACCTATTGCAGCTTGTGACTTTTCAGAAGGATTGGAACACTGAAATTCTTTATCAGTTCTGGTCCACTCTGTATATTGATGAGGAGCGCAAGGTCTTACACTGGATATCCCATGGTCAGCACTACAGGTGTTCTTATGAGCAGTTCTCCCGTCTCTTAGGCTTTGATCATGTGGATCGAGATGCATGGAGCCTGTGGACTCATTATGCTAACCCCGTTGGCAGGGATGATTACATTGCTGCTCAGATGTACCTTACTGACAAGTATGCTACTGGCTCCAATGCTAAGCTGAAGCCATTTTATTATGTCCTGAATAATATTCTGAGGCACACTCTTGATCCCAAAGGTGGTGATTCAGTTAAGATTCAAGGTTATGCTCCCACCATATTGGTTTGCTTTGGTTTGGACAAGCGCTTCAGCATTTCTCAGTTTATGTGGGCTAAGATTGGCCAAGCAGCTGTTGATCCTCACAGGCTTCTTCCTTATGCTCCCTACCTTATGCATGTGATTGAGCAGGTGACTAATCGCTCCTATCCTCCTGATACTCATCATGCTTGGTGGAGTATTCGGAACTTGCGTCCTCATACGCAGAAGGAGGATTCTTCCTCTTCCGCTAGTCCTCCTCCGGCTGACGCTTCTCCGGCTCATGGGGAGCCTGTTGGACTTGAGCGGGATGCTGCCCCTTCTGTGGATCCCTCAGCTGGAGCTTCTGCTGGCCCAGGCACTGGACGTGGCCGTGGTCGTGGTTGTGGCGGCATTGTTGGTGCATTCAAGAAGTTCATGACCTACATGTGTGCTTGCCATGCAGATACGAGTCAGCGGCTTAGTCGTATTGAGGACAAACTTGGTCTCTCTCCCTCAGCTCCTCTTCGTCCTCCTCCGGATTTCTTTGCGGATGATGATGTTGATGATGACCAGTTTGTGCAGCCCCCTCAGCAGCAGCCCTATGAGCCGCCTCCTCAGCCTCCTCAGTTCTATTCTCAGCCGGACTCGTCCTATCAGGGTACTTCTGCAGGCTACGCTGGTTCTGGTTTTGGGCTGTTTGATGAAGCTGACGATATCACCCGCCGGTCTACCAGTGTTGCGCCTATGTACTTGCCGTCTTCCTCTGCAGATCCTCGTGGCAAGAGCAAGTACCTTGGTGATGATGATGATGATCAGGACTTCTCGGCATTCCAGTGATATTCTACCCATAGTTTTTTATCGTGGCCTACCCTTTTTGGCACTTGCTATCAAAGGGGGAGTGTTAGGCTTACTTTGATGTAATAGGGTAGCTTTTTATTCGGTTATGTTTATCTCTCTTCATTCGTGGTGAACTATGTGGTGAACTTAGAACTTTGTGTGTGATGGATGCTTGTAGGCTAAACATTTATGCTTATTTGATATATCATTTTGTGATGGCCTATATTTGATATCATGATGATGCTTGTTATTTTTAGAATGGTTATGTTGGTCTTAATTTATATTCCTTCTTGCATAATCATTCATTTTCTTTTATTTATCTCTTTGTGATATATCTTGTCATAAGCATCACGGTTTATTCTTGTCACACATCCTTTTAGGCACCCCACGAATTGCAAAATTTAGGGAGAGCTTGTTCTAAATGTATGTTATCTTGACTTTATTCAAGATTTGAAATTCAAAATCCTATGCATACATTTAGGGGGAGCTCTCCATAAAGTTTAGGGTTCAAAAGCTTTAATTCTTTCATCTTTTTTTTATAAGCCTAAGTTGGTTGTCATCAATTACCAAAAAGGGGGAGTTTGTAAGTGCATTCGCCCCCGAAGTTACATCGGAAACATGTCATGCTTCGTTAAGTGTTCTCACATGTTATATCTATAAGTGCATTCGCCCCCGAAGTGGGTTTTGGATAATTAATGACAATTAAGTTGGGGACTAACAAGTTTGTTCAAGTGAATTCACAGGTGTTAGTCCATTGAAAGATTTGAATGATAAATATTTGGTGATGCAAGCACCCTAAATTTTATATGGATGGATGACGTTTCTACTCAAGAGGACCCTATCATTTTATATTTACTTGAGTCATAGAAAATGTCGTACTATCAAGAGGGATACAAATAAGGTTGGTAATTCGAGGTCTAAAAGTGCTCAAGTCTATATTTAGGGCGTTTGGAGAGTCACCGTTTCTCTCACATCACTTAGAAATGACCTTTGCTTTACCCAATCTGGCCTACCGGTAGTACTGGACTTATACGCTTTTTAAATCGGTAGTATCCATGCTATTTTTCTCTAAAAATCAGGCTTGCAAAGTTGTAGTAGTTTTTCTACTACCGGTAGTACCGGTCTCACCATCGGTAGTACTGGTGGTCACCGGTAGTAGCGCTTTTTATTAAAATTATATACCGGAAGTATCGGGCCTATTTTTCAAAAGTCGAGATCTTCGAGTTGGCAGTTTTATGTACTAGCGGTAGTACCGCTCCTGGCAGCGGTAGTACCGGTAGTAAAAATAAAATGTTTTTAGCCAAAGTCGAAAGGGCTAGTTACTGTTCACTTTTGAACTAGCGGTAGTACCGGTCCTAGGACCGGTAGTACCGGTAGTACTCTTTCTGCCCGATCTGACACCTGCAACGGTCCTTTTTGAGAGGAACCGGTAGTACCGGTGGTACTGGCAGTACTACCGATAGTTGTTCTGAACATGAGACTATAAATACCTCTCCACTCTCTCCTTTCTCTGGCTTTTGCTTATTCTCTTTACTCACCCGACTTGCAACTGAAAAAAGCCCTCTCCCACGCACAAGCTCACCTGCTCTCTCTTCTCCCTTGCTCCCAAACTTCATCCCCTCAAGGATTTGAGCTAGGGACGTGAGATTAGAGTGTGGGAACTTCAATCTACGACTTGAGCACTTGGATTCCTCGTCTTGCCGGCTTGATTTGTGTTTGTTACTCTTGGGTTCTTGGAACCCTAGCCGGCTAGGCGTTCTTCGTGGTTGCCCGTGTTGATTCATTTGTGAGGGCACCCTGAAGTATTTGTATTACCCTTGATTCTCAGTGAATATCTCAAGTTAGCCTTCGTGGTTGCTTGAGGGAGGAATCCTTCATGGTGAACTCAACAACGGGGATGTAGGAACTCCTTCGTGGGGATTGCCGAACCTCGGATTAAATCCTGTGTCTTACTGTGGTGGTAGCATCGACTACCCTTGTTCTTGTGTTCTTCGTGTTCTTCATCCCTACCCCCAAAGTTCTTAGGTTGGAGGACTCGATCTACAAGTTGGTGCGGTGAAAAGCTTCAAGAACTTCAACGCTTTCATTACCAACATCAACAAAGGGGTGGTAACCTTTGGATCTAAATTTACAGCTCATATACTCTGATTTCGCATTTGATTTAGTGGCTTCGTAGGGTACCGAAAGTGCTGGAAATCTAGCATCGGTAGTACTGGTGTTGTACTACCGGTAGTACCGGTGCTACTTCCGGTCCTACTTCCGGTAGGCATTTAACTTCCGCATTTGAGCTAAAAATTTTAGGTTATCAAAATCGCCTATTCACCCCCCTCTAGGCCGATTAGATCCTTTCAATATCATGTTAACCTAGTTAACAACGACTCAATGTCCTTTATAATTTATAAAAATAACTTAGTTTATATTCACATCGTCCCTTTATGCTAATGTGTTTTATATCAGCAATAATGTATTTTCGTTAATGTCTTGCTTAGTTCAACCTTGAATCATAAATGCTCTATGTTTAATATCAACATGTCTTTTTGTTTATTTCCTGCTTAGATTAATCTTTAAGCATATGATGTTTCTTTTAGTTGCTCTCTTGTGTTTAATGCTCTTATGTCTGCCCTTTCTTTTAGATTAATATTTAATCATATCATGTTTTGTTTAGTGCCTCACCTGTTTAATTGTTTATAGTTATAAATGTTTAATTGGCTTAGATAATAGAATTGCTTATAAATAGAGTATGACTAAGGTTTAACCCTGCATTACATTTCAACATCATCCAACTGATTTGTCTTTATGTCTTTCTTATAAGTTTCGCATCTTGCTTTAGTAAATATATCAATCTTAAAGTTTGTATTTGTGCTTGTTGCAAGTACCTCGATAGCCGTGTTTTCTTTAACGATAGATCCATCGTTTTTTCGTTCTTGCGCTCTTACGATTGTAGCACCGAGTTTTGTCGTTTAGACTATTGTGTCTTTAGCTTCCCCTTTGGTTGGTGTATTGTTCTTAGTCCTTTATGTTTTTGTTTGTCTGTTTGCGTTGCTTGGTTGCTGCGACTAGACGAAGAGCGGTTTGTTAACGCTGAAGACTAAGAGCTGAGGACCGACAAGTGCAGTTGAAGCTGGAGGCCAAAAGAGCAGCTAGACTTTGGATTTAAGGCAAGTGCAGGCACCCTTTGATCATATTGCGCCTATTCACTTTTAATTAATACATTGCATGTGTCTTAAATCGGCAAAGCATATGTTTGACTAGCCACTCTATCCATATATCACCTATGGGAGTTTTTAGTTGATAGGTCATTAGGTTGCTAGTGCTCTACCTCACCTTTCACCTGCCTAATGAAGATAAAACTTGCTTCTTAAAATATGTTGGAGCCGTGGGCTCTTGGCTTCGGCCATTGGAGAAGTTGATGCTGATCCGCATCGTTGGTTGGCGGTGAAAGACGGGGCAAACGGATGCTAGTGGGACTCGCGTTGACGAGGGTATCCGTTTCTCCTCCCCCTTGTGGTCCTTTCGTGGAGCGGCAACCTGGGACTTCCGTACATCTTCAGGCTAATGGGCTCTGGCTTGGTCGATTAGCAGGACCATCATGGGCAGGATGAACAGCTTACCCACGGGTGGCCATAGCTGTGGTCGCTAGGGTTTGTTTACAAGTTGTAGTATGGGAGGGGCTAGAGATCCGTGATGGGGGCGGCCTCACAGGGAAGTCGCCCATACGCTTGGACTCAAGGCTGGCAGGTTGTTACTGCCTATGACCCTGTGAAAAACCTTGTTGTGACATCTGCTGGCCTATGTTGGTAATGGGCTAAGAGGTTGGCCGCCTCGGGCATAAAGAGTAATCACAATCTGGAGTGAAAGTGTACACCTCTGCGCAAAGTTAAAATCGATATATCGTCTATGCTCATGGTCACGAGCGGCCCAGATCCTCACATGATTAGCCAAATGGAATAAATTGTTAAATCATGGTGATGTTGTTTGAGGAGGTGGCTACCTCTGTATCTGAACGGGATGATAATCCTGTGTTGCTTGAGATGACAATCTCAAGGTTAATGATATTAATGATATATGCTTATATCTGTGATGATAAATGATTTATTAAATACTACTTGAACCTTAATAAAGGGTTGGGTGTTTCAACCAAGATGATTAGAGAATAGGTTGCAACTTGTTAAATCTTAATTGTTACATTTAAAATACTATCGCAGTTTACCTTTCAGCCTTACCGTTGTATAAGCCATGCATGTCATTACTTTTCACTTGTACTTGCTGAGTTTCGACATGGAACTCACCCTTGCTATAGTTTGTAGTAAGGTGTTTCTCAAACGAAGGATAAAGAAGTTGGGTATTGGAAGTGTTTGGCATACGGAGCCCCCAGTCAACAGTCTCTGAGGAGAATGAAGACTGAAGAGAAGTCTTAGCCAACGTTTCCGCATTACTCTGATAAGTGTAAGTGTTAAATATATATGTTTTCGCTATAATATACATTGTTTTCTGATATTTATCTGTTTTCTGTTGTATGTGTGGACTTTTTGGGCACACATATGACGACCTCTGGTCTTCTTTGGAAACCAGGGTGTGACACCCACTATATAGGGTAAGGGAGGAATCCCTTTCCTTACCTTGACTTCTATAAATCATTTGTATGTTTAGCTTATACACTAGCAATGGAGGGTTTAGATCTTGATGCCTTTGTGCGGACACCAGCAATGATGTTGACCCTTTGACCTTGTTGTGGCAACTTTGTCTGATGAGAATGAGGAGTCAATTTATTTTGTGAGAAAATCTGTAGTGGATAGACCTTGTTGATCAGAAGTAGGTGTCATTTTTTACACTTACCTTGGTTGGCTAGCTGTAATATTTGTGCCTTCATCCACACCTTAATGAGGGTAATTCTTGGTGACTAGGAACATTACATATGTGAAGCTCTAAGATGGATTATGGGTTGCATTTTGGTAACCTACACCACAAGATAATTTTTCTTTTTCCAAGTCCTATCTTAACTTGCTATGTACCTTATACATTTATTTATTCTTTTTGTGTTGTGTTTGTTTCGGGTGCCTTGGTTTTTTTCCTAGCTAGATTAACATACACTAGTTGATAGGATTAGTTTTAGGTTGTAAAACTCTTCTCCACGTTGATTAGGATAGAGCACACTATAGAAGCATAAGTGGACCTATACTAGTTAGTTTATAAGTGGAGTTTGAGCTTGATAAGCTTTCAAAATAGCCAATTCAGTTTTTTCTTTGGGCTCATGTGCATGTGCCCCCTTTACACTAGTCAAATGAGAGCAGGTTAGAATTAATTGGCCTTGAGTTGAATGGCAGGTTATAATAAGTTGGAGTCCTAAAAATTATACTATGAGTTTTGGACACGTATCTTTTGTGGCATGAAAGCCAACATAAAAAACCCAAGAAGCCACTATCAAAATAAAATAAAAGAAAAGAATTTTGGACCCGTATCTGACTAGTGTAAACCCATATAAAAAATTCAAAAAGTCACTATTCAAATTAAGAGGAAGGAAAAAGAAGTTGAAAATGTCGAGATAAGAACGATTGTGTCTGACACGGTTAGCAAACCAGGTCAGGTGACCATATGTACTGTCCATTTCTTTGGCAGGCGAGCAGAAACGAGAGCAAAGAGCAAAGCGCCTCGTTCTCTCACCATGTCGTCCACCCCGGCGCCAACCGCGGCCGCCTACGACCGCCTGGCCGAGCTCCGCGCGCTGGACGCGACCCGAGCCGGTGTGCGCGGCCTCGTGGCGTCCGGCGTCACGCGCGTGCCCCGCATCTTCCTCGCCCTGGAGCCCGAACACCAGCCGCCAAAGCCGTCCAACGCTACCGGCCAACAACAAGAGGCGCCGCCGCCGTGCATCCCGGCGATCGACCTCGGCGTGGCGGACCACGAGGCGGTGGTGTCTGTCCTGCGGCGCGCCGCGGCGCAGTGGGGGCTCTTCGTGGTGACGGGCCACGGCGTGCCCGAGGAGGTGGCCGCCGCGGCGCTCGGCGCGTCGCGGGCGTTCCACGACGCGGACGGCGGCGAGGGCAGCGAGAAGGCGCGGCTGTACACGCGCGACCCGGCCAAGGCGGTCAAGTACAACTGCAACTTCGACCTGTACCATTCGTCCGTGGCCAACTGGCGCGACACGCTCTACCTCCGCATGGCGCCCGACCCGCCGGCCGACGGCGAGATGCCGGAGAACTGCCGGTGAGCTCTCTCTGTCTCCCGCTTTCTTGTCTGATAACTGCATGACCTCTAGTCCTGATTATCGACGCGTGGCAGTTTCCTTCACATCACAGGATAAATAAATCTTTATATCAGTGAAGTAGATGAACATGCCCAGTTGCAGTTGAATGAAATTGTTTGTTTCGTTGAGAGGAAAATGACCACTCAAATTGCTGTTTTGTGAAAGTTCTAAATTTGCAGATGGCACTGATGTATACTCGTTGTAGGCATGTTTCCTTCACTGAAAGTCAGAAACTTTCTATTCTGTTCAGTGGTTAAAGGCTGGACAGCACTTTCCAGCATCTCAGTTATGAACTTATTATTGGCGTGCCTATCCTCATGTTTACTTTTGTCCCAATTTTGACTCAAACTACCGAGTGAGGCAAATTAGACTGGCTACGACCTCTGAAGGCTAAACACCAGTTGAGAACTGCCATATGGCGCTCGATCCTTTTTTTTGACAATAATGACGCTCGATCCTTGGGCAGTCACTGAGCTAGTGAGCTATCAGATGAGGGCTGTCACCATCGTCTAAATTTCTCATTTTCTTTCTTTTCACGTGCACAGAATTTCTCTAGCACAACGTTATATATTTTCATGCTAGCAGCAGCTCTGACACAACGGTATTACCTTTTTTGAGGAAACACAACGCGGTATTACCTTAAACAGGAACCAAGGTATCCGTCAAATATTTCTGCTGACAGTTATTACTGGCAAGTGTGGCAACTGGTAGTGTAACTCCATTCGTATGGAGCTTATGTTGGTTCTGACGTCAATTGTCTGAACGACTGCTTATGAGTTCAGTTCAGCTTTGTGACAACACATTTTTTCTGTCTGCATCGTGAACTGAAAAAACTTCAGATATCTATATATCCATTGCTAATTCTGACCAACCATGGACTAAATTACTTGATAGTGAAAGGCTCCCTGCGTGTGTTAACTTTTCAGGGAAGCATTCTTTGACTACGCCAAGCATACCAAGATTTTACTGGATACACTACCGGTTGCTATCAGAGGCTCTTGGTCTAAACCCGAGCTACCTAACTGATATTGACTGCAACCGAGGGCAGATGATACTGTTTCACTATTACCCTCCATGCCCGGAGCCCGAGGTCGCCATTGGAACAACCCAGCATTCCGACTCCGGCTTCATCACCGTCCTTCTCCAGGATGACATCGGCGGCCTGCAGGTCCTCCATGACGACCATTGGATCGATGTCCCACCAACGCCTGGAGCGTTCATAGTAAACATCGGCGATCTCATGCAGGTACATACATATGTTCACTTAAGATTTTCATCGCTGAGATTCTGACTGTAAATTGTAACAATGTGAGACCTAGGTAAATCGTTGTTTTCAGAGTTGATATTTTGCTGAATATGTGTATTCGCAGATGATGTCGAACGACAAGTTCAGAAGTGCAGAGCACAGAGTGGTGGCAAAGAAGGCTGGACCGAGGGTCTCTATTGCCTGCTTCACCAGCCATTCAGACACGACGAAGATGTATGGCCCTATCAAGGAGCTGTTGTCTGATGAATGCCTACCGCTGTACAGGGAAACACTTGCCAGCGATTACATTGCGCACTACTACTCCGTCGGGCTAGGTCGCAAAAAGGCTATTTACGAGTACCGGCTATAGTAGTTGTCCAACAAATTGCTGAGTTCTGCTTCTCTGAAGTCTGAACTATAAGTGTCCTTTGTTCCAATATATGAAATACTGAGCTTTTCCTATATGCCCATACACTATATCACGCGGCGAGATGCCATAGAACTGCCGGAGAGCTCTCTTTCTCCCGCTTATCATCTTGACTATAGACGCGTGGCAGTTTCATTCACAGGACAAAATCTTTATATCAGTGAAGTAGACGAATGTTCCCACTTTATTTCATTGAGAGGAAAATGGCCACTCAAATTGTTGTTATGTGGAAGTTCTAAATTTGCAGATGGCACTTATGTATACTCGTTTTAGGTATGTTTCCTTCACAGAAAATTAGAAACTTCCTATTTCTGTTCTATCTGTCTGTGATTAAAGGCTGGACAACAGTTTCCAACATCAGTATCTGAACTTATCATTGGCATGCCTATCCTCATTTTTACTTTTGTCCCAAGTTTGACTCAAACTACCGAGTGAAGCAAATTAGACTGGCTACAACCTCTGAAGTCCGACCACCAGTTGAGAACTGCCATATAGCGCTCGATCCTCGGGCAGTCACTGAGCTGCCGATAAGGGCTGTCACCATTGTCCAAATTTGTCATTTTCTTATCCTCACAGGAACAGAATTTCAATAGCACAACATTATATTATATATTTTCATGCTGGTGGGAGTAGTATACTGGTATCTCTGTTTTCTGAAAGTTCAGCAGACACCGGTATTACCTTAAGCAGGAACCAAGGTATCCGTCAAATATTTCTGCTGATAGTTATTATTGGCATGTGGCAACAGGTTGTGTACTGGCAATTCCATTTGTATGGAGCTTATGTTCGCTCTGACATTCTCAGCTGTCCGAACGACTGCTTAATTATTTAGTTCGTGATACACCTGCTTTAAGCTTTGTGAGGACACAATTTTCTTCTGTTTCTGCATCAGGGACTGAAAAAACTTCTGCATCAGGGACTGAAAAAACTTCTGATATCTATATTTCAATTGCTAATTTTGACCAACCATGGACTAAACTAATACTTGACATAAAAAATTACTTGATAGTGAAAGGCTACCTGCGTGTGTTGATTTTTCAGGGATGCACTCTGACTATGCCAAGCATAACAAGATTTTACTGGATACATTGTACCGGTTGCTATCAGAGGCTCTTGGCCTAAACTCGAGCTACCTAAATGATATTGAGTGCAACCGAGGGCAGATGATACTATTTCACTACTACCCTCCATGCCACTGGAACAACCAAGCATGACACTGGCTTCTTCACCGTCCTACTCTAAGAAGAGATCGGCGGCCTGCAGATCCTCCATGACGATCAGTGGATCGATGTCCCACTAACGCCTGGAGCATTCGTACTTCACAGTGAACATCGGCGATTTCATGCAGGTACATACATATGTACAGTAAATTGTAACATTATGAGACCTAGGCAAATCGTTGTTTTTAGAGCTGATATTTTGTTGCATACATGTATGTGCAGATGATGTGAAATGAAAAGTTCAGAAACGCCGAGCACAGAGTGTTGGCAAAGGCTGGACCGAGGGTCTCCATTGAATGCTGCACCAGCCATTCAAAGGATGTATGGCCCTATCAAGTAGCTCTTGCCTGATGAATGCCCACCATTGTACAGGGAAACATTTCGCAGAGATTACTTTGCGCACTACTACTCCATCGGGCTAGGTCGCAAAAAGGCTATTTACAATTTCTGCCTAAAGTGATTCAGCAACAGATTGTGAGTTCTGCTTCTCTGAAGTCTGAACTATGTGTCCTTTGTTGCAATATATGATTTAAAGGTATTGAGGATCTTCCTATATGCCCATACCATATACTACGTAATAAAGGAAAAGGAGCAATAACAATACATTCCTTCGTCCAGTAAAATTGTAAACTTAGACCAAAGAAGAAAAACAAACTTAACAAAATTTTGATCAACAATTTTTCAAATTATATGCAAGTTCAGAGGATAAAACTTGCATAATGAATTTGTGTCCAAAATGCCCGTGAGATGATATTAATTTTTAATAATTGATTACATATTATAATAGAATTTAAGGATAAAAATTTAGTTCGTATGATTTTTTTGAGTCCAATACTCTTAATATTTTTGAATGGAAAACAAAAGGTACCTATCTTTACCACTTTGAATGAAAGATAAAATGATTGTGAGCTTCTTATTACCCTGTTGTGTCTGACGTGAATGGAACAACTGTGGTCTAGAGGACCATCAGCTCAGGGCTCTCGGAAGCTGAATCATGTGGGAGGTGGGGGCTGCTAATAGATTCCTTTGTGGTTGTTACTGCCCCATGTGTTCTAGTGAACTCATCTACCTCAACTAGAAACACAAGGGTGGGACGCGATGGATGATAAATCCTTTATTCTGGAAATAGGCATATGGGGCATTTACATTTGTTGGGTCATATTTATTTCATTGTATTTGATAGAATATAAAATTTCAAATTCTATTTGCACATTTGCATAGGGATAAAACAGGCATTGGAAATTATGAGGTGGCTAAAAGATCATGAAAATCCTTGTACTTTGATATATTTAATAATGCCTAGTGTGCCTTAAGGTAAAGTCTACATATTGTAAAAGGTTAAGTAACTCTTAGATAGGATCATATTCCTTTTACATAAGTTTTCAAGCTAAAAAAAATTGCTTGTCATGCGCCACTTGGATGATGAAATATGGTCTGTCTGAATTTCATGATTGCAGTTGTGAAAATTGAATCATATTCCTCTTTTTATGTAAAATGCGTAAAAATCAGATTGTCATCTAAAATTGTTGCATCTATTAACAAGGGCGTACCCAGTGCCGTAGGCTCCCGCACTGCGGGGTCTGGGAAAGGGAAAATAGCCAGCAGCCATCCCTGCACAAATATGCATCTATTAACAAGCTTGTAATAAAACCTGCATTGGTTTTGCATATAAAATTGCGAAACTAAGAATTAAGTATCGAAACATTGAGATTCTCTAAGATGGAAACAATCAATCATACTGAAAGGATGTTGAAAATAGACACATACCCACATATTACTTGGAGTCTGCTAGGGAGAAAGAATCTGCAGTTATGTAAATTTCTATTGCATGTTGTGACACCTTGGCACCTTGCAGCACAAAATCTCTGCTAGAAACCCAGTTGAAGTGACCATGGTTTTGGGTGGCTAGCATACCAAAGGACATTGCCTTCAGATGTTGAAGCTTGTGCAGTTTTGTTGTTGAACAATAACTTTATTTATAGCCTCAAAACTTCAATAGGTGATGAAGAGGACGAGGATGATAGCCCTGTTATCGATTCTGTTGTTTTATTGCTGTATTGGCCACTTCCATCCTGGAAATTCTAGTATAAAATGTCATTAATTATATAAAGACGTTTGTTTGCCTCATGACTACTATAGACTGTAAAGTAATAAGAATTTCTACCAAATTGATCTATGTAAGTATTAGATTCAAATTTAATTAAAGTTTAGATTTGATTTCTCTAAGTATTGTAATATATTGCATGATCTAAAATCTAAGGTCACACTGCTACGTACCCACTTACTATATATACATAGAAATTGCAATCTATGTGCATTGCATGGACAGCACCATGGGCAGTACGTGGAGGTACATGAAGGGGGCTGCAAATACTGTTATAAGGACAACATCATGCATTGGAAACATAACGGTTCTATTCCAAATCTATTTTTTCTTCAGGCCTATGAATCGAATACGAACATATGAATAGCTTAGAGCTTCCATCCCAGCAAAACAGGCAGAATATTCATATGGTCTCTAGTATGGATAATGGATTAGTAGCAGTAAATGCAGCATGTCTAAGCCCTAACCTAGTTTTGAGTATTGCTAAAACTCAGGAAACAAACTTAAATTATATAAAAAAAGGAAACGGACTTAAATGAGACTTTGTATCTAACTGGTCTGACAATGTCGACTCACCATGCAAGCAAGAAATTACCAGGACGATGAGCTACATTATTAGCTAAGAATATAAGCAAAAAGAACAAGGAATCCCAGACACGTACCTTGGAGACGACATGCAAGGTGTCAAGCAGCAGCTCGCGCGTGGTAGTGGCCACTGCCTGCTGCTCAAGCTATCAGTTATGCCGCCTGAAGTGCCGCGAGCAGCACATGGATCTGCGCGATTGTCTCTACCATCGAGATAGGTCTGTACACAAATCACATCAGCAAGCAACGAAAGAAAAAAAAATTATGCCCATTTCATCAAACAAATTGGCTGAATCATCCATGGAAGCATCATCACTGGTATTGAGTAAACAAATTTGTATTAGATTTATCTAATTGACGGTGTAGCATAAGAGCAAACTATAAGTTAAAAAAACTACATTAGTTAATGGGTAAAATATTTTCTCAAGGTAGTATCAATTTTGTGCTTGTATGAAGCATCGATGCTTGACAGAGAATTTTATATATAATGAAGGCATAGGTGCTAGTGCCTTTCTCAACCACATCAAAATTTAGAATCATGACCTTCGAACAGCAGAGTAGTTGCTCAATACCTTCGACATGAAGAATAGCCCCTGCTGTTGAATCATGTCTGTGACCTTGGATTGCACAGAGTACTTGCTCTATGGAGACAAAGACGTCCAGTAAAAGGCGGCCCCTAAAGCCAATTGTGGCTCCACCGTGACCTTTGACATTGCAGTTTGTTTATGCTTCTCCACTATCACGTCCTTCAGTCGGTGGATTGGCGGTACAGGGAAAGTAGGGAGGATACTGGGACTTTGTCATCGTTGCTTTCTGTGCGTTACGCAATGCACGTGCACCAAGGAGGCAAGGACGCGAGCAAACCATGTGTTCACTGAGCAACCTGCCTTGGAGACATTTCGTCAAACAGCTCCTGGGCGTCGTCCATGTCGGTGGCTGCTCCAGCTGCCTGAGCGCTGGACTGTGCACTCTTCTGTCTTCTGTGTGCGAATTTGCATAAGGGCTCGGGGGAGCTGCAAACTCTGGCACTGGTTGCCTCTATAAGCGCACCGGCCGCTCTTCCCCACGCACGCAAGCCCGACTCCACGCCCAGGCTCCCACGGCCGCGCACGCCGCCGTGACGAAAAGACGGCGGTTTCCGGGCCTCCGTCGGCTCTGCCCGCATGGGCGCAGGCATGGCCTTCGGGAGCAGCGTGCCCGTAATCTTCGAGCTCGGCTGCGCGGTCGGGTGGCAGCAGGGCGGCAGCGCGCGATGGCTGCGCACCTGCGCCTCTTTTCTTTGATTGACGGCGAATTCGTACACATCAGCAGGAATTCAAGGTTATTATATGATAATAATCTGGTTGTGCAGGGTCAGAATGATAATTTGGAAAAGGGTTAATCATACGCTCGGACGTCAGATGAATCCAACGCCCGGCAGATGAACTGGGCCCATGTGGGCCGGCCCATCTTGACCTCCGGCCATGGCGCCCCTGCCGCTGGCGGTAGGGTCTCCGGGAGACCCTACCGCCGCCGCCGGCCGCCCTCTTCCCCCTCCCCCTCGCCCGGCCCCCTCCTCGACATCGGCGATGGCGCCCCCGCCGTCGGCCACCGCCCGGCGCGGCGAGCTAGGGTTTGGCCAGAGCTCCGGCGAGCTAGGGCCGCGACCCTAGCTCACCGGAGCTCCCGCCAAACCGGCCTTTGCTCGCCGGAGCTCTGGCCAAACCCTAGCTCGCCGCGCCGCCGCCATCTTTCCCTTCCCCCTCTATCGCCTCCGGCACCCTCGCCGCCGGCCATGGCGTCCCCGCCGCCTACCCGTACCCACCGGCCATCCAGCCCCGCCCGCTCAGCGGCGCCCCCGCCGCCGAGCTCGCCGCCGGCCGAACCGCCATGTCGACGGCCACGGCCGGGCAGATTCTAGAGCCGGGGAGGGAAAAGAGGGAGAGGGGGGCCTCGCTGGAACCCTAAAGAGTCGCCGGAGTTGGAGGAGAAGGAGGGGAGAGGAGAGGAGGAGAAAGGAGAAGGGTGAAGGAGGCCTACCTGGGCCGGATCCGGCGGATCCGTGTACGCTGCTACCGGATCCGGCGGTCCGCGGCCGCCGTCGCCATGGCCTCCAGTGGAGGAGTTGTGGGTGCGGGAGAGGCGATGAGGACGCGGGGAGCCGGTGCGGCGTAGGGGATGGAGAGGGGAGAGGAGCGCGCCATCGTTGTCCGCCGATCGCTGATGGGGAGCTCGTCGGAGAGGAGCTCGAGGGAGAGTGAGAGAGTGAGTGGGCGGCAGGTCGGGAGGGAAAGTGACGACTCTGGTGGGAGCCGGGCGGAGTGCACGAAGATGAAGATGCCAGTGGGAGGAGATTGGGCCGGAAGCTGGGCCGCCTGGGTGAAAGCCCAGCAACCCGTCCTATACGGTAGGACGCTCTATATGAAGCATTACCGTTTGGAGAACTGTTCCTGTGTGGATTGCAGTGGAGCAGAAGAGATTCAGGACTCCAATCCACGTGTATAGGAAGGGAATATGTGAAAATATCCGATTGATCAAGAGCGGTGGGATTCAATTTAGTTTCTAAATTGTTCACAGAAATAAAACCTATTCCTAGCAAAAAAAAATCACCCGTTTGTCTTTGTCAACAAAGTGTAACTACCTGACGCAAAAAAAAACTTTGCAGGTTAGATTCCGGTTCTAGTCTACCATGAAAATTCTAAGGGCATTCGTAACGTAGATTCTATCACAGAGTCTAAACCTATTTATTACCTCGAACATTATGTATTTGGAATCTAAATAAGACTCGTAGTCTTGTTTTTCTTCCTCTCTTTTCAATAAATATACCGCCATATCAGTAAAATACAATAATAAAAGATGATAAATAGTGTTGGACTCTATGTTAGAGTCTTACACTATGAATGCCCTAAAAAAATAAACTTACAAGAATGTAAAGACAACAAGTCAACATAGAAAGTGAAGAGATTGAATGAAAGATTTCAGGATCAGCGGACTCCAAACCAAAAGCAGTCACTTTCTTGGAAGCTCACCAAGAACTAGCACCACCAAGCCATTCAGGTGACACCAAATCATACCGAGAATAACAATGGCCCTCATTTGACCTAGCTAAGCCAAAAGGAATAGGTGCACTTACTATTGAAGCATTAGTTAAGCCCTTAATCCTCACTTAAAATTTGCAAAATGACTCATGTGCCCGTCTCTTGTGGTTGAGAATGAGTTGAAGGGGGTATTACTAGCATTGAAGTCCCACACCTTGGTTAATCCGCTGACATTTAAATTACCTTAGCACCGCTTAACTCGAAAAGAAAACCTTATCACTGGAACATCATTGCGTTCAATTTGGAAACACTGACATCAAATCATTAGTGTACATGTACATCTGGAAGTCATAGTGGCAGATTAGAAATAATTAACTTAGCAATTACACCAAAGCCTTGTTTAGTTCTCTCCCAATTCTAGCATTTACCACTATAAAAAAGAAGATTCCCCGTCATATCAAAATACCGGCACATGCGAGTACTAAATGTAGATAAAATCAAAATCTAATTGCACAGTTTGGTTGTACTTTGCGAGACGAATATTTTGAGCCTAATTAGTCCAAGTTTAGACCATTTTTACCAAATACAAACGAAATGCTATAGAAATTCTACTACGGGAATTCTGGCTCCAATTCAGGGAACTAAATAAGACCCAATTACAACATACACAATATGCAGCATAAGTCTGCCAAAAGGAGTAATAGAAAATATCGACAGAGCAAGAAAACAGTGTCTTTGAAGAGGCAATTCACAAAAGAAAAGAGGAGAGAATATGGTTGCATGACCAACAGTTCTACTGCCTAAAGATAAGGTGGCTGTGGCATTATAAATCTGAGATTGCAAAATGATGCTCTTTTGATGAAACATGTAAGCAAATTCTACAATACAGAAAACACTCCTTGGGTCAGGCTAGTATGGAGCAAATATTACAGCAATAAAGTACCACATGCCACTAGAGAAGTAGGCTCCTTTCGGTGGAAGAATGTGCTAAGACTCAATTGAAACTTCAGAGGAATAGCTAAATGTGAAGTTAGCAAAGGTGATTCTGTTTGCTTCTGGGATGACTTATGGCTTGATGATGTTCTATCCCATAAATACCCAAGGCTTGCATCCTTCACCAGAACTGACACCATATCAGTGAATGCAGTCATACAAGCTGAGGATTTGGATAGTCTGTTCATGCTGCCACTTTCAGTACAAGCGCTAGAGGAGATTGAGGCTCTTCAGAACCAGTTGGAAGGTGTTGAGTATACCCCAGAAAATAATGATAAATGGACACCAATATAGGGGAACAGATACATATCCAAGAGTTTCTATAAGTATGCTTTCAAGGGCCTGGATGCCCACCCGTCCAGATGCACTCCATGAATTAAGTTCTTTGCATGGCTGGTGCTAGTTGATCGACTGAACACAAAAACCATGCTGCATCGAAGGCATCTCAATGTACAGGGGGTCAGGTATGTATCATTTTCAACACGGTGGAATTAGAAACTATTGACCACCTCTTTACTTGTCCATTTGCAAAGGCATGCTGGCACACAATTGGAGTTGTCTGGGATGAATCAGTTGAACTTTTTGATAGATTTGTCAGCACAAGTGATGCATAACAGTTCCTATTTTCTTGAAGCAAGCCTGATAGCTGCCTGGTAACTATGAAAGATCTAAAATGATAAGATTTTTCAGAGGCGTGATCCTACTCCTCAGCTATCGTTTTGTAATTTTAAGAGTCAATGTTTGCTGCAATCTCTTAGATTCAAAGATGATCTTAGATCATCTTTCTGTGTATGATTAGATGTCTTCAGTTAAGCTCTGTATGTATAACTCTCTCTTTTAATTAATACAAAATTTTGAGCAGTGTGGGGAAACTCCCCCAGTCCCCCACAGTTTTTCTTGTACAAAAAATGGAGAAAATTTTATCAATGAAGTTATCAGCATCAGAAGGACAGCTCATGTTAATATTGTTACTCTGTAGTCTGTTCGGTTTTTGCTTGGAGGGATCGAAGCGAGCTCTTATTTATGAGTATATGCCTAATGGATCACTGGACAAATTTATTTATGATGATAATTCAGAAACAATTATGGGATGGGACAAGCTCTATGAAATAGCAATTGGTATTGCCAGAGGTTTGGAGTATTTGCACCGTGGCTGTAATACACGCATCATACACTTTGACATTAAACCACACAATATCCTTCTTGCTGATGATTTCATACCGAAAATTGCTGATTTTGGTTTGGCCAAGTTATGCAACCCAAAGGAGTGTTACCTATCAATGGCAGGCATGCGAGGGACAATTGGGTTCATCGCGCCTGAAATTTTCGCAAGGAGATTTGGAGTAGTCTCTACTAAATCAGATGTTTACAGCTACGGAATGATGCTTCTTGAGATGGAGAGGAAGAAAGAAACTGAAAGAAAGCGTCAACAATTCCTCTGAGGTGTATTTTCCAGACTTTATCTATAGTCACTAGGTAAGTGCCCATGCGTACGGGTTTTGAAATCCACATGAACCCATGCATTTTCAGCTACCACATATATGAAAGAAATATCTTGTGTGCATCATGGTTTTTATTTGAGAATTGATACTAATTGTAATAATTGGAAGAATAAATATCACACAAGATGATTATAAAAAATAAACCCCATGCTGCGTAGTTCAAGAGGCTTAAAATGATTACAATAGTAATTTACTTCACCAATATTATAGCTCCATTGACAGAAACTGATTGCAGTTGTCGACCACTGTATGGAGGAAAACATGAAGGCTTTTAGCATGAACCGAACTGAATCTCCGATGGTATGTTCTGAACCTTTGAAAGCGTGTTCATTGAATGACCTATTGTGTTGCCTCAGATCAGAAGCAAAAGATATATTTTGTGATAACTGGATTCAGAGGCTTCACAGGAATATAGAAAGGCCTCATAATCCCGATCTCAAAGCCTTCATCCAATCCAATTCATAGAATTCTCTACACATGTTCCCTAAACTCAGTCTAGGACTGGAACACCTATTACTCGAACTAAGCTAAGATATTTAATTGGTTTACTGAATTGTAGATATATACACATCACAGTTTTTAAACGCTCAAGTCATTATCCCAAACTTCTGAGATTTCTGAGCTATTGACAGTACCATCATGGGATGTAGTAAGGACATGTTCTCCTGAGAGTATTCAGACAGAACTAACCTATATACCGATATTGAACAAAACATGATTCGTAGTTACCAAGGGGAGACACTGAAGACAATAAATCTATAGATAAATGTAAGAACCTCACCACTGCTTTGTGGCCCTTTAGTTATTCCAAAAGGTTGAAAGTCTGCTTATCCCAGACTATGACAGAGTACTGATCCATCAGCTCCAGAAACTATTTTTCCACGTTCTGAACTGATAGTCTGAATTCCCTGCAAACTTAGATGAATTGACAGATATAAAATCTGAGGACAACAGGATCAAACTGACAATTAAGTATTTAATAATTTAGATAACAGCCACTACCTATAAAATTTACTATGTCCAAATTTGATTTCAATTCACTGTAGCAGTCGAAAAAAGGAAGGTGTTACATCAAACGTACACCAAAACAATTGTCTGCATGGTTTAGTTAGCTGCAAACCTCTAGGAGATGAATTTTAGAAGAAAAGTTACAAGGTACCAACCCGTTAACCTATAGTCTATAATCCCATCAACATATGTTTAGGGAATAGTAATAGTTCTGCAGAATGAAAATGACGAAATGTTGAGATATATACAAGTCTCAAGCATCCAACAGTAGTACTGTTACTGATATTGCAATAGATATGCTGAAAACCAAGAGCAAGTAGTAATGATGTTGATGATATTGTAACTCTGTCCTGACTCAGGACTACACAGAAATTTGATCTTTATTTTCTTAATAGCATGAAAAACTTCAGATTTGGAAGCATCGTTAAAATAAGACCAAATGTATCAGATATTTTCATTTGTATAGAATCTGAATTATCATAAAAATACGGTAAACCAATAGAGGAAGAGATTCGTAAAAATATAGGGAAGCATAATTTACAAGTCATAAAACTATGAGTGTAGGTACAGTTGTGCCGTAACATGTGCATGTAGGGAATATTTCACCAGCCTTATTTTTGTAAAGCTCCTCATCAAACTGGGCCAACTGGGCACATTTTACCGTAGCTTCGTTCTCATGAAAATGGGAGTTTGCATTGGCCTAAACCCATTTTTTCAGGAAAGCTTAGCTCAATGTTTATCAATGCCAGGTTCAGGATAACACCTTTCATCCTTTAAATAGAAACCCCTATCTACCACCAAACACATCAGTACTTGCAAAAATGTAAATAGGCAAAAGATTGTGAGAGACGCGCTTACCAGACACATCAGCACCTCCAAAAATGCAAACAGGCAAAAGAATGTGAGGCACACTTTGGCAGACTGCATATCACACTGAAATAGACAAACATTAAATTAAAGGATAATGAGTTGTGTGACTTATCAGGTGGCTCGGGACAAGCAAGAAGCAACAGATTAACTAAGATTGGTCGGAACATGCATCGTTTTCAGATTCTATCACTCCCTGCCGTCAGCAACTTAATTAGCAATTCTTCTTTCCCTTGAGAACACCGGTAATGCTGATTGCTGAGGATGGATTAAAGCTTTACCTGAATCACGACTGGCGAGAAGGTGGAGAATGACGGAGCTGTAGTGTCCTGGCAGCGGTGAGGCCAGACGACGCGAGGGCGGGGCGGGGCTAGGGCCTGGACGAGCTCCAGTGAGGCGGTGAAGGTGGTGAATCGACTCGGGGAGGCTCTGAGGGACGGAATAGGAAGAAGCGACGACGACCGCCGGGGCTGTAAGGTCGAGCGGTCTGCGACGACGGCGAGGTCGATGGAGACGGTGAAGCGACGACGACGGAGACGGCGCAGGGACGACGATCCACCTCCGACGCGGAGCCGCGCGCCCGGGCAGACTCGGTCCGCGAGGAGCAGGCAGTGAAGGCGAGGGCGACGGCGTAGGGTTGCCGATCCGCCTCCGCCGCAGAGCCGCGCAGGACGAGGCAGCCGGCGACGGCGATCGCGATGGCTCACGGACGCCGATCCGCTTCCGCGCGGAGATGGCGCGCGCGAGGCCGGACGAGGAGCAGCCGCCGACGTTGGTGGCGGCTGGGGCGCGTCGGCCGTCGGGGTCCTCCTGCCGGTGCGGTCTCCTCGTCCCGCAGGGCGCTGCGCCGAGGCAGGCGACAAGGGAAGGGCGGCGACGAGCGGTTTCGCGCAGGGCGAGGGCGAACTACAGCTGGGGGCGCGGGCGGACGGCGGTTCTGGAGCGGCCTGCCCGAAGCACACGGGGTGGGGGGCGTTTTGGCCTGGGGGATTACCGTGGGGGAGGGAGGGGACTACCGCGGGAGGTGAATCGATTAGCCGATCAGGTGATGGCATTTGGGTCTTTTTAGGAGTAAGATAAGATTTGGCTGGAGTGGGAAGCCTGCATTTGATATGGCAGGTGAAACAGAAGAGATGGTGTAGTGTCTCCTATGTCGATGAGCAAGGTTTTAGAGATGTTCGAGATACCACCAAGGCAACACTTTTATTCAGCTATACAGTATGTTTTAATTTTCTGCAGCTTCATACCTATAGATGGTTAACAAAAAATTATTTAACTTAATCCGTTGTTCCTATTTTCTTTGGAACAACAACAGTCCACTAGTTTTGTACATTATTGCATCGATTACATTGATTATTGGTTCTCATATTATTATCTGTGCTAATTTGCTAGTAAATGACATGTAGGGAGAATTCATCTGAGTCTGCTCCGACACTGTAAAACAGTGGAAGCTATGAATACCTGATTCAAGCAAGATCACGACTACATTTAATCTAGAAGTGCTCCCTTGTGTTGACCTTATATATCTGTGAAATGAACTCATATATATCATCTAGCTTTATGGGTATAGGAACCAGTATAGGAACATGTGTGGAAACAAGGTTCATTTATTTTCAATACATAAATATGAAAAATGACATATTTAGGGGAGAGAATTTATCTGGATGGCCTTGTGAAACTCAGTTATAAGTTCCTTGGCCCTGAAAATTTCGAAATTCCTTGTATGGCCATGGGATCCAATTTCATTGCCCTCTATGGCACTACTGTCAGTTCTGAGTACTAACACCGTTAAGTGCCATACGAATTCACCATAATGTCTCTGTGGCTGAAAATGTGCTGATTCCTTGTATGGCCCTGTTTCATCTGCATATGACACTGAGTATTTTTATGTTTTATTTTCACATTATAACTATTCCACATTATATTACAATTTGCAAATAATTTGTTATGCTAATACCTACAAGGTACAAATGGATAAGTGTTATGCCACACCTTTACTATTTGCTAAGGGTGATGAATTGGTGGTTACCAATGTCCTAAGAATAAGGTAGAATTAGATTCGATGAGACAAAATCCATATGCTTCTACAATCGGAAGCCTTATATATGCACAAGTTTGTATGAGTCCAGACTTAGCGTATGTAACCGGGATGCTTGGTGGATATCTGGAAAGGTGTTAAGAAAACTTTACGTTATTGTCAAGGCACCAGAGATTTAATGCTCACATAAGTCCATATACTCTCGAAATCATGGGCTATTCAGATGTCAATCTAGGAGGGTGTGTGGTTACTAGAAGGTCCACACTATGCTATATTGTCATCCACGCTCGGAGGAGCGATTTCCTAGAAAAGCGCTAAGTATAGCAACATCGTCAATGATGCAAGTTCAAGTTATTGCCTGTTATGAGGCAACATGCCAAATTGTTTGGCTTAAGAATTTTGTCCCGGGCCTAAGAATTGCAGAAAACATTGGAACACAATCATGCTATGTTACAATTTCCTGGTAAGAACGAACCAACTAATGGGTCAAAACATTTAGACCTAAAGTACTGTGTTATGAAAGATAGAGCCCAGACTATTAATGTTGAGCATATAAGTATTGAGATGATGCTCATGGATACGCTTACCAACCTATTTAAACAGTATGCACTTTAGTATGGGTTTAGTGTAAAGTATCTGAGATTAGGTAATAGGGCTATATAATCCTAGTAACAAGCATTCTAACAACGTGATCTGTAATGGGGTCCCAATGGCGATTAATATTACTGACAACGCATTAGTCTGGCCTTGCTATAGTCTAGAATGTGAACATAAGAGTAGGACAAACATTAATTGCACAAGTGCATTAGCTATTAAAGAATGTTAGAATGTGATCTCAGCTAATTCCCAAGATTAATCACGAGAATGAAGTGTTATGAACATTAATTGCACAAGTGCATTAGGTATTGAAGAATGTTAGAATGTGATCTCGGCTAATTCCCAAGATTAATTACAAGAACCCTTAGATCATCTAGGGTTCACCCTCCTGACCCACAGCGCATCTATAAATAAGATAAGGCGCCTGAGAAGGCGCCCCTGTTGTCACCATCCATCCAATCAACGTGAGTCAAATCAGGCGTTGCGGGTTTAGGAAGGTCTGATCCCTGTCGAGGCCAGTGCTGGTGGCATCCAGAAGGCCACCGCTACCCGGCACATCGCACATTGCATTCATCAGGTTCCCAAACCCTCAACCGGTGATCCAATTCGATCTACACCACCACCAACTGCATCACCGCCGGAGGCACTAATGGCGACTACCAATGCTGGTCTGGCACATCTACTTAGCATTTCTGCATTACGTTTAATCTATGGTCATGTGATAGACCAAGTTTAGAATCCTATGTACATGTCATACATGTTTTATGTTAAGATCAGTTTCACCAGACAATAGCTTGACAAGATCATTGACACGCGTTAGACGTGCTTGCAGCTCTTCTTTTTCTTTAATGAGCTGAGCAGTCTCATCTCTTTGGCGGTTCACCTCGGTGCATTTCTGGACCAAGGCCCCCAGGGTTGACTCGTTCTGCTTACTCAGCTCCTCGATCGTCTGCTTCTGGCCTGCGAATGAAAATGGAAAATGAACATATTAAGCCTAGCCTAAGGGAAAACTGTACTTCAAAGACAAGACACGGTTTAACTACCTTTATTCTCATCTTTCAGCTTTAAACTTTCTTCTACTATTTTGAATGCCTCCTGCTCGGCTTCCATCATCCTTTCTGTTAAGAGCCTCCTGCCGTCCTCGAGTTCTTACATAAAAAAGGAATATAATGCATATGATGACTAAGTGACCCGTCTTATGAAATTCAATCTTACCTTTCACAATGCACATAATAAGATATAAGAGACGTTTAACTACCTCTGTTCTCATCTTTCAGCTTTATATTTTCTTCTATTAAGGGCCTGCTGCCGTCTTCGAGGTCTAAGATAAAAAAGGGAATATAATGCATTATCATGACTAAAGACCTATCTTTCAGATAGCATAGTATGAAAATGAATCTTACCTTTCACTTGTTGCTCCAGGATTATCTGCCTATCCTTGAGGCGTCTGTTCTCCATGACCAGCTTCTTTGCTTGTTCTAATAACTCCGAGGAGGTTGCCACACTGAATGACACGTACTAAAGGAAAGGGAAAGGGAACATATGAAGAACATATACTGGGATGTTAAATATCAAACATAATATCAAGTGCCTTGCAAGAAAATATCAGATCAACCGCATTTGACCAATACATAAAGTTCTTGGCGCATCAGCACTACACAAGATTGAACTCCTAAAATTAATCACTTCTGAATATCCTTAAAACATTGCAAGAACAAAAAAAAACTGTACAAGAGCAATATCACTTTTGATTCTCCTTAACAAGATGGCTGTAGTTGGAAACAGATCTTATCAGGATCTGCAGCTCTCAGTTAACAAAAACTATACAGCAATGTTCAATGCTTAGTCAAGCTCGTAGTATAGATTGCACAAACTTAAAATGATTCAGCAGGGACAACCAAACTAAAATCAGGTTGCACCTAAGAATTGTATGGTCAGTTGAAGATATCTGAATCTGGAACTGCAATGAGATTGCAGCACGGATAAGATTGCTGTATCTTGAAATGGAATTCAATCCAAACTTATTCAGCTAGGTCAACTTATTAAGCCTTTTCCCACTTAGGATTGCAAAAGAAGAATTTCCTTTGTGCCAAAATGTTTTGGAAGAGTTGAACACCTTTACAATGTGAATTATTTGTACACATTGCAAAAAAAAAAAAAAAAAGAATTGGGCAATGAACAGGCCGGTGCAGAGGTATCAGTATAAGGGATAATAAATGAGTTTTATTTGTGTGATGGGTTTGTTGTGTTTATGTGTAAATCAGGCAGAAAAATGAACCATGATTCATTCAGCAGCTGGAAACTTGAAAACTGGTACATATATGGGAAATTAATTAGCAAGTAATGTATCTCAGAGCCTAAGGACCTGGGAGCGCAGTCTTGTGAGGAAGGTGGACGGTGCTTCCATGATTGGTGATGTACAGGCAGCATCAGAACTGAAGAAGCTAGAGCTATTCGTAGGGGCAACAGTAGTTGTTGTCCTGCTTGAGTTAAGTCAAAGTCATGCGTGAAGGCACGATCAGGATCATCGTGTGCCTCACACTCCTCCCTTCTTCTTCCACCAACTGTACCCCCACACCAGTTCTAGTCTTTTGGGAAGTTCAGAAAGCAAGAAATATCTGGGCTTTCACAGCATCTGGTAGCAAGCATTAAGGGTGGACATGCAATCGGAATAAGTTGTAGATGGCAGATTATTTTTGCTGCTTATCTCTTTCAACAATTTATTGGTTAGATGTAGTTGGCAGTCCTTTTTTTTCTTGTAAAATTTTGTGACCTATCAATATTTCTTTGCACCAATTTTATACTGGACCTTCAAGCAGAATTCTTGAATGGATGAAACTTCTATTTTTTAAAAGGAATCACTAGGAAGCCTTTTTGAGTTTCCAGAAATAAGGGGCATATGAAGGAAGAGACAGTGAGTTAGCGCTTACTTCACTCTGAACTTTCTGCATCCGCTCCCATATCACCTCACTGTTAGTTTCTTCCCTATTATGCACTGGAATGGCAGCTGATACGTCAATGGCCTCCTGGTCTCTGACTACCTCAGAGACAGATTGTGCAGGATCAACTTCCTTGCATGAAAAATTTCTAACAGATTGATTAAGGAGTACATTCGACATGGAGTCCACAACAGCCTTAGGCCGTGAATCAACAGCATTGGCAAGCATGAACAGTGCACCGTTCCCTGCCTCTTCTGCTAAAGAGGGCGCTAACACCGCCTCTTTTGTTGAGGAAGTCCCTTTTATAGATCCTTTGTCCAAAGACGACATCCTGCATAAATGATTCAATCAAATACCGAAGACAAGGTTTTCTAAATGAATATTTGCAAGACTTACCTGGTCTTTTTAACAATAGAAAGTAGTGAATACTTTGCCCTTCTCAGAGAACGAGATCGGGGGGCAGAGGCCTTTCTTTTGGCACCAATGACTGAAAACATAGGTTTCGTCAACTCTGCTATTCTCCCCTCTCTAACCTCACCAGGGTGCTCTACAGATCGTTGTTCTATGGCCCGGTTTGGAGAAGCTCCTGTTGTTATATTTTCTCTGGTATCAAGAATCTCTTCTTCTGGATCTGAACCTTGAGTGGGTGAAGGGTCAATTTCAAGAGGTGGAGATATCACAACCTTCCTGGCAGCAGCAGATTGCCTTGTGTATCTTCGTAGGGAGGCATGATGAACTTGAGATGTATATGTGATCATCGAAGATTTCTTTGTCTTTATTGAAGCTGTAATCTCCTCAAGTGATTTCTTCTTAGCTTCTTGAGTTGAGGAAACATTTGGTAAGCCCTGTAAATTGGACCAATTTGTTTTTTAGATTCAGTAATAAATTTGTCCAATTGCAAGGAAAGGATTAGCAAATATGCTTCACATTACTACTGCTGTACTTACAAGAGGTTGATTGGCATGGTCATTAGCTGATGTTCTGACCAGGCTGGTTGGAACATTAGGTCTATTTGCAGGCTGCGAAGCAGCCATCTTCTTAAGATCTAGAAGGTAGCTCAGCTTGTTCTCAACGTCTTCCACAGAAAGATCTACATAAGAAAATAAAAGACAGAAAAAACCTTAACCAGGTAAAAAATGTTTGTTGTACTAATTTCTAAATAAGCCCAGAAAGAAAAAAATGATTCTTCTTTACAAATAACACAAAAAAACATCCATGTCTTCTAGACAAGAAAACTAGCATGTGTCTGTTTGGGTTCTTATAAACTTTATTCTTCTCTAATATAATGATACGCACCTCTCTTGTGCGTTCGAGAAAAAAAGTGTGGTCAGTCAGATATCAGGTGTGAAATGAATATATTTAGGATTTTTGAACCAAGCCATAGGTGCTGACTCTAGACAAATTAACCAAAGAACTTACCATCTAGCTGTAAGATAATATGCTGCTTTCTCCATGTGTTTCACTGTAGGGAGTTAGCATTGGGTCAATTCCTGCCTATCTTTTCTTTCCCTCATCTTACTGCTGTAGGTATGGCAATAGGCCACTTAGTCATGGCTCACCTCAGCCATTTAGAGTAGTTGGGGCTGATCTCAGCCCAGGTAGTAGTGTACCTTGTGTAGTTGGTAAATCTCTATCGATAAACCATATGTAATGCAATAGGTAAAGGCAGATCAGTTGCTGCACTTGTGTGTGTTGTGTTCTGTCCTCAGCCCCTTCTTCTACCTCTAGCCAAAGGTGTGTGTGTGAGGGTGATTCAGGTGCTACTCACCTGTGCAGGCTGGCTGGTTTCCAAAACTAGCAACTTGATCTATTATGGATTGGACTAAAAAGTAGAGTTCATGTCAAACAACTTTGGCGTCAAACTACCTGTAGCCAATTTGAATATTGAGATATTTTAAATGGGTGAGAGACTGAGAGATCATAATTAACCACAACTTTGTAGGAGCTCTATAAATTAAATCAAACTTCACCTGTGTATGCAAATGTCGAGCGAGGCTAACCATATTGTATTGCCTATATACAATGACTGAATTAGTCTGTATGTTTGATAGATTTTGTCCAGTCTGTATGTATGCACGCATGATGTTTAGTCGTTTAGAACTGCATTGGTTCTCTTTCACTTCTGTCAGTGCCATCCTTAGAGTCCGCGTTCTATGAGGGTTCTTGTAGCGTAGAAAGGACAGCATGTCTAGGTTTTATTTTCCTCATCATTTATTTAATGCAATGAACATGGCATGTCGGCATTTTATTTTATCACAAACATAACTACATTCCTACTTATTCACCAAAAAAAAAAGTCAGTCCTAATTAATTTTTTATTTTCAGTTTCTTTTTCTTTTCCTTTTCAGTACTAAGGCCAGGTTAGATGCAGACCAAATTGGTTCATTTGGGCGTGTACTCTATATTTGAATATATAGTACAATTGGTAATGCTTTTACCTTTGATTAGGCCTTGACTGAAAAGCGCATTAACTAGAAAGTACTTGCAGAAACGTAGATATATATATATATATATATATGGCCTGGAGGGGGTGCTTCTGCATGTTCTACTAATGGGCAGTTTTCCATTGCAAGGAAACCTTGTTAGTCTCTGGATCCTTGCTCTAGGTGTGAGCAGGATCCTTACTCTCATCGAGAGGATAGCACACAGAGATCTCAGAGTTGAAGCAATTTTCTGGGTTTATTTCTCACACCATGCTATGCCAACCTTAGGGGTTGGGGATACATATTTATAGGCTGCTAACCAGCCAAGCATATGCTAAGATGCTAGTCTAAGATGCTGTCTTAGATGCTGTCCTAGATGCTAGTCAAGATGCTGTCCTTAAGATGCTAACTGCCGTCCTAAAAGCAGTCAAGGATGCTTTTACAAAGGACACAATGACACAAGGACCATGTGCTCTTGCAGCACACACACAGGGACTTATCCATCACTCTCCCCCTAAGTCTTGTGTGACTCCTTGTGAGGTATCTGAGCCATCTCGATTCTGGCGCGAAGTTCCTGGAACTTGACTCGCCCAAGGGACTTGGTTAGGAAGTCGGCGAGCTGGTCTAGGGTGTTGATGTAGTTGGCCCGGACACTCCCTTCCTCCAGGCAGCTCCTGATGAAGTGATACCTCACCCGGATGTGCTTGCTGCGCTCATGGAAGACTGGATTCTTCGCCAAGGCCAAGGCGGACTTGTTGTCCACCCTGAGCTCCACTGCCTCTGCGTCTCTGCCAAGGAGATCGCCAAGCAGCCGAGCCAGCCACAAAGCCTGAGTAGCAGCGGTAGTGGCTGCGATGTACTCTGCCTCGCAGCTGGACAGAGCCACCACCTGCTGCTTGGCCGACTGCCAGCTGATCGGACACTTGCCGAGGAAGAACAGCGTCCCGCTGGTGCTCTTGCTCGTGTCGATGTCGCCGGCGTGGTCGCTGTCGCTGTACCCGATGAAATGTGCCGCGCCGGGGCACCTCGGGTAGTGCAAGCCGTAGTCGGAGGTGCCCGCGACATAGCGGAGGATCCTCTTCACGGCCTGCTGGTGCTCCGTCGTCGGTCGTTGCACGAACCGGCTGACGTAGCCGACGGCGAACGCCAAGTCCGGTCGCCTGTGGACAAGGTAGCGAAGGCTGCCCACAATGCGCCGGTACTGTGTCGCGTCCATCTCCTCCTCCGTACTCTCCCGGCTCAGCCTCAGCCTCTCCTCCATAGGAGTGTGGGCTGGGTTGCAGCCGGTGAGGTGAGACCGCCAAGCTCCACAATGCGCTTGGCATAGGCAGTCTGGCGAAGGGAGGTGCCGGAGCTGTGTTGGTGGACTTCAATCCCCAGGTAGAAGGAGAGAGGGCCCAAGTCGCTCATCTGGAAGGTCACCCTCATCTTCTCCTTGAACGCCTCGATCTCCACCTCCTTGGTACCGGCGATCACAAGATCGTCGACGTAGACACCTACCAGCAGGGCCTTTCCTCCACTGCCCCGCCGGTAGATGGCCGCCTCGTGCGGGCTTTGCTCGAAGCCCATCCCCTTCAGCGTGGAATCCAGCTTGGCATTCCACGCCCTCGGTGCCTGCCGCAAGCCGTAGAGGGCCTTGCGCAGGCGAAGCACCTTGCCCTCCTTGCCGGGAACTGTGAATCCCGGCGGCTGATGTACGTAGACCTCCTCCTTCAGGTCGCCGTTAAGGAACGCCGACTTGACATCCATGTGATGGACACGCCAGCCCTCCTGGGCAGCTAGCGCAAGGAGGAGTCGCACGGACTCCATCCGTGCCACGGGGGCGAAGGCGTCGTCGAAGTCGACCCCCTCCTGCTGCACGAAGCCTCGTGCCACCAAGCGAGCCTTGTGCTTGACGATGGCACCGGCTTCATCCCTCTTCAGCTTGAACACCCACTTAAGGGTGATCGCGCGGTGACCACGAGGGAGGTCAGCGAGCTCCCAAGTGCGGTTTTGCTCGACCGCGTCCATCTCCTGCTGCATCGCGGCACGCCATGCCGCGTCTCCCTCCGCCTCAGCGAAGGAGCGAGGCTCACCGTCCTCATGTGCCAGGTGCAGCTCCGCCTCGAAGTCGTGTACCGCCAGCCCAGGGACAGGCTGGTTGCCGAGGATGTTGTCCATGGTGCGGTAGCGTAGAGGCTCGTCGTCGTGGTAGGCGTCGACGCGGTCCTCATCGTCGGACAGCGGAGTGGCGAACTCCACCGAACGCTGATGGGCCAAAGCTGCTGGTGCCGATCTTGGAGATGCCGGCGCCGGTGCAGGAGAGTGGGGAGCCGGTGCAGGAGTGCGTGGCGTAGCCGGTGCAGGAGTGCGTGGTGTAGCCGGTGGTGGTGGTGGACTCGCTGGTGGCGGAGGCGGTGGAGGACTCGCCGAAGCTGATGGCGAGCCGGTTGCCGAGGAGGACGAGCTCGGTGAAGATAAGCTGCTAACTCCCCCGGCTCCCTCCAGGTGGACGTAGTCGACGACGAAGTCCCTAAGGGTCGAAGCCGAGCCGTCGTCCACCGCCTTGTCCCAGGTCCAGCCTCGCCCTTCGTCGAACACGACGTCCCGGGAGATGCGGACGCGCTGTGTCGCAGGGTCGAGGATGCGGTAGGCCTTGGCGCCCTCCGCGTAGCCGATGAACACTCCTGGAGTGCTCCGGTCGTCGAGCTTGCCGACGTGAGTGAGCTCCTTGGCGAACGCCAGACAACCGAAAACGCGGAGGTGGCTCACCCCCGGCTTGCGCTCGTGCCAGGCCTCGTACGGCGTCTTGCCGTCAAGCGCCTTGGTGGGCGAGCGGTTGAGGAGATGGACGACAGTCATCACCGCCTCCCCCCAGTAGATCGCCGGCATCCCTCTCTGCTTGAGGAGGGCGCGGGCGGTGGCTACCACCGTCTGGTTGCGGCGCTCGACGACGCCGTTCTACTGCGGGGTGTACGGCGCGGTGAAGTGGCGCTTGATCCCCTCATCAGCACAGTACGTCGCGAACTCAGCCGCCGTGAACTCGCCGCCGTTATCCGTGCGCAACACCCGAAGCTTGCGGCCGCACTCCTTCTCCGCAACAGCTTGGTGGTGCTTGATGGCGTCCGCGGCTGCCCCCTTGGTGTCGAGGAGGACAGCCCACATGTAGCGGGACACGTCGTCGACGAGGAGGAGGAAGTAGCGTCGTCCTCCAGGTGTAGCCGGTGTCACGGGGCCACACAGGTCGCCGTGCACGAGCTCCAGCTTCTCCTTGGCGCGGAAGCTTGCTTGGCGGGGAAAGGACAGCCGTCGCTGCTTGGTGAGGACGCAGGTGTCGCACAACTGCTCCACATGGTCGACGCACGGCATGCCCTGCACCATTTCCTTGTTGCCGAGCTGCTTCAGGGCCTCGAAATTGAGGTGCCCAAAGCACTCGTGCCACCGCCAGACCTCATCGTCCCGCCGAGCTGCAAGACAAAAGGGTTGCGCCACCTGTACGTGAAGAACATAGAGGCGGTTGCTCCCCCTGTTCACCTTGGCGAGAAGTCGGTGACGGGGATCCCAAATGCGAAGCACGCCGTCGTGGATCTCCACGCGCGAGCCGTTCTCATCCAGCTGTCCCAAGCTGATGATGGAGTTCCTCAACGCGGGGATGTAGTAGACGCCAATGAGCAGCTGGTGCTCGCCGTTCTTGGCAACGAAGATGACTGAGCCGGCGCCCTTGATCTCCACGGCAGAGGCGTCCCCGAACTTGACAGAGCCTCGAACGTCGGAGTCGAGCTCGGAGAAGAACTCCCGCCGGCCTGTCATGTGGTGGGTGGCGCCGGTGTCGAGGCACCACCCATCGATCTTGCTGCCGCTGCCGGACCCGCTGCTGAGGAGGGCATGTGCCTTGGGCTCGTCGAGGTGGAGAAGGGCCGCTGCAACCGGTGCTGCTGGAGGTAGCTCGGCGCTCGCATGTGCCATGAACAGAGCTTGTTGCTCCTCCTCTGCCTGCGCGACGTGGGCCTGGGCGCGTCGTGGCTGTCTGCAGTCCCTGGCCCAGTGACCAGCACGGCCACAGTTGTGGCAGGCGTCATCTTGTGCCGGCTTGGGCTTCTCGGCGGCGCCGCCCTGGGCACCTCTGCGGGCGCCGCCCTCGGCGCGCCCTTGCGCCCCGGCCTGGGCGCCTTTACGTGGCTTGCCGCGCTTGCCACGCTTGCGGCCGGCTGTTGCGGAAGAAGGCCCCCCCTTCTTCTTGTCACCTTGGCCGGCAGCCCACTGCTCCCGGGTGAGAAGGAGCTTCCCACCAACGGTGGCAGGCCCCGAGAAGGGTTGTGGCTCATCACCGTCGACGACCTTGAGGCGACCTATCGCCTCTTCGATCGACATCGTGGAGAGGTCCAGCAGGGACTCAATTGAGCGAGCCATCTGCCTGTACTTCTCGGGGATGCAGCGGAAAAGCTTCTCGACAGCTCTCTCCTCGCTGTAGGTGTCGTCGCCAAACTGCACCAACTTCTGCAACAGAGTGTTGAGACGGAGAGCAAAATCATCGACGTCCTCACCAGGCTTGAAGGCCAGGTTCTCCCACTCCTTGCGAAGTGCCTGCAATGTGGACTTGCGGGCGCGGTCGCTGCCGATGCGTGCTGCAGCAATGGCGTCCCAAGCCTCCTTGGCAGTCTGCTTGCTGGTAAGCGAGAACTGCATCTCGGACGGGACTGCAGCGATGAGGGCATTCAGTGCCCGTCGATCCTGGTCGTAGTCGACGTCGCCTTACCGGACTGCCTCCCACGTGTGCAGCACCTAAAGTCTCACCTTCATCACCGCAGCCCACTCAACATAGTTGGTCTTGGTGAGGGTAGGCCACCCACCACCGGGGCCAACGTCCCTGGCAACAGCCTGGTACCCGTGGTAGCCACGGTACCGGTCCGGGGAGAGAGAGCCACGCTGCCTACGATGGCCGTGCTCTTCCTCGACCCGTCCACCGCCGTGCCGGTTGCCCTCGTGTCCGACACGGCCGTGTGCGCGCTGCTCCTGGCGCTCGAGCCAAGCGTTGGCTCGGCGTGCAGCACGCTCGTCCCGCTCGGGGAAGTCCTGCTCGCGGTCCAGTTCGGCGTCCAGCCGCGCAGCAGCCTCCCGCAGACGTATGGCCTCCAGTGCCCGCTCTTCGCGGGCCACGTGGTTGGGGTCGCGGTTCCCTGCACTCGGAGCGCCGCCGTCGCCGTGCGCGCCTCCTCCAGGAGCGTCGCCGGGCTCGTGGGCGCCTCCTCCAGGAGCGTCGCCGGGCTCGTGGGCGTGCGCAGCTGCCCACTGCGCCGCTCGCCCTCGCCCTACCTGCCTCTCTAGCTGCTCAAGGTCCGGGTCGGCGCTGTCATCAGCAGAGATGGAGCTGCTGTGACTGCCGCGCAGGTCCTCAACCTCCTCTGCGGCTGCACGCGTTGCATCCGCAGCTGCTGCTGTCTCCACCTCCGCTCTGGCTGCTGCCAGCTCCGCTTGGGCCAGCCTCGACGCCCTCGCTGCTGCTGCAGCGGTTGCTGCCGCCGCTCGCCTGCGCTCCTCTGCCGCGGCGAGGTCGGCCTCCTGCCGACGCCGCGCGCTGGAAGCGGCCGAGTGCTGAGACTGCCCTCCTGTGGTCATGGCGCGCTGCTGCACGAGGGGCAGAGGCTGCCAAAACAGCTGCTGCTGGCTGCTGGGGCTGCTGCGAGGCAGGGAGCTCGACTGGAGAAGGGATTGAGCAGGAAATGCTCAGGCTACAGGATAGTACGGCTCCGATACCACTTGTTAGTCTCTAGATCCTTGCTCTAGGTGTGAGTAGGATCCTTACTCTCATCGAGAGGATAGCACACAGAGATCTCAGAGTTGAGGCAATTTTCTGGGTTTATTTCTCACACCATGCTATGCCAACCTTAGGGGTTGGGGATACATATTTATAGGCTGCTAACCAGCCAAGCATATGCTAAGATGCTAGTCTAAGATGCTGTCCTAGATGCTGTCCTAGATGCTAGTCAAGATGCTGTCCTTAAGATGCTAACTACTGTCCTAAAAGCAGTCAAGCATGCTTTTACAAAGGACACAGGGACACAAGGACCATGTGCTCTTGCAGCACACACACACAGGGACTTATCCATCAAACCTGACAAAGCTATCTTTGATGCTATAAAGACTGTCGTCCTTTTTTTTCTTAGCAAACTTTAGGCACAGACGCACGGTGAGGATGTCATGACTGCAGATTGGTATGTACCAGTGAAGTTCCAACTCTGTTGCACAATTTTTTCTTGGAAAACTTTAGGTACAGTTGTACTAATACATTGTTGCAGTCATGCAGATAAGTTTACTTTCCTACTACTATACTTTTGGTCTTTCACACTCTTATTACTCTCTGTATATATTCTGGGAACTAATAATTGGGTCCTATTCATTATGGTCTAATCGGCTATATAGTTGAAAAATATCTACAAATGTTTACATGAGACAGTAAATGCCTTCGTTTTGCAGTTCAGTCGCTTAATTGCTTAAAGAGACTTTTTCACCATTTCAAGGCACAGCACATCCTGAATTTATGATCAGCTTGGTTGTCAGTTTCTTTTTCGCCTTATTATCTTCTTTAACCAACAACATGAATATACCAGCAAAGGTTAATGTTACTAATGGATCATATACTAATGGAACTAAAGATAGTAGCAGGCACACACTGCCCTGACTTTCTTGATCGTCTTGCCAGTTGGCTTGTATTCATCAAACCATTTCTTGTCTTGTGCGTATTGGCAAAAAAATTCTGTCAACCTTAAGATGCCTGTCTAGTGAGT
>CM041640.1:39423377-39447556 GCA_023333625.1 Bothriochloa decipiens
TGGCGCGGGCGGCCTGGCCGTGGCCGGCCTGGGCGGGCTGCCACCTGAGGCCGTGGCCGGCCTGGGCCTGCCACCGGCGGCCGCGGTCGGCCTGCCATCGACCGCGGTGGGTGGCCTGCCTGCGGGTGGCGCGGGCGGCCTGGCCGCGACCGGCGCGGGCGCGGCAGAAGAAGGCGCCGGCGGCCTGGACCCCCTGGCAGGCGCCATCGTCGGCCCACCGGCGTTTTTCCCCGCCCCACCCTACGCGGCGCGCTCGGACTCCGCCCTCGCCGCTGCCCTCGTCGCGGCCAGGCGGCTGCTGCGGAGGGCCAAGCCCGTGTTCGTGCCGCCGCCCTCGCTTGGGAGCCCGAGCGCGAGGCGGCCGACGCCCTGGCCCGCCAGATCGCCGAGGCGGAGCAGCTCCTCGCCCCTCCTGCCTCGTACGATGCTGGGGCCTTCTTCTCCGGCCCACCGGCCCATCGGGTGTCCCACACCGCGGTGCTCTCGCACGACCCAGCTGACCCGCTCGTGGCGCAGCTCCACTACCAGGCCGGGGGTGTCCAGAACATCCGCCTCCTCGTCACGGTCGTACTCGAGCCGGAGTCGCCCGCCTACGCCCGTTGGCGGGACCTGGTCCTCCTCACCCTCCGCCGCTACGCCCTCGACGACCACGTCCTTACCGACGCCTCGGTCGCGGTCCAGACCCCAGCGTGGTACCGTCTCGACAGTATCGTGCTCTCCTGGATCATCGGGACGATCTCCATCGACCTACACGACCTCGTCCGCAACTCCGTCGACGCTCGCCGGGCCTGGCTCGCCCTCGAGGGCCAGTTTCTGGGCAACGCCGAGGCACGGGCTCTGCGTCTCGACGCGAGCTTCCGTACCTTCGTTCAGGGCGACCTCTCCGTCAGCGAGTTCTGCTGCCGGATGAAGGGGATGGCCGACTCCCTCGGCGACCTTGGCTGGCCCGTGGAGGACCGCATCCTGGTCCTCAACATCCTCCGCGGGCTCAGCGACCGCTACGCCCACCTCCGCACGTGGATCACCCGGCAGCGGCCCTTCCCCACCTTCCTACAGGTCCGTGACGACCTTGTCATGGAGGAGCTCACTTAGGGCATTCAGCCCGGGCCTGCCTCTGCGCCGGGGTCCTCGACTGCCTTTGCGGCCACTCCTCCGCCGCGGCCGTCTGCTCCGCCGCAGTCGTCTCGTCTTGGTCCTCCTTCCCCCGAGCCGAGCGGGGGTGGGGGGGCCGTGGTGGCCGCCGTCGTCGCGCCGGGGGGGGGGGGGCGTGGTGCGGGTGCCGGCCGTGGGAGCAACCCGGCGCCCGCGCCCTCCTTCAACAACCCGTGGGCAGGGCGCATCTCCATGTGGCCCTTCCAGGCTCCCGGTGGTGAGTCTCACCCGCCTACGGCCATGCTCGCCAGTGCTCCGGGGTTTCACTCCGCGGCTCCGTGGGCCCCACCTCTCGGCACTTCGCCCGGACCGTCGCTAACACCTCCCGGCGCCTCACCTGGACCCGTCAGTTGGGACCCGGCAGCCTTGGCGTCCATGTTCAGCACCATGGCCCTGACTCCTCCTGCTGGCCCAACTTGGGTTGCTAACTCGGGTGCTACCTACCACACTACTTCCGACTCGGGTATACTCTCCTCTGTGCACGCTCCTTCTCCTTCCCATCCTTCGTCCATCATGGTCGCAAATGGGTCGTGTCTTCCTGTCACATCCGTGGGTGCCGCCGGCGTTTCTGGCTCTTTTCGTCTTCCTGACGTTTTTGTTGCACCTTCTATGGTTCACAACCTTCTTTCTATTCGTCGTTTTATAGCTGACAATTCCTATTCTGTTGAATTTGACTCTTCTGGTCTTACTGTGAAGGATTTGGCTTCCCGGCGTCCGCTCCTCCGATGTGACAGCTCGGGGCCCCTTTACACCCTTCGGTTTCCGGCCTCTTCTTCGCCGGCTCTTTTGTCAGCTGCTTTCGCCGCCACGCCTTCCTCCACTACTTAGCACCGCCGGCTCGGCCATCCTGGACGTGATAGCTTAGTCGTAGCTCTGACATTCGTTGTACTCGAGCTCACGATGAGCACTTGTGTCATGCGTGCCAGCTGGGCCGCCATGCTCGCCTTCCTTTTTACACTTCTTCTTCACATGCGGCTCATATTTTTGACCTTGTACATTGCGACCTATGGACGTCTCCTGTCATGAGTATTTCTGGGTATAAATACTATTTGGTGGTGGTTGATGATTTCTCTCATTATTCGTGGACTTTTCCCTTGCGTGCAAAATCCGAGGCATTCCCCACTATTTCTCACTTTTTCGCTTGGGTGTCCACTCAGTTCGGCCTTACCATCAAGGCCGTACTGTGTGACAATGGCCGTGAGTTTGATAACTCTACCTCCCGCACTTTCTTCCTCTCTCACGGTGTCCAGTTGCGCATGTCCTGTCCGTATACCTCCTCCCAAAATGGCAAGGCGGAGCGCATGATTCGGACCACGAATGACACCATGCGCACCCTTCTGCTCCAGGCGTCGCTTCCTGCTCGTTTCTGGGCAGAGAGTCTGCACACCTCCACCTATCTTCTTAACTGTCTTCCTTCCACTGCCTGCCCAGCTCCCACACCGCATCATGCTCTCTTCGGTACCCCTCCTCGGTATGACCACCTTCGTGTCTTCGGGTGTGCGTGTTACCCTAACACCACTGCCACCACTCCCCATAAGCTGGCTCCCTGTTCCACTCTGTGTGTTTTCCTTGGGTACTCCCCAGATCACAAGGGTTACCGGTGTTTTGACCTCACTTCTCGTCGGGTCCTCATCTCTCGCCATGTGGTGTTGATGAGTCTGTCTTCCCTTACTCCACCACCACCACACCATCCTCCACCCCTGACCCTGACCTCGCCTCTCTGTTTCCCACTGACATGGTGGCCCAGCCACCTTTGTCGTTTTCTCCTGCAGGTACTGCTCCTCCGTTGCGCACCTGTGCTGCTCCTGACCCTGTGCCCTACACGGGTCCAGTAGCATCACCCTCCGGTACGGCCCCGGCTCCTCCGCCTGACACGGGGTTGGGGACGTCGATTCCTGCGTCCTCGGCGCGGTTTGCCCAGCCGGCGCTTGTCTACCAGCGCCGGGTGCCAGTGGACCCGGCCCCTGCTGCTCCTGGCCCTGTGCCCTGCACGGATCTGGTAGCGTCGCTCTCCGGTGCGGCCTCGGCTCCTCCACCTGCCACGAGGTCGGGGACGCCAGTTCCTGCACCCCCGGCGCGGTTCGCTCAGCCGGTGCTTGTCTACCAGCGCCGTGCACGGGCGGTCCCGATGCCTCCGTCGCCACCAGGGGCGTCCTCTCCACTGGCGGCGCGGCCGCTGCCAGTGGCCTCTTAACCGCCGACAACGCCTACACCACCGCCGCCGCCTTCGGCAGCCCGTAGCGTGCAGCCGGTGTACCACCCACCGCTCCTTCACCGCCACCCGCGGCACGTTCACCCTATGGTGACGCGGCACGCGGCGGGTACCCTGCGATCCTGGGCTCTTGCGGCGATGCCCGGTGACACGCAGGTCTCTCCTGTACCCTCTTCCGTTCGCGACGCCTTGTCGGACCCTCACTGGCGCCGCGCGATGGAAGAGGAGTACGCAGCTCTCCTCGCCAACCAGACGTGGGATTTGGTGCCCCGTCCGCCTGGCTCCAATGTTGTCACTGGCAAGTGGATCTGGACGCACAAGCGGCGGGCTGATGGTACCCTGGAGCGGTACAAGGCTCGCTGGGTTCTTCGGGGTTTCACTCAGCGCCCTGGAGTCGACTACGATGAGACTTTCAGCCCAGTGGTGAAGCCGGCCACCGTCCGCACGGTGCTCTCACTGGCCCTTGCTCGCTCCTGGCCAGTGCATCAGCTGGATGTCAAGAATGCGTTTCTGCACGGGACTCTCACTGAGACAGCGTACTGCAGCCAGCCAGCGGGGTTTGTTGACTCTTCACGTCCAGATATGGTCTGTCGGCTCAACAGGTCTCTCTACGGCCTCAAGCAGGCCCCTCGGGCGTGGCACTCCTGGTTTGCTGCCTCCCTGGTGACAATGGGGTCTGTAGAGGCCAAGTCAGATACGTCTCTGTTTATATATCACCGTGGCGCTGAGACTGCTTACCTGCTGCTCTACGTTGATGACATTGTCCTCACAGCCTCCAGTTCGTCACTACTCAGCCGCATCATCAGCTCTCTTCAGCAGGAGTTCCCTGTGAAGGATCTCGGTGTGCTCCACCATTTCCTCGGGGTGACTGTTGAGCCTCGTCCTGCCGGCCTTCTTCTTCACCAGCGGCAGTACACTCTTGATATCCTGGAGCGGGCTGGGATGACTAACTGCAAGCCCTGCTCCACTCCAGTTGACACTCAGGGCAAGCTGTCAGAGGCCGAGGGCCCCTCAGTGGATGACCCCACGGCATACCGGAGTCTCGCAGGTGCACTTCAGTACCTTACCTTCACCAGGCCAGACATCACCTATGCAGTGCAGCCAGATTTGTCTTCACATGCATGAGCCCCGAGAGCCCCACCTCACTGCTCTCAAGCGCCTCCTCCGCTACCTCCGCTGCACTGTCGACTACGGCTTGCTCCTTCACCGGTCTTCCTCCTCCGAGCTCGTCGTTTACACTGACGCTGACTGGGCCGGGTGCCCGGACACTCGGCGCTCCACCTCCGGCTACGCCGTCTTCCTAGGCGGCAACCTGGTGTCCTGGTCGTCCAAGCGCCAGCCGGTCGTCTCCCGCTCCAGTGCCGAGGAGGAGTACCGCGCTGTCGCTAACGGCGTGGCTGAGGCTTCCTGGCTCCGGCAGCTTCTCGTCGAGCTTCACAGCCCTCTCTCCCGGAGCACGCTGGTCTACTGCGACAATGTCAGTGCGGTGTACCTCTCCACCAACCCTGTGCAGCACCAGCGGACCAAGCATGTGGAGATCGATCTCCACTTCGTCCGGGATTGGGTCGCCATTGGCGATGTTCGGGTTCTCCATGTCCCGACCACCTCCCAGTTCGCCAACATCTTCACCAAAGGTCTCCCGTCCTCGACCTTCGCCGAGTTCCGCTCCAGCCTCAACATCACCGGTGGCTAGTTGCGACTGTGGGGGGGCTCGTGTGTTGTTCTTGCTTCTCTTCATTCATGTCCAGTCTGTAAACTCCGCTGCGCCGGTAGTTCAGACTGCGGGGGGGTGTTGGAGTATATGAGGTTGTGTGTTGTTCTTGCTTTTCTTCATTCATGTCCAGTCTGTAAACTCCGCTGCGCCGGTAGTTCAGACTGCGGGGGGTGTTGAAGTATATGAGGTATAGGCCCATGAGGCCCATGTATGTCTATATAGCTACCCTCCCTAGGGTTAGCCCAATAATGGAAATTATTCACTCTAACAATTTGGAATTGTGACAGACTATGGTGGAGGTAAGGTGCCTGAAAGAAATATATGTTCCTTGCAGCCACAATGTAATTTTACTGGAGCAATTGTTTCTATAAACCAATAATAAGTCATAAGAAAATTGGTAAAATTAGCATAATCACCTTTATCTGATGACTGAGCAGAATAATAGCACGCCAAATGCGTCCTTCGGCGCAAAGGGCTAATCTGGTGCTTGAGGTAATCCTGAACAATGTCTGTGCCAGTCAAGCCTTGGTTACTTAAGTCGGTGATTTTGAGGACCTGCTTCTCCTGCTCACAGGAAAGAGGCAAAAGATCCTTCCAGTTGTTTTTGTCCTCCAGTGCATCACACCTGAAGGTCAAGCGACAGCTCTGTGGTACCTTGGCATAGAACCACAGAGAAACCCACGAGAACTGTGAGGCTTTCAAGTAGTACAATGGATAACTCTTCTTCATCTTGTCCCTGAGCCGGAAATAGACAGAGCCGAGCGTTGTCGTTTCGCCTTTCATATTGTGATAGAGGCTGTAGAAGTGCGTGAAGACCTCCACAGTCGGAGGCACCCCCAAGTAGGCCTCACAAAGGTGGGCGAACATGCTCAGCGCGGTAATGGAGTTGGGCGTCAGGTGAGACCACTCAAGCTTGTAGTGGTTGAGCACACTGACCAGGAAATCGCTCGCATCCAACCTCAGACCGCAAATTATGTGCGTGAGAGACAGGATAACATACTGATCCCCCAAGTCAGATAGCGTCGGAGTCCCATCTTTGGTGGGGGCTCGCCATTCGATCAGCTCGCCGGGATGGAAGGTGCCGGTCGCCACACACTGCTTCTGGATAGCATCCTCGGTGCACGCTGCCTTTCCCCACTCAAGATTCGTCATTTGCGGAAGGGATTCTGAAGAAGAAGACAAAGGTGACCAGTCTGGAGAAATGGCAACTGCAGAAAAGCCGAAGAAAAAGAAATTGGGGGGAACGAAATGCTTGCCAAGAATCCTCACCCGTGGTCGCCGCTGTCCGATCTACATCGCCGCCGGCCGCCGCCAGCCATGCCTCCTCAATCTCATCCCCTTCCTCCGCCATCCTTCGTCAGAAGAAGTGGTAGAGCTCTCGTCTTGCTGCGGTGGCGCGCGGTGCGGACCGCGGAGAGTAGATAAGGTGCTCCTCCCTACAGCTTGCTTTGGATTCTAGAGGTCGCCGCCGCACTGGCGCAGTGGACACTGGCGCAGCAGAAAGAGAAAGGGGGAGACCCGAGAAGCCTCACCATGATTCTCTCTCCATTGATGTTGTGCAGCAGCCACCAGTCCACCGCCCCGCAGCCGCAGCGCGGCCGCAGCCGCAGGGGAACCAGCCACAGTATTTAGGCGTCCTGTGGTAGGACCAGCCCTTAGCAAAACAGAGCCTCGGTCCGTCCGGGTTTTGGCCCGGGTACGATTCTTTAGATTATTAATATCGCTGCCATTTTTTTAAAGAATTACACGGTACAATTATCGCTTCATTAGGTGAACTTCACATGTTAATGATTTTTATCCTACACCTTCTCTTCTTTCTCTGTCTTTATAAGCTTGTTCCTAAACTACCTCTTCTCCTTTTCATCTTCTCTCTTTTACGTAGAAAAAAGAGAAATTTTGTGATATTTAGTTATTTGTGCGCCACCCAGAATTTAACTCTAAATTTTGCAGGGCTTTTGAAACATAACCCGCGTCCTACAAATTGCTTCGAAATTTAGCTTTTCCGAGGATTTCACAATTTTAATAATTTTAGTCCTTCATGTTCATTGTTTGGGACACCAAAAAAGACAATACTACCCCTCCCTCTAATCATTAGTATACGCTCGCATTTCTCCTCCCCGTTCGCTCATATTCCCTCAAAGTCGCGACAAAGCACTGGGAGCGCCGCTTCCTTCGCCTGTTGCCCCGTACCTGGTGGCGCCGCCCTTCGTCGGCCGGATCTCGCCGCCTTCTCTGCCTTCTCCTTCCTTCCCCATCCCTGGCCATCATTGTTGGATCCGTCCACCCGGACTCTAGGCGCTAGGGTTCGGGTGAACGGGCCATTTCACCCAGCCTCATGTCACCTAGCCTCCAAGCGCTAGGGCCCGGTCGCACCAACCACGAGTGCGAAGCTCCACTGGCGACATGGTTCCTCCAGGGTAAGTGGCCCAATCCCAAACCCGTTGGTCTGTTAATGTGCCATGGAAATGTGATGAATGTGTTGTGGATTGTTGATTTTATAATCTAGAGATGCTACTCAGAATTTTGGAAGAAAGGGTGAAATAAGAAAGTGGGCAGCGGCTTGTGATACACGAATTTGACACGGTTAGGGTGGAGAAAAGAATTTGGTGGATGATAAACTTGCATTTTCTAAGAAGATGCATGTTAAGAAGTTGTTCTTGTTTGTTGATGTCATGGACAAACCTGCAGAAATGATTTCCAACTCAGTTATTACATAAGAAGAGGTTGAAACTAGTAATGTGGCCCATGATAATGCCACAAAACCAGACGATTTGTAGCAATCCTGCAGTTGTTTCTCATCAAATTGACTGGGACAGTCTAGAGATAACTCTAGATAACTCCTTTAACAGGACATCAGATTGGTACTGCACTTCGTACGATGGATGAGGATGCAATGTATGAGTTTGTTGGCCTTAGAGCAGAGGATGAGAGGGCTGAATAAGCTAGGAAGTCTACCTAAAAGGAGATTGAAACTAATCTTGCTAATCTTGATGAGGTGGAGCTAGAAGATACAGAGTTGTTGGTTGATGACCATATACTTGGTGAGGATTATATTTTCTATGAGAGAAGACCCTTCAATGAAAGTTGGAACGATATATTCTAGTATAGATGAGTTTAGGGATCAATGCGACAACATTCTATAAAGGGACAATTTCAACTTGCAATAAAGAAATCTTGTAAATGTCATTTCAGAGGGACATGCAATGCTAAGGGTTGTTCATGGATTATTTCAACAATATGTTGATGCGTGATCAGCAACAAGTCATGGTACTGGCACTTTTCAAATGCAACATGCTAACTTAATGTATTATGCAATTTTGTAAGTCATGCATGGTTGTTCTATCACTAACATTTTTAAACTACTACAGATTGACTTATCACTGATGAACCCTTCACAGCCAGAAGCTAAATAAGCGGCAGTGGTGTATCTACGTGGTCTGTTTGATTTACAGTGGGCAGTGAAAAGAAATCAGCCGACTAAGGAAACCTTTTTCATAGACGGATAAACAATCGAAGTGGTTGTGCTAGTTGCGTTTCATAACACTTGTGCCTTAAAAGCCGAGCCAACTGGGGTTAGGTGTTATCGCCCTGTCTGGAATCAGTGGTAAAAAATCAATAGCCAAGCCAACTGTGGTGACATGTGTGTGGTCGCTGCCCTGTGAAAAATGAGAAACATAGGTACATGACCGTCTCTTGTAGGTATTATTGCCGCTAGTCCTACAATCTTGTGGTCTATCTGTAAAATGTGATTGACTGTATTTTTGAAAGGATTAACTGTTGATTTCCCTTGGACAACTTCCAAGGTAGTCACACCACTTGTGCAATTGCACTAGGAACCGTCATATCGTTTCCCTAAGCCTAAATCATGCATCTTAATTTTCTGATTTCCGCTTCTCTCATCGTCAAGGTTGACATATCTCCCCTCTTCGCATGAGGGCTACTCAATCTAGGTGCTAGTGGAAGCTTTGTGATTAAGGGGGATCGCTTATCTTTTGACAATGGATCCCATCTTCCTTTGGAGCAGCAACTTCAATGACATCGGCAACTTGCACCTCCTCCACTCTTCTCTTGCTAAGGTGCTGGTGGAAGTTTTGCGAGGTCCTCTCTTTGCCTCCTTAGCTTGCACTGCCACCTCACTTGAGATGCTAGTGGAAGTTTTGCGAGGTCCTCTTCTGCCTCGTCCTTGGCTTGCACTGCATGTCTCCTCCATAGTGGTCATCAGTGTGCTTAATAGGAGAGCAACTTGATGATCACAAATCTTCTGTTGAGCTCCATATTCAACAGTTTATGAATTGACTATGGGTTGTGCCTATACTTGATAGGTCTTTGTTATTGTACACCCATTAGTCTTGGATAGGTCTTTGTTATTATACAACTATGGAATTTGGTCGAGTTGAGTTAATTATCATTGAATATTTTCCTCATGTACATGTGATGGTTGTTCATATATAGATTTTGTCTTAAAAACAATTATTCATTGAATGAATGTGATCATTGTTACCCCCTCCTTTCTAAATTGTAGTTCACTTTGACTTTTTTGGTATATGCATTTTGCTATATATCTAGATAAATAATATGTCTAGATACATAACAAAATACATGAACCAAAAAAGTCAAAGTGAACTCTAATTTAGAACGGAGGGAGTACCATTTTTCTTTGTGTTCTGACTTGTGGGTTCTAGTTTGCTGATTTATTACTTCTCTAGATTGGGCTTTGGTTTGTATCTAGGAACCACTGTATGGCGGCGCATGGCGGCGGTTCCTCCCATAAAAAAAAGGGAAATTCCTCCCACAGAAAACATGAAATGAAGAGGTTCATTCATCAATAAAGTTTTGGCCGACCTCATAAAATTAAAACAAAATGATAACAAATAAAAAACTAGAATAAAATGGTAATAAATCAATTGACCAACACCGCTGCAACACTTTTACTTCCAACTCTTGACCTTCATTGTTCCCTCCCTGCACGTGCATTGCAGTGATTGTGAAGTGTCAATTTCGTGTATTTTTAGAGTGCCCCCACAACATAAATCATGTACTCATGACAATAGAAATCAATTTAAGTATTATACCATAGTTGAATTACCAGATGAGAGGGTGATAGGAGCTCTGACACCATTTTAAAGCACTTCGCAATGCAAATAAATAATTCAATTTACAAATAGAACAAAGATGACACACTAGTTTAGCTAAACTAATTACATCATCCATCATTGAGTAAATTAACATGTTGTTGACACCGTTTTTTGACACGTGTCAATAAGGATCAGAAATTGGACTAATCGGCAAGGAGAATGGTTTTTCTTCGATGTTGCTTCTAATGTTGTCGATGAGTAGTTGCCGATGAAGGGCAGGTTGCTCTGGATCATTGCCGATGAAGCTGAAAAGCTGATAGAGGATCATTGCCGATGAGACAGAAAAGCTATTGCCGATGAGATAGGCAGGAAGACTAGAAGGTTGTTGCCGACGCCAGGGATATGCCAATGAAGAGATAACTTCATCATGATGGAAGCGGACAGAGGATCGGCGACACAGAGCTTATGATTTTTTGTATTATAGTTTAAGTCCAACTCTTATACAAGTTTTATTTCTTTTTCAAGAGATAGAGTTCGTATAAGGAATTAGTTTATTTCTTCTATATTTGAGCTTTGCGTATTAAATTAGGACTCTTTGATTAGCAAAGTATAAATATATGCCGAAGGGCATTGTAATGGATATCCAAGCATCAATAAACAAATCTACTTTTTATTTATCTTTACCAGTACTTTACTTTTCGATGACTTCGTCAAGTACCTTTTCTTTTTCAACGAGTTCTTTCAAGAATCGACGGGCTACATCAACTTGATTTCCGGCAACCTTGCAGGTTCCGCGTCTACCGAGCACGATTCAGGCTTTGACTTCCGGGCGTATCATTGTCGTCTCATCTGATCTGTTCAACAGTTATCGAATACCTTCTGAGCTTTAACGTCCGGGCGTATTGCTGTCGTCTCGTTTGGATTTTATTCAATTTATCATCCTTGTCGATTAACAGGTCAAATCGACTGGCACGCTTCGGATATCGATTTTGGGTATTAGCCCGGTGTGTTTGCAGATAGAATTTTGCATCAACACATCTTTTGGCACGCTCGATGGGACCAAGTCAACAGATTTATCATGAAGAATCCTGCTGATATCAATCCAGAAAACATCATCGAGATATCAGAATTAGATCTCAAGGAGGATCAGAAGCTATCCATGGAAAAAGCTATGAAGGATTACAGGCAGCTCTGCTTGAAGTCTTTCAGCAAGAATAGGGGCGGAGAAGTCATCCAGAAGCAAGATCTGCCATTGCCTCGTCAGGTAACCTTCGACTCCAATCCTGGTAAATTACAGGAGATGGTTAATTCTGCATTAAATCAAGTTTTGATCAACCACTCCACTGTGCTGTCCAATACTGTTTACAATGCTATTGTGCAAACATTAAGAGAAGGACAAGCACCAGGTTATGTCGGGCCGACATATCATCAGCCGGGATCGGCATCTGTCAGTGCTCCATCGGCAACTCCAGTCGTTGAGAGTATGGAAGCACCTGCTCCTCCAGTTATATCAGGACCATCTACCATTGAAGCCATGCCGATAGGATCAGATCTAACATCTCAGGAGAGGCCTAGTACTCAGTTGAGCACAGATCTATCGGCGTCAGCAATATCAGGTCCTTCAGGTCAACACAGTCAGGTTGCTGCTAATTGGTGGGGATACGGGATGCCTCCAGGTCCATCTACTGCCAACTCTGGACTGCCTCAAGTGCATGATATAGCAGGGAAGGGTCCAATGACATCGGCTACTCCAGTTCGGCCGATGACTCAAGTGTCACATTATTCCATTGCACCTCCTGCTATACAGCCATTGTCAATGAGATTCCACGCGCCTCCGCAACAGATATCTTATGCGAATCCATTGACTAGTCCTCCACCAGTTCAATAGAGAGTTTCCACTGCAGAACAGCCCATAGTGCCATTCGTATCTCAATCTGGGTTATCTGTAATTCAGGGCAATTATGCTGGCTATCATCCACCTATACAAGAGCATCAATTGTCTGCAAGCTATCAGCCATCGGCAAATCAGGTGCCGATGAGTTATAATCTCAATTGGTCAGGGCAAGCGCCAGTTCAGCAATCTGCTATTCAGCCAAGTTACCAGGCAATGGGGACTCAGCAGTATAGTCCACAGGCAGTTTTCCAGGATCAAACATCGGCAAAATAGCCGATGAACTCTACTCCACAGATTAGTGCCGTACATATACCGATTCCTCCAAGCCAAGTGCCACAGGGGTATGTAGAAGCATATCAGCCAATGCCTCCAGTGGAGATTCAGCCAGTGCATCGGCAAGATCAAGATGCGTTTTGGACCGATAAGATTGCAGAGGTGATGAAAGAGCAATTTGGGATTCAGCCCAAGATCAATACTTACTCTTATCGGACTCCGTACCCTTCAGCTTATGACTCAGTTCCTTTCCTGAATTGGTACAAGGTACCAGATTTCACTAAGTTTTCTGGGCAGGATGATACGTCGACGATGGAGCACATCAACCGATTCATAATCCAGTGTGGAGAAGCTGCTAACAGGAACGAGCTGAGGATCCGTTTATTCTCGTCCTCTTTGTTTGGATCGGCATTCACGTGGTTTATATCATTGCCACCGAACTCTATTCTTACTTGGGCCAATCTAGAAAGATAATTCCATAAATACTTCTTTGCTGGTGTCCATGAGAAGAAGCTTACCGATTTGATGAAATTGAGACAGCGAAGCGATGAATCGGTAGAAAGTTTTGTGCAAAGGGTATGAGACATGAAGAATAGGTGCTACAGCTTAGTGCTTGATGATCGCCAGTTAGCTGATTTGGCTTTCCAGGGTCTGTTGCCGCATCTCAGGGACAAGTATGATTCTCAAGAGTTTGAAAGTTTAAGCCATATTGTGCAGAAGATCTCTGATCAAAGTGCTCGAGCTCTAGAACCTAGGAAGAGCTGGAACAAGAAGGTGTCCTTTGTAGAAGAAGCAGAGGAATCAAACTCAGATGAAGAACCAACTATCGGCCTGGCTGGATGGGTAAAGGGAAAGAAGCCTATATCTTGTCCTTTTGGTCAGAAAGAGCCAGAGAAATTCACGTTTGACATCACGAAGGCTGATAAGATATTCGATCTGTTGCTTCAAGAGGGCCAAATCAAGCTGTCACCCAATCATGTGATTCCATCGGCAGAAGAGCTAAGGAAAATGAGGTACTACAAATTTCATAATGCAACTTCGCATAGTACCAATGACTGTAAAGTTTTCAGGCAGTAGTTGCAATCGGCAATTGAATCTGGGAGAATCAAATTCGATAACTCTAAAGCTCAGAGGCCGATAAAGATTGATCAACATCCTTTCCCTGCAAATATGGTGGATGCCGTAAAAAACCAAAGTGTTGACATCGGCAAGCGCTAAGAGGAGAGCATCGGTGGATCCTAGACATCAAGTAACTGCCGATGACTTAAGAGGAAAAAGAGCAGTTGAAGAAAGCGACAGTTCCAGAAGACCTCTTAGATTTGCTCCCTATGGAGTTTCAGGTGATCGCTATCAGCAGCGACAGGAAAAGTTGCGTCGAGAAGAATGGCGTCGGCACAAAGATCATTGGAGATGCCCGTTCTTCATCTACTGCTGGGAAGAAGGAATTAAATTGCTACGTTTGATAGCTGCCCCGAGTGCAATGGTTATGATCGAGCCAATCGAACAAAAAGAAGATCGCGCTATGGTAATCAGAGCAGATACGTTAATGAGCCGATCAGAGAGAGGGCATCGGTACATGATCGGCTGGGGGGCAGAACCAGTGTACATGAAAGGCCGGGCAAGCATGATGACTTTTTGTCGATGAACCAAGAGGAGCTCGAGGAGACGGCCAATGCAAGAGTCCCTGATGAGGCAGTACTCTGTAGAGATCCCAATATAGATTGCCTAGGTTCAGGTACAAAACTGTATCAGCCCGTTTGGAAAATGAAGCTTCCTCAATGGTGCCCTATAGGTCTAACGAAGACTCAGAAGAGGAAATTGCAGCGTGAGCATAAAGAGGAAAATTCCCGTGGGGCAAAACTTAAGTATGACAGCCGAAGTGCAAAAATGAAGGCCCATCGGCAGACATCAATATGGTTTTCATATTCCCGATGAAATTCTGAACACTTGCTTATGAAGAAAATAAATAAAGTACTTGTTCAAAAAGAGTATCGGTCCTACGCTAATGTGAAGTTTTACAAATTGCCGATGCATTACTTTGCCAATGAGGAAGAAGGTTTACAAGTTCAACAATGAGCGGATGGTTGATATCGCACGCAGGCGAATTTGGTCGGCTTCCTCCAGTGTCTTTGCGTCTTCATCGGCATTGCCTTCAACTGACTTGATTTTCTTCTTAAGCGCCAGCGTCTTGAGGACTTGGTTGTCCCTTTCTTGCTGAAGAGTTTTGATAGCTTCGGGCATTTGGGCCTTTTCCTAATTTGCTGCATCCAAGGATCCTTCGATCTATCTCAGCTCCGCTAGCAGGGCGTCTCTTTTTGCCGACAGTTGAGCAATCGTTTCTTCTAGATCTGCACGGGAGGCTTCTAATTTACTGATGTCTTTGTGTTTCTCATCGGCAAATTGCTTGTGCTTCATCATGTCCTCCTGGAGTTTTGCCTGAATGGCTCTATCGGCAATTCGCTGGCAGCCCTCTGATACTGCAACTGTCGACTCTCCAGATGTGCAGCTTGGAAGAGTGCTTCCTCGACATCGGCAGGAATATGGCCTCGAATTTCTTTGAAGGTTGCTCTTGCGGAATCAGAGTCCTGGATCAGCAAAGAAGTCTCCTGTTGTAGCAAGGATAATAACGTCTCCAGCCGGGATTTAGTTTCAGATGATAAAGCCTCAAAGGCTGGAGCAGAGCTTTCTTCAGGCTCTTCATCATCGGGAACAATCCCACTGATAGAAAAGGAGAATAAACTGTCGGGGAAATCTTGCTCCTAAAAAGGAAAAAGTGACATCAGCAGAAGAACCCAAGTGTTAAAGGTTATCTAAGGGAGTTAACTTACTTGTTTCAAGGCAATCTCTCGCCTTTGGTTTGAAGAAGCAACCTCAGGTACAATTACCGATGGCGTTTCCTGTGTTGGTACCTCGATCGACTGCTGCTGCGATACCGGTGCCGATGAAGATCCTTGTACGGGTACAATTGCTGATGGAAGAGCAGTTGCTGATGGAGAAGTCTGCACAGGTACATCAGGCGATATCAGGCGAGGCGAGGATGCTGATGGTGAAATTGGAGCTTCGTCCGCTTTGATTGTGATTCTTCGCCCGATGAAGTCTTACGCTTGTGCTGTAAAACATCGGCATCGGATGGCTGGGGGGCATCGGCAATGGATGGTTGGAGTGTCTGCGCACTCGGAGCAGTTGCCGATGCGACTACTTGGTGCTGTGAAAGAAACAGATGAGTAAAAGTGTCGATCCAACAATCAAGGTTTAAATAAAGAATACCTCTGGAGAATCATCAAGGATGATAAGGCATGGCGATGAAGGTGCTGTAGGTGGAGACGAAGGGCGAGTTATCGATGAAGATTCGATTGGTGTAGAACTCGCGCCCTGAAATATAAGATCGATAAATTACAGCAATCGGCATCTGCAAAAGAAAGTGAGGTGATTACCTGAGATGTCTGTGCCGAGGATGTGGCCGATTTGGTGCTCTTCTTGGAATGACCACGGCCGATCAGAGCGTCTAGTGAAGGAGCTTTATGGCCGATGATGGATATTGGGGAGATCGGCTGCAGCTGTATGACCTTGCCGCTCTTACTCAGTGTTGGAACTAGGTCATCGACATGTTAAAAAAAGTTAGTTGCCGATGGATTAAGGGGAAGTTGAAAGAAGTGCAGATGGTCAGATTTACCGCATCGGCAGGGATGGCATGATCGGGATCGATGAGATTCCAGTAAAGATGAGGAGATGCAAAGAATAGCTGCTCTTTCCATTCTTGCCACCATAATTTGAAGGACTCGGTGACGAAGGAAGCCGATGCCCAATCGGTCAGATCAATATTAGAGGTATCGGCATCAGGAAGGAGAGTAACAATCTTGTGCCAATCCATGCAGTTCGTGATAATTTCTCTTGGTCTAATCACATCGACAAAGCAGAGGTTGATGGGCAGTTGTCCAAAAGCTAATTGTCTGGCTGCTACCGATGGATAATAGTACTCGTATGTGGGATTGATATTCTTCCCACTTCCAAATATGTTGACCGGGATGGTGCGAGGGGTGATTATTGCACTAAGAATATCGGCATCTTTATTTAAAGCCTCATTGTCAAGGTTAAAGGAAAGAGGGAATCTTGCTTCTTCATCAACATATGGGACCCAGGCCCGAAGCTCAGAAGGGATGCCTATGTAGAGTCTATGGAAGAGATTACCGATCTGAGCTCTGTTTGCTTCCGCCCCTGGGAATACTGCCAGTGCTTCTCCAAAGTTGATAGGGGGCGTGTTGCCGATTCTTCTTCCCCGAGTTGATAGTCTTCAGGAAGATTTCGAGGGAATCGCTGGGCGAACAGATCAATGTGGAAATACTTGTGCATATGGGCGTTTAGCCACATATTGATGAACCACCAAGGGCCTCCCAGATTGCCGATGGATTTGCCTTGCAGCAGCCTTTGTGACACTTGGTGAAGAAGCTGGTAAACTGAGCCAAGGAGATATCGGCCAAGTGGGAGTCTAACGCCGTTAGCCAACATCTCTGCTAAAGGAAGGTGCATATTGGTCGGTCCAATTGTTCTGCCATAGAAGATGAATTTCTCAAGTCAATGTTCAAAAAAGATGAGTGCTCCCTGTGATTGACTGATCCGGATTTCTTATACTCGCTGATATAACCAGTCCAGCCGCCGATGTTCCTGGTAGTCAGCCGATGCTCAGGTTTTCTCTAGAATAGAGTGTTGTCATCAGCAGACGAGATATCCAAGCCAGTAAGCATATACACATCGGCAAGGGTTGGAGAAGCTGGTCCATGTCTGAAGATGAAGGCATTCATAGTATCAGACCAGAAATAGGAGGCGGCGATTAACAGTGGCTCATTCCTCTCCATATCGGCAATAGATAGTCTGATGCACTGTTCTAATCTATGTTCTGCCCAATACAGTTCCATTGGCCTGGTGACCCTCAAATACCAATCTTTTCATCCCTTAGTGGTTTTCGGCCAGGATCGAAAGGTATCAGTCCAGAATCCCAAATCAAAATTCTAAGCTCTAAAGGGGATTCGATTAGTTTCTGCGTTTATAATGTCGATTGGGTCTGGATTCCCCATTGGGCCTAGGTAGATAAATCGATTCTGATGCGTTGGGATAAGAAGCTTATTGTAAAGTTCCTAAGCTTAAAGATTGAAATGAGAAGGAGTCATAAACTACGCGGAAAAGGAGAAAAGAAATGTCAAAAGATGGGTAAAGAAGAAGATTAACCTTGGGGACATCGAAGGGAACAGCCATGGCCACGACGAAGATGGAGAAAACAAAGAATGCTAATGGAGGCTAAGAATCACCGTTAAGAGTGGCGCCGATTGAGTTCGTCGGAGGATCGCCTGTTGATGGTGCCGCTAGAGAGAGAAAAGCTAGGGTTTGAATCGCAGATGAAAAATGGGCCGCGGCGGGGGAAGCATTATATGGGCCCGTTGGTACAGGATTTCCACTACAGCGCGCGCAACCTTCGAGGAGAAGTTCAAGCGGCTTGAGTAATTATGACCTGGAGGAAATTTCGGTGCATAAAGTATTTTATACTCCAAAATTGGGGGCATGTGTTGACACCGTTTTTTGACACGTTTCAATAAGGATCAGAAACTGGACTAATCGGCAAGGAGAATGGTTTTTCTTCGATGTTGCTTCTAATGTTGTCGATGAGTAGTTGCCGATGAAGGGCAGGTTGCTCTGGATCATTGCCGATGAAGCTGAAAAGCTGATAGAGGATCGTTGCCGATGAGACAGAAAAGCTATTGCCGATGAGATAGGCAGGAAGACTAGAAGGTTGTTGCCGATGCCAGGGATATGCCGATGAAGAGATAACTTCATCATGACGGAAGCGGACAGAGGATCGGCGACACAGAGCTTATGATTTTTTGTATTATAGTTTAAGTCCAACTCTTATACAAGTTTTATTTCTTTTTCAAGAGATAGAGTTCGTATAAGGAATTAGTTTATTTCTTCTATATTTGAGCTTTGCGTATTAAATTAGGACTCTTTGATTAGCAGAGTATAAATATATGCCGAAGGGCATTGTAATGGATATCCAAGCATCAATAAACAAATCTACTTTTTATTTACCTGTACCAGTACTTTACTTTTCGACGACTTCGTCAAGTACCTTTTCTTTTTCAATGAGTTCTTTCAAGAATCGACGGGCTACATCAACTTGATCTCCGGCGACCTTGCAGGTTCCGCGTCTACCGAGCATGATTCAGGCTTTGACTTCCGGGCGTATCGCTGTCGTCTCGTTTGATCTGTTCAACAGTTATCGAATACCTTCTGAGCTTTGACGTCCGGGCATATCGCTGTCATCTCGTTCGAATTTTATTCAATTTATCATCCTTGTCGATTAACAGGTCAAATCGACTGGCACGCTTCGGATATCGATTTTGGGTATTAGCCCAGTGTGTTTGCAGATAGAATTTTGCATCAACACATCTCCATGAACAATGAAACAACATTTTGGTTCTCTTTTTAGAATTACATAGTATAATGCAAAGATACATCAAATGGAGCTTGATTTTACTTCTCTTGTAATGAATCCGTGGACATAAGGTAGATAGAATGCTCTCCATATGAACACATCTTTAATGCCATGTGTAACATACTCAAAGACATGGGCAGGGATGACATGAACTCCTCTATAGTCCATGTCATATGCGAGATTTGTTCTATCCTCCCCTTCAAAGAAAATGAAATTCCATTTTGGGTGAACTCTAATCACCTAGTACTCCTCATAAATCCATCCCTACTCACCAAATCCAATGTTATCAATGCTTCCAAACAGCTCTAAAATACTGACTGCATACTTCAATGTCCAATTATCAGTACCATAGTCTTGAAGGAACCACAGACTGAAAGCATGGAATCATTGGGACCATTAGCACTACATACGCACAAGTGACCCTAGCTTGATGAATAGAATGTTCTCTCCCACTTGGACTATCAAATTTCTTCCATCTCTTTCCCTCCTGTCCACAATAAGTATCTTATAGCCTTCCTCACACTCCCCCATAGTGTGTAGACAACCATTAAGAAACAAACTTGGTCTCTTAACAACATCACATTGTTATTGTTGCCCCATTTAGACTCCTTATAGATCCATGATGAAGTTTTAGATGAGTAGATCTCCAAACTTGTGCACCAACCATCTTCACCAACCACATTTTCAATCACATGGAAGTGTGAGAGGAAGCTGTCAGATAAAAACACAAGCGAGCTACACCCGAAGCATGGCCAACAACACAGGTGATAGGCGGTAATATCTCATACCTCTTGGTCATTGGGTTGCAGACGACATAGCGATATCCATTACCCCTAAGGCATCATCATAATATAGCCCATTGCAGCAAGCTGAGATGGATACCAAGTCCTCAATGAAAGGCAAGAATGTGAAGGAGGGGGCCTACACTGCTGACGCTGATGTAGTCGCGTTTGCCGGCCACACCATCAAAGAAGAAGCCTACCACAGTCTAGGGAAGCTTCTCCTAGTTCTTAGAGTTCGAGATGGGGTAGAGCCAGGATTTACAGACCAATTTGCAGTGAATAAAAAATTAGGCGAGGAGGCGGCGGATGATCTCGAAAACGAGATCCTTGTTGAGCTAGTACACCGTGTCCATCTTCTTGCGGGCTCCTCCATTTCAAAGAGACTGTGATCACCAATTTGTAATAGATTAGAGATTCCAGAGTAACGAGATCGATAAAGCGGTACCTAATCCAACAAAGATCCACTAGTGAAGTGTGAAAGCATTACCGTAGGGTTCGGATCTGGCGGCGACATGGCATGAGGTGGGCAATGGAGGAACATTTTTCCAGAGATGGGGATGAATGTGCAGTGAGTGCAATAGGTGCCGTCGGTCGACTGCCGACTTCACTAGTCCAGACAAAGGGTCCAGATTCAATACGCCCTAATGGATGGCAAAGATTGACTTAGGCATTCAAAATTTGTCCATAATGTTAAAATTTGTCCGCAAGAAGAACGACGTGTCAACATCCATTAAGGTGTACAAAGAGCCACAAGGACATTGACTGGTTGACATCAAGCCTAATAGTCTTCACGGTAATCCTCGTACCAACCTTAATCTATTACCCATCCAGGATTTTTGAAATATTGAAATATAATAAAGCAAGCGTAAGTACATGTCGTACTCAATAAATATAGCAAGGGGTTCATGTGGCTCAATTAGCTAACACTCGTTAAACTTCAGGTAACTTTTAGGAGTATGTCATGTTTAGCAATTAATAGCAACAAGGTAGTAGTGATTCTCATAACCACATGATCAAGTGAACATGAATAATAAATAGCATATAAACAACATAATTAAAGCATTACTAAATAGTGATCATCTATTCCATAAGGATTCCAAGGTCGTGTGCGTGAGCATGGCTCTCATAACAATTTATTAAACTTTGGACAAAGGTGTATACTTTCACTGTGAGTCATGATTTCAAATTGCGCAGGTTAATTACTCCCAAGACACCGAAGATCATAGAAAACCGTTTTGAAGTTCGTCTAACAAGTTAGGGCCGCTAAGTTTTTTTGCCCTACGAATGTAGGACTCCTCTTTCGGATGGCACAAGGATGCACAACCTATATGCATAAAGATAGGGGTTTGCACTACAGCCAATACGAAAACATACCCCTCTTGCGCCAATAAGGGAACCGCTAACAAGCTAGAAAAGGTCTTCTAAACGAATAAAGCCAGACCATGTAGCACTCACAATTGTATTGTAAGTTTTGAATGATCTTTAGAGATAAGTCTTTAGGGAGGGTCAAGAACATCTAGAAAAATCCAGAGATCTTCTCACCCTTTAATTCATATTGCTAATAAAAATCATATTTTTGTGTTTATTGCATATTACATTTCTCAAGTTACAAGGTTATGGTTAAAGGTCCAGCACTAGCAAACAAGAACTATAACTAGAACAATACACCAACGGATAGAAAACAGAGTGAAAAGTTTATAAAACTGATCTAATCACAAAGACATAAAATACTAAAAATAGAACTATAACGAATAAGTTATGAATTAAACAAGTTTTCTTATAATAAAATAATAAATCAAACATAAGCTCGAAATTTAAAAGTTGAAAACAATAAATGTAGATTACAAGATTACAATTCTAACGCGAATGGATTAAAGTGTAGTTAAAACGCATTTGATAACAATAGCAAAACTGTAAATAATTGGAACCTTAATTGAATTAAAATAAATCGAAATTCCTGATTTTCTAATCTGGACGAGAACTGTGCTGTAAATGAAAGAAAGGTTCCCTGCGAAGGGGTATCTTCTATTTTAGACCATTCGATCCGAATGGGATGGCGGACAATAGTTGGTGGAAGATGAGATTGCCGGCACAGTGCCAGACGACGGTGCCGTGGCCACTGGCGGCGAAGTTCGCCGGCCTGAGCCCATTTTAGAGCTACGGTCAATTAAAAAACAAAACGAAACAGTGCGCTGGAATGGGGTAGTTCACCGCGCACCTGGTGGTGGGGTTCACGGGGTCAGGTTAGGCACGGAGATGGACGTCGATTCGGGATGGCGGATGGTGGCGGTGAAGACGCCATGGCAACCTCGGCGGATGGCGATTCGGCCACTAAATCGGCAAGAGAAAGGGTTCTCTGGACGCGGCTTGTCTACACTAAGACAATGGAGGAATCAGTGAGTTGAGGTGTGGACTACAGGGGAAGATCAAGAGCAAGTGGCGTGCTTTCCAATGGCTGTGGCAGCGGCGATTTGCGGCGCTGGAGTGAGGGCGAAGGAGTGAAGAGTGACCGGGTGGATGTGGGATGAATGTTCGAGGCCTCGAGACACTGAAGTAAGCAGAGGAGGGATTGGAGCGGCTGAGTCGCGAGCTCGACAGCATGCCGTGAAATGGCGGAGAAGCTCGGTGCGCGGAAGTGCGAGCGTGCGGGGCGGGTCGACGCGGACTGCGCTTGGTCGCAGACGCAGTGGACTCTGGGGGACGCGGGGAGGGCTCGGTGCATCGCGGCTTGCTTGGTCGCTGGGTTGAACGGCGATGGCAGAGGTGAGTGGTGACCGGAGGTGCAAGACAGTGCCGACAGGTCGGACCTATCTGTAAAAGAGAGACAGAGATCAAGCAGGGTCTGGGCCTTCTAGCGCGAATGGGCTTCAGCCCAAGTGGGAGGGGGAATAGGGAGCATGCCGACACTCGGCTGGGATGGTTAGTTGGGCCAGCAAGCTGAGAAGGGAGAGGAAAGGAAATTCCCTTTTCTTTTCTTATAAACTATTTTTCTAGAGGACAACTCTCCCACCGCTAGATTATTAAAACACCGCGCAGTTGCAGCCTCTCTCCCGACATCTCTTGAACCCTCTCGTTCAGCTACAGTCCAGAGCGGAGAAAGCGAGTGCCCGGGTCGCCGCCGCGGAGCAGGTGGCCTTCTTCGCCTCCGATGGCTCACGAGCCTTCGCGAGGTGGTGGAGACCGCTGCGTCCCTACCGGTCGGTAGTGATGGTCCTAGAAGTTCTAGGGTTTGGTTTCCGGCGACACGGTCGTGGCAGCGGCGGCGCCATAGAATAAAGTCCTCTCAAGCTTCTCCCCGTCTCGGTGGTGCTCCGCTCCGGCATCATCGACAAGCTTGTGGAGGTAGAGTCTGGTTTCTCCTGTATAGGAGTCTGTGTGATTTGTCGTCATGTCGTCTCGGCGAGGCGACGATGCTGGCGGCACACTTCGTCAACCAGGCAGCGACGGTTGTGGGCTATTCGGCTAGATGGAGAGTGGATCAGGCTCAAGCTTCCCTCGGCCCTTGTCGACGGCGAGCTTTGATCCAAAGTTGGAGGTGCTCGGGGTGTGTCCCCAGTCAATGCGACTTCAACGACGGTCTCAACCCGCCCATGGTGTCGGGTGTCTTATGCGACTCGTTTCAAAGCCTTATGGCAATGGAGCCCCTCCAGATCTGGGTGGCGTCGGTTGTCTCCGGCGGCAGAGATGTTCGGCGGTGGTGTCTGCCGACGAGGTTGCAGTGCAGGGTGGCCATAGCCTTTCTTGTATTTTTCGTTTTGTCTAGGGGCCTTTGTGCACTTTTGGTTGGACAACTGTCTCTGTGTCATTTACGTCCGTATCTGTATTCGTGTGAGTCGTTGTACGTTTTCCTTGCCTACTAATGCAGATACGTACTATAAAAAAAATATTTTTCTAAAGGCATTTCAGTGGAATTTTGAATCCTCTTGAGCTTTGCTCAAAACCAAACAATAAACAAATAAATATGAAGCAACATGAATGCATGCAAATTTTGCTATACTTATGATTAATCTTAATTTTCACAAAAAATATTATTTCCTCAGGTTTTACATGCGCACAAAAATAGCATAAAAATTAAATTGGCTATTTTAAATTCGTGCAGATTTTACGGTGTTACTCCGCCTTAGGTGCGCCCTTGCTATTTTTGTCCCTTCAAAATCTGCAGCCAAGAAAATAAAAAGGAAAGGTGTCACACCCTGATTTTAGAGGAATGAAACCGGGGCCCAAAATTCATGTGCGCCAGGAACAATATACACACATGAATGACAAATTACATGGTTTAAAAGCACAGTGTTCGAATAAAACATAGTATAACGATTAAATCGTACCATTATTACATAATTGTCATCGGAGTAAGCGGAATATAAATCACATCGTCCAAAGCGAATAACAACTGAACGACGTAGACGTAGCGACTCCATCTCGCCACAGGAAGGTCAACGGCAGCATCACGACGCCTAGCATCCCGGATAGTTCTCAGGAAAGTCACCATCCGAGTCATCACTCGAGCATCCTTTGGTTGGAAAATAGCAAGAGTGAGTTCCATGTGGAAACTCAGCAAGTACAGACGGAAAGTAATGACATGCAAGGCTAGTA
>CM041640.1:39457556-39510430 GCA_023333625.1 Bothriochloa decipiens
CGGCGGCGCGGGGTCGCCGGAGCGGCGCCGAGACGGCGGCGCGCTCGCCGGCGTTGGCCGGAAACGCGCTGCGGTGGTCGATTCCGGACGCGGAGAGCACTGGGGTAACGGGCTTGGCCTCGCGAAGTCGAGGGTGGGGCTAATGACGGCCGGAGATGGCCAGCGGCAAGGGTCCGTGCGGGCGGCTCCATGGCCGGCGGACAAAAGCTCGGCGGGGAAGGCTATGCGGGGCACGGGGAGAGGTGCCGCGTGCACCGGCGGGCGTCTCACCTCAAGGCGAAGCCGGTGAGGTGGTTCTTGACGGCGAGAATGGACCGGTGACGGAGATCGACGACGGCAGAAGAAGCTCCGAGCGGCGGCGGCGACCTAGGGTTTTCGAGCGGCGGCGCGAGAGCTCTGGGTGGCGGCTAGGGTTTGGAGAGGTGGCGCGGAGAGGCGGTCGACCGGCTTTATACGGCCCGGTGGTCCTCGGGTCGCACGCTTGCGCGGCGCGCGGGCGGCTCGGGCTGCGCCCGACACCGAGCCGGTGTCCGTCTCCGCGGGGGAGACGACACTGTGCGGGTGGGCCCCACCCATGTGGGCCCCACCTGTCAGCGGCCGTGGGTTCGATGACGCGAGCGCTGGCGCAAGCTGCTGGCGTCGGGCTGGCGTCAGCGACCCGGCGGCGTACGCGCGGCGCGGCAGTGCCGCGGCCTGTTGGGCTGCTCGGCCCATCAAGGCGGCGCGGCGCGCTGCGGCTGGTGGCTGGGCCGTCCTGCGCGGGCGCTGGGCTGCGCGGCGCAGCCTGGCTCGCTGGCCGGGCTGGCCGTGGCCGGCCGTGGCCGCTGCTGGCCGGCTGTGGCCAGTGCTGCAGTTGCTAGGTTTGGCCATGGCTGGCCATGGCTGGCCAAACTTGGCCAGGAGAGGCTAGGGTCGGCCAGGACCCTCTAGAGACTAGCCTGGGCTAGTTAGACTAGGTTTTGCTAGTATAGTGTTAGTGGGGACAAGTTAGAGCATAATGCAAAACCCTAAAACACAACAGGGGTGACACAAAGAGCTCAAACAAGTCAACCGAAAACTTATGCAGCAGCATAAATGCAACAATGCAGGTTTTTTTTCTAACATGCTACTCATTTTAAAGTAATTCATAAAACTTTGATAATTGTCCTATGAATTTAGAACATCTATGCCAAAATAAAAATCAAATTCATTTAAATTTTTAAAGTTCAAAAAATCTGGGTGTTATAAAAGGAGAACAAAAGGCCTTTCTAGGTGCCAAATGGGAGTTGTCAAAAAAAAAACTATCTCCAAGAGATAAGCCTCGAGAGAAATAATGGAAACAAACCAACAGACAATGCACCTCTGCGCTGAAGCAAACCACGAAGTCGAAGACATCACCATGTTCGCCTACGACCGTGCCGCCGAGCTCCGCGCGCTGGTTGCCACCCTCTCCGGCGTCCGGGGACTCGTCTGTTCTGGCACGACGAACGTCCCCCGCATCTTCCGCGTCCCCGACACGGAGGAGCCTCTCCACGCTCAAGAAAGCCCGTCCTCCGCGGCGACCGTCCCGGTGATTGACCTCTGCGGCGGCGACCGCGCGGCCGTGGTGGACGCCGTCAGGCAGGCCGCGGCGGAGTGGGGTTTCTTCCAAGTGGCGGGTCAGGGCGTGCCCAACGAGACGATGGGCGTGGCGGTAGCGGCGGTCCGGGCGTTCCACGAAGCCGACGGCGGGGCCGGCAGCGACAAGGCGCGGCTCTACTCGCGGGAGCCCGGCAAGGCGGTCTAGTACTACTGCAATTTCGACCTGTTCCAGTCGCCCGTGGCCAACTGGCGCGACACGCTCTACCTCCGCGTGGCACCCGACCCTCCCGCCGACGATGACGACCTACCGGAGAGCTGCAGGTGAGCGTGGAGCGTGGTGCCTCTGCACTGCGCCATCCATTTCAATTTTCGACAGTGGTTCTGGTTCTCATCATATGATGGTCTGCAGAGATGCGCTATTTGAATACGCCAAACATGTGAAGAACTTGGGAGACAGATTGTTTGAGCTGCTCTCCGAGTCCCTGGGGCTCAAACGGAGCTACTTGAGTGACATAGAGTGCAACCAGGGACAGACTATAGTAGGCCACTACTACCCTCCATGCCCCCAGCCTGAAGTCGCCATTGGGACGAGCCGGCATTCGGACTCTGGCTTCCTGACCATAGTTCTGCAGGACCAAATTGGAGGTCTCCAGATCCTCCGCGACGACCGATGGGTCGACGTTGAGCCTACGCCTGAAGCTTTTGTCGTCGTTGAGAAGAGTTTGGTACTGAAATTCTGTTGTCCATTGACATGTTCATCAGTTGGTCTCCAATGGCAAGTTCACCAGCGTGGAGCACAGAGTGGTAGCGAAGAACGGAGAACCAAGAATCTCCGTTGTCTGCTACTTCAACACTTTCTTCCATCCTGCTTCCACAAGGATGTATGGTCCGATCAAAGAACTGCTGTCAGAGGAGAACCCTCCTTTGTATAGGGAGACACTCGTCAGAGATTATGTGGCACGTTACTTTGCTGTTGGACTGGATGGCAGAGAGAAGACTGCTCTGAATGATTTCAGGCTGTGAATGAATTTCTCGAACAAAGTTTGTGTGCTTACCAACAGGAAGGAAAAACTGAACATCGTACAGGCAGATCTGTACAAGCTTATATATACTGAAATGGCTTCACTGTCCAAAATAATATTTCAACTGCCTTTATTGGTTTTGATTCTTGATGTATTTCTCCCAAACTTAAAACATGATTATGAGATGTCATTTATACAGCGTTTTACACTTTACAGGGATCTAGATATGTGATATAGTATCATATTTGAACTGTCAGTGTGAGACGAGTTTGATACACTATATACTCTGCGCTAACCGGACCCGACTCGGCCCACGCGTCGCCCCCCCGCGCGGGCGACCGGGAGGCCCCAAACCCTAGCGCCGCCCCCAGCCCCTCCTTCTCTCCTCTGCCGTGCTGCCGCCGGAGTAGGACGCCAGCAGGGCTGCGTGGCTTGCCGGGATGGTGGCGGCGGGGCCTCTCCTCGCGTTGGTGGCATGGTGGCTTTGGTGGCGGCAGTCTGGAGGGGCGCGGTCAGGCTTGAGCTGTGGGGGGCTTGGCAAGGCACCTACGGCTGCAGCGGCGCCGGCCAGGCGGTGGCCGAATCCAGTTGCCCTGCGGTTCTGGGTGGCCTACGTGCACGGATCGAGGGCGCCACAGCGGGCGCATCGGCGACAAGCAGTCTGGCGACGACGGATGCGGCCACTGAGGCGGATGGCGGCGGCGGATGCGGATGGAGATGCGGATGGAGGAGGTCTTCCATGGTTCTCGGTCGCTCAAGGAGTAGCTCCTTCTTGAGGTCGAGGCCACGTGGTTGGACCAAGCCAGCGACGAAGAGGTTGATCCCTTCAGCCAGGGTGACGTCGATGACATGATTCCACGCGTCGGAGAAGCGCCCGATGTACTATCGCAGCGACTCCCTCGGACGGCGGCGCACTTGCGCTAGAGTGTACTTGGTGTTTGGCTGTACACAAGTGGGCTTGAAGTTATCAATGAACATCTGCCTGAGCTGGGATCAGCTATGGATGTTGCCGAGATGCTGACAGAGCAACCAGGAGGTAGCGACATTGCTCAGGACCACCGGGAGGTAGTTGGCCATGACGTTCTGATCGCCTCCTGCTGCCTGAACGACCACTTTGTATAGCATGATCCAGTGCTTAGGATCGTCCCGCCCGTCATACATCTTGACGTCCCCGATCCGAAAGTTCTTTGGCCAGAGAACAGCCTTGAGTTCCTCTGAGAACGGGGCCAACCCGCTTGTATGTCGCCGAGCTCGGTACCGTTCATCGAGATGGTCACTGAGATTGTGATCCTGGGGCTGCTCGACCTCCTGATTGCGCTCGACACTGCAGTTGGCCTGCTGCCTGTTGGCGCACTGGCGATTACTGCGCTGGCGCTGCTCGTTGCGCGGCACCTCTCGTGGAGCGTCGTTGGGATCGGCCTGCCGAGGTTGTTCGAGCGAACGTCCTCCATGATTAGATTCGTTGTCAGCGTCGCTCTCCGCAGGTTGGCGTCGATGACTGCGCCGGGACCGCCGCGACCGATGTGATATGGTCAGCGATCCGGTGGAGCGGAGCTCGTGCACCTGCGCTTCTGCAGCGATCAAAAAATCGCGAATAGCTTCGACCTGAGGTGTGTTTGGGGGAAGGTTATTAAGCCTGTCCATGGCCACCGCGATGTTGGCCGTGGGGGTCTCATGGACGACTTGGTTGCCGACCACGTTGAATTCGCCGTTGAGGTTGCGCTGGAGGCAGCGCGGCTGAGGGCCTACACCGTTGTTGCCGCCATTGTTGACAGCGTTTGCATTCTGCACTTCCTGGAGGCGTTGTTGCTCTCAATTGGCGTTGCGCGCTTCTCGTGCTTGCCTCTCCTGATCCGCCTCATTCGGCACAGGGGGCTCATCCACGCTGACCGCGAACACTGCACCGTTGAAACCGGGTGGGGTCCTGGGGGTGCTCGGTGTTGAGTTGGCTGAACGCATCTACTGATCAGGCGTGGCCGGGCACTGCTCCTCGATGTTCTCCCGGCTCCGGACCTCAGGACTCTCTTCGTCAGAGAGGAGATTCTTGGTAAGATCATAGGAGACGGAGGGCGTCCGGTCGAGTAGGGACATCAGATCCGTCATGTCATCGTCTTTGGGGATCGTCGTGCCTGACCCGGGAGGACTCTGCAAAGCCACCATGCCGCGGTCTCGGTGGCTGCCCTCGCTCTACGGTGGACATCTTCGGCGAGGCTGTGGTGGTGCTTTCCCTCGCTCCCTCCTTCACCAGCTCCCATTGGCGGCCGACTCTGGTGGTTTGGCCGGCCGACGGTTGGTTTTGGGCCCCCTCGGCCTAGATCTGCTGCCACTTTGCCGTGGCACACACCGATGTCAGGGATGTTGGTCGTCCACAAGCAGTGTTTCTGTTTCAGCGGCCACGAAAGAGGACGGGGCCTTGGAGTGGTTCAGCGGGGCATGCTGTTCGGCTGCAGGCATGCCGGCAGTGGGGCGGCGTGCTCGCTATCTTCTTCAATTTCGTTTTGTAGGGTCCCAGCTGAGGCGCGATGCGTGCAGTTTGGCAGTGGGCTTGCCGACGGCAGGGCAGCGTGCCTGCGGGTGCTGGTGCGTGCCTTCCTCCATCGCGGGCAAGTCCAAAAGGCTCCAGATGGTGTGGCAGCGGCCGGTAATCGCTTTTTAGTGCGTGCCTTCTACTGACGCAGGCGAGTCCGTGAATGGCTCTGCATGGTGTGGAGACGGCCGAAAAGCCTCAATCAGGGACGAAGTCGGTTCGCGCCTCCCTCTGTATGGGCGAGTCCAGGAACGGCTCCTTGAACAATCGAAAACGGCGACCAAAGGGCATCTGGATCTACATCGCCGTGCGAAGGCCATGTTCACCTGCGTGCTCTCATCCAACTACAGCAAGCCATGAAAAGATATCCGAGCTATTGTTAAACCATAAGCATGCTGTCCGAGATGTCCGTCCGCTCGACCACATCGTCAAATCGACCACAGTGTCAAACAAGCTAAGTATTAATGCTTTAATTAATTTTTCAGCGATCGTCATATACACGTTTTCACCGTACAACTTTGCATCCGTACACTAATCAGTCATACATGCACCCTGCATAAGTCATAATTAAACTTTGTTTCTCACCCACCGAGAATGGCTTGACACAGCACTGCTTCGATCCTCTGACGATGTGTTACAGCTCCGCACTATATGGCACTAGGAGATTCAGCAGTCGCTCTCTAATGGTACTAGGTACCTAGTGTTCCCAGTGGTCCTACGCGGTTCACTAGTGCATCCCTATGTCACCTGACAGAGTTAGCTTGCTTTGAGGGTGGGGACAAAACTTAGTTGTCGACATCATGTTTTCTACATATCAAACATCTAAAATGGCATCAATGTTATTGTTTAGATCAATTATTTGTACATCAAGTACTACCGATTTTTATGTTTATTTTTCAGGAACAAGGTTCGGTTGCCGAGCACACTTTATACGCTTGGGGACTAGATCGAGGACTATTGTTTAGGTGGTCACACCACCTGGCATACGGGCTTCATCATTGACCAGTTGGGCTGCTCGAAGCATCTTGCCCAATTGGTCCAACTGCCTTGATTCCGACCTTGCAGTATTTGAGGGCTCGTCATCGATGCTCGGCTCAATGCCATGCATCGCTCAGCCTTGACTTTGACCTTGCTTAACTCGAAGACTTGTCACTGACCTTCGGTTTGGCTCCACACACCGTACAGTCTCGACTTGACCTCGTATTGCTCGACTACCCAGTGATGTCTATGGATTAGCGGTTCCCAGTGTCCCTCGACCCGATCGAGCTTGCTTCGTTCAGGAGTTACCTGGGGACTGAGTATTCGATTTGCCACCTAATGGTGGCTATGGACCAATAGCTCTCGGTGACCCTCGACCTGATCGAGCCTGTGACTCGTCCTTAGATATCGAGCTATATTGGGCTGGCTCACACGCAACATCATTCAAAACTGTCTTCTCGACGACGGGGTCCCTCGAGTGATGGACCTCCCCATGGGCGGACGACCCCTCGTCGGGTGACAGACTTTCACTCGGGCGGACGACCCCCCTCGAGTAACAGAGTGCATCACGGGCAAATGGAACCCCCTCGAGTGACGGATTTTCCCGCGGGCGAACGACCCCCTCGTAATAGGGCTCGGTGTGGTCGGACGGACCCCCTCGTCGATTGTCACTCTAGCCTCGATTCTCCTGCTTCCTATATGGCACTCAGAGCATTTAATGCGCCTCACATACTTTTGCCATATCTCGTGGCTACATCGACCCAATCAAGCCTTTGACTCGTCCTTTGTACACTTGGGGACTACGAGTTAGCGGCACATGCCTAGTCCTGTAATACTGGCCTCGACTAGTTGATGCTATTTTGGACTTTTTCCTTAAAAATCTCAATACAACATATCCTATCTTCTATCGAGCTTGGGGACTACGTAGGCCCATGTCACCTCACGGTGACTTAGGGCTTACTTTCTGTTTTTGATTCTAGAATGGGTATTTGGTATTTTCTACGTTGAGCTGATGTTTTATTTGACTTTTCTTAAAAAAGCTCTATACAACATATCCTATCTTCTATCGAGCTTGGGGACTATGTGGGCCCACGTCACCTCATAGTGACTTGGGCCTATCTTCTGTTCCTGGTTTGGTACCCCTACCTCTATGGTTCGTTCATGTTAGCATCCCAGTGATACTTCGTGTCACGTGTTAACATGGGCCCACGTCTCAGGTCGTGGAAATATTTTTCTTTTTCTTGGAACACCATGCATCTTTCGACAGATCACCTTCCTTAACAGGAGCTATGGTCAGGGGCAGACTTACGAACTGCTCGGAAGGAGCCTCGACGGTACCGACTAATAAGCGTCAGTGCTAGTCGGTAACGCGTGGTCAGCAGCATCGCTGCTCGGCACTACGTGGTCGGCGACATCACTACTCGGCACTACATGCTTGGCATCTTCACTGTTTGGCACTATGTGGTCTGCATCTTCACTGCTCGGTACATGTCAAGACGGCGACTCCCTCAAGATACATGGTGCTCGAGGACTAGCGGTGGGGGTATAGACCCTATATACCCATATGGCTAGACTTTGTTCTGCTCGGTACAAGACGACCTAGACCAGAAGATGAAGGCTGGTCCATCATCATCATGATCGGTTGGCCGGACGATAGGACAGAGTCCGTGGTCCATTACCGACTAGGTCAGAGGGCTGCACGGGATCTAAGGGCTACTTGGCACGCAAGACAAGGAGTCCTAGTCGGTTAGATCTAGTCGAGTCCTCAAGGGATACGTCTCAATGTAAAAGACCATAGGGAAAATCCTAGATATGTAACCTTGCCCCCAACTATATAAGGCAGGCAAGGACCCCCTAGAATGCACCTAAATCATATCTCATCAATACAGCAGCAGAGACACAGGACGTAGGGTATTACGCTTTCACGCAGCCTGAACCTAGATAAACCCCAGTTGTCCATGTGTTCGTCTTGTGTCTCAACATCTCAATCATAGGTCCTAGCACGCTCCCCACCATAATCTACTATTACGGGGTATCCTGTGGTAGACTGCCGATGAGGTTTCATCGACAGTAGGGGTGAATGGGAGCCGAAAACTTTTCTTCAAAATCCTGACCAAATAGAAACACTGCCAAGCACCACCAAGCCTATCCAAAGAAAGGGGGTAGAAGCAGAGAATAAAAAGAAGCTGGTCGGGAGCTGGTCAGGAACAGAAGGAAACCTGGTTGGCAACTAGTTCAGAGCACACTGACCACGGTGGTCGGCAACAAGATAGAAGCTGGTTGGTAAACTGCTCTGGACCTCATTGAACAATGGTGGTTAGGAACAGAACTGGAACAGGTCATGAACAAAACGAAACTGGTCAGGAAACTGGTCGAGACCACACAGCTCATAGTGGTCGACAAGAAATTAGATGCTAGTTGGGAACTGGTCAGGAACACCCGACCTAAATTGGGAGGCACTTCAGCGCTGCAGTACTACTACTTGTTCTCCCACATCTGCCAACAAGTTCCACAAGGAAAGCAATCAGACCACCAGCAAAAGAACCAAATAATAGGAGTCAAGGGCAAGTGCTACTCAAACAAGCTCGCTTGGCGCCTGAGCGCACGATGTTGGTAGCACTGCTGATAGTTCCCACTCAGTCAGAAAGCAGGGAATCGAAAGAACTCAAGAAGGACACCTGCTCGGAACAACATGAACACGGGGGAGAAATCAATAGAAGCTAGATCTGACCAGCACAGATTGATACCAGATTTCACAGACAATCACAAGAGAGATGAAAAACTGTCCCCAAGAAATCAAAGCCCAATTTGAACACAGTGGCCGAGAATCACAGATCTGGGGTGAAGAATACAGTTTTCCCCCAAAACAGAAACTACTCGGTTTGTTGATGCACGAGTGGAATTGGTTCAATTCACTTGGAGATCTAGTTTATCACTCAACAAAGCATCAATCAACGCAAAAAGATTGAGCCAAATCGCTTCAAAATCGACAAATCGAAGTTCCTCTAATAATACTACAAAAAGTCAATGCACTATAGAAAACAAACCAAATTCATAGATCGGCTAGAAAAATCCCAGAGGGCATGAGGAGGATTCGGGCTGCCATTCCCACACAAAATATCTCACAAATACATGGGTAAAATTCTTGTTCTTGGACCTCTACAAGAACATGAACAGAAAAAGGGAAAACCAAAAACAGACAGAGGTAAAAACTGTGATGCAGAGAGGTGCGGCCGAGAGAGGTAGATCTGGTGGGGGCTGTCCACTCTATTTATATGCCTACTACACAATTCCACTATTGCCCCTAGATATTTATTAGAGTGAACCACCTAGCCAAGGGCACTATGGTCTAACTCAAGGTTCTCTGGTCCGACGGCCACCGTGCCTTGTCACCAGTAGCCTTACCTTGACGCAATCTCCCCGATGCCGCCACGTGCCGTCCGTCCGCATCAGGACCACCCAGGTTTTGAGGCGCAAACCCGCGAAACCCGCCACCGATGGTTTTGAGGGCAAACCACCAAACCGTCCACGGGTATCATACCCCGTACGCTTTCCCCACCGATGGTTTTGAGGACAAACCACCAAACCTTCTCACGAGTAGCGTAGCCCATACGCATCCCCTGCTGATGGTTTTGAGGACAAACCACCAAACCTCCTCGTGAGTATCATAGCCCGTACGCATGCCCCGCCATGTACACTTGCACTTGTTGATGTCCCAAGTGTCAGCCACCGCAGCTGGCCACCCGGCCGTCTGGTCCCTCGGCCCAAGCCTCGCATCTGTCCTTCACCGCACCAGGTCCGTCAGCACGGCACGCCCTACTTGACCTTCACCCAACCACTGCCACTGCCTCCAGACTCCACATCTGCACATCACAAGCCAAGAGACATGTTTCGACACCTAACCCTGTGCCAGGGGATCAGTAGAACCGCCGAACCAACCACTAACCAAAGTGTTGGACATGTTGACAATCACTCATCACACTAACAAAAGATTCTACACCATGATATGGAAAATCATGTGTCCGCAATCTCCTCCTTGATGAGTGCATTGTCAATACCAACACAAAGCCAGAGAGAGCCCACTCAAATGACCAAAAGCCAAATAAAAGCTCAAAATGGTCACTTGCCATGAGCAATGCAAAGAGCACCAACAATAAGCTCAAAACACCTAAAAGCGGCTAGACACTCTAGGCAGAGGCAAACGGCTCGACACGTCTAGCAACAGCAAATGTGTAACTCCCCTTAACAAGTGCATCAACCTCACAAATGCACATGAATGCACACTCTAGATTTGTGGAAACATTCTCCCCCTTGTTGACAAAAGCACTTATCAAGTGGACAACATAGAAGCTCCCCCTTAAAGCATGCTATGAAATGTACAAGATGTACAATGCAAACATACAAAGCTTCAGGAGTATATCAAGTTGAATAAAAATATGTTCAAGTTGGTATGACACATGTATTACAAAAGGGGGCAAGACAAAGCCAATGCTGAGGCCAACCAATTGAATGAAATATGAATCATAAGCATTTTGATCAGTTTTAAGCATATCTCATAAAAGGTGTTCACCAAAGAGGATAGCACATAGCAAATATAAGCATAAGATCAAACTAGTGCTAGCACATGTATACAAAAGTGAACTACCCCATATAACGATCATACATCATGTCTCAAGGAAGCACTCAACACTTGTAGCTTCAACATTGATCGGAGTTTTACAATGGATTACAAGGTTACTTTTAGACATGTGTATGTGAGAGTAGCAAACTGTCTGCCAAAAGATTTTGTTATTTTTATCATGTTTTCAGCCACGTCGAGTTCATCCCTTGTGCAAGTAGGAAGCCATCTCATCACGAGTGGTTGTGGACTAGCACTACAGTGCACAAGTTCATCTCACTCGAGTGAATGAGAAGCAGTCTTGTGACATTGCCGTGGGAGAGTAAAGATCCAACTTCAAAATATTTTCATCATTACATAGCTTAGACATCAAGTTTTAGCACAAGAATATCAAGAGATCTGAGCTAAGTATATGATTCAAGAAACATGAGACAAAGCAATTGAAGCATACATGTGAAAGTAGCATGGATCTCAACACATCCTACACATACTAGTTGCCATCTCAAGGGTTTTTAGATTTTATCATTCATTAAGCAAGTTCACATTTATAACACAAGCTTTGCTCATAACATGTATCAAGATGATCAAAAAGAGCCTAAGCTGCTATAGCCATCATATATCCATAAGACATACCAACAAAAGCATAAACTAAAACAACAAGCTATACAAGTGAAGCTAAGCCCATGATATATGATACATGATGAGATGCAATGCAATATGATACAAAAGCAAAAGCAAAAAGAGACAAAGAAAGACAGACTATTATACAAGATACAAAGCATCCCACAACTAAAATGGGAAGCAAACACCCAACTCCCCTCGCAAATGTGCAAACTGGGCTTGGTCGAGAGGTTTGGTGAAAAAGTCAGCTAGCTGGCACTCAGTGCAGATATGTCTCAAGTCTATGGTTCCTTTCTTGGTTGTCTCTCAGAAAGTGGTACCTCACCTCAATGTGCTTGGTCTTAGCATGGAGCACTGGGTTCCTGGCTACACTTATGGCACTGGTGCTGTCACAGTAAAGTGGCACTTGGGTGAAATCTAAACCAAAGTCTCTCAAAGTAGCAACTATCCAAAGCAGCTTAGAGCAGCAAGCGGCAGCAGCAACATACTTAGCCTCACAGGTGGATTGGGCTATGGTGGACTGCTTGTGAGAGGACCAAGAAATGAGAGACGAACCAAGAAACTGACAAGTACCAGAAGTTGATTTCCTCTTAACACGACAGCCAGCATAATCAGCATCGGAATAGCCAGAAAGTGTTGGAGTTTCTTAGCATCACTACTAAGGATAGACTAAAAGCCCATCCCAAGTAATAACACTAGAAACGTGTGTTGGGATCCCTAACCACCATTACTTCAGAAAGATAACTCTCGACCCTTAACAACGCCAGCCAAGGTAATGCAGTCTGGTAATAACAGTTAGAAGTGCCTGATTGGCCTTTCTAACCATCATTACTTATGATATGCAAAACTAAGCACGGCGCCTTGGTGTGCAACAAGAATTACAATCCTTAGGTAATGGTACTTAGGTACACCAATCATGATAGCTCAATATGGATAAATCCGCAAGCGCACGGAACTATCATTGTAGCATTTCAACCCGTGAGTATTCAAGGGTGTCGTATTTATAATTTCCCATAGGAGGGCTGGACGAATGCATCTAGCTTTGGTATAAACATGATTACTTATTGAGTGCATAGGTAGACATAGCATAGACAGGGATAAATCATGGTTCAAAGATATTGGACACACATCTGAGCCAACCTCAAGGATAAAAGAGAAACAAAGAATAAAAGAATATATCTAACCAAGCCAGCATTGGTCTTATACAGCTATGCAAAGAACTATTAGTAAACATCTAACTAGCTTGTCTAGCATTGGGACTAAGTCTAGGATGACAGGGAGATCCCAGCAGCTCGTCTGCCAGTCGATAGAGACTTTACGAACTCCTACTCAATGCCCAAACGTGGGGGAATGCTAGGGATGGACAGGGCTGTCACCATCTGCCCACCTACCCCTCTGCCCGTGGGGCACCGTCATATCTGCCAATCTCCGCATACCCGGGCACCACGCCCGTGTAATTGGAAACAACTCCTAACCCCCATGGACCCCACCCCTTCGGAGTGACCGGCTAGGTTAAGAGGAACCGAGAAGGCACGACAAACCATCACCTCATCCCTAGTTCTTCCTCTATTCATACTAATTCGATGAATGATGAAGAACAATGATGAACAAGTCAAGAACATAACATATAAACTATATGCTAGTTCATATATCACGATCATAACATGAACAAGACTATACTCTAGTTCATATGCATTGCTATATAAATAAGATAAGAACTTGAACTTAGAAGAGAACTGCATAGTATTCATACCAAGGTGTTCTTCTTCTTCCAAGGAGACAAGCTCTCCTTGCTAGCTCTTGCCTTACTCTACTACTAAAACTAATCTAAAGAGTACAAGTGAGGAATGTGAGGTAAGTGGCTCCAAATGATGGTGTGTGTGGAATGGTGAAGGAGCCCTTCATTTATAGCTCAAGTAGGATGGTTCGGGCGTCTCCTCAATTGGAAGGAGGTGAAACTACCTTGAGGGAACTGACCCAAGCACCGCCTGAGAAGGCTAGGCCCGAGAGGCCCCACCAGGGGGCGACCGGTCTCGGGGTCGAGCGGTCCCCTGGCTGGGCCTGCTGGCCACCGCCTTCGGGTGGTCGGTTGCTCCCTGGGCCTGGACCTTCCTCGTGGTTACGAATGGGTCAGTTTGATGTTGAGGTGGGCTTTTCTATTTTTCTTGGTTTGTGCCTTTTCTAAATATGTTTTCTTAAAGTGCGCTTTCTTATGAAATTTGTGCATTTCCATGTGTCAGACCTGTATGTCACATAAACAACAGAACTCATAGAAAGATTAGATAAAAGCCCTACCTTCTATTTATTTTAGTATTGAAATGATGTTGTAAATTAGATGCTAAGGACCACCAATAGAAAGCGAGAGGGTGGAAGTGGTCGAGTACAAAAGACCGAACTCAGAAGTAAAACAAAGGTACCTCATGATCCGCTTGACGCCTTGATGATGAGACATGCTCGGTGAAGACTGAAAGTGCTCACGAAGGCAGACCATGAACTGGAAGTCTGGTCTCATCACCGTCAGGTACAGCAGCAACCCAATCATGCTATGATACTCCTTCTGATCCATGGCTTCTCCCTTAAGGTCTTCATCCAAGGCAATGGCAGTCGCCATGGGCATTGAAAGAGGCTTGGCCTTGCCCATGTTGAACTTCTTTAGCAGATCCTTGGTGTACTTGCCTTGGTGCACAAACGTCCCTTCCCGAGTTTGCTTGATTTGTAACCCAAGAAAGAAAGTCAACTCGCCCATCATGCTCATCTCAAACTCCCTGCTCATCAAATCAAAAAACCTTGCCACAAGGGCATGTGAAGAGCCACCAAAGATTATATCATCCACGTATATCTGTACAATGAGAATATCTTTGCCTTGCTGGAGGAGAAACAAAGTGTTATCAACAGAGCCCATGGTAAAACCCTTCCCAAGCAAAAAGGACTTCAACCTAGCATACCAGGCTCTGGGGGCTTTGTGGAGTTTGTAAACATGGTCTGGGTGCTTAGGATTTTCAAAACCAGGGGGTTGCCTCAAATACACTTCCTCCTCTATGTACCCATTGAGAAAAGCACTCTTGACATCCATCTGATATAGCTTGAACCCTTTCGAAGCTGCAAAGGCTAAAAGGATCCTAATGGCTTCTAATCGGGCAACAGGAGCAAAGGTTTCCTCAAAGTCTATCCCCTCTTTCTAGCAAAACCCCTGAGCAACCAACCTATCCTTGTTCCTAACTATCACCCCATCCTCACTTTGCTTGTTCTTAAACACCCACTTGGTACCTATGGGATGACACTATGGAGGTGGAGGAACTAGGACCCAAACTTGGTTTCTCTCAAAGTTATCAAGCTCCTCATGCATGGCATTAACCCAATCAGCATTAGATAAAGTGTGCCCAATATCTTGGGGCTCAAAATTAGCAACAAAAGCAGAATGCGCGAAATGAGAGATTTCATATGACCTATTGCGAGTGACACGCTGGTTGAGGTTACTGATCATGGTCTCAGGAGGATGATGACGCTGAATGTGTATTGGCGCCATTCTTGATGAGGTAGCCTCCCCCTCAACTTTAGCTGGAGCTCCCTTAGGTGCAAGAGAGGGAAACTATTTGTTTGGCCCCCATGAAGTTGAAGAAGAAGGATCGGGGCCTGGAACTGATGTAGTCGTCGCAGGGTCGACGGGGGCAGCCGGTGGAGTCGGCTCTGGAGCACCCCAATCAGCATCGTCCTGCTTCTCCTCCACAAAGATGCTTTCACCCATCTCTTGATCACCTGCACGCTCAAAGATAGGAGAAGAACAAGGTGTGGTTTCGTCGAAGGTAACTTCACAAGTCTCCATGATGCGGTTAGTCTCAAGATTAAGTACTCTATATGCACGTGAGTGAGTAGCATAACCAAGAAAAATGCCATCAAAAGAATGAGACTCGAACTTGTCTAAGTTACCTTTCTTAAGAATGAAGCACCTACACCCAAAAACTCTAAAGTAGCTCACCTTGGGAGGACGCCCAATCCGCAACTCATAAGAAGTCTTCTTTGTAAAAACTCAAAGGAAGATGCGGTTTGAAACGTGACAAGCTGTGTTGATCGCTTTGGCCCAATAACACCTAGGAGTCCTATGCTCATCGAGCATCGTCCTGGCCATCTCAACAAGGGTCTGATTCTTGCATTCAACAAACCCATTCTACTGGGGCACATAAGGTGAAGAAAACTGATGCTCAAGACCCAAAGATTTGCAAAAGGCTTCAAAATGAGTGTTCTTGAATTTGGTGCCATTGTCACTGCGTATAGCTCTCATGGCATTCTTGGGAAGCTCATTTTGTAGCCTAAGAATCAATTCCCGCACATGGGAAAATGCTTGCCGGGTTGTTTGGTCATCACTTGGTTTATACAGGAATGAGAAGCGGCAACCATCTTCCCATGACAAAATGGGTGACAAACCAGGTCCTTCTCGAACTTTAGCTTAGGCAATCCTCAGATTAGATCAAGAGACCTCAACCTTGCAAGTAAGTCAAAGCTCAACTGACCAAGCCTCCTATGCCACTTCCAAAGCTCAGAAGAAGTGCCTACCACGAAACACTGAGAAGTGCGAAAAGAACAGGAAAAATTGGCACAAAAAACACGTCCAAAAGGCACAATTGAGAAAACAAGATCACCACAAGAATTCAAAATGCGAGAAAGGCCCGGCTTAAAGCGCACTTCAAAACCATCTCTAAGGAGTTGCGAAACTGAAAGGAGATTGAAATGCAAGCTTGAAATAAGCAACATCCTTGAGCACAAAGTTCTCATTGAGCCTTACCGACCCACAAGAAAGCACCTTACCCTTACCATTGTCCCCAAATGTGATGTACTCCTTGGAGGTCATGGGGTTGTGGCTGGAGAATCAATTTGAATTACCAGTCATGTGGCACGAATAGCCAGAATTAACAAGCCATATGTTCTCCAAGCCTCCATGCTGCATCAATAGAAAGACATGAGATGAGCAAATGATCCAACACTGGGGTTAGTAAACTGAGGAGAATACCAGTGCTGGGTCATTTACCATGTCCCACGGGAGAGAAGCGATCACCACGAGAGAGAAAACGTGGTTCGCTAGAAGTGTAGGACTGAGAGCCACTGCCATGGGACCTGGAGTCGTATTGAGGATGACTTGGTCCACGCCAGGCATGACCATCACGTGGTCTTACAAACTGAGGCCTAGCACCTTGAGATCTTGCACCTCTCGGTCTAGTGTCATGCCTCTTATGCATGCGATGAGAAGGATGATGCATGTTCTGTTGGTAAAGCTCAAACTCACGCCTCTCATCTCTTCCTCCTAAAGCAAAACTCAAACAAGTGACCATCCCTCTTGCAATAATCACAGTGATACACCTCTCTCTTGGGTGGTGGATGACTCACTCTGTTATGGGAATGGTTCACTCTTGGAGGTGGTTTGACTCTAGGAAGGGGCTTATCAGAGATGTTTGGTAGAGTGTCAAGTGGCCCTGAGGTGGTTCGGTTTTGGAATCCACACTTGTTTCTAAGGAGGAGTTTTGAGAGACTCTTCGAGTACTCCATCCCTCACACTGACCTTGGTAGGCTCAGAGGGCTTCGGTGGGTTAATCTTTATGAGCTTGGGAGGATTGGTGGGTTTCTCACTCGTGCTCAAACCACTATGTTTACCAACCTTGCCAAAGACATTGTTACCCTTACCACCTAAAGCAAAGCCTAAACCTATTATGTCAGTACCCCTCTTGTACTGACTCATCATCATGCCCAACTGTGGCTCACTGCAAGAAAGCTAACTCAACATGTGCCGAAGGAATGTGTTTTCCTCTTTGGTCTTTCTCTTGTCTTGCCTACAGTTAGCAAGCTCTAGCTCCAAAGCCTCACAACAAAGACACTAAGTACTAGTACCATCAGCCTTCTCAGAGAGCTCAGAGCACAACTCAGCACAAGACTTGCAAGGACCTGACAAAATAGGTTCAGCTCTAGCCCTATCCAACTTCTCAACCAAAGAAGAATACTTAGACTTCAAAGAAACAAGACTAGACATGTGAACAATGCATTCATCACACTCAGTCTTGTTTGGCAGAGCAGCTCTCTCCTTCTTGACACACTCAAGTTCATGTAAAGCCTTGAGATACTTAGCCTTGAGGCTATTGCGCTCTTTAGCAGCACGAATGAGCAAAGCATCTTGCTTAAGCATGGTGTCATTCATAGATTCAAGTTCAATGAGGAGAGATTCAATTGTGTATTCTACCTCAGGCTCGGTGTTGGTCTCGTCGTTGTGGTCGGTGGAGGTGTCATCAGCCGCCATGGTGCAGTAACCTCCTCGGCGCTTGTCGGTGTAGAAGCTCAAGCCATTAAACTTGTTCTCGGTCTTCTTCTCAAACTCATCTTCACTCGGATGAGAGTCACCCTCAGAATCAACATCGCTGAAATACATGACGAGGGCCCGCTGCTTTGCTTCCAGCTGCTCAAAGTACTTCTTCATGCGCTCGGGGTTGAAGCCTTTCTTGGACTTGTACTTGTCCTTGTGCTTGGAGTGGTTGGGCTTGCCAGAGTAGCTCTTGTGCTTGTTAGGGCAGCTGGCGATGTAGTGGTCAGGCTCTCCACATCCAAAGCAGCCTTGCTTGTTGCCACCACATCGTTGGTTAAAGCGGTTGTTGTGAAACTACGAGAACTTGCTGATGACAAGCATCGGCACATCATCCCCAAAAGCCTCCATATGCTCCTCTGTTGTAGACACAAGAGAAGACAAGGTGTTGGCATTTCTTAACATCACTACTAAAGATAGACTATAATTCCGTCCTTAGTAGTAACATTAGAAACGTGTGTTGACATTCCTAATAACCATTACTTCAAAAGGTAACCCTTGGCCCTTAAAGACGCCGGCCTAGGTAGTGCAGTCTGGTAATAGCAATTAGAAGTGCCTGATTGGCCCTCCTAACCATCATTACTTATGATATGCAAAACTGCAGCATGATGCCTTAGGGTGCAACAAGAATTACAATATTTAAGTAACAGTACTTAGGTACGCCAATCATGATAGCTCAGTATGAATAAATCCATAAGCGCATGGAACTATCATTGTAGCATTTCAACCCGTGAGTATTCAGGGGTGTCATATTTATAAATTCCCATAGGAGGGCAGGACGAATGCATCTAGGTTTGGTATAAACATGATCACTTATTGAATGCATAGGTAGACATAGCATAGGAAAGGGTAAATCATAGTTCAAAGATAGTGGACACACATTTAAGCCAACATCAAGGATAAAAGAGAAATAAAGAATAAAAGAATATATCTAACTGAGCAGGCATTGGTCTTATACAACTATGCAAAGAATTGTTAGTAGACATCTAACTAGCATGTCTAGCATCAGGACTAAGTCTGGGATGACAGGGAGATCCCCGTAGCTGGTCTGCCAGCTGATAGAGACTTTATGAACTCCCACTGAATACCCGAACGTGGGGGAATGCTAGGGATGGACAGGGCTATCACCACCTGCTCACCTACCCCTCTGCCTGTGGGGTACCCACATATCCGCCGATCTTCGCATACCTGGGCACCACGCCCGTGTAATTGGAAACAACCCCTTCGGAGTGACAGGCTTGGTTAAGAGCAACCGAGAAGGCACGATGAACCATCACCTCATCCCTAGTTCTTCCTCTATTCATACTAATTCGATGAACGATGAAGAACAATGATGAACATGTTAAGAACATAACACATAAAATATACGCTAGTTCATATATCATGATCATAACATGAACAAGACTATACTCTAGTTCATAAGCATTGCTATATAAATAAGATAAGAACTTTAACTTGGAAGAGAACTGCATAGTATTCATACCAAGGTGTTCCCTCTTCTTCCAAGGAGACAAGCTTTCCTTGCTAGCTCTTGCCTTGCTCTACTAAAACTAACCTAAAGAATACAAGTGAGAGGTGAGGTTAGTGGCTCCAAATGATGGTGTGTGTCTTGGAGGGGAGCTCTCCCTCTCTTTTATAGCCCAAGTAGGAAGGTTCGGGTGTCTCCTCAATTGGAAGGAGGTGAAACCGCCTTGAGGGAACCGACCCAAGCACCGCCTAAGAAGGCTGAGCCCGGGAGGCCCCACCAGGGGGCTGGCCGGTCCCGGGGGCGGCCGGTCCCCTGGCTAGGCCCGCTGGCCACCGCTTTTGGGTGGTCGGTTGCTCCCTAGGCCTGGACCTTCCCTGCGGTTATGGATGGGTCCAGTTCTGTATTGAGGTGGGCTTTCTCTTTTTTCTTGGTTTGCGTCTTTTCTGAATACGTTTCCTTGAAGTGCGCTTTCTTGTGAATTTCATGTATTTCCATGTGTCAGACCTGTATATCACATAAATAGCAAAACTCAAGGAAAGATTAGATAAAAGCCCTACCTTCTATTTATTTTAGTATTAAAATGATGTTGGTATTTAGTTGCTAAGGACTGCCAACAACTCCCCCACACTTGGTCCTTTGGTCCTCCTCGAGTAAAGGTTTGAAGGATTAAGCGGGTTTATCTCCTTGATTTGAAATCTGCATACAAGTTATTCCACGCTTCACCTGAACCTGTGAACTTCCAAGTGTCTACCAAGTCATCTTAGGCAATTGAAAAATGAAATAGCCTGGATTCAAATCCTCTTACTCGTATCACTACTGAGAGGCTTGGGTTTTTGTAAAGTTTTTGAAAACATAAAGATAGCACTTGTTCCTTGAATAATTCTGTCAAGTCACTCATATATGTGTATGTGGTTCCTCACCAAGGCATAAAGAAGGGTTGCCTTCATTTGATCATCCAACCTCTAAAAAGGTTTATCTGGAGCTTTAGGTAGGGATGAAAATACTAAGGCACACTTACCTTGCATGTATTGTCAAGTCAAATCCCGGACCTCACCGGAGGGAAGCGTCATACTCTTAGATCAGAATGTGAATGTGTGTGGAGAAAGTATGGTAGGTATTTATGGTGTCTAACCTAATTCTACTATGCTCTTTAAAAACACATCTCCCCCTTATTAGCACTTAGAAAGATCTTCTATGAGAGCATGGGCTATCCTTATTCTCTCTTCTCTCTTTTTTTTCTTTTCTTCTACCTTTTTTTCTCTTTCATTTTTTATTTTCTTTTTTTGTATCTATATATATTTTTTTTCACCCTTTTTTTTCTTCTTCTCCACTTTTCTTTGAATGATAGCCTCATGCCTCTATTTGTAATAAAAACTTTAAGGGAGATGTGGACAATAATTCAGAGCATTTATTTGGATGGAACCTAACAAGCATATTTTACTCCCAATGTAGGAGTAGAACATTTTTGGGTGGAGCAAAGTGGAAGGAATATTTTGCACCTACTCCCAGGGTAGGAGTAGTGCAATTATTTGGTGGAAGGATGAATGAATGTTGTGCACAACTCTCAGTGTAAGAGTTGGCAACTTTATTTGTGGGTGCGTGAATTCTGGTCTTTGGGAGCATGAAACCTGTCTCAACAGGGGTCAAAAACTTGATCAAACTCAACACAAAGTAAGAGGCATATGTGGAAGGTTTTGTCATGAATGATCATATATGGACTTGGTAGGTGTTTGCAATCATTCAAGGAACATGCTATATTGATTTTTGTTTTGTAAAAATAAATCCCAAGTTCTTTTCAAGAATATGAGCAAGCATCATGTCATCCTACTATATCTCAATTGTCAATCACTTAGACAAAATGGGGTCCCTATGATAAGTGTTCACGAGAAGCAGGAATATTGGCAAGGAATAAAGAGTATGCAAATTTTAGTCACAAGATGTCATGGAGATGGAGCATCAAAAGTTTTGTCTTTTCAAAAAGTGTTCAAAGTTAAATTTCAAAACTTTAAAAAGAGCGGGGGTAGAGTTGCACAAACCATCATTGAAGATGAAGGAACTAATGGAAGTTGTTTGTCTCGTCCTTTTGTTTGTTGGGTTGCTCAATTTTTGTGCAATGTGTCAGGGAGATCTCGAATTTGTTGTAGTTATGCTTGAGAGATCTCCCCCACACTTATTTTTTGTACCAGCTTTTATTATAACAAAGAAAACAAAACAAGAGGGACTACAATAGGCAAGGGTCTTATTGGCTAAAAGATCAAGGAAACAAAATTTTATTATTTAGTTATTTTTATTTTATTAGAAACTTGTTCAACCAACTTTTATTAGAGCTCAAACAAGGCTGATATAAAAGATGCAACGAAAACATAGCCAAGACTTATCTCCATATCAGATTACTGCCATTGTTTATGAAAACAACTCAAGATTCATTAATCAAATTTCAACACCATGTCAAAACTTGATTAAAGAAGGCAATTTTAACCTAAGCACCATGCTTATTTAAAACACCTTTGGATGTTACTCATGAGAATACATCCAAACAAGAGCATATGACATAAACAGGGAAGCATGAATTTGAATGATCATAAGGATACAAGTATGAGCGAAGGGGTTGGTGAATATTTATTAACTTTTGCATACCTGAGTGTTCTTACCGGCAGCATATGTGGACTTCTTTGAAGATGCTGCACCGGTGGCATGGACGTACAGGCTCTAACTCAGGTGAACCATCAGGCCGAATCACAAACACAACAAGTGTATATGGACCTTGGGCCTTATTGGTAGCAAAGGTGTAAAGGAGTAGACTCCTTTTCTTTTCTCTTTTTTATAAATTTTTTTATATATGTCCGATGCATTTTTTAACTCTTTTTTTTGAAGATAACTACAGATGACCTTCGACAAAGGCTCAACATTTATAGTCTGTTGGCAAGAGTTTCCCCTCTTCATTGCTCTGCAGCTGCATGAACAAACTCAGGAGAATTCTTGGGTTGCCCTGAGATTTTTTCCGTATTGTTGACAGGAATAGAAGCAGCAATTTGAGTAATCTGGGTTTCCATCATTTTATTGAAACTTAGTTGATGTTTAACAAAGGAAGATAGAGTTTCAAGCTTAGCAAGATATGCATTAAACTTAGTTTGTTCTAAAACAAAGTTTTTCAATGAAGGTTGATTCAAATTAAAATTTGAATTGAAATTAGAAGAATTACCTTGTGGGCGATTATGGTTGTTCCTGTTGGGAATATGCCCTAGAGGTAATCATGGAGATGATGATATTCCAGTTGTATCTATGACATGCATTAAGTGTTCAATGAATATCTAGTATAGACAACTTGTGTTGATTGGCAATTATGTGAATTGTTTATGGAACTCAATTACTTGAATGGTTATTCTAAAGTTGTCCCTGGTCGGCGTTCTTGTGAGAACACACTTGAATATTAGACCAGCATATGTATTAGTTGATGGCTATGTTTCACAAGTCATGGACATGGAGATGTCAAACTAATAATATGGGCACATGTGAGACATGTAGGCTGGACTGACCCAACATGAGAAAGTCTCTATTCACATCATATATGTTATGTCCTTAGACCTAAGATTGTGGTATGTACTCAAGATGTGAAACGGCCTACTTAGGGACTATCAAACGCTGCTCCGTAAATAGGTAGTTATAAAGGTAGTCTTCGGGTGGTCACTCAAGTGATTGGATCAACAAATGCATGGCCGTGCTTGGTTAAGTGTTAACCCACGAGTTGAACCATATATCGAGTGGCAAAGGGAATAACTTGTATGTGGTCATAGTGGTTCGTCTGATATGATCTTTGTGTGCACATAGGAGTTATCATGCCTTGCTAGAGGCCGCTGTCAACTATTGGGTGAGTAGGAGTACTCGGCCCATGTCAATGTGTGCGTGAACCCATAGGGTCGCACGCTTAAGGGGCTGGAAGCCTAATTCAGGTTGGACCAAAATTAGACAAGGCTTAGGGTTACTAATGGGCCTCCAACTCGTGAGCTCATTAGGGACGCCTATATAAAGCAAGGGGTAGGGGAACAGTCGGAGGTTACACGCCTTGAACAGCCACCGTCGCCCTTCCCACGCTCACGTCTTCTGCTCCTCGTGGACCTAGCAGTCTGGAGGCGCATCGCTTCTTCCCTGCACGTGTGGGATTCCTCGGAGGTGCTGCATCTGAAGCACTGGGACGAACCGTGCAAAGGGGTTGACGTGATGGACGACCACACAACTGCACTGCCTACTGCGACGCATACAACTACATTGAGTCATCTTCTGCTGCACCTGCACGTCTAGTGGTAATCCCATAACCTGTAACTAGCAGTAGATCCTGGTTTATGAGGTAGAAAAATTTTATTTTCTGGCTAGCGTAGCACCCTCATAACCCTACAGTTCCACCCATTATTACCTGTTGTTGATGTTGGCGAAACCCATTGTTGATGAAGAACGCTTCTTCTTGGGTTTCAGGATAGCTGTCCCCCCAATGGCCAACATCTCCATAGACTTTACACTTCATGTGTGAGCCTATGGCTTGGACGGTGCCTATGCTGGGCTTGGTGGCACGATCGTCCAACCTCTTCATTAGGAGGTCTATTTTTGCAGCAAGCAAGTCCGTCTCCTTCATGGAATACATGCCTTCTTGTGTTTCTCTTCCTTCTCCCCACTTTGGTTTGCCACCATCTTTTCGATGAGTGCAGTGGCATTCTCGATGGTGAGGGAGAGGAATGCCCCTCCAACTGTGGCATCAACGTGCCCCTTTGACATGGCCATCAGGCCCTCGTAAAAGTTCTGGAGCACCAGCCAATCTTCCATTCCATGGTGGGGACAGGCTCGGACATAGTCCTGCAGCCTCTCCCATGCCTCAGGGAGGGACTCGAGTGATGTTTGCTGGAAGTTGGATATCTCCCCCCTTAGAGCAATGGTTTTGCTCATGTGGAAGAACTTGGCGAGGAATGCCATGGAACATTTGTCCCACATGTTGACAGCTTCCTTGTTTTGGTAGAACCACTATTTCGCCTTCCCCGCAAGGAAGAAAGGAAACAGGCAGAGCTTGATGCTAGTTGGTGCAACGTCTTTGATGATGATGGTGTCACACAATTCAAGGAAATGTTGAAGATGAGCATTTTCATCCTCGTTTGGCAGGCCACAGAACTGGCTTGCCTGCACCATCTTGATTAGGCCAGTATGAAGCTCGAAGTTTCCATTCCCGATATTGATAGCAGGCCCAACGGGCACGTTGGCAACATAAGGGGTGGAGTAGTCGCGGAGTGACTTGGCCATGATGATAGTAGCAGATGATGCGAGAGTGAATGGTTCATCTATCAGTGGAGTAGCAGAAGAAGAAGCGGTACGAGACCTGTTCTTCCTTAGGAGTGCCTCCGGATTGTCGGTGAAGTTGTTCGACAGGTCGAAACCACTCATACACTATCCTGTTTTCTTTCCAATAAAAAGAGGAAGAAAACAAGAGAAGTTAGCCTGCCTAACCTATGGCTACCTTTTGCTTATTGTGCAATCAATGCTTATACCAAGCTAGATGTTTTTATTTCCTTTTGCCTTCCCTGACAACGGCGCCAGAAATGCTTGTTGGCGTTTCTTAACATCACTACTAAAGATAGACTATAAGTCCATCCTTAGAAGTAACATTAGAAACATGTGTTGACATTCCTAACCACCATTACTTCAGAAAAGGTAACCCATGGCCCTTAATGGCACCGATCTAGGTAGTGCAGTCTAGTAATAATAGTTAGAAGTGCCTGATTGGCCCTCCTAACTGTCATTACTTACAATATGCAAAACTGCAACATGACGCCTTAGGGTGCAACAAGAATTACAATCCTTAAGTAACAGTACTTAGGTACGCCAATCATGATAGCTTAGTATGAATAAATCCGTAAGCGCACGGAACTATCATTGTAGCATTTCAACCTGTGAGTATTCAAGGGTGTCGTATTTATAATTTCCCATAGGAGGGCAGGACGAATGCATCTAGCTTTGGTATAAACATGGTCACTTATTGAATGCATAGGTAGACATAGCATAGGCAAGGGTAAATCATAGTTCAAAGATAGTGGACACACATCTGAGCCAACCTCAAGGATAAAAGAGAAATAAAGAATAAAAGAATATATCTAACTAAGCAGGCATTGGTCTTATATAGCTATGCAAAGAACTGTTAGTAGACATCTAACTAGCAAGTCTAGCATCAGGACTAAGTCTGGGATGACAGGGAGATCCCCGTAGCTGGTCTGCCAGCCGATATAGACTTTATGAACTCCTACTAAATACCCGAACGTGGGGGAATGCTAGGGATGGATACGGATGGATAGGGCTTTCACCACTTGCTCACCTACCCCTCTGCCTGTGGGGTACCCACATATCCGCCGATCTCCGCATACCCGGGTACCACGCCCGTGTAATTGGAAACAACTCCTAACACCCTAGGACCCCACCCCTTCGGAGTGACAGGCTAGGTTAAGAGCAACCGAGAAGGCACGACGAACCATCACCTCATCCCTAGTTCTTCCTCTATTCATACTAATTTGATGAACGATGAAGAACAACGATGAACATGTCGAGAACATAACACATAAACTATACGCTAGTTCATATATCATGATCATAACATGAACAAGAATATACTCTAGTTCATAAGCATTGCTATATAAATAAGATAAGAACTTTAACTTAGAAGAGAACTGCATAGTATTCATACCAAGGTGTTCCCTCTTCTTCCAAGGAGACAAGCTCTCCTTGCTAGCTCTTGCCTTGCTCTACTAAAACTAACCTAAAGAATACAAGTCAGAGGTGAGGTTAGTGGCTCCAAATGATGGTGTGTGTCTTGGAGGGGAGCTCTCCCTCTCTTTTATAGCCCAAGTAGGAAGGTTCGGGTGTCTCCTCAATTGGAAGGAGGTGAAACCGCCTTGAGGGAACCGACCCAAGCGCCGCTTGAGAAGGCTGGGCCCGGGAGGCCCCACCAGGGGGCTGGCCGGTCCCGGGGGCGGCCGGTCCCCTGGCTAGGCCCGCTGGCCACCGCTTTTGGGTGGTCGGTTGCTCCCTAGGCCTGGACCTTCCCTGTGGTTATGGATGGGTCTAGTTCTGTATTGAGGTGGGCTTTCTCATTTTTTTTGTTTGTGCCTTTTCTGAATACGTTTCCTTAAAGTGCGCTTTCTTGTGAATTTCATGTATTTTCACATGTCAGACCTGTATGTCACATAAACAACAAAACTCATGGACAGATTAGATAAAATCCCTACCTTCTATTTATTTTAGTATTAAAATGATGTTGGTATTTAGATGCTAAGGACCGCCAACACAAGGCAAGAGACAACTGTGATGGGTTAGCCAAAGAAGAACTCAAGCTTGAGTTACCTGACACCAAGGCCATGATAGGAGTGGACGGATTCTTGATCCTCGCTTGCGTCTTGAGGTTGATCTCGGTGGACCTGAGCTTGCTGAGTAGCTCATCCACGGTGAGAGTCTCGTAGTTGGCCGATTCAATGATCACCTACACCTTGACCTCTCAGACCCTTCGATCTAGAGCATATAGAAGCTTGAGTGCTCTCTGATGATCATCATAGGGCATCGCTGCATTGTTAGCTCGCATGTTGTTCACAATGGTGATAAAGTGAGAAAACATCGAGTCAATAGTCTCTCCATCAAATTGAGTAAAATTCTAGTATTCCCTCTTGTATGTCTTGTAGAGTCTGGATTTGACATGGGCTGTACCCTCATGGAAGCTTTGAAGCCTCCTCCAGATCTCCTGAGCAGTCACACAACCAGAAACACGATCAAACTCAGAAATCGATAAAGCAGCGTAAAGCTTAGCACGGGCAATGTTGTTAGCACTGTGTTGGTCGATCTGCTCTTGATTGACCCATGCACCAAGCACCTGGTAGTCAGCATTCTCAATGATCTCCCAAATACGCCAATCGATCTCTTATAGATACGCTTGCATCCGGATCTTCCAGTACGAGTAGTTCTCCCCATTGAATTGGGGCGGCTTACCCAACCGGTGTTGCAAAGCCATGTCACCTTCTGCGGATCATGGACCGATTAAGGTGGAATTGATACTTAAGCGGCTCCAATACCAATTGAAGGACCAAAAATGGCGACCAGAGGGGGTGAATGGGAGCCGAAAACATTTTCTTCAAAATCCCGACCAAATAGAAGCATTGCCGAGCACCACCAAGCCTATCCAAAGAAAGGGGGTAGAAGCAGAGAATAAAAAATAGCTGGTCAGGAACAGAAGGAAACCTGGTCAGCAATTGGTTCAGACCACACTGACCATGATGGTCGGCAACAAGATAGAAGCTGGTCGGTAAACTGCTCCGGACCACGTCGAACAAAGGTGGTCGGGAATAGAACTGGAATAGGTCATGAACAAAACAAATGCTGGTCGGCAAACTGGTCGAGACCACATAGCTCACGGTGGTCGGCAAGAAATTAGAAGCCAGTTGGGAACTGGTCAGGAACACCAGCCTGAATTGGGAGGTGCTTCAGCGCTGCAGTACTGCTGCTTGTTCTCCCACATCTACCAAAAAGTTCCACAAGGACAGCAATCAAACCACCGGTGAAAGAACCAGAGAACAGGAGTCAAGGGCAGATACTGCTCAAACGAGCTCACTCAGCGCCTGAGCGCACAATGCTGGTAGCACTGCTGATAGTTCCCACTCAGTCAGAAAGCAGGGAGTTGAAAGAACTCGAGAAGGACACCTACTCGGAACAGCATGAACATGGGGGGAGAAATCAATAGAAGCTGGATCTGACTAGCACAGATCAATACCAGATTTTGCACAGAAAATCACAAGAGAGATGGAAAATTGTCCCCAAGAAATCAAGCCCAATTTGAACACAGTGGCCGGGAATCACAGATCTGGGGCGAAGAATACAGTTTTCCCCAAAACACAAACTGCTCGTTTTCTTGATGCACGAGTGGAATTGGTTTAATTCACTTGGAGATCTAGTTCATCACTCGACAAAGCATCAATCAACGCAAAGAGATTGAGCCAAATTGCTCCAAAATCGATGAATCGAAGTTCGTCCAACAATACTGCAAAAAGTCAACGCACCGTAGAAAACAAACCAAAATCACAGATCGGCTAGAAAAAGCCCAGAGGGCATGAGGAGGATTCAGGCCTCCATTCCCACATAAAATATCTCACAAATACATGGGTAAAATTCTTGTTCTTGGACCTCTACAAGAACATGAACAAAAAAGGGAAAACTGAAAACAGACAGAGGTAAAAACTGCGACGCAGAGAGGTGCGGCCGAGAGAGGTAGATCTGGTGGGGGGCTGTCCACTCCTATTTATATGCCTACTACACAATTCCACTACTGCCCCTAGATAATTATTAGAGTGAACCACCTAGCCAATGGTACTATTGTCCAACTCAAGGTTCTCTGATCCGACGGCCACCGCACCTTTTCATCGGTAGCCTTGCCTTGATGCAATCTTCCCGATGCCACCACGTGCCGTCCGTCTGCATCAGGACCACCCAGGTTTTGAGGCGCAAACCCACGAAAGCCGCCACCGATGGTTTTGAGGGCAAACCACCAAACCGTCCGTGAATATCGTACCCCGTACACATCCCCCGCCGATGGTTTTGAGGACAAACCACCAAACCTCCTCGCGAGTTGCGTAGCCCATATGCATCCCCGCCGATGGTTTTGAGGACAAACCACCAAACCTCCTCACGAGTAGCATAGCCTGTACGCGTCCCCCACCATGTACACTTGCACTTGTCGATGTCCCAAGTGTCAGCCACCGTAACAAGCCACCCGGCCGTCTGGTCCCTCGGTCCAAGCCTCGCGTCTGCCCTTCACCGCACCCGGTCCATCAGCAAGGCATGCCCTACTTGACCTTCACCCGACCACTGCCACTGCCTCTAGACTCCATACCTGTACATCACAAGCCAAGAGACATGTTTTGACATATAACCCTATGCCAGGGGATCAGTGGAACCGCCGAACCAACCACCAACCAAAGTGTTGGACATGTTGACAATCACTCATCACACCAACAAAAGATGCTACACCATGATATGGAAAATCATGTGTCCGCACTCCGTGTGATGTGGCAACGGCCGGCATTCGCTTCAGGTTCGAGTCTCCCACTATCAGGAGCGAGTCCGTTAGCGGCTCCGTATGGTTTGGCAGCATCGGGAAGTTCTGTTAGGATTTGGCATCACCTTGGAAGTATGGGATAAGTTGAAAATATATTTGGATGGACTTGTAAGGAGGAAAAGTGATTATATAGGCAATTAAGCACCTCAAGTGTCGATCGACAAATTAGGTCTGAAAAGTCGATCGCCTTGCTTAGCATTTTAAAATCCTACTGAAGCTAAAATGGTTGCATCAAGTCAACCAGGTGAGGACCGTTGCCTCCCTGGGGGACACACCTGTGCATTTTGTCCGTGTGACCGTGGTGCCGCACTCATAGCACCTGCACAGTGTGCCCTCCTCCTTTATCTGTAGCCCAGTCAGCAGTCGCACCTCGTCCTTGTCCCTGTACTAGGCCCTCTCTTTCTTCTTCTTCTCGGCTTCGGGCCTGACTGCTTTTGTGCCTCCCATCGAGCGAATCCAACCCCACCCTTGTCTTCTCCACGCCCGTGCTCGAGCACCAGGAGCGTGCCATAAGCTTGCCTCCTACCTGCTCGGTGACTCATCGATCCTCTTCCACCTGCCTTCACTTTTAGTGTACTGCATCACCACCTCTACCACTCCGCTGTGGGTGCCATTTTGCGCATCTCTTCTTCTCCCCATCCCAAAAATCTGAAGCAGTGCTCAGAGAAGAGAAAAACTGAGAAGCATCAGATAGAAAGAGAGAGCAATCTGGAGCAAAGTTGCAAGATCTGGTGATTGCTAGTGGAGCTAATATCACCATCTCCAAGGGAAGGAAAGATATGTATTTCATGGAAGAAGTTCTAATCTGCTTTGGATTGATCTTGATGGTTGGGATCACAATGATCGAGTTCACACTCGCTGTGTTTTGGATAATGTGGACCTTCTTCATGTTCTAGATCATTATTTTCTTGTTGTTCCTCCACTGTCCCCACCTCAGCCGATATCTAGAGTAAGCTACTGGTTATTGTGAGTTGCTCATAGCCATGTTCCTTCCAAATCCTAAATGGCTTGGTAATCGAAGTCATGTAATCCTCGATGTAATTCCAGATCAGTGAAATGAAATCATGATTCTCTTCTTCCCCTACTTCTTTCTTCAAATCTCGTGATGGGATTTCTTTAAGGGGGTAGGCTGTAACACCCCAGGTGTTAACTACATCTTTGCACTGCACATCATGAACATGATCATATCATTTGCATCAAATCGCATTCATGGCATGCCTTGCTTCATGTTTGTTGGCATTTAGTTCAAAATTGTTTGACCTGGGTGTTGAGTTGCGATGAATGTGTGCAAATGAATATGGTTACAAGATAAACAGGATCAGAAGAGTATTAGGGTCAATGTTTGCTTGGTCGTGTGGTTTCAAAAATTAAGTATTAAAAAATCAGGGTTTAATTACCCTAATTGTGTTTACTCGGCCTTAACCAGAAATGGTATCTACATTGCTTATCTCAAGTTAGACCCATAATATGGGTTGTAGAGAAAAATATTTAGAGCAAACTTTCTATTTTCACTAAATCATGAAAATGCTTTTTAGGCCTTCAAAAAGGTCAAAAACAGTGGGTAGAATATTGAAAAGTAATATTTTTATAATTTAAATTTGACCCAAATTCACATTTTCAAATCTATGCCAAATTAGCCAAAACTATCTATATATGAAATGTTCTTCTCATTGAATGGAGCAACTTTGGTATTCAAAGTTTTTCAAAATTCAGCACAGTTTGGGAGCTACAGTGTGTCAAAGTTCATAGCTCACTTTCAACAATGGTGGGACCCACCCGGACCCACCTGTCATCCCCTCCCTCTCACTTCCCCTTTCTCCTCTACTTCCCCGCGCTAGTGCCGCAGCGACGCCAACGCCGCTGCCAGCTCCCTTCCCTGACCTCGCTGGCCAATGCCGCACGCCACGCCCGGCCATTCGCTCGGTCCGGCTGACCTGTGGGACCCACGATGATGTGGACCTGACGTCAGCAGTGGTGCGCCGCTGGGTGCACAGGTCCGGATGTACCTAGTGTAGCGTCGCCTCTGGGTACACAACGGGGTACACTTAGTAGTTTAGGTTTGAATTTCCACAAAAATGCATTATTCCAGATTTCTGTTGATAATCTTTTAAAAATAATATCTTGCTCATTTCTTATCCAAATGAGATGGTTCAAGTCTCCAAATTTTTATTATGATGTATTCTATCTATTAAAAATATAATATTCCAGGTTTGGGATACTTTTCTATATAGTTTTATCTAAGTTGATTTATTTACATTAAATGCTTGTAATCTTTAGAAATGCATAACTAAATCTAGGTTGCTCAGAAAAATGTGATTCTTGTTGAGTTAGTCTTGTGTTGGCATGCTCTATCTATGAAAAAGTATATCCTATGCATGTGTTGTGTGAAAATATAAAGTTGTCGTTCAAGTGTGATTTTAGGGCTATTCTTCGAATAATTCAAAAATGAATTTTGTGTGTCTAGTTTGGGGTTGATAATTTTTGTAGGCTACTTATATGCCATAAGGTAGCTCTTGATGTGATGAAACTTGAGGTTTGACATACTTCATAATACAAAGTATTTTTAGGTCTATTGTTATGTGCTGCCTTGTGATTTTTGTGTAGAATGATAGGCTTATCCAAATGAGGTAAAATTTGGAAGGAAGCCTAGAATTGATGTGTTTTGTCTTTTGTAATTTTTGTAGATTTTTCTGTTAAGCAAAAATAGGTGTTGCAGTTATACCTACGACTATAATTGCTTTATTTATGCCTTCTCATTATGTCATGCCATGAATAATGTTTCTTTAGGCCTGCATCGGGTGTTTAATCCATTAGTGCTACTATGCAGCTTTAGTTAATTTTTATGATATTTTGCCTCGTGTAGATTTACCAGTAATGTTTTTTGTGTGTCTTGAGTAGAGTCGTGGTAGTGATTAGCACATGATGAATGTATCAAGATGGTTATACTTAGTATAGATCCTTGGCTTTACTGGTTTATTTGCTAGTGATAGTAAGATAGTTGGTTGCTTTACTGGCTTGTTTGCTGGCGATAAGTAGAAAGAAGGTTTCACCGATAGACTTGCATTGCTATAGTTGAGAATACAGTAGATGACATATGTCTATGGCACATGTTCTTGGATGATGTTGACTACATTGTAGAAAGGATATGCAAGCATTCATCATCATCATATTCTATTATCATACCATGTGCATTCTTCATATTCATACATGCATCCGCATCATACAGGATCACAGGGAGAATCTAACATGACATGTAACGGGGATTCAGGAGAGGAATTCTGAAAGGAAGCTTCTGCCAGTAGGTGATCTAGAACCAGGAGCCAGACATGGAGTCATCGAGTGCTTGGAGCTTCAACCTCGCTCATCAGAGGAAGGCAAGCCCCGGAGCATTTCTCCCTATGGTTTTACAAATAACCTACTTTGCGTCCTTTACTGTTTATGATGCATTAAGTTTATAGGCGTTGATCGATAACGTTGATGCATTATGAGTACCCTTGACCACCTGAGATACCCAAATACCCTGCTAGATGTTGGTACGATATATGCTTAGCCCTACCTAACTAGATCGGTAGAAGTCGGGTGATTTCATGTCATCCGCGAGTTGTAGGTGGTGATCCATAATGATGAGCTATGTTGATGTTTGAGAATAACCATGAGAAGTAATACATTGAGACCGGGCGGGATTGGTGCTGTGGACAGAACTGAAGGTTCTGTGTTGTTTTATCCCGTCTGTGTCGAACTAGGACCCCGTCCGTTGTCATGGCCCTCAAGTCATGTTGAACGCATGCCCCACATTTAGCTGGAAGGGTGCGATCATCCAACCGTGAAGCCTTGAGACTATTTGGGCTAGGTTTTGACTTGAATACTCGTACTGGAGATGGTGGTGGTGATGACAGGGGCACGGAGAGTAAGCCTGAGGCCGACAGAGACTGGCTTGTATGCAGCCGGGCGGCTCCTGGGTACATTGGTTCGGTCAATCCCGCGACTCTACTCGAATAGGTCGAGGTGACCTAATCGACCCTGACGGGGGAAGTGTGGTTTGTGTGGGGAATACCTCGCCAGCTGGTTTGCAATTGATTATAATCACCATCGTCCCTGGATAGTGGACGCTGCCTTGAGCACCGGCATCATAGTAACAACTTGAACAAAGAGATGAAATGGTTATGATGTTGATGATGAAAGATGCTCAACTGAAAGTGGTTACTATTCTTGCACGATAATTACCCATGACTATTTAGATCAGGTGCTAATCTAGCATAATCAGGTTAATGACTTTAAAATACAAAGCTAGAAGGTTATAATAATTGTTCTTAACAAGTGCATGATTTTTGCAAAGAAATAAGTTAGCCGGCCTACCTATACACCCTTGCATACTCCTTGGAGTCAATTTATTTTGGTTTATGACGGGTATGTCTAGCTGAGTACATTCTCGTACTCAGGGTTTTATTCCCACTTATTGCAGATCATAAGACTTTTGCTATGGTGACAAGATGGACCTGTATCCCACTATAGGAAGACTAGACCTTGGGCAAGGTCAATTCTTATATCTCGCCTAATTGCTGTTGTTGGATGTCGACCCTGAACTGGCAATGTATCTAAAAACATAGGTGTGAGTTTATGTCAAAAATATATCTACTTTCACTATTTATTTGCAACTCTGATTTCAAAAAGGGTTTAGATAAATCCTATTATGTAATTATGCTATGTGCGAAAAGTAAAAATGGGTGAATGGTATGGGGATTACATCATATTTTCATTTTGTTGCGCTCATACACGACGGATATGTATGGGGGCCATTCACTTGAATGGTTATGTATGGATCGTTTTGCCTCTACGCCAAGGTAAGGTTGGTTCGACGCCAAGGTAAGTGTGAGTTGTGAGAGAATGATCGGATACACTGCCGATCTAGGGGAGTGCTTATATGGTGTTGAACTATATACATGTTTACACATGTTTATATGAAGGTACCCCATGTGTGGGTGCCGTCTTCTGGTGGCTTGTTGGGTAGTATGCATCCATGGGAATGGATGTGAGTAATCGGTGTTTTCACCTTGTTTGGAAGTATTTTTCGTCGCTTGCATTCATTAGGGGTTTAGGCTGAAGTGGAATCTTCTGCAGGTACACTAACTACGCAAGATTGTGTAGCCCGACTAGTTATCGCTATACGAGAGCACGTAGGTATGCCACCATCTAGAGCGCTAGCATACACTGTATTCAAGGTTTGTAAGGATGTATAGAATGTGCATGCATCATGGCATATGCTCATCTCATGTCAACTGCATCACTTCTTCCCTTGTAATAGAATATTTCTCTTTCAATAAAAATCACCAACTTAATCTTTGTCTCATGAGAGTTGTAATACAGTTGCACAGATGGCACATTTGAAGCGCACCAAGTCCAAGGCAACCAAAGGAAAGGTTTCACATCAACAGCTTGCCACCCGTGAGCCACGTGGTGCCAAAAAGTTTTTGAAGGAATATGGAATGCCTTCTTTACTGTGGCAAATTTTGCACTCTGTGGGCTATCCCATAGGTAAAGAACCTCGCTACCAGTGGAGTAAGAGATTGGAGAGCCAGCGTCCGAGTTGCTCCCTGTTGAAGTAGTGATTCCCGCTAAGAGCAAAGATGCGACACTCTAGTGTGGACTTTGGTTCATTGCTCGAGGGAGGAATCCTCAGGAAGGAGAAAATGTGGTTGCTTACAAGGCCTTGAGGGATTTGTTTAAAAGATGTCCAGACGAGGTTGCTCGTGCCACTGCCGGTGTGTTTCCTAAGGGTGACCCATACCATGTTGTGTGGCATCAGCTTTGTGAGACTGCACTAGTTGGTGGTAAAGATGAGGCTGAGAACAGCAATGGCCCTACTAGTAGAACCATGTTTGCTATGATGAAGAGTTACTCTTGTCTGGAGTATGCATTTGAGTCCCTTAACCGTGACTTCATCTATGTCACCTCTGAGAAGCGTGAGATAAAGAAAGAATATGAGGAGGAAGTAAAAAGGGTGACCATGTTGCTTGAGCAAATGACGCTTTCCAAAGATCAGGCAATCCAGAGGGAGAATACTGCTGTCCACGAGACCTTTGTAGCACAAAGTCAGTTCTTGGAATTGCTTGCCCTACTCAGCCACTGGTAGCAGGAATTTGATATAGTTGTGCAGCAATGGAATGAAGCCTGGAACGAGGAATACCACCTGAGGGATCAGGTGATTGCCCTGGGAGTCGTTAATAGTGCTCTACAAGGAGAACTGTAATGGGTCTACAATCAGCTTCACCACAATCCTCCCAAAGCTACTGAGGAAGGACCTCAAGTAGTGCCTAACATTGATGGTGCTAATGCTGGAACTACAAGTGGTGTTGAGAACATGGACCACGATCATGAGGAGTAGGCCTGATGATGTATCTCTATAGGATTGATGCCTTATTTTGTTGGATCTTTATGTAATGGCTTATAATCCTAAGTAGTTGGTATAATGGTATGAAGGTCAGTGAACGTGTATGACATAGTTTGCTTTGATGATGTAACTATCCTATGTAGCCTACCAGAACAAGAACTAGGTGCCTCTTATATTGGGAACAAGAACTATATCGATGTTCAAATCTGGTTCAATCTTTGTCCCTGTCAAATCACTCCTATTCATCTCAGTTTATGACGATATGTCGACATTGGTTCCTTGTTGTCACATGCCTAGACCGAATCTTTAAGCAAAGATTAACTTTGATTAACCTTGGTGGATGACTTGACAATAGAATACCTGGTAATTGCCATGATCATTCCCGAATTACCCTTGCTATCCTAGATTTTGAGATCTCATGTAACTCTTTTACCTTGTCTTGTGCACAGAGCTTAGTTACATAAGATATCCTTGTATAATTCCATTTTTGGTGGATTATTCTATTGGTCGTAGTTGTGGTAACGTTGTCTCGATTAACAATTTACAGTGCCGCGACCGGAACCTAGACCATTTTGGTGGACGCACCTAGATGGATTAGTAGCGGACGCGCTGGTATTGTAATTATTAATCGTAACCCATTATCTCGGCTACACCAATGCAACAACTTTGATATGCAACCTTCCTTGAGTATTTGCATATATAGATCCTCTGAATACCATCCAACAACACTCACATCACGTTATCAAGGATATGACGATAGTACATTTGTCGGTGGTGATCTTTCATCAACTTTGAGGAATAAAATGTGCCCCCTCAAACTCCTCGAATTAGATGACATATGTTAATAAAGAGACGCTCCCTTAATGATGACATCGACCAACTTCATTTTTGGGAGAATTGCCCCTAGCAACGCTGAGTTTTCTCAATAAGCATTGTGTCGAGGGATAGATATGATATGTACGGAATGTGTTCACTTATACGTCATGCCATATTCATCCAATTGACCCTTCCTTGTTATCTTGTGACCTTACGACAACCCATGTCTTCTTCACTTCTGTCTTGCACGTAGTGCCTCTTCATGCAGGAACCCCCTGTCTCATGTTAATTAGTGTCTCGAAAGCAAGATCTGTAGTAGTATCTTGATTAATAACTGAAGGTGCCATGATGAATCCGAGAGCCTCCTGTGGTACGCGACACATGGTTGTGCTGCTTGGCACGCGCAGGTATCATGGTTATTATTCTTGACCTACTAAGAAAATTTCCTTGAGGTACTATTTTGCGTGAGCCTACCTTGATTATCTTCGACACTCGTTAACTAGTCTATGGTGGATTATCGACAATGAAGTCTTCTCTGGAAGCATAATGAAAGACGACTTTATTGGAGTGGATCACTAACATTGAAGTTACTTAGACTACGAGAGATGGTAGAAAAATGACTCTACCAAGTGTTTCTCTTGGAATCGCGCTATCTCTTGTAGAATGTGTCTCTTCCTCAATGGCTTGACTAGAGATACACCATTTTCGCGTTGGATGAGTTTCGGATGAGCATCGAGTTAAGGAGGTCTTTACTTCCTTAGTGTCCATTACCTCTTCTTATACTTCATGAATATTGTCTATATCGGCATAAATGCGACTATCTTAGAGTGTTTTAATGTTGAAAGACAACTTATCGATGGAGTATGAGAGGTTACTATCCAACCCTGTCCCAATACAAGTACTCGCGCACCCAAATTGAGAGCCTTTGGAATGAAGTACGATTAAGACGGTCTGAATTCTCATTAATGTCTGGTCGATCCTTTTGCTCATTTCTGAAGTGCTCTGTCGGTATGGACGTTGAAGTAATTAAGGGCATCCAAACCAGTTCTAATTGGATTTATGGGTTTTGTTTGATGAGTGGAATGATTCCATGTTCCATGGTGCTTCTTTGAAAGAACTTAGAACTTCCCTATAACCGTTAGATTTTCTAATGCCTTGTGGAGTATCCATGCTTTATGGGAACCAATAAAGGGAATTCTTCAGACAAAAACCTTTACTTAGACTTTATCAAGAATTGTCCTGACTGATGTCATGACTTTATGCTTACAACCTAGTAGTGTTCGACCGCTACTCCTGTCCCTATATGAGAATCTAACGTGTTTTGCTTCCAAAGCACTAGATCTCCTATATGGGGTAGGGGTTGGTGGCACTATTGGGATTGTACATGATTGTACGAAATCACACATATGCTAGATTAGATTATGCATTGGTTATGCATTGTATGCATGATTTGGTATAACCATGGATTTACCAAAGTGCTTGGGTTTAACGGTCAAGCAGTCATCCTTTGAACGTGAGAATTTGGTTTAGTAGAGGTACCTTTGGAAAGAGAGATTGGTATGATTATTTTTGAAAAAGAATTGGATAACAGAAATCAGCAAGACCATTATGAGAATATAGGTCTTATGCTAAATTGGTAATCGTAAGCCCTTCTCAAGGTATTTACTCGGTTAACAATTCTACTTAGTGGAAAAAGAAAATTAGAGGTTTCTACTAAGATAGAGAATCATTGGCCTAAGAACTTTGACTTCTACATGAGAAGATTTGTGTAACACTCTGGTGTTAAGCATGCATAATCACTTGCATTCTTAAGCATAAGCATCATTATGCATGGCATTAATGAAAAGATTAATTGTCATTTCATGTATCCCGCTTGATTATTCAAATTATGCTTGCCTTTCACATAAATTGAACAAGTGGTATGAGTGTTTGGTGTTTGATGACCTCCAAGGTAACCTAGACATGATTAGGACACCAAATAAACCTAGGTTTATGTTCATGGTTTTGGCTAATTAAGCTTTGTTGTCATGGTTGACCAAGGTAGACCATTAAAGTAGTTTTGTTTGACTGAATTGAAAGTGATAGCTAGAATGCTTGCATGTGTGTGCACCCTAAATAAACTTTGTAGAGAATTTCATAAGGAACAAAAGTTGTAATTACCACTTTTCATGAAAATTCTTGGAAGGTGTTCAAAAATGTTGAAAAAGGGCAGAATTGGAGGCTGTTTTTTCATTTTAGGGTATTTTAAGGGGTATTTTCTTTGGATTTTTGTATTTCAAAATCTATGCATAATTTGGCCAAACTTTGTACAGATGAAATGTTCTACTCCTCAAAAGCTACATTTCATCTATTTGGAGTTTTTGATAATTGGGCTTAGTTCAAGAGTTATTAAGCAGCAAAGTTTGTTTTACATTCATAAAAATAGCTTTTTGGTGACGGCTGTGTCCTGGCCCTCAGGGAAATGGCCGGCCACCGCCCATGTCGCCCAGCCCGCGCGCTCCGCGTGGCGCGTGTCCACCGGCGGTACGGGGCGGCAGCGGCCGTTCCAACAGCATTAAACGACCGCGGCTGCTCCCTCTCTCGCTGTCCCCCTCTCAATTTCACTCTCCCTGCCTCCTTCCCGCAGCTCCGCGAGCCGCCGTCGCCGCCGCGCAGCACCGAGCTCACCTTGCCGCCGTTCAAAATCCACCACCGTCAGCAGCGCATCCTCTCAATTGACCCCGCAATCGAGCGCGCCTGAGTCCGCTCCACCATCCTCCACCCTCGCCTCGGCCTGTTGCATCAAGGTATACCCAAATTGACTCATCTTCTCCCCGGCCGCCATTGCCGCACCTTGACCGCACCGTGGTCCCACCACTCTGGCCATCATCTCTCGCCATTTTGGTGCGCCTCCGACGTGCCGTGATCTGTAGGAGGTAGGACGCTAGTCAATGGGGTCGATTAGGGTTCCGTAGGGCCGGATTTCGTCGGACCGCCGTGCGGATTGACGCCGGTCCGCCGCGCGCACATGTCTGAGCCGCCGTAGTCGAGCTCTAGCTGCTTTGAGTAGCCGATAGGGTGCGCCGTGGTCCACTCAAGTTAAAGCCCTAGCCTTTGCCGCCGGTCAAGCCCTCCTTCGCCGGACATCGAGCTCGCCGGAGTCGGGGAAGACCGCCGCTCCGCTGTGCTCGTGCCCTGACCCCGCCGCAGCCGTTCCCCTCCCTCTTTAATACCCTTAATCAACACGCACGGCTCTCCTCTTTCCACCCCACTGGTTGGTGTCGCCGGAGCGCCGCCAAGACGGCCGGCCGAACCTCGCCGCCGTCGAGGGGCATCGGGTTAGAATGTAGGAAACCCTAAGGGTCTTGGTGCAAGGTTGCCAGACACAGAGTATTTCTGTTTAGGGTTTGGTTGATTTCTAAAAACCTCAGGGTCTCCGGTGCAAAGTGTTTTTCCTTTTTCTTTTCCAGAAATGATTCCAGATTTTGATTAAACTTTTGAAAATTCATAACTTGCTTATTTTTCATCCAAATGAGTTGGTTCAACTTGCAGTATTTTTATTATGAGATGATCTATGCATGAAAAATATGAAATATGGAATTTGTGATACTTTTCTGTATAGCTTTATTTATCTCTATTAATTGCTTTTATCTTAGAAAATGCATAAGTAATTCTCTATTGCTCAGAAAAATGTGAGACTAAGTTTGTTAGTCTTCTTATGTCATGCTCTATCTGTGAAAAATGTTATGAGGTTATGTCATGTGGAAAGTTTGATCTGTCTAGTTATGGTGCCTATTTTCATGTGATGATAAATAATTCATAATAAATAATATATAAGGAATTTGTGCATGAAACTTTTTAGAGAAAGTTTTTATGTCAATCTAGAGCTAATGATGTTCTGAGATCTATTGTTTGACATACTTTTATGTACAAAGTATTTTATGCACCTGAAATTGTGCTGCCTTGTTATTTTTGTGTAGGATAAAGTGCTTACTGTTTTGACTTTAAATTTTTATGGTAGTCTTTATTTGGTATGATTAAGCTTCTGTAATTTTTACAGAATTTTCTGAGTAGTCTAAAGTCATGTTGTAGTGATACCCTGATTTCTGTTAATTATAAATAATGCTTTAGAGTTATCATTTCATGTGTGTAAAAATGCTTTTTATGCTATTTATGATATGTGTGATCTGCTATTGGTTTTGGTTCAGTAGAGTGTAGTGTGTGAAATAATGGTTGTTTATAATTTCTTATAGTGTGCGAGTAAATTGTAATGCGAGGCCTATTTGGAGAGTTGTCGATAGAAGAGAATGCAGATGACATGTGCTTATCATACATGTTTTCAAATATCATATCATTCATCTTAGCTGAGCATTCATTCACCATCACCATCAGCATTATAATTATATGTATGCATGGTACTCATACACACTATGCATCATACAGGATCGTCAGAGCTCGAAACGGTAGTTCCCGGAGAACAAGGAGAGGAAGGCCAGCAGGAAGCTTTGGTTCAGGAAGCAGCAGCAGAAGAGGATCCCGAAGCTGATCTTCCGGAGTGTCCCGACCACCAGCCAAGCTCTTTCCTGAAAGGCAAGACCCGGAGCATTCTCCCTGTGGTTTGCATAATATCTAACTTGAGTCCTTTACTTGTTTGATGCATTAAGTTATAGGCGTTGTTTTATACCATTGCTGCATTACTTACATTCCTTGCTACTATTTATACTTCAACCCAGTTAGGTTCAGGTATGAATATATGCTTAGCCCTGCTTAACTAGATCGATAGAAGTCGGGTGATTTCCTGTCATCCGCGAGTTATAGGTGGTGACTTGGAATGGTTGAATACATTATTATCTTGGATAACCATGTGGAGATAATAAATCGAGACCGGGTGGGATTGGTGTTGAGACTGAACTGGAGGTTCGGTGTGGTTATCTCGTTTGTGTCGAACTAGGACCCCGTCCGTTGTACGTCCTCAAGTCATATTGAATTTATGCCTCACATTTAGCTGGAAGTATAAGTCGTTCCGACCGTAAAGCCTAATTTTGATTTGGGCCGGGAGTCGACCTATTGTACGCATCGTATTGGTGAAGATGGGGGATCACAGGTTACGCGGAGAGTAAGTCCGAGGTCAGGGTTGCCTTGAATAAGGCAGCCGGGCGGTTCCTGGGTACGATGGTACCTGTTGATCTCGCGCTTTTCCCGAATTGAATGTCAGTGATCTGTAGCTCACCGTGGCTGGTGAGTGTGGTTTGTGTGAGGAATACCCGCCAGCTGGTTAGTAATCGATTATAATTGCCATCGTTCCTGGACAGTGAACACTTGACTTGAGCAGCGGCATCGTAGTAAGAACTTGAACAAGAGATGAGATGGTTGAGCTGTTGAGATTGAAGATACTTAACCGGAAATGGTTACTTTCTTGTTGAATAATTATTACCATGCTTGTTTAGTACAGGTGCTAATGTAGCATGACAAGCTTAACCAGATTAAAATACATTACTAGAGAGTTCTTATTAATTGTTTCTTAATGCAAACTTTTTCGCAATTAAATGAGTCAGCTATCCTACTTATACAGCCTTGCATACTCCTTGGAGTCACTTTATTTTAGTTTATGACGGGTAAGTCTAGCTGAGTACATTCTCGTACTCAGGGTTTTATTTCCCATGTTTTTGCAGATGGTGAGATGTTTTATGGCTATTGTCAGAACTGCTTCTATCCTGCTTTGGGAGATGACTAGACCTTGGGCATGGTCACTCCTCTCTACTTGATGCTTTTGCTGGATGTTGACCAAGGGACTGGCACTGTATTTGAATTAAGTGCGTGTGTGGCTTTGAACTAAATTGCTTCCGCTTTATTTTGAATTTGAACTTGGTTTGTAATAACTTTATTTACTCTGATGATTTAAACTATGTGCGAACTATGTACTTGTGAATGGGAACGCTAAACTATTACGATCTTGGTCGTGCCAGAAAAGTTTGAAATCCTTCGAGATTTCGGTATGACTACCGGGTTTATTAGGTCTCAATCATGTAGTTTGCCGTCCTAATGGTGAATTATGTGCTTGTGCTCTAATAAATTGGTCGGTTCTGTCACAGCTGGCATCGGAGCAGGTTTAGCGTGTTACTATTCACAAGTGTTTAAAATAAAAGAGTTTTTGGTTTGTGAAAAAGTATTTACAAAAAGTATAGGTGTATATAGGTGTTCAGATCTATGGTTTTAAAAACTAGAGTGTGCCAGTGGTCATATCCTTTATGCCCAATAGGATTCAGGTGGCTTAATTAAGTACTGACTTAGGGGAAATTGCATCATATTTGTTATTTTGCCGTTGCCCATACAATGGCGGATTTGTATGGGTGCCATTCTTTTGAATGGTAATGTATAGATCAAATTGCCTCTACGCCCTGGTAAGTGTGAGTTGTGAGAGCATGATTGGATGCAATGCCAGTCTAGGGGAGTGCTTATTGATGCCGGATTATTTACATGTTGCACACATGTTTATATGAAGGTATCCCATGTTGGGACCGTCTTCTGGCGGTGTCGTCTTCTGCACGACTGTTGGGTAGTAAGTAATTGGTGTTTTCACCTTGTTCGGAAGGTGCGTGAATTTTTACGTCGAATTGCATTCATATGGGATATGGGCTGAAATGAATTTTCTGCAGGTACACTAACCGCGTGAACGGTAGAACGAAGTAGTTACATATAATGAGAGAACGATGTATGCCACCGCATAGAGCGTTAGATTATTAGTTCGTGAGGACGTATGTACGTGCATGCATCATGGTTAAAATTGCTCATTCATATATTCATGGTTCCTTCCCTTATAAACAATTTGTCTTTTTTTTAAAAAATTATAACTTATGGGATATACAACTTTTGAACAGATGGCGAGAACCAAGCAGACTGCTCACAAGTCCACTGGAGGAAGAGCGCCCCGTGGTCCTTTGGCTGTCCGTGAGTCAGCACCAAGGGAGGTGGACACTTTTCTTGAGGAGCACGCCATGCCTAACCTTCTTTGGAGGATTCTCTCCAACGCTGGGTACACGGTGGGCATGGAGCCTCACTACTACTGGGACAAGGATGATTTGGTGAACTATGGAGAGGCTCGTGTGGAGGTAGTAGTCCCACCTTTGGACGGTGACCCCCACTGGGTTGGGTGGCGCTGTTTTGGTACGGGCAGGACTGCCAAGACGGGTGCCACGTTTGCAGCTTTTGACGTGGTGGAGCACCTGATGGAGGAGATACCTCACCAGCTTGCCGAGGTTTTTCCTGGAGTGTTCCCCTTTGCTCACCGCCTTTCTAGGTGGCCACATGCTGAGGGAAACCCACTGGAGGCAGGTCCCGAGGAGGCGCAGGGTAGTAGCACGCCCGCCATGAGTGCTATGTTTGCAGTGATGAGGGCCTATGTCAACATGGAGACTAAGGCACTTCGTCTGAATGAGGAGTTCAAGGAGGTTCGAGCTGATGCACGCAAGGAGAAGCGTGAGTTGACACGTGAGCTTTAGCGCTCACGAGAGGAGGTAGCCCGTGTGTCTCAGCATCGAGACAAGGTTGTGCTAGAGAGCCAGAAGATGGCTCAGGCTAGGGATGAAGCTTGGTCCAAGTTTTGTCGTCTTAGCATCCACCAGCAACAGGTGCTAGAGGACGTGGAGGAGGTTCGTGCTTACAATGCTAGTCTTCACGAGGAGGTGCACAAAAAGCAGGAGGAGATCCGTCAGCTGAGGGCAGCCTTAGTAGCAGCTAGGAGGGCTATGAACAGCGCTTCTAGTGAGAGTAGCAACAATGGAGAGTAGCCTTGCTGAGGATCGTTAGTCTCTAGTTGTTCTTTTGCGTTCCTGTCAGGTGGTCATGTAACCCTTTTACTCGCTATCGAGACCTTGATGTAATGTTGGAACATGGTGTTTGATGTGGTGATATCCGTACAACTTTTAAAAGTCCAGTGTATGTATGCTGGCAAAATTATGGATGTTGTAAGACGCTTTGCGATGGTTCGCAGTAATATTTTTAGTGATGTGGTGATGTGAAAAATTGGAAATATTGTGCCTCTATTTATTGTGCGAATTGATTTCCCTCGATAAATTCAGTTTGGCATGATTTTTACATTCACCTCTCATTATGACAACATTCACCTGATAAGTGCTTATTGCTGAAATATGCAGATGCCGGTTACCCGTAGTGGTTCGGGTGCTAATGGTAGTGGTGGATCTGAAGAGGGTGCCGATAACACTGCACGTGGTGTGCCACCCCCACCTCTGACCAATGCGGAGCAGCTGTTTGCTCAATTTTTGGGCAGCCAGCGCAATGTGGAGCAGCTTCTTCGTGAGAGCTTGGCCCGTGATGTTCGTCAGGGTCCTCAGCACAGTCAATACAGTAGCTTCAAGGAGTTTCAGGACACTAAACCTCCTGTGTTTAAGGATGCTCCTGAGCCACTCGAAGCAGATGAATGGCTCAACACCATGGAAGATAAATTTCGTCTTCTAAGGTTAACAGAAGAGCTGAAAGCGGAGTATGCAGCCCATCAGCTTGAGGGACAAGCAGGGACGTGGTGGAAGCAACATCGCACCACCTTCCCGCCGGGTGTTCCTATTACTTGGGACCGCTTTGCACATGCTTTCCGGGGGAATTTTATTCCTCCCAGTCTGATGGCTATGAAGAAGACTGAGTTTCTGTCACTCACTGGGAACTCGCAATGTGAAGGAGTATCTGCACGCCTTCAATACTTTGAGTCGCTATGCTCCTGAGTTTGTCAACATGGATGAGAACAAAATAGCTAGCTTCAAGAGAGGCTTGAGTTCCAAGTTGATGAAGACCATGAGCACTTCTGCCCGTGTTACTTTCAATGATTTCTTGAATGATTGTATTATGCAAGAAAACAGTAACAATGTTCATGCTGCCACCAAGAATCGTAAGAGAGCTCATGATGGAGGTGGTTCTTCTCAGTCAAGAGCCCCAACTGCTTTCCGTACGCCGTTTCGTCCACCGATGTCTGGTGCGAGATTCAGGCCCCCGCAGCAGAAAAAGCATAACAATTATCCAGCTCAGAATCCGCAGAAGCATCACAGAGCATTCAAAGTTCCTGCTCCATAGGGGAAACCAGTACAGAGCAGCTTGACCGGTGCTAACAAGACACCTGTCAATGGACCTTGCTTCAACTGCAACCAGACAGGGCACTTTGCTCGTAATTGCCCTTTTCCCAAGAAACAGCAGGGCCCATATCAAGCTCGTGTGCACAACAACTCAATTGAGGAGATTCTTGCTGGTGAACCAGTGACTGCGGGTATGTTTTCTATGAATCAAATCCCTACCGCTGTTTTGTTTGATTCTGGATCATCGCATTCTTTCATGAGTCAAGCATTTGCACAGAAGCATGACCAAAAGATACTTGAACTGAGTATTGTATTCAAGGTTAGTTCAGCTAGGGCTGATATAACTACTAAGCAGATAGTTCAAGGTGCAACCCTAGACCTAGACAAGTGGAGGTTTCGGTTGAACTTGATAGTTCTACCTGGCTTAGGAGTGGATGTCATCGTGGGAATGAGTTGGATGAAATTCTGGGGTTCTGTAATCGATACAGGTAATAGGATGCTATCTATCAGAAATCCTCTTGGGGAGGGTACTTTTCAAGTGCCATTACCCCAAAAGTTTAAGCTAGAGAGCGTGTCCTATTCTACTCGTGTGACCCCTCTTCCCGAAATTCCTGTCGTGTGTGAGTTTTCGGATGTTTTTCCTGAAGAGCTTCCGGGTCTTCCACCCGATAGAGATGTTGAATTTTGCGTTGAGTTGTTACCTGGCACCGCCCCAATTTCTAGGAGACCATATCGGATGCCGCCAAATGAATTGGCAGGGCTCAAAAATCAGTTGAAAGAATTGTTGGACAAGGGCCTTATTCGCCCTAGTGTGTCAGAATGGGGTTGTCCTGCTATTTTTGTGAAGAAGAAGGACAAATCTCTACGGATGTGCGTGGATTATCGTCCACTCAATGCTGTCACCGTTAAGAACAAGTATCTGTTACCCCAAATTGACATTCTTTTTGACCAGTTGTCCAAGGCGAGAGTGTTTTCCAAGATTGATCTTAGATCTGGTTACCATCAGATCAAGATTAGACCAGAAGATGTGCCTAAGACCGCTTTTTCTACCAGATATGGATTGTATGAGTATCTTGTTATGTCCTTTGGCTTGATAAATGCTCCTGCATACTTCATGTATCTGATGAATTCGGTCTTTATGCCAGAGTTAGACAAGTTTATGGTGGTGTTTATTGATGACATCTTGGTGTACTCAGAAAATGAAGACGATCATGCTGAGCATCTGAGGATTGTTTTAGAAAGGCTTAGGGAACATAAGTTGTATGCTAACTTTAGCAAGTGTGAGTTTTGGCTCAAGAAAGTTCAATTCCTTGGCCATGTCCTATCTGATGAGGGAATCTCAGTAGATCCGAGCAAAGTACAAGAGGTTATGAACTGGGAAGCACCAACTTCTGTGCATGAAGTTCGGAGTTTTCTTGGTCTAGCCGGATATTATTGTCGTTTCATTCTAGATTTCTCGAAGATTGCTAAACCTATGACAAATCTGTTGCAGAAAGAGAAGAAGTTTGTCTGGACAGAGGAGTGTGAAACAGCTTTCCGTACCTTGCGGGAATTGTTGACCACTGCTCCTGTTCTTGCGCAACCAGATTTGGGGAAACCTTTTGATGTATATTGTGATGCATCAAAAACAGGCTTAGGATGTGTGCTTATGCAAGAAGGAAGAGTCATAGCTTATGCCTCACGTCTGTTAAAGAAGCATGAAGTGAATTATCCAACCCATGATTTGGAGCTAGCAGCTGTTGTGCATGCTCTAAAAATCTGGAGGCATTACTTGTTGGGTAACTTCTGTAAAGTCTATACTGATCAAGTCTGAAGTATATCTTCACTCTACTCGAGTTGAACATGAGACAACATCGATGGATGGAGTTTATTAAGGACTTCAATATGGACATCTTGTATCATCCAGGCAAGGAAAACGTAGTCGCAGATGCGTTGAGTCAAAAATCACATTGTCATGCTATTCAACCTTTGTTAGCATATGGTTTTAGCCTCATGCATCCTGTTGTGCTGCGTAACATCCAAATTAGTTGCTCGCTTGACAGTAAGATCATCGAAGGTCAGAAAATTGACAAGAGTATAGGTCATATCAAGGAGAAAATGTTGAAACAGCCGCTCAAGCATTTCAAAGTGGATGAGAAGGGAATCTTATGGTTCAATGATCGTCTGGTCGTACCAAAAGATAGAGAACTCAGAAATCAAATTATGGATGAAGCTCACTTATCAAAGTTATCTATTCATCCTGGCGGTAGTAAGATGTTTCATGATCTGAAGGTTCGCTATTGGTGGACCAAAATGAGAAAGGAGATTGCAGCTTATGTCGCACGGTGTGACATCTGTTGTCGCATAAAGGCTGTTCATTTGAAGCTAGTCGGAATGCTTCAACCGTTGCCGATTCCTGAATGGAAATGGGAAGATATCAGTATGGATTTCATTACCAGACTTCCCACTACTCAAAAAGGGCATGACTCTATTTGGGTAATCATTGATCGACTTACCAAGAGTGCGCACTTTATTCCAGTTCGTACAGATTATCGACCGCCTCAATATGCTGATATTTATCTCAGAGAGATTATCCGTTTGCATGGAATTCCCAAGACAATTGTATCTGATCGAAGATCTCAGTTCACTGCTCATTTCTAGGAACACTTGTAGAAGGATTTGGGGACAAAGCTGAATCATAGTACAGCTTATCATCCTCAAACCTTAGGCCAAACAGAAAGGGTGAATCAAGTTCTTGAAGATCTTTTGAGGGCTTGTGTTTTATCATCCAAGGGTTCATGGGAGAAATGGTTACCTTTGGCAGAATTCTCTTATAATAATAGTTACCAAGAGAGTATACAGATGGCTCCATTTGAGGCACTGTATGGCCGAAAGTGTAGAACGCCTGTGAATTGGGTAGGACCTGGAGAAAGAAGATATTATGGTATTGACTTTGTTAAAGAAGCTGAAGAGCAGGTTCGAACAATTCAACAACACATAGCAGCTGCACAATCTCGACAGAAAAGTTCTGCCGACAAGAGAAGAAGACCTCCAACTTTTGATGTTGGTGATTATGTGTATCTGAAGGTCTCTCCTATGAAGAAAGTGCAACGTTTTGGTGTTAAGAGAAAACTAGCACCACGTTATGTCGGTCCATATCAGATAGTGGAAAGAAAAGGATTGTGGGCCTATAAGCTCAAATTGCCTGAAGAGATGAGTGCAGTGTTTCCTGTTTTCCATGTATCCCAACTCAAGAAATGTCTACGTGTTCCAACCGAAGAGGCCGTTAAAGTTAAAGACGTTAAGCTGAGCTCAGATTTAACTTATGAAGAGAAACCTATGAGACTCCTAGATGTCAAAGAAAGAGTGACCAGAAATCATGTGGTCAGGCAATATAAGGTTTCTTGGAGCAATCATGATGATAACGATGCCACTTGGGAAACGGAGGACTATTTAAAAGAAGTATATCCCGATTTTCATAAAGAATGGTTAGTCTACTCAAATCTCGGGATGAGATTTCTTTAAGGGGGGAAGGGTTGTAACACTCTGGTGTTAAGCATGCATAATCACTTACATTCTTAAGCATAAGCATCATTATGCATGGCATTAATGAAAAGATTGATTGTCATTTCATGTATCATGCTTGATTATTCAAATTATGCTTGCCTTTCACATAAATTGAACAAGTGGTATGAGTGTTTGGTGTTTGATGACCTCTAAGGTAACCTAGACATGATTAGGACACCAAATGAACCAAGGTTTATGTTCATGGTTTTGGCTAATTAAGCTTTGTTGTCATGGTTGACCAAGGTGGACCATTAAAGTAGTTTTGTTTGACTGAATTGAAAGTAACATCTAGAGTGCTTGCATGTGTGTGCACCCTAAATAAACTTTGTAGAGAATTTCATAAGGAACAAAAGTTGTAATTACCACTTTTCATGAAAATTCTTGGAAGGTGTTCAAAAATGTTGAAAAAGGGCAGAATTGGAGGCTGTTTTTCCATTTTAGGGTATTTTAAGGGGTATTTTCTTTGGATTTTTGTATTTCAAAATCTATGCATAATCTGGCCAAACTTTGTACAGATGAAATGTTCTACTCCTCAAAAGCTACATTTCATCTATTTGGAGTTTTTGCTAATTTGGCGTAGTTCAAGAGTTATTAAGCAGCAAAGTTTGTTTTACATTCATGAAAATAGCTTTTTAGTGACGGCTGTGTCCTGGCCGTCAGGGAAATGGCCGGCCACCGCCCATGTCGCCCAGCCTGTGCGCTCCACGTGGCGCGCGTCCACCGGCGGTCCGGGGCGGCAGCGGCCGTTCTGACAGCATTAAACGACTGCGGCTGCTCCCTCTCTCGCTGTCCCCCTCTCAATTTCACTCTCCCTACCTCCTTCCCGCAGCTCCGCGAGCCGCCGTCGTCGCCGCGCAGCACCGATCTCACCTCACCGCTATTCAAAATCCACCGCCGTCAGCAGTGCATCCTCTCAATTGACCCCACAATCGAGCGCGCCTGAGTCCGCTCCACCATCCTCCACCCTCGCCTCGGCCTGTTGCACCAAGGTATACCCGAATCGACTCATCTTCTCCCCGGCCGCCATTGCCGCACCTTGACCGCACCATGGTCCCGCCACTCTGGCCATCATCTCTCACCATTTTGGTGCACCTCCGACGCGCCATGATGTGTAGGAGGTAGGACGCTAGTCAATGGGGTCGATTAGGGTTCCGTAGGGCCAGATTTCATCGGACCGTCGTGCGGATTGACGCCGGTCCGCCGCGCGGATTGACGCCGGTCCGCCGCGCGCACATGTTCGAGCCGCCATAGTCGAGCTCTAGCCGCTTTGAGTAGCCGATAGGGTGCGCCGTGGTCCACTCGAGTTAAAGCCCTAGCCTTTGCCGCCGGTCAAGCCCTCCTTCGCCGGACATCGAGCTCGCCGGAGTCAGGGAAGACCGCGGCTCCGCTGTGCACGTGCCCTGACCCCGTCGCAGCCATTCCCCTCCCTCTTTAATACCCTTAATCGACACGCACGGCTCTCTTCTTTCAACCCCGCCGGTTGGTGTCGTCGGAGCGCCGCCAGGACGGCCGGCCGAACCTCGCCGCCGTCGAGGGCTATCGGGTTAGAATGTAGGAAACCCTAAGGGTCTTGGTGCAAGGTTGCCAGACATAGAGTATTTTTGTTTAGGGCTTGGTTGATTTCTGAAAACCTCAGGGTCTCCGGTGGAAAGTGTTTTTCCTTTTTCTTTTCCAGAAATGATTCCAGATTTTGATTAAACCTTTGAAAATTCATAACTTGCTCATTTTTTCATCCAAATGAGTTGGTTCAACTTGCAGTATTTTTCTTATGAGATGATCTATGCATGAAAAATATGAAATGTGGAATTTGTGATACTTTTCTGTATAGCTTTATTTATCTCTATTAATTGCTTTTATTTTAGAAAATACATAAGTAATTCTCTGTTGCTCAGAAAAATGTGAGACCAAGTTTGTTAGTCTTCTTATGTCATGCTCTATCTGTGAAAAATGTTATGAGGTTATGTCATGTGGAATGTTTGATCTGTCTAGTTATGGTGCCTATTTTCATGTGATGATAAATAATTCATAATAAATAATATATAAGGAATTTGTGCATGAAACTTTTTGGAGAATGTTTTTATGTCAATATAGAGCTAATGATATTCTGAGATCTGTTGTTTGACATACTTTTATGTACAAAGTATTTTATGCCCCTAAAATTATGCTGCCTTGTCATTTTTGTGTAGGACAAAGTGCTTACTGTTTTGACTTGAAATTTTTATGGTAGTCTTTATTTAGTATGATTAAGCTTCTATAATTTTTACAGAATTTTTTGAGTAGTCTAAAGTCATGTTGTAGTGATACCCTGATTTGTGTTAATTATAAATAATGCTTTAGAGTTATCATTTCATGTGTGTAAAAATGTTTTTATGCTATTTATGATATGTGTGATCTGCTATTGGTTTTGGTTTAGTAGAGTGTAGTGTGTGAAACAATGGTTATTTATAATTTCTTATAGTGTGTGAGTAAATTATAATGCGAGGCCTATTTGGAGAGTTGTCGGTAGAAGAGAATGCAAATGACATGTGCTTATCATACATGTTTTCAAATATCATATCATTCATCTTAGCTGAGCATTCATTCACCATCACCATCAGCATTGTTATTATATGTATGCATGGTATTCATACGCACTATGCATCATACAGGATCGTCAGAGCTCGAAACGGTAGTTCCCGGAGCACAAGGAGAGGAAGGCCAGCAGGAAGCTTTGGTTCGGGAAGCAGCAGCAGAAGAGGATCCCGAAGCTGATCTTCGAGAGTGTCCTGACCACCAGCCAAGCTCTTTCCTAAAAGGCAAGCCCCGGAGCATTCTCCCTGTGGTTTGCAAAATATCTAACTTGAGTCCTTTACTTGTTTGATGCATTAAGTTATAGGCGTTGTTTTATACCATTGCTGCATTACTTATATTCCTTGCCACTGTTTATACTTCAACCCTGTTAGGTTCAGGTATGAATATATGCTTAGCCCTGCTTAACTAGATCGGTAGAAGTCGGGTGATTTCCTGTCATCCGCGAGTTATAGGTGGTGACTTGGAATGGTTGAATACATTGTTATCTTGGATAACCATGTGGAGATAATAAATCGAGACCGGGCGGGATTGGTGTTGAGACTGAACTGAAGGTTCGGTGTGGTTATCCCGTCTGTGTCGATCTAGGACCCCGTCCGTTGTACGTCCTCAAGTCATATTGAATTTATGCCTCACATTTAGCTGGAAGTATAAGTCGTTCTGACCACGAAGCCTAATTTTGATTTGGGCCAGGAGTCGACCTGCTGTACGCATCGTATTGGTGAAGATGGGGGACCACAGGTTATGCGGAGAGTAAGTCCGAGGTCAGGGTTGCCTTGAATAAGGCAGCCGGGCGGTTCCTGGGTACGATGGTACCTGTTGATCTCGCGCTTTTCCCGAATTGAATGTCGGTGATCTGTAGCTCACCGTGGCTAGTGACTGTGGTTTGTGTGAGGAATACCCACCAGCTGGTTAGTAATCGATTATAATCGCTATCGTTCCTAGACAGTGAACACTTGACTTGAGCAGCGGCATCATAGTAAGAACTTGAACAAGAGATGAGATGGTTGAGCTGTTGAGATTGTAGACACTTAACCGAAAATGGTTACTTTCTTGTTGAATAATTATTACCATGCTTGTTTAGTACAGGTGCTAATGTAGCATGACAAGGTTAACTAGATTAAAATACATTGCTAGAGGGTTCTTATTAATTGTTTCTTAATACAAGCTTTTTCGCAATTAAATGAGTTAGCTATCCTACTTATACAGCCTTGCATACTCCTTGGAGTCACTTTAT
>CM041640.1:39510830-39524410 GCA_023333625.1 Bothriochloa decipiens
TTTCCCATGTTTTTGCAGATGGTGAGATGTTTTATGGCTATTGTCAGAACTGCTTCTATCCCGCTTTGGGAGATGACTAGACCTTGGGCATGGTCACTCCTCTCTACTTGATGCTTTTGCTGGATGTTGACCAAGGGACTGGCACTGTATTTGAATTAAGTACGTGTGTGGCTTTGAACTAAATTGCTTCCGCTTTATTTTGAATTTGAACTTGGTTTGTAATAACTTTATTTACTCCGATGATTTAAACTATGTGCGAACTATGTACTTGTGAATGGGAACGCTAAACTATTACGATCTTGGTCGTGCCAGAAAAGTTTGTAATCCTTCGAGATTTCGGTATGACTACAGGGTTTATTAGCTCTCAATCATGTAGTTTGCCGTCCTAATGGTGAATTATGTGCTTGTGCTCTAATAAATTGGTCGGTTCTATTACAATTTGGATCTCTCTGACCTAAGAACTTTGACTTCTACATGTAAAAATTTGGACACTCTTCGCCCAACTTGCTCATATTGGCATTTTATTAGCCTGTGTTCCTATGAAGGGCTATGCCAGTGTTGAACTAGCTTCAAGGAATCCTATGTTGTCACACATTTCACCTTGTCTCCTTCCACACAGGTGCTAGGTGATGTTGTAGGAAGTACTGCAGGTGCTATCCTTATTGACAGCAACCTTGATTGGGATTTAGTTTGGTGGGTGCGCAAACCTCTTCTTGCCCTACTTCTTAGTGGCAAACACTTGAAGATTTTGAAGCACTTTTGGTGTATTTGATGATGTGAATAGAAAATTTCCTCACATTCAACCCTTCGACGCCTCTGAAAGGGTAGTTGTCGGTCATACTTTGCGATAACATGCCCTAATGAGTTGTAATTTGGGGTTAATGAGAAAGTATATCATACTATTCTTATCGTCTTCATACTTCAGATTGATGAAAAGGATTTGGAATCACCTTGGAAATATGGGATAAGTTGAAAAATATCTTCGGATGGACATGTAAGGAGGAAAAGTTATTATATAGGCAATTAAGCACCTCAAGTGTCGATCGACAAATTTGGTCTAAAAAGCCGATCGCCTTGCTCAGCATTTAAAATCCTACTGAAGCTAAAATGGTTGCATCAAGTCAACTAGGTGAGGACCGTTGCCTCCCTGGGGGACCCACCTGTGCACTGTGTCCGTGTGACTGTGGTGCCGCACTCGTAGCACCTGCACAGTGTGCCCTCCAACTTTATCTGCAGCCCTGTCGGCAGTCGCGCCTCGTCCTTATCCTCGTACTAGGCCCTCTCTTTCTTCTTCTTCTTGACTTCGGGCCCGACTGCTTTTGCGCCTCCCACCGAGCGAATCCATCCCCACCCTTGTCTTCTCCACGCCCGAGCTCGAGCACCAGGAGCGTGCCATAAGCTTTCCTCCTGCCTGCTCGGTGACTCATCGATCTTCTTCCACCTGCCTTCACTTCTAGTGTACTGCATCACCACCTCTGCCACTCCACCGTGGGTGCCGTTTTGCACATCTCTTCTTCTCCCCATCCCAAAAATCTAAAGCAGTGCTCAGAGAAGAGAAAAACTGAGAAACCATCCAGATAGAAAGAGAGAGCAATCTAGAGCCAAGTTGCAAGATCTGGTGATTGCTAGTGGAGCAAGTATCACCATCTCCAAGAGAAGGAAAGATATGTATTTCATGGAAGAAGTTCTAATCTGCTTTGGATTGATCTTGATGGTTGGGATCACAATGATCGAGTTCACACTCGCTGTGTTTTGGATAATGTGGACCTTCTTCATGTTCTAGATCATTATTCTCTTGTTGTTCCTCCACTGTCCCTGCCTCAGCTGATATCTGGAGTAAGCTACTAGTTATTGTGAGTTGCTCATAGCCATGTTCTCTCCGAATCCTAAATGGCTTGGTAATCGAAGTCGTGTAATCCTTGATGTAATTCCAGATCAGTGAAATGAAATCATGATTCTCTTCTTCCCCCACTTCTTGCTTCAAATCTCATGACGAGATTTATTTAAGGGGGGTAGGCTGTAACACCCCAGGTGTTAACTACATCTTTGCACTGCACATCATGAGCATGATCATATCATTTGCATCAAATCGCATTCATGGCATGCCTTGCTTGATGTTTGTTGGCATTTAGTTCAAAATTGTTTGACCTGGGTGTTGAGTTGCGATGAATGTGTGCAAATGAATGTGGTTACAAGATAAACAGGATCAGAAGAGTATTAGGGTCAATGTTTGCTTGGTCATGTGGTTTCAAAAATTAAGTATTAAAAAATCAGGGTTTAATTACCCTAATTGTGTTTGCTCGGCCTTAACCAGAAATGGTATCTACATTGCTTATCTCAAGTTAGACCCATAATATGGGTTGTAGAGAAAAATATTTAGAGCAAACTTTCTATTTTCACTAAATCATGAAAATGCTTTTTAGGCCTTCAAAAAGGTTAAAAACAGTGGGTAGAATATTGGAAAGTAATATTTTTATAATTTAAATTTGACCCAAATTCACATTTTCAAATCTATGCCAAATTAGGCAAAACTATCTATATATGAAATGTTCTTCTCATTGAATGGAGCAACTTTGGTATTCAAAGTTTTTCGAAATTCAGCACAGTTTGGGAGCTACAGTGTGTCAAAGTTCATAGCTCACTTTCAACAATGGTGGGACCCACCCGGACCCACCTGTCATCCCCTCCCTCTCACTTCCCCTTTCTCCTCTGCTTCCCCGCGCTAGTGCCACAGTGACACCAACACCGCTGCCAGCTCTCTTCCCTGACCTCGCTGGCCAATGCCGCATGCCGCGCCCGGCCATTCACTACGCGACGCGGCGCAGGCACTCAAGTGCCCACGCCGTCGCCTGCCGCCCGCCCGCCCGCCATCATGGCACACGCCGAAGCCGCTGACTATGTGGCCTACCCATGCAGCCTTCTCCTTAAATGGGACAGCCTGAGGCTACCCTCACTCACCCTCTCCTACCCTCACTCGCCCTCGCTCTCCCACCCCTGTCACCTCCCTCTCTCTTCTCGCGCAAAGCCACTGCTGCCATTGCCGCAGTCACCTCTCTGCTGCCACAAGTCACCCCACCACCGTCGACATTTTCTTCCCAGTGCCCGCACGGAACTTCGCGATGGCCACCTCCATCACCTCAGCCTGCTAGCAGCAGCCGTTGTCCAAGGTAGTGGCCGAATCGGCTGTTTTTCTCCCCGCCGGCGTAATGGCCGCCACGGTCGCCACTGTGGCTAAGCTCATCCTGGCCACCAGCTTCCTCTCCAATGCGTGAATCCGTGTCACCTAGGCCCCTAGGAGCTAGAGCCGCCTTCGATTCTCCTTGCCAAGGTCAAAAAAGGCGACCTCACCGCCATGCCGCCGCCGCCTTCCGCCATCGCAGCTGGTGAGCTTACGATGGTGGGCGATTGACTTCATCTTCTGCACCGCTAGGCTCGCCATGTCGTCCTGAGTAGAACAATGCCGGTCACGAGCTCCTCCGGCGAGTACGCCGCCAGTCAGCGGTGCCCTGCTTCCGGTCCAGCTGACCTGTGGGACCCACGATGACGTGGACCTGACGTCAGCAGTGGTGTGCCGCTGGGTGCACAGGTTCGGATGTACCTAGTGCAGCGTCGCCTCTGGGTACACAACGGGGTACACTTAGTAGTTTAGGTTTGAATTTCCAGAAAAATGCATTATTCTAGATTTCTGTTGATAATATTTTAAAAATAATATCTTGCTCATTTCTTATCCAAATGAGATGGTTCAAGTCTCCAAATTTTTATTATGATGTATTCTATCTATTAAAAATATAATATTCCAGGTTTGGGATACTTTTTTATATAGTTTTATCTAAGTTGATTTATTTACATTAAATGCTTGTAATCTTTGGAAATGCATAACTAAATCTAGGTTGCTCAGAAAAATGTGATTCTTGTTGGGTTAGTCTTGTGTTGGCATGCTCTATCTATGAAAAGTATATCCTATGCATGTGCTGTGTGAAAATATAAAGTTGTAGTTCAAGTGTGATTTTAGGGCTATTCTTCAAATAATTCAAAAATAAATTTTGTGTGTCTAGTTTGGGGTTGATAATTTTTGTAGGCCACTTATATGCCATAAGGTAGCTCTTGATGTGATGAAACCTGAGGTTTGACATACTTCATAGTACAAAGTATTTTTAGGTCTATTGTTACGTGCTGCCTTGTGATTTTTGTGTAGAATGATAGGCTTACCCAAATGAGGTAAAATTTGGATGGCAGCCTAGAATTGATGTGTTTTGTCTTCTGTAATTTTTGTAGATTTTTCTGTTAAGCAAAAATAGGTGTTGCAGTTATACTTACGACTATAATTGCTTTATTTATGCCTTGTGTTATTATGTCATGCCATGAATAATGTTTCTTTAGGCCTGCATTGGGTGTTTAATTCGTTAGTGCTACTATGCAGCTTTAGTTAATGTTTATGATATTTTGCCTGGTGTAGATTTACCAGTAATGTTTTGTGTGTGTCTTGAGTAGAGTCGTGGTAGTGATTAGCACATGGTGAATGTATCAAGATGGTTATGCTTAGTATAGATCCTTGGCTGTACTGGCTTATTTGCTAGTGATAGTAAGATAGTTGGTTGCTTTACTGGCTTGTTTGCTGGTGATAAGTAGAAAGAAGGTTTCACCAATAGACTTGCATTGCTGCAGTTGAGAATACAGTAGATGACATATGTCTATGGTACTTGTTCTTGGATGATGTTGACCACATTGTAGAAAGGATATGCAAGCATTCGTCATCATCATACTCTGTTATCATACCATGTATATTCTTCATATTCATACATGCATCCGCATCATACAGGATCGCAGGGAGAATCAACATGACATGAAACGGGGATTCAGAAGAGGAATTCTGAAAGGAAGCTTCTGCCAGGAGATGATTTAGAACTAGGAGCCAGACGTGGAGTCATCGAGTGCTTGGAGCTTCAAGCTCACTCATCAAAGGAAGGCAAGCCCCGGAGCATTTCTTCCCATGGTTTTACAAATAACCTACTTTGCGTCCTTTATTGTTTATGATGCATTAAGTTTATAGGCGTTGATCGATAATATTGATGCATTATGAGTACCCTTGACCACCTGAGATACCCAAATACCCTGCTAGATGTTGGTACGATATATGCTTAGCCCTGCCTAACTAGATCGGTAGAAGTCGGGTGATTTCCTGTCATCCGTGAGTTATAGGTGGTGATCCATAATGATGAGCTATGTTGATGTTTGAGAATAACCATGAGAAGTAATAAATCGAGACCGGGCGGGATTGGTGCTACTGACAGAACTGGAGGTTCTGTGTTGTTTTATCCCGTCTGTGTCGAACTAGGACCCCATCCGTTGTCCCGGCCCTCAAGTCATATTGAACGCATGCCCCACATTTAGCTGAAAGGGTGCGATCATCCGACCACGAAGCCTCGAGACTATTTAGGCTGGGTTTTGACTTGAATACTCGTACTGGAGATGGTGGTGGTGATGACAGGGGCGCGGAGAGTAAGCCTGAGGCTGGCAGAGACCGGCTTGTATGCAGCCGGGCGGCTCCTGGCTACGTTGGTTCGGTCAATCCCGTGACTCTACTCGAATAGGCCGAGGTGACCTAATCGACCCCGACGGGGGAAGTGTGGTTTGTGTGGGGAATACCTCGCCAGCTGGTTTATAATTGATTATAATCGCTATCGTCCCTGGATAGTGGACACTGCCTTGAGCACCAGCATCGTAGTAACAACTTGAACAAAGAGATGAAATGGTTATGATGTTGATGCTAAAAGATGCTCAACTGAAAGTGGTTACTATTCTTGCATGATAATTACCCACGACTGTTTAGATCAGGTGCTAATCTAGCATAATCAGGTTAATGACATAAAATACAAAGCTAGAAGGTTATAATAATTGTTCTTAACAAGTGCAAGCTTTTTGCAAAGAAATAAGTTAGCCAGCCTACCTATACAGCCTTGCATACTCCTTGGAGTCAATTTATTTTGGTTTATGATGGGTAAGTCTAGCTGAGTACATTCTCGTACTCAGGGTTTTATTCCCTCTTGTTGCAAATCATAAGACTTTTGCTGTGGCGACAAGATGGACCTGTATCCCACTACGGGAAGACTAGACCTTGGGCAAGGTCAACTCTTATATCTCGCCTAATTGCTGTTGTTGGATGTCGACCCTGAACTGGCAATGTATCTAGAAACATAGGTGTGAGTTTATATCAAAAATATATCTACTTCCACTATTTATTTGCAACTCTGATTTCAAAAAGGGTTTAGATAAATCCTATTATGTAATTATGCTACGTGCGAAAAGTAAAAACAGGTGAATGGTAACTGCTGAACTGTGCGATTTCTGGTGTGTCGTTGGAAAAGTTTGAAATCCTTCGAGATTTCACGGACTACCGGGTTAATATGAGCACAATGTGCTAACTAAATCGCCTTGACGGTTTACTTAGTACATTGGGTTGATATTAATTGGGCGGTTCTATTACACGCCTCCCTCTGTCACGGGCGAGTCCGGGAACGGCTTCGTGCGGTGTGGCGGTGGCCAGCAAACCCCCTTCCGTCCAAGTATCGACGCTCAGTGCTGCAAGCATACCTCCATCTTGGATGGGTCAATTTTGGCACTAGCAAAGACTCTGGGCGAAAGCTTAGCTCAGATTTGTCTGGGCCAATGATGAGATTTCCTTCTTGAAGGCGTCATTGAAGAACTTCTTGGTTGTTGTCTCTGTGAGTGGCCCTCTCAACAGCTTGGCATACGGCTCAGGCGAAAGCCTTGCCAAGCTCTGCTTGGCTGACGATGATTACGTTACGACGTCGTTCAGCTCTCTGGAGGCATCGTTGAAGAGCTCATATGCCTTGCTATTGTTCTCTCGTTGATGTATCTTTGGTAGTGCTATTATTGCCCTTGTGTTGGGGCATAGATATTGATTTCTTATCGGTTGATATGCCATGTCGTATAAAAGTGGGTTGTAAAATTTTTTATCAGGCCGTTTTTATAAAAAAATCAGGTGGGGAACGCCTCCCCCGGTGACCTTAAAAAAAAACTCTGCGCTAACTAGCCATGGATTACAGTAGGAACAGAGGTTCGGCATACTATTAGCATTTAAGGTGGCAAGGTGCCGTTGGAGAAGTCCGAATCAATAAACTTGGATGGTCTTTGTAGTCGTTAATTAGGATGCCAACCAAGTAGAATGTTGATGTGACATTAAAATTAAGAAAGCGAAAGAAAAAATAATTTCTAAATGTAATGATATATACAAAAGGCATGGAAAGAGATGTAGGTTAGACAACTCACTCGCTCAACATATACCTTCTAGTAGGCTATAATCATTTAGGTATAGAAGGGGAGCAGATATAAGGAATCTAACATATTTTTGGCGTCTATGAGTAGCTTATGTACACGTATAGTTTATTTTTATTCTATTTTATCTAATTAACATGGTATTTTTTGGTTTTTAAAGAATTAGCATGGAGCATTCTATTGTTCATTTGTATTTTCCATGCCTTAAAAAAATATATAGTGGAGATTTTTTAATAACTAGCCAAATAGTAAGATAATACTGATTAGGATAGCACGCTCATTAGACTTGCTAACATTTTAAAAGGAACTGATAAAAATTGGCTTTAAGTCAGGGAAAGATTAGACGTTTCTTTTACATGGGTGACCCACGACATTTTTATTACTATAGTGATGACATCACTTTAGAGTGTGTTTGGTAATGCTTTCTTGAGCCCCTCCATGCATTGGCTCCCTTTACCTGATTCCACTCGCAATCGTAATGAGAGCAGGAGCTAAACACAGAGACAGAGAGCAGGGACGGATCTAGCAGTGGGGGTGGTGTGCGCGTGTGGGTGGGGGCCTCCAATCTAGTCTTGTAGAACCATGGTAAAGAAGTGAGAGAAAGTTATACACATACACTCATTGAGAAAACTATAGGACAAATAAAGGATGTTAAAAGAAAAAAAATAGAAGGATATTATAGACACTTCATGCATTTTATGGATGACTTTTTTTTAATGTCTCAATACACTCTCACGCACAACACACGTGGCTGAGAGACAATTGAGAATTTGAGATCAATGTAGACCCTTGAAGTGTAATGGACATGACACAAAGGTCGACCTGCAGTTTCACCAGGCTTTCGCCAACTCTTCCCCAACTGTACGTCGACAGGCTATGCGCGTGCTCTTCCCCCAGCGTGGTGGCGCTGCTTCGCCTGGACGCCACGACAGTCGCCCTGAAGTTTCTCCATGAGCTGCATCGATGAGGAGGCGGACGCCTGGATTGCCGTCGGGTTCAGGAGCATTGCGTTCGCGCCCTAGTGCTCACGCTCTTCAGTCTTCTGTTGTCACAAAATAGTTTATTTAGAAAGTCATAAAACCCGAATCATCACTGTTAAAGCCGGTGACTTATGTAAGTATGCCGAAGGCCCTAAGGCACCTCGCCTTTAGGGTCCTCGGATTGTAAACTTCTAACTTCTATTAATAAAAAAAATATGCTAAAGCACGGTTTCGAAAAAAGTAATGGACATGACACAATACTTGTGGCTATGGAGAAAACTGGAAAAGTCTCGGTGGGGGCTTCACCTAGCGTGGCCAACTAACCAAGTCTCTTGCTCCGTTGGCTTAACCCAAGCAATGCTCCACCTAGCCCAAGTTCTATCAAATGGATTCTTAAGCATAAGCAAATGGCCCTAGCTAGACCCTTTGAGGACGAAAAGCTTTTGCCTTGCCGGGCAGCGGCCGGTTCTCCAGCAACTGACCACTGGTTTTCTGGCATTCCAAAAATCCCTGAAAACTCCAGTGCTTCTTTTTTTTTTTTTTTTGAGCATCGAAAACTCCAGTGCTTCAGTCACCCGGCAACTTCTAGTTTTGCGCTAAAAATAGCGAGCCACCACCCGCAATGCTCTGCTTTTGCAGCTCTGAAACGTACGTTCGTGGCGGGCCATGACCTGATGATGGCCTTAAAGCACGCCGTCAAAACGGAAATCCACCTTTCGTTCTCGATTCCCCTTCCTTGAATCAATCCCAATGCGCAGATAGATCGTCGTTGCCCGGATCGGCGTCATGGCCACCATCCAAACTCCATCTCTCATATTCGTCCTCGCCACCACCGCCGTCGTCACCGTCTTCCTCCCCGCAGCGGCCGCCGCCGGGGACATTGCCACCGCCGGTGGTGCCGCTGGCGGGGACGCCGCGAGGACGTACCTCGTGGTCGTCTGCCGAGCCAATGGGCCCAAGGAGAACGGCCCGAAGCTACGCGAGTGGCACGCCTCGCTGCTCGCCTCCCTCCTCAACACAAGCGCCACGACGGTCCTGGAAGAGGCACGGACGCCGGAGGGCGGGCAGCTCGTCTACTCGTACCAGCACGTCGTCAGCGGCTTCGCGGCACGGCTGACGGTGGCCGAGGCTGCCGCGCTGCGCAAGCTCAACTGGTGCGTCGACGCGATCCCGGACGACGTACACGCCGACGCTGCTCGGGCTGAACACGCCCCAGACGGGCATGTGGGCGGCGGGCCGGAGCATGGGGGAGGGCGTCATCGTCGGCGTCCTCGACAACGGCATCGACCCGCGCCACGCATCGTACGGCGACGAGGGCATGCCTCCCCCGCCGGCCAAGTGGCGGGGCAGGTGCGAGTTCGGTGGCGCGCCGTGCAACAAGAAGCTCATCGGCGGGCAGTCGCTGACGCCGGGGGAGCACGGCACGCACACGTCCAGCACCGCCGTGGGCGCCTTCGTCGGCGACGTCAAGATGTTCAGGGCCAATGTCGGCACGGCCTCAGGCATGGCGCCACGCGCGCACCTGGCGTTCTATGAGGTGTGCTTCGAGGACACGTGCCCGTCGACCAAGCAGCTCATCGCCATTGAGCAGGGCGCGTTCATTGACAGCGTCGACGTGATCTCCATCTCCGCCGGGGACGACACGCAGAAGCCCTTTTACCAGGACCTCACCGCCGTCGGCAGCTTCTCTGCCGTCGTGTCGGGCGTGTTCGTGAGCACCAGCGCCGGAAACGCCGGCCCGGACTACGGAACCGTCACCAACTGCGCGCCGTGGGTGCTCACCGTGGCGGCGAGCTCCATGACGCGGCGCGTCGTCTCCAGGATCAAGCTCGGCAATCGGCTTGTGATCCAAGGCGAGGCGAACAAGAGGTATAGAGCCCTGAAGTCAGCGCCGCTCATCTTCGTCCAAGGTGTGTTCGAGAACGGCTCGCTCAACGCCGTCGACGTCCGTGGGAAGATCGTCTTTTGCGACCGCTCGGAATCCACCACATTGCGCGGCGAGATGGTTCGCGCTGCCGGCGGCGTGGGCATCATCATGTTCAACGACGCGTCCGAGGGCGGCGTCACGAGGTTCCTGGGAAACGTGTCCATCGCGGCGGCGCGCGTCAGCCAGGCCGACGGCGAGAAGATCATGTCGTACATAAACTCCACGAAGAACTCCACCGCCAGCCTCCACTTCACCGGCGTTACGCTGGACCCTTCCTACAAGCCGGCCATCGCCGATTACTCCTCGCGAGGCCCCTGCAACATGTCAAACCTCGGCGTGATCAAGCCCGATCTCACCGGGCCTGGCACGAACATAATCGCGGCCGTCCCGGACGCCGGCGGCGGCGGGAACGGCAGCGCGCCCAGCCGGAGCTTTGGCTTGCTGAGCGGCACGTCAATGGCCGCCCCGCATCTCTCGGGGATCGCCGCTGTGCTGAAGCGAGCGCGCCCAGGGTGGTCGCCGTCCGCGATCAAGTCGGCGATGATGACGACGGCCGACGTGACGCACCCGGACGGCACGCCCATCACCGACGAGATCACCGGCAAGCCGGCGGGACACCTCCTCATGGGCTCCGGCATCGTGAACCCGACCAAGGCGCTTGACCCGGGCCTCCTCTACGACCTCTCGGGGCTGGACTACATCCCCTACATCTGCGGCCTCGGGTACAACGACACCTTCGTCAACGAAATCATCGCGCAGCCACTGCAGAACGTGAGCTGCGCGACGGTCAGCAAGATCGAGGGCAAGGACCTCAACTACCCGTCGTTCCTCGTGACGCTCACGGCGGCCGCGCCGGTGATCGAGGTGAGGCGCACGGTGACCAACGTTGGGGAGGCTGTCTCAGCGTACACGGCGGAGGTCGTGGCACCGCCAAGCGTCGCCGTCCAGGTGGTGCCGCCGAGGCTGGAGTTCGGTGCTGTGAACCAGAAGATGGACTTCAGAGTGAGGTTCAGCAGGGTTGGCGCCGCCGCCAATGGCGGCACGGCTGAAGGAAGCCTCCGGTGGGTCTCCGGCAAGCATTCCGTTCGCAGCCCAATCCTCGTTCTCGATGGAACGCAGAATTTGGTCTAATAGTTCTAGTGATTAGATAAATCATCTTTGCATAATTAGAATCATTTTTAGTCGATAGAGATTTCTGAAATATTGTGCTTGACTACTTGCAAAGGACAGAGAGGTCGTCTCTCCTGTGACTGAGCTCTCTCTTTGGTTTTTTGGTAGCCTAGAGTAGCAGCTGCTTGACTGAGAACAATACCACGAAATGTAAGTGAATAGGTACAAGATAAATTTCCACTTCGATCTGATGCTAAACTAGGCCTCTTCAGATTCAGTACAGGCATACCTTTCTGCACATATCTGTTCATCAGTCAAAAAAGATTTTGAGTCTGTTCAAATGATCATGTATATGAGTGGACTAATATGAATGACTAATCGAAATAAACACAATGAATATAGGAACTGAAAAAGCAATGCACTACATGCTCAAGGGCGCAGAAGAAGCATCTTATTAGTATGTGTTACAGAAACATACTTCCAGAGTCCAAACTCAGTTCAGGCTTATCATACAAACATGTGTACTTCTGTTGTAGCGATCGAGCATAAACATACATTAATCAGGGAATGTTACGAGCATTTCTTAATCTTCTTATTGGTATTATTATTACCCGATACAGATTATCCATCATTTGCATCTTGCTGGTAAATATATAAAAGGTAATTTTCTCATTCAAATTTCACAACCTGAAATCAGATAGAGCAGTCTTCTGCTTGCCATCCGAGCCAACAGACTGGTAATGTGCATAATACTCCCTGACGAGGGTTCCCTTATACAAAGGAGGGTTTTCCTTGGACAATAGCTCCTTGATTGGGCCATCCATTCTTGTCGAAGCTGGATGGAAACGAGTGTTGAAAAAGAACGCAATAGAAACACTTGGTTCAGCATTCTTTGCTACCACTCTATGCTCGACGCTGCTGAACTTGTCGTTGGAGATCAACTGAAGATGCGCAGCAATGGAGAAAATTCAGTCAAAAACACTGAGCCACTTTATACAGATATTCAACTTTTTGGTCATCATCTTACCTGCAGGAGATCGCCTATGTTGACGATGAATGCTCCAGGTGTCGGTGTAACGTCGACCCACTGGTCGTCATGGAGGATCTGGAGGCCAACAACTTTGTCCTGCAGTACTATAGTTAGGAAGCCAGAGTCTGAATGCCGGCTTGCCCCAACGGCGAGTTCAGGCTGGGGGCATGGAGGGTAGTAGTGGCCAAGTATAATCTGTCCTTGGTTGCACTCTATATCTGTCAAGTAGCTCGGTTTGAGCCCAAGGGACTCGGAGAGCAGCTCGAACAACCTGTCCCCCAAGTCCTTCACTTGTTTGGCGTACTCAAATATTGTATCTCTGCAAATCATAATACATTTTAAAAGGTACTAGTGTTTAAAATTCTTAAACACTAGTACTTGTAAATGGTACTAAACCAACAACACTATTAGAATGGTACTAAACCAATTCAACCTCAAACATCTCATACATAATTTAGAATAGAGGCAAACAAATAGTTGATCAAACCAAAAGAAAATGAGGCAAAACATGCAGAAATGTGTGGTTGACAATATGGTCTATTCATCGCTCTCTTTTCCAAGCTGCGAAATGAATATTATAGTCATTGCGATGCCTATTGGTAAAGAACCGCAATTTCATAATGGTATTCACTACAGGAATCAGGGTCTTTGCCGAGTGCTCTAAGCACTCGGCAAAGGCCGTTTTACACTCGGCAAAGGCTTTGCCGAGTGCCGCACTCGGCAAAAGGCACTCGGCAAAGAATACGTCGGCAAAGGGTTCTTTGCCGAGTGCCAGGCGTCGTGCACTCGGCAAAGCCTTTGCCGAGTGCCATGTCAGCGCTCGGCAAACCTAACGGCCGCCGTCAACCCCAGGCCATCTTTGCCGAGTGCTGACGTGGCAGGCACTCGGCGAAGACTTTTTTTATTTTTTTTAAAAAAAATTTTGCCGAGTGCTGACAAGGAGGGAACTCGGCAAAGATTATTTATTTTTTTCCCGAAAATTCTTTGCCGAGTGCTGAGGTGGCAAGCACTTGGCAAAGAGGTTAATTTTTTTTATTTTTATTCGGAAAAAGGCCTTTGCCGAGTGCCGGCACTCGGCAAAGTTATGGTCACTTTGCCGAGTGGTAGGCTAGCACTCGGCAAAGCTGCTGACCTGGGGCATGATTCCCAGCTTTGCCGAGCGCTAGCACTCGGCAAAGCTGAGAAACAGATTTTTTTTTCATGTTTTCTGCTGTTTTCTCTCATTTCATTCATCCAA
>CM041640.1:39539410-39692707 GCA_023333625.1 Bothriochloa decipiens
TGGCCGTCGGCAAAGAGGTGTCTTTGCCGACGGCTTGTTCCTTGGCCGTCGGCATATGTTTAAGCCGTCGGTAAAGTTGGCGTTTCCGGTAGTGTATGTCAGCGTACCTTTGACATCAGGCCAAAATGGCGAAATTTCATAAAAAAAAAGAGAAAGGATCACTACATCACGAACGCATCCAATCATGCTCATTTTATCAATCGCGCCTACTAGCTAGATGCATGATTGGCAAATGGCAACCCTGCCTTGGCTACGAGGGAACTAGGGAAGTATCGGCAGAAAATCTATAGAGTAACTGAGAGGATGCTCACCGGCCGGTGATGCCCAGCAGCTTGTCGGCGGCGGGAGGGTCGGGTGCCATGCGCAGGTAGAGCGAGTCGCGCCAGTTGGCCACGGCCGACTGGTACAGATCAAAGTTGCAGAGGTACTTGACCGCCTTGCCGGGCTCCCGCGAATAGAGCCGCGCCTTAACGCTGCCCTCGCCACCGTCGGCCTCGTGGAACGCCCGCATCGCCGCCACCGCGTCTGACATCACCTGCTCGGGCACCCCGTGGCCCGTGACCTGGAAGAACCCCCACTCTGCTGCCGCCCTGCGGACGGCGTCCACCACGGCTGCGCGGTCGCCGCTGAGGTCGATCACCAGGACGGTCGCCGCCGCCGCTGGCGGTTGCTTGGCCTGCTAGACTGGCTCCTCGTGGGAGGGAATGCGGAAGATGCGAGGCACCTGCTTCACGCCGGAAGCAACAAGGCCGCGGACGCCGGCGAGGGTCGTGTCCAGCGCGCGGAGCTCCTCGGTGCGGTCGTAGGCCGGGTCCGAGGCGACGGATGTGGTGGTGTGGAAGGGGCGGGTGGCGCGTCTGCTGCAACTGGAGGAAAGAATGATCGTCTGGGCTAGACCGCGAGAGCTGCGTCTTCTTTTGAACACGAAGAGCTAGCTTCTTTCTGCTTCGTGCTTATCTGAACTCTTGGGCGCTATATATATATTTTTTAAAAAGGACAGAAAAGCTCTGCCGAGGATTTTATTAGGCGATGAATAAGAAAAAGAACGAGCAATTACAACTCTCTATTTACATCCGCGTGACAAGCTAAAACATGAAGAAAAAACTACCGGCAACCGACAAAACTACAAAAGGTGAAATGAAAAACCCAAGCTCGTGCACACCAAAAACAAGAACGTTGCAACTACACGAAAATGAAATGGGCGTGATCGCTGTATTATATACGTTGGGACTTTCGCCAAAGAAAAATGATTGATATCATCTTTGCATAACATCGCGACTTGTCTTGAGCTTGAACTTCTTTGCGAAAAACTTCGCCGACTTCTCTCTTTGCAGATGTTCCATCAAAAGTAAATCATGATCCCATCTAACGCCCGGTCACAGTATAATCTTACTATTATTATTTTGTACATGGAATACAGAGGATTTCATGCCGTGTGAAGCTAACAAGACGACTGGTTATATATTGCAAGTGCAGGCAATTGTGTTGAACCTACTCAGCATAATTCACCATACTTACGATGAGCCTACATTCGAAGAACGTTTCACCTGAAGAGAACACTTCTCTACAGCAACAGTGTTCTCTCAGCCATCTATATCTGCGGCTAAAACAAGAACAAAACCACACATAGTGGCTTCTTCTATAAGGCCCCTAACATAAAGACTCATCTTGTGCAACCAGTTCAAACAACAACAAGGATTTTTCAAGAACATATACTCCATTAGAGCAACTTCAACAGTTTTGCCTTTTATTTGGCAAAACATGGAGTTTGCCAACTCTCAAATGAATATAGCAACTCTCAAGTGAATATGGCAAAGATAAAAAGAGTCAATCTCCAACAGTTCTCCATTATTCACTTGGCAAAAAAAATTGTGGACCCATAAATTATTTTGCGATGTTTTTTCCTTTTACATGTAGAAGATGCTAGAGGGAAGGTTCTTAAGGAGTACCACCAAATACCACATACATCTTGATCATTTTGTATGACATGTTTCCCCCCGTGATCCGGGTGTTTCACTTAGCAACATATTCATGTCAAGTATGTCATGCTTATATCTCTCTTACTTACAAACTCCACATAAGCCCATTAGAAGTAGGAAGGAAATCATCAATGCTTCAGTGAGGATAGATATATGCACCATTGAGCGAATCGAGGGTGCCATATGAGGAGAAGTATGAGCTGTGTTTTTATTTTCAAAAATCATAACTCCAAGTATGCTTCACGGGGATAGTGATGCCTTGATGTCAAGTTGTTCCACTTTTCAACCGCTCAAGGCGACGTGGTAGCCACTTCAAAACCCACAGGTATGAGGAATTACTTGGAATATCTTTTATGCTAGCATCGTATCTTTGAAGTCTTGTCTCAATTCTTATTGCACTTGAATCTATATCTTCCTGCTTTGCTCGGGATTAGCAATGGTTTAGTGTGGGGGAGCTTGTTGACGGTCATTAAACCCCATTTATAACAATCAACTATTGCATGAAATAATATGAAATGGATCACACATGATAGTTTTTAGGTTTAAAACTAACAAGTTCCACGAGTTTTATTGTCATCACATGTGTTGCAGGAATCTTATTTTTTTATCAAATAAAAGTATCTCAAATAATTAATTAGAGTACACCATTGTGAAGGTCTTGTCGAGCTGATCGAAACGGATATATTACTTGTTATATTTGGACACTGAAATAAAAAGATATGGAATTTCCAAATTAAAAAGGAGTGCTGACGTCATGCTGACGCCAGCACTCCCGGAGTCAACGCCGACACCGGCTGACAGCAGGCCTAGGCGGGGCCCAGCTGTCATCTGATGTGGCAGGCGCTGTCCTAGCTGAGGGAGCAGTTGACCAGGCACCCCAACCAGGCGGCGACGCATGGCCACGCGTGCGTGCGCCCACGCGCGGGCGAGAGCGCGGAGGCCAGCCGCTTGTCCGGCCGGGTCAGGAGGCCACACGCGACGTGGATGGCGCTGAAAGGTGGTGGAACGGCCAGGCCGGTTCGGCGCGGTTGGACCGCCCGAACCGGCCGGTCTAGTCGGCCGGGAGCCCAGGATTGTGTCCAGAAACGCATTTCAGCGCCCAGTTCACCGGTTTAGCTACGGTTCATCAGCTTAGGATCTGGTTCTCATCCGGTTTTTGGTGCCAGCACATCGAAGACTTCACCACCGACCGATAGAGGTCGGTTGGGACCACGTGGAGCATCCTAGCCACTGGTTCTATGGCAGTTTTGATCCAAGGGTACGTGGACATGCGACATCACGCGGATTGATGAGGTGACGTTGGAGTAGCCCCTACTCCACCTCTCACCTATAAATACCCCCTCACTCCATCATTTGTAACACACACCATAAGAGAAACTCTTTCTATTTTCATGATGTAGTCTTAGTGTTTGAGTGAGAATGGAGTGACGAGGAGTTCATCTTCAAGAGTCGTCTTTGGTCTGGTAACTCTAGTGTTCTTTTTCTTTAATTGAGCATTTAGTTATTTAATAAATTAATTTATTGGTTTCTTGATTACTACTTAGTATTTACTATTTAGTATTTATTTACTATGTAGTATATATTTAGTGTGAATGCTTTACCTTGTCGACGGGTAGAGTAGTAATTAATAGTGTAGACGTGGGGTCTAGGCTAGTAATTACCCTAGTTTGCATTCAGTTCAACGGATCATAGTGGTAGTCAACAGGTGGTGACAGCCCTGTCCGGCCTACGTATTCCACCATGTTAGTTCTGTTCTGTAAGACTTTGGGGTGGACTCGCCGACTCCCCTTCTCATCCCTTTCTGTGAGTTGGTTGGTCCCAGGTGCTCGAAGTAGATCATTTTACTAATAACTATCCTGCTCAATTAATTAGAAAGCCCTAGCTTTATCGACCAAGTGCCTTTCTCTTCATCACCCCCTATCCTCCCAATTAGCTAAGCTATCCTTTAGGAGTGGATCTTTATGTGTATCATCCTATCCATTCGAATATCGTTTGGTCCCACTTCAGTCTAGTCGGTGTGCTAATTAGTAGATACACGATGGCTAGCTATCACTATCTTTAACCTTGTTTCCCTGTGAATAAATACGTACCTTGGAATACTTCCGGGTGAAGAAATTATCTGCTTATGTTAAAAAATACCAACAACCACACATCTTTTTGTGTCCTTTATGATCCATCAGTAGGTACATAGACAAGCAACGGTAGGTGGCCACAAGCATGGGCCAATGCAGTTTTCTGTGTCCAGCAGCATGCGCATAGCCGCACGGGAGGATTCACCATCGCGGCAAATCACCAATGCCAAGTCTGGCGGAGGCGCGCATATATGCCAAGTTAGTCCTCTATTTGCCAAGTTGTCAAAATTGTCAAAGCCAAATGCCATACTGTTGGAGAGTAACTTTTGTGCTTTTTGCCAATAAAACAAGAATGCCAAAGCCAATTGCAAAACTGTTAGAGTTGCTATTAAGACTCCTAAGTATTGGGCAAAAATCTTTGAGAACTCAACTGAGGAACCATCAGGTCCACTGTCCAGAGCTATATTATTATTCATATCCTTGAGGACAAGGTCCGGCTCTTGAACAGAAAAAGGTGTAGTTAATCCTGTACTTTCTAGAAGTGAAATTCTATCTTCTACACTCCATATAGATCCATCCAAATCCTCATTACACAACAACTTCTTATAGAACTTTGTGACATGTTATTTCAGTTCCTCCCCCGTGACTCTATCCTCTTGAAATGAATTAATTTCCCTTTCCTTTTTCTACCACCGGCACGTATAACATCTTTTTTTTAGATAAAGGATAATAAAATCCGGCTTCATCTATCCGATGATGGAATCATGCCAATTATTATAGACTGCACCACTACGACTCTAGAGCTCTATCAAGAATCGAATCGAATGGTTACAATTCTCCTTGTATTTATAGCCTGGAGATTTCTTAGGCTATAAGCGATATAAACCCTAATCTATGCGGATGCGACGATGGTTTCAGGAGGCGGCGACGCATGTGCCAAGGCGGCGGCCAGCAGACAGTACGCGTGCCCTTCCTGGGCCGGGCGTATGGGCCAAGGGCCCCTCTACTTGTTATATCACTCTCCCCTTTTCCACGCAGCGCGTCCTCACGCTGCAACCTTGGTGCCTCCTTGACGTCATTGGCGATGATGATGTCATGCGGCAGCGTGCTGCAATCGCTGTCGTCGGGGGTCAGCTAGAAGATGACAGCCGGGGTAGTTGTTATCGCCCTTATGTTGTTCCTCCGGAATATGGTTGTCGACGGTGTTGACGTTGGCGCACTGCTAGTGGTGTGGTCGCGGTTGCCATCGTTCAAGACGATTCTAGATCCAATCTGGGTTGGACTTTAGTGGTGACAAGGGTGCCCATTGGCGGCGGCGCCGCTACAAGCGTGACCACAGCATCGGCGGTGAAGGCGCCACTCATGCACGCGATCTCCTTCACCATGGCCTCGAGGTTCGTGGTGGTTTTCAAATCTGCTCCGATCTGGACTGCGCTCTGTTGCTGCAGGGAAAGAATTTTCAGTTCCTGAACTGCACCTATGAATAGGGCACAGATGTCGTTGCAGATCCCGTCGACATTCATGGTGGTGCTGGCGGCCATGGATCGTAGTTGGCTCCATATACGAGATGTAATATGTATTTCACAGGTTGCCCAGCGAATGGTATTTTCGGCATAGTAGACGGTGGTCGGCAGCGACCGGCGGCAAGGCCACAGCCTGACGGCGCACGAAGGGCGGTGATGCAGCAGCAGGGCGTGGAGACGGCACGGTGGCGGCTAGGTTTTGGGGAGGGTGAGATATAAGGCTCGAGAGCTTTCGAGTTTGACTCCTTCGATTATTTCTCGAATTGAATGATTACAATTCTCCTTGTATTTATAACCTGAGGATTTCTTAGTTTCTAAATGATCTAAACCCTATGTGGACGTGATGGTGGTAGCGCGCAGGCAGGCCGCGTGCCCTTCCTGTGCCAGCCATATGGGCCAAGGGCCCCTCTACTTGCTATAGAACAAATATAGGAATTGAAAAAAAAAATGAAATGTTGTATATGCTCATGGGCATAGAAGAAACATCTTATTATGTCTTACAGAAACATTGGCGGATCCACCAGGAGGGCTGAGGGGTTAACCCTATAATTACTGTAGCAAAAGTTTTAAATTACCGTTAAATCTTCATGTATATTAGTATCTTCATTGTTTTAGCCCCCCTTGTCCCTAATCCTGGATCTGCCCCTGTACAGAAATATACGTCCAAAATCCAAGCTCAAGTTAGGCTTATATATACAAACTTGATGTACTTATGCTATGGCGATCAAGCATAAATACACTACATTGACGCATATCGATCATGTGCGGTTAATCTTCTTTTTGATATTGTTATACAATACAGAATTATTCCAACATTTGCATCTTGCTGATAAATTAAAGGTAATCTTCTCACTCAGAACTCACAACCGGAAATCAGCTAGAGCAGTCTTCTTCTTTCCATCCAAGCCAACAGAGTTGTAACGTGCATAATAGTCTTTGATGAGGGTTTCCTTGTACAATGGAGGGTTCTCCTCAGACAACAACTCCTTGATTGGACCATACAGTTTTGTCGAAGGGGGGTGGAAATGACCGCTAAAAAAGCACGCGATCGACACTCTCGGTTCAGCTTTCTTGGCTACCACTCTATGCTCGACGCTGTTGTCATTAGATACCAACTGAAGATCCCAATCAATTCAATGGACAAAATTCAGTCTAAAAACACTCAAAATGTATTCAAGTACGTCTATGTGCTCAACTGATGCTTTGATGATCTCATCATCTGTTACCTGCAAGAGATCAGCTATGTTGACGATGAATGCTCCAGGCGTCGGTGTAACGTCGACCCACTGGTCGTCATGGAGGATCTGGAGGCCGCCAACTCTGTCCTGCAGTACTATAGTCAGGAAGCCAGAATCTGAATGCCGGCTTGTCCCAATGGCGAGTTCAGGCTGGGGGCATGGAGGGTAGTAGTGCCCAAGTATAATCTGTCCCTGATTGCACTCTATATCTGTCAAGTAGCTTGGTTTGAGCCCAAGGGACTCAGAGAGCAGCTCGAACAACCTATGCCCCAAATCTTTCACTTGTCCGGCGTATTCAAAAAGCGCATCTCTGGAAAAAATCATAATATATTTTAGAGCTTTTAACTTCATATATATTATAATACAACATACATTCTAAACTACATTTTGTATATAATTTATCTAAAATTGAATCTCTCTAGTTTTGAACGACTTTCTTTTAATATTAGTTAGAAATAAATATGGTTTTAATACATGCATAATATATAATTTAATAAAACCAATTTGATGCTGCAAATGTTGATGTAATTAAATTTTTTTTTGACTCGGATAAAATAAAGTGAACTATATTGGAATGGACAGAGTCAATAAAAAACATAGAAATAAATTTTCTCAAAGGTAATTAGACACTACCAACCTGATCAATTAAAGTGGAACAAAGTCAGACAAATTGGCTAAAGCAATATTAAATGGTACTAATGGAAGATCTCCGAAGATCTATCTTTAGGGCAGTTAGAAGCCCGTCGCTATAGCTGCCCTATCTTTCATCTTTACAATCAATGGATCAGTAGCGGCCAGTCAAGCCACCCCAGAAAAAGGAGATTTAACTGTCCCTAATGTTGTTTTCTGTACCAGTGAGTAGTAGGCCGGTACAAGAATGTGTGGCATGCCATTGTATTTTATTAATTAAAATATATTTCCTCCGTTCTAAATTATAAAATATTTTGGCTTTTAATTAATTCATAACTTTGCCCATGAACTTAGATATACAATATGTTTAGATGCATAATAAAAACAATGTATCTAAGGCCAGCCTCAATGAAGTTCATTAAAGTTTCATGGGCATTGAATATGTTGATGTGGCACTATATTAATGAAGAGAGATGATGAGAGTTTTATGGAGATGAAATTCTTCGGCACTGTTTTCAAAATTTGGACATGAAACTCCCTATGATAGACTGACCTAAGAAAGCCAAAATATCTTTGCAGGCTGTAAATACTACTAAGAAGTGTTAACAAAGTATCAGAATTATTATTTATTTAAATTTTATCAATAATCTATATTTATTTGACAAGTATATGACTAGTATTGTCAGTATATTACAAATACTCTCTTTTCTAAAAAAATTATATATATATATATATATATATATATAGTTATGAGCCAAAGTCTCTTAAGTTTGACTAGCTATATATAAAAAGTATCAATACATGGATATAAAAAATTATGATTAATTTGTTATAAATCTTATATTCTATAATTTTTTTATTTACCTTCAAAAGCACTAATGTTTTATCTATATATTTGGTAATACTCTAGATACTTGAACAAAAAATACACCTAGAATTATTATATTTTTTGGGTGGGGGTGGGGGGTGGGGGAGAGAGGAGAGAGATGGAGGTGTTGTGACAATCTAGCATGCGTGATTCATGTGTATCTGTAACCTATCCGCATGTCAAAGCTATCAACAGCAATAGGAGGCGTAGTCAACCTGATAACCAAAAGTACAGCTAAAGTTTCTAGTTTCTTAAACCCCGTAAAATTTGCTTGCAAGTCAAAGCGAAAATGTTCCCAGTGTGGTTTATTATTACCCATTTCATTCCTATTGTAAATTTTGTGAAGCGCGCAGGATCACCAGATGTCACAATGATCCACGCTCGTTTTATTAAGCATTGCTCCTAACAGTGTTGATGGATAAGTCTACTGCTAATAATGTATCTTACTTTCTGCAATTTACTTTTGTTGTCATAGCATCTGCTTTCCCGGGCTCCCGCGAGTAGAGCCGCGCCTTCCCGGGCTCCCGCGAGTAGAGCCGCGCCTTGTCGCAGTAGTACCCGACCGCCTTCCCGGGCTCCCGCGAGTAGAGCCGCGCCTTGTCGCTGCCCTCCCCGCCGTCGGCTTCGTGGAACGCACGAATAGCCGCCACCGCTGCTGACATCACCTGCTCGGGCACCCCGTGGCCCGTGACCTGGAAGAACCCCCACTCCGCTGCCGCCCCGCGGACGGCGTCCACCATTGCCGCGCGATCGCCGCTGAGGTTGATCACCGGGACTGCCGGTTGTTGCGGCTGGTGATAGAGTGGCTCCTCAGGGTATGGAACACGGAAGATGCGAGGCACCTGCTTCACACCGGAAGCAACAAGGCCGCGGACGCCGGCGAGGGTTGCGTCCAGCGCGCGGAGCTCGTCGGTGCGGTCGTAAGCTGGGGCGACGGACATGATGACGTTGTCGTGGCTCGTGGGGGACATCTGCTGCAGCTAGGGAGCCTGCAGGAGAGGAAGAATGACCGTGTGCGAGCCACACCGTGAGAGTCAACGTCTTCCTTTAGACATAGATAGAGAGCTAACCTCTCTTTTATTAATTCATAATCATTGCACCGAGTTGATATAAAAATAATGGTCTCTGTATAAAACACAGAGCATAAACAAAGATAGCTAAGACTAGATCATCATCCATATGTATAGGAGAAAAACACTATGATCCTTTGTACTAATTGTTGCCATGCCGTTATAACCAAAGCCAACGAAGTAAGCTTCTGAAGGATAATCACTTCAGGTCTATGTATAAAAACACACAGCATAAACAAAGATAAAGGGAGAGTCTAGCACTCTAGTGACTATTGATAATAAGACTTAGATTGATCGTTACCCATATGGACAGGAGAAAAACAGCATGATCTCTTGCGCTAATTGTTATGATGCCCTTATAACCAAAACAAACAAAAAGTAAGCTAATGGAGGATAAGCCAAGTATGGAGCCACGAAGTAAGCTCCTTGACTGAGCATAATGCCACGAAACGCAAGTGTACAGGTAGAAGAGCAATTTCCATATGATGCTAAACTAAAAGGTCACTTCAGGTTCAGGGATACCTTTTGCTTGAGGAGCTGAATACACCGAGTGGTCAATGGCGGGAACTAAGGGGTTGGCCAGCAGGGGCCGGGCCCCCCCTAAAACTTGGCGTCCGTGCTCATATAGGTGCTACATATGTATACATGCAGCCGGTATGTGACAAGAAGCTGGCAAGTTTTTCTGCTGAACTTGCAAGTATACGTCCATGTATGCGTGTAATTAATCTGAAGGGAAGAAGCTAGTAGAAAGCATGTGCACATCCATGTATGCACGATTGCACGAAGTGTGTTCATGACATGCAAATAGAAGAAGCTCAGCCATATAGTAGCACCTAAACTAGTTATAGATTGAGTTTGCAGTTTATTAGTAAAAACATTGAAAAACTATTAATATGTATACGCTTGTTGTATAGATTTATCATATTCATGAGGTGTCACCGTGTTATCCCCCTTCCCCTAACCAAATGTTCTAGCTCCACCACTGCGAGTGGTTGTATGTGGACTTGAATTAGAGCACTTTTTGCATTTTTGTTCATCAAACAAAATTGGTTTTAAGTCCTCTGTTCAAAATTATCTTGTCTATGAGGGGAATACAGGAATTGAAAAAGAAATTCAGTACATGCTCAAGGGCAAAGAAAACAAACATCTTATATTCTTTATGTGTTACAGAAATACACGTCCACTGTCCTGGGACGAAATTGAATCCAGTTCATCTTCTCTTTGGTATAATACATTGTCCCAATATTTGCATCTTACTGATAAATATTTTCATCCAGAATTCACAACCGGAAATCAGCTAGAGCAGTCTTCTGCTTGCCATCCAAGCCAACGGAGTAATAACGTGCAACATACTCTCTGAGAAGTGTTCCCTTGCACAAAGGTGGGTTCTCCTCGGACAGTAGCTCCTTGATTGGGCCGTACATTCTTGTTGAAGCGGGATGGAAATGAGTGCTGAAAAAGCACGTGATCAACTCTGGGTTCAGCATTCTTGGCTACTACTCTATGCTCGACACTGATGAATTTGTCGTTAGAGATCAACTGAAAAATGCCAATTAATTCAATTGAGAAAAATCAGTCAAAACACACTCAAAATGTATTCAAGTACTACGTGTGTGCTCAATTGATGCCTGCTGGGTGATCTCATCATCTTACCTGCAGGAGATCAGCTATGTTGATAATGACTGCTCCAGGCGTCGGTGTAACGTCGACCCACTGGTCATCATGGAGGATCTGGAGGCCGCCAACTCCGTCCTGCGGTAGTATAGTCAGGAAGCCGGAGTCTGAATGCCGGCTTGTCCCAATGGCGAGTTCAGGCTGGGGACATGGAGGGTAGTAGTGCCCAAGTATGATCTGTCCCTGGTTGCATTCTATGTCTGTCAAGTAGCTCGGTTTGAGCCCAAGGGATTTGGAGAGCAACTCGAATAACCTGTCCCCCAAATCCTTCACTTGTTTGGTGTATTCAAATAGTGCATCTCTGCAAAGTTGTACTAATTTTGCTTAAAAGGTCTGCCATCTCTTCCATTGTACTAATAATCAGCAACTCTTCTATGCTCATTCCAAAAACAAAAACAAAAAAAAAAACTAAATTAAAGTGTCTTTAAATTTAATTAACCATGTACAAAAGCATATTAATAATTAGTTGTCATAAGATTTATTTTCATAGTACAATTTATATTGTGGCTAGCATGAGCAATAGATGCATGTGTGCTTAATCTTAAACTGCTACAAAACTAAGACCCACCAGCCTATTTCTCTAACCTATCCTTACGCCACATCATCCGCTTGCCTCATCTGCTAATCCTCGTCAATGTCCTATCTATGAAGCCTCCGACACCATCAAGTATTGCGCCTTCACATGCCACCGTCAAATCCTGTCCTTTCAACTAGAAGACCCACTAGTCTATTTCTCTAGCCTATCCTTACGGCACATCATCCGCTTACCTCATCTGCTAATCCTCATCAATGTCCTATCTACAAAGTCTCCACCGCCATCATCAAAAGTATTGCGCCTTCACATATGCCACCGTCAAATCATGTCCTTTCAACTGGCCACTAGCGCGTCTCTTCGCTTTGCATACGACCGTCAATTCCAGTCATGTCAACTGGCCAGTCATGACATGCGCCAAAACTATTTATATCCGGCATCGAGCCGTGTCATCATACGTCCAAGCCAACCAGGATCGGGAGCAAGAGTCAGAGTGGCTGCTCCGAAGAGTGGAGCCGCACCACCATCGTGATCGGGATGCAGCCTAGACCGGACACGCCGGTAGAGGAGAGCATGCTCATGCTGGGCGTCTGGCTTCGGCATCAGGGACTGCATCCCGTGACGGCCGTGGGTCAGCGTCGTCGACGGCGTTCCAAAGCATCAATCAGATCCTTCGTGGACAAAGCCGCCGATAGGTAGATGTGTTCCCTGGTGGCTGGGTAGTGTTCCCTCCCTCAACGAGGTGTGATAAGTTCACAGTGATGGTTTGATCACATTAGCCCGTTTGTTTTCCAATATTTTATATCCTCTTCATTCATCAAATCGTCAACAAAACTATCACTAAATTCCTATAGCAACACGCAGGGAATCCACACAACGATCCACGTGTATCAATGTGTTGTTTTCATGTGACCAAATTAAAACTACATTTAAAGTTTCTAAATTATAAGTTATAACCCGTTTGGTTTCTTATCAAAACCAAAGAGTGAAGCGGACTGGAGTATATTGAGGGAGATTTTAACTTGAGGATTGATTTCCCCTTAATCCTTCTCAATCCCCTTGACTTTAAGATCAAACGAACCGGCCCTTAATTTGCTTGCAAATCAAAGCGAAATGTTCCCAGCATGCTAGTTTATTACCCATTTCACTCCTACTGTCAACAATTTTATTAAATGTTTGCTCCTAACGATATGTTAAAGCTATAGGTGATTGACAAATCGCAACCCAGCCTTGACTAGACACCGCCGGCAGCGAATCTCTGAGACAGCAGTACAGATCTCCGGTAAACTATGGAGAGCGCAGTACAGGCAGACTATGTATAGGGAGAGGATGCGTACCGGCAGATCTCCGGCAGGTCGGAGGCGGCGGGAGGGTCCGGTGCCATGCGCAGGTAGAGCGTGTCTCGCCAGTTGGCCACAGGCGCCTGATACAGATCGAAGTTGCAGTGGTACTTGACCGCCTTCCCGGGCTCCCGTGAGTAGAGCCGGGCCTCGTCGCTGCCCTCCCCGCCGTCGGCCTCGTGGAACGCCCGCATCGCCGCCACCGCTGCTGACATCACCTCCTCGGGCACCCCGTGGTCCGTGACCTGGAAGAAGCCCCAATCCGCCGCCGCCCCGCGGACGGCGTCCACCACGGCTGCGCGGTCGCCGCTGAGATCGATCACCGGGACGGTCGCCGCCGGCGCCGCTGGCAACTGTTCATGGTGGAGTAGCTCCTCCTGATAGGGGACGCGGAAGATGCGAGGCACCTGCTTCGCGCCAGACGCGACAAGGCCGCGGACGCCGGCGAGGGTGGCGTCCAGCGCGCGGAGCTCGTCGGTGCGGTCCAAGCCGGCGGCGACGGACATGATGACGTTGTCGTGGGGCGTCGTCGTCTGCTGCAGCTAGTGATGATCCTGGAGGAAGGAGCCGGGTGGCTGTGTGCGTCTTATTTTTGAACACAAAGGAGCGAGTCTTCCTCCTCGGCGGCAACTGGGCTCCGCTGCTGGTCCGCTTCCTTCAAGGATCGAGTGGCACACGCGACCCCGCTGCTTCACGCTCCGCCGCAGGAAGCAGGCACCGCTGCCGTCGCGCAGCTGCCGCAGGGAAAACCACCGCCGCAGAAGGACGCCGCTGCCAACAACTTCGGGTGCAGCCGGCGGTGGAGAGTGTGCGCCGCGCCGCCACGGCCTCTCTTGTCTCGTCGTATTTTGGTGCGAGCGAACGAAGGCGTCAGGCTCGCAGTGACTAGTGAGTACAGGGAGAGGAAGGATAAGGCAAAGGGCATATTCGTCATTTCAGTGTCTACGCTAGAATAAGAGCAAGGGTTTAGGGCCTTCTGTTGCGTTACTTTCAAATTATAGTTTATTTTGACTCTTTTAGTAACGTACTTCCCTAAAATTTATAATATCTTTTTAATAAAGAAAAAAATAATTGCGTTAGCATGTGACAAAAGCCACATTTCAACAATGTCTCGTGGCGGTGACTACGAGCGGAAGACGCCACCTGACCTAGAGCCGCCGTCACCGTCCAACAGCCGCTGCCGCCGGTCTCTCTCGTTCTCCATCATTGGTCCCCCTCCCTTCTCCTCCGACGTCATGTCGGGGGCTGAAGGGAGTGGGGATCCATTGTTTTTAATAAGTTTTTCCTATTAGTGTTTCTCCATTCTAAATTATTTGGTAATGGTGATTTATCTTCTCTTTCTCCTCTCCGGTGACGGTGAAGGGGAAGTTTGAAATCGTCTTCTCCATGACGCATCCGTTGAAGATGAGGGCGACAACTTCGGTGTCAGCATCTTCATCGACGTGACGGCATGGAGACTTTTATTTTCGGACGGCGGCATCAAGGCGGAGATGATGTCGCCGCCATAGAATAATTTTCTTCGGTCTCTTCTCTGTTTTATTGTAGTTAAATCTGGCCACAATGAAGGACTAGGGGGAACAATTTCAGACCAGTCTTCCTCAATCTTCGGTGACAGAAAGAAGAAAAAGGAAGACACCAGAAAGAAGAAGAAGATCCTCAATTCTGCCAACATGAATGTTGGCTGTCGTTCGTTGGGCATCTGTTCTCAGGCCGTCGTTCATTGCCAAGTGTTTGTCTATGCGGTCATCCATACTGCAAAGTATCTAACATGTTTGGTATTGAGTTATGTTTTTCACAGCGTGGGTACTTTATTGTAATTTGGAGTGCTCGTAATATTTTGATATACCTATATATCATATAATATAATTCTTCTTTTGTCGTAAAAAAATATCTCGTGGCAGTATTTTGCTTTATGCTAATTTGATTATTTTTACTGATTTATTAGTAGTGCGTCAGAAGGAGACTCAACAACAGCCACTCTTCCGGATGCAGCATTCGTCTTCATATTTTTTATACTCAATCAACATAAGCTTTGCCATGTACATGTGGGTCTCAATTATGGCCTTTAAGCTTGCTTTGGAGACTAGACATAGAGTAAGGAGTTAAACGGGTGGTTGGTTTCTATAGTTAACCTGTAAATTTTATATTCACTTTTAGTCACCCCTTGGAACCTAAATTACTTGAGTCACTTCAGTGGAGGGTTTTTTCTGGCATTTTATATGGATTAAAAGTGACTAAACTTTAGTCAATAAACTTTAGAAACCTCAAACCAAACACATCCTAATATGTATGAACGATAGGAAGAGTGGAACAGAACACAGTCATCTTCATCCTTTGTTCAATACCTTTGTGTCTAGTCTTCTCGCTGCCTCTCTTCGACTCCTTGCCAATAACTATCTTAGCCCCCTCTAATGCTCTAGAAATTATATCTTTGAACTATTAGTTGTTCCTATTATTATCAATTAAGGATCTAGAACCGTGATAATTTGTATCAAGAGACTTCATCAACTTGGAAGTGGTTAGATTAATTAGGCCACCTATACTAACACTTGATCTAAGCTTAGCAGCTTTAGTACTTAGTAAAGTATGCATGCCTCTTGTCATCTCAATGTTCTAGGGGCATGTAATCTTTTTATGGCGAGGTGCTTAGCTTGTATCAAAAGGAATGATGCACAACCAGGTTTGAGCTAGAAGCTCAATAGCGCGTACGATAGGTGTGGTCTAGGAGAGGCTATCTCCAAGACCCACTTGTATGTGGGAAGGCCAGGGGCTATCCATAGAGTTACGTAACTGAGAATTTGGCCATTGCAAGAGGCTATACCAAGGATTAGGGGGGAAGCGTGAGTTTTGGATACCTCTTTAAAAAATATCAGTGGCATCAATCGAGGTTTTGCATTCTCTACCCTTAAACTTCTACATTTACTTTATATATATTATGTGGTGTGCTCAAATGGGATTTTGCATTCTGCATTCTTTTTCTATATTTAGACGTGGTGTAGATGTGTAGGTATATAACAAAAGCTATGAATCGAGACAAGCCGAAACATCTTTATAATTTAGAATGGAGGAAGTATAGTGCTTGCTAGCTAGCTGATAGGATTGGAACGTAGATTGTATAACTCTTTTGCGATAAAGATAGCAAAATACCTAGCAAAACCTTAGTGCGTGTAGATTACTTGTTTCATAGATTTTGACTAGGTGGAAATTAGAGGCCTTAATTTATAGTAGAATTTTACAACGTCTAATTCATCACTCTCTTAGGCGTCATGGTCCATATACAGAGGGCCTTTTCTTGCGTGCATCACGTGACTTATTTGGTGGCCTTGCAAACCATCTCCATAGAATCTCTAGTGCTCTGGTAGTTGGTTCTTCAGTGATCACTGGAGTTTTTTCGTGAATACATGACAATCCGACCAATGTGTTTGTGCATTGACCCTTTTATCCGGTGCTGGCTTCCGGTACCACTAGACTTACCACTACTTGTGTCTAGGGCAGTGTCGGGTACCTGGACAAGGGGTACCTAAAACCCATGAACGATAGAAATAATCCCGATCAAGAACACACAAACCTACGTAAAAACCCAACATCTACGCCAAAGTACAAGGCTAGCCCACGAACGGGATATACCAAGCCGAAATAGTCACCCGCTTGACGGGATCCTCGAATGACGGAAGTCCGCCCAAACGGACGATACTCCCCCTCCACCCCCCCCATCGACTGCAGCACCAGCCGACTCAGCTACTCCCTGTACAGGATCCAGAGCATTTATTGCTTACACCCACTCCTACCTAACTATATGGCTACATCAGTGTTACAGTAAACCAGTACAAAGGATCAAATCCTCATTTTACCGCCCATCCCAAAAAAATGGTGGCTCGTACTACCACTATTGCGCCATACCGAGCACTGTGCCTGACACTCGAGTTGTCTGCATCCGTACCATATTTCCCGGAGCTCGGTCTCGTCTGCAGGGCCTCGACCCCCTTGTGATACCCCTCGACCTGGTCTTCGGTGCCTCCAGTCAACACTCCAACAACTTCCGCACGTCTCTACAGGGATCAACACATCCGTCACAGGGACGCGGGTCTTTCATCTCCCATCGCCTACATCGCCGTAACGCACCCGAAGGACGGAGGCCATGCCCGGCACACGCCTCTACAGTAACTACGACATGATCGGCGTCACCCCTCGACGTCATCGCTTATGATAGCCCTACACAGGATGACACCCTTAGGGCTTTCTGCACACCTGGGCCTCCCCTTGGCTTGTAAAAGGGGACGCCAGGGGCTAGCTTTAGGGAGGATGATCACAACAACAATATGCATTTGACACAACACCATTTCTACGCTCAAGGCATAGGGCTAGCAACTCCAGACTTAGGCCTCACACCCCATATTACTCTTCTTCACTTGTAATACCCGCTGTACAAAGCACTTCGGTGCAAGAAAATACAACACCTCTCTCCTCCGCTAGATGTAGGGTCTTCTCTTGCTCGAACTAGGAAAAAAATCGTTTGTTCTTCTTGCACAACCATCTGGATTAGGGCGCACACAGCGTTATACTCATTGGGTTCCTGTCCATGGGACAAAACACCGACAGTTGGCGCGCTAGGTAGGGCGGTGCTGCGTGTCACAATTGACTTCCTGTCACCCTCCAGATGGCAGACTCCGTTCCACCGCTTCCATTTGCCACGGTGATCTGGTTTGGGAGCCTGGAGTTCAAGTCGCTCGGCCGCGGCCTTGACATGATCCTACTCCTGCCCAGGGACCAGGGCAACATTGACCATGAGGTCTCTCGGTCAACGGGGCTTGCATGTCAGTCTCGCTGTTCTTGCCGTGCGTCCGCAGCCAAGAGACGTCGTGATCTGCGCAAGCACCGCCGACTCCTTGCAGGCGGGGCGGCGCCTAGTACGGCTACCTCACTTCTGACCAGCGATGTGGGTCTCCTCCCTGAGGGCCTGTCTGACCTATGTTTGGATGCAGAGGGTGGGCTAGAGGGGCAGCGTGATGACCCATCGTTTGCCTTCGTGATACGCCCGCCGAAGGGGCCAAACGTGACTCTCCCGGCAGGTGCGACTCCGAAGCTTCCCCACATGTTCCCCTTCGGGCTGCATAACACCGCTAAGACGTACTTCTCCTCGGTTAACACCAACTTGAATGCGTACGAGGACCTTCCGGGACACCTCCTGCACGCTACCATGGACCTGGTGATGACTCTGCCAGCATCAGAGTACCCGGAGTCTTCAGAGACCCCAGGTCCAAAGTCCTATAAGCTCGGTATGCTCCGACGCCAGCTGGAGGAGGAGCGACACAGCAAGGGATACTTCCCCAATAACTACTTTAGCTACCACGACTCTGACTCCGCCGATGACAGCTACGACCCAACCCGGGAGTGCTTCCATATCGACAGGGCCATCGCGTCGTGCGATGACACCAATGACGTCGCAGCAGCGGCGGCAGCGTGGGGGCCAATGTCACGCCGGATCAAGAGGCACATCTGGCGGTGCCTAATGATGTGCAACTACCCCAGGATGGCCAGGACGCTCAGCTCGTGCAAGTCCAGGAGATGCGGGCCAAGCTTGACGAAGTCCAGGAACGCCTGTGCCAGCTCGAGCACACCCTCGAGCAAGAGCGCGGGCGCGCACGCGGCGGAGGAGCTCGAGCTAGGGCTCGAGACATCAACAGGAAGATCATCGAGGAAGGGGCAAACGAGCACCCCGTCTTCAATCGTGCCAGCCAGAACATTGTCGCTGCCACCATGCTCCTCCGCTCGAACCCTGAAGCCCATCGAATCCGAGAAGCGATTTGGGGCCTCCTCGAGACCACAGCCTCGCAACAGGCCGAGAGCTCGGCCTCGAGACATCGAGGGGCGGCCTCGAAATGACCCGCTGAACCCTCCCGGTATGAGAGGGAGGGCTCGGTCCACCAGGAGCCTGCGCCTCAGGTGAGGAGGGCGATCTCGGCTCAAGACCGCCTCATCAACAACCGTGAGCCTCGGGACGCACGCCATGACATCAACGACAACTGCAGGCACAAGTACGGTGATGACAAGGCTCGAGGCTACAGCATGCACTGGGGCGGGCGCTACGATAGCGGAGGACCGTGCTCGGTCCCTAGAGCCCCTGGGCCCATGTGTCTTTAGCTGAGAGATCCACAGGACCAAGCTGACGAACCGCTTTTGACCGCCGATGACCTCACCAAGTACAACGAGGAGACGAAGCCCGAGCTCTGGCTTGCCAACTTTAGACTGGCATGCCAGGTTGGTGGGGCTTGCAACGACAAGGTCATTATTCACCAGCTTCCCCTGTTCCTGTCGGACACGGCTTGGTGGTGGCTCGAGGACCTTCCCCCAACCAGATCCATGACTGGAGCGACCTTGTGAGGGTGTTCGAGGACAACTTCAAGGGAACCTACTTGAGCCTAGGCAACAAGTGGGACCTCCGAAACTACAACCTGAAGCCAAAGGAGTCTCTCCGCATTTTCGCTCGATGCTTCTCCAACCAACGTACCGAGATCCCCCACATCTCCGATGAAGACGTCATCCAGGCGTTCATTGCCGGGAACACATGCAGGGAGCTAGTCCATGAGTTGGGGTGCAACACCCCCAAGACCGCCAATGAGCTGATGGACATCATCGCCAGCTATGCCGCGGGTGAGGAAGCCGTTGGCGCATTCTTCGACGGCGACCAAGGCAAGAGGAAGGCCAAGGAGGGTGATCTTGAGAGCTCGAACCAGGCTACCAAGAAGAAGAACAACAACAAGAAGAAGAACCAGCGAGGCAAGCGCGAGGCCATGGCCGATGACCTTGTTGCCGCCGCCGAGTGCAAGAAGCCTCGAGGTCCCCCGGAGAAGGGCCTCTTCGATGAGATGCTGAAAAAGCCATGCCCCTATTACAAGGGGCCCGCCAACCACAACCTCAAGGACTGACGGTTGCTAAAGAAGTACTTTGAGGGCTTAGGGCTCAAGAAGGACGATGAGAAGGAGGGCCTGGAGGACAAGGACGGCAATAAGGACGAGGAGTTCCTTCACGTTCGAGATTGCTTCATGATCTATGAGGGGCCCTCGACTCGTCTCACCCCTCGACAGTGCAAGCGTGAGCATGCGAGGTCTTTACCGTGTGGCTCTCGACCCCCCTCTTCTTTGACTGGTCCGAGACAGCTATCATGTTTGACCGTGGTGACCACCCGGAGCACGTTCCCAACCGGGGGTGTACCCGCTCATCGTCGACCCCATCATCGCCAACATGCGCCTCACCAAGGTGCTCATGGATGGAGGCAGCAGCCTCAACATCATCTACGCCGAGACCCTCGATCTCCTCGAGATCCCCGGCTCTCAGCTTCAACCCAGTGCAGGGGTTTCCATGGAGTAGTGCCGGGACACCGCACAATGCCAATTGTTCACATCAACTTGCCTGTCTACTTTGGCACCCCGCAGACTTCAGGAAGGAGACCCACACCTTCGAGATGGTTGGGTTTCATGGAACCTACCACGCCATCCTGGGGCTCCCCTACTATGCTAAGTTCATGGCGGTCTCGAACTACACCTACCTCAAGCTTAAGATGCCAGGCCCAAAAGGCGTCATCACCATTGGGCCATCGCACGAGCACGCCTACGAGTGTGACATTGAGTGCATCGAGAACGGGGAGGCTGTCTTGGAGTCACTAACCCTCACTGCAACCCTCGACGACTTCGTCAAGGAGATGCCCGACCCCAAGCACCACACCGACAACTTTGAGCCTGCGGAAGACACCAAGTCTGTGCTCCTCAACCCCAGCAGCTCCGATGGGAAGGCGATGAAGATCAGCATCGCCCTCAACCCAAAATAGGAAGCAGTGCTCATTGACTTTCTCCGCGCAAATGCTAACATTTTTGCGTGGAGTCCTTAGGATATGCCAGGCATACCGAGGGAAGTCGTCAAGCACGCCTTGGAGATCCGGGTTGGCTCCAAACCGATGAAGCAATGCTTGCGGCACTTCGATGAGGAAAAGCACGAGGTCATCGGGAAGGAGCTTCATAAGCTTCTAGAGGCCAGTTCATCAAGGAGGTTCATCCCAGAGTGGTTAGCTAATCCTGTATTAGTTAAGAAAAAGAGTGGGAGTTGGAGGACGTGTGTAGACTATACTAGTTTGAATAAAGCATGTCCAAAAGTTCCCTTTCCTTTAACTCGAATCGATCAAATTGTTGATTCCACTGCGGGATGTGAAACTCTTCCTTTTCTCGCCGCCTACTCTGTTTATCACCAAATCAAAACGAAGGAGTCTGACCAGCTCACGACTTCTTTCATTACCCCCTTCGGCATGTACTGTTACATTACTATGCCCTTCGATCTTTGAAACACCGGGGCAACGTATCAACGATGTATGAAGCACGTGTTCAGAGAACACATCGGGACGACCGTCGAGGCCTACATCAATGACACAGTAGTCAAATCCAAGAAGACTAGCAACCTCATCGAGGACCTCAAGATCGCTTTCGGGTGTCTCAAGGCAAACAACATCAAGCTCAATCCCAAAAATATGTCTTTGGTGTACCTCGAGGCATGCTCCTGGGATTCATTGTCTCCGAGCATGGCATCAGGGCCATCTAGAGAAGGGGTCAGCCATTACCAAGATGGGACCAATCCATGATCTAAAGGGTGTACAGAAGGTCATGGGCTGCCTCGCAGCCCTCAGCCGCTTCATCTCCTGCCTCGAAGAAAAAGCGCTGCCTCTGTATCGTCTCCTAAAGAAATCTGAGCACTTCTCGTGGAACGTTGAAGTGGAGGAGGTCCTCCCTAATCTCAAAGCTATGCTATCCAACCCTCTCATCCTCGTACCCAGATCCAAAAGTTGTTGTACGCCATCATGCTCACGTGGCGCTAGCTCCAACACTACTTCCTTGGCCATCTGGTGACCATGGTCTCTTCTTTACCCCTCGGGGAGATAGTCCAAAACCAGGAGGCCTCGGGGAGAATTGCCAAGTGGGCGGTCGAGCTCATGGGGGAGACCCTGACCTTTGCACCACGCAAGGCCATCAAGTCCCAGGTATTAGCAGATTTTATTGCAGAATGGACCAACACTCAGCTACCTCCTGCTCAGATCCAGGCGGAGTTGTGGACAATGTACTTTGATGGGTCCCTGATGACGACAGGAGCAGGCACAGGCCTGCTCTTCATTTCACCCCTTGGAGTTCACATGCGCTACGTGATCAGGCTCCACTTCCCCACATCCAACAATGTTGCTGAGTATGAGGCCCTTGTCAATGGGCTCCGCATCGCTATCGAGGTCAGGATCCGGCGCCTCGATGTCCGAGGAGATTCACAGCTCGTAATCGAACAAGTTATGAAGGCCTCAAGCTGCCACGAGCCCAAGATAGAGGCCTACTACAAAGAAGTTCAGAAGCTAGAGGACAAGTTCCACGGCCTCAAACTCAACCACATCGCTCGAAGGTACAATGAGGCCATGGATGAATTGGCAAAGATCGCCTCTACTCGAGGCACCATCCCACTCGACGTCTACTTGAGAGATCTATACGAACACTCTGTCGATTCATAATAGAAGAAGGAGTCGCGATGCAGGCAGTCGACCCCCTTCCTCGACTGAGACCCCTTCGACCGGAATTAAGGTCATGGAGATCAACGGGTCATCCCGAGCCAGACAGGCGTGCTCCCTTCCTCGATTACCTTATTCAAAGGGAGCTCTCGGAAGACCGGACCAAAGTCCGGCGGATCGCTCGATGGGTCAAGACCTACGTCCTTTATGGCTATGACAAGGAGCTTTATCGACGCAGCCCCTCAGGCATCCTACAACGCTGCATCACCACCGAGGAGGGAAGAAAGCTGCTCCAAGACCTACACTCAGGGGCTTGCGGCCGTCACGCGGCACCACGTACTCTCGTTAAAAATGCATTCCGGCAGAGGTTTTACTAGCCAACCGTGGTCTCCGACGCTATCAAGCTCATGCATTTTTGCGAGGGGTGCTAGTTCTATGCGAAGCAGACGCATCTACCGGCCCACGCACTGCAGACCATCCCTATCACATGTCCATTCGTCGTATGGGGACTCGACCAGGTCGGACCACTCAAGAAGACAACCTGGGGCTTCACCCACTTGCTTGTCGTCGTTGATAAGTTCTCTAAGTGGATCGAGGCTCGCCCCATCACCAATATCAGGTCCAAACAAACGGTCTGATTCCTCACCGACATCATTCATCGATTTGGGGTCCCCAACATCATCATCACGGACAGTGACACACAATTCACCGGCAAAAAGTTTCTGGATTTCTACGATGACCATCACATTCACATGGCTTGGTCCACCGTCACTCATCCAAAGATGAACGGCCAGGTGGAGCATGCCATGGCATGATCCTACAAGGTCTCAAGCCAAGAATTTTCAATCAGCTAAACAAGCACGACAAAAAGTGGGCCGCCGAGCTACCCTCGGTCCTCTGGAGCCTAAGAACTACCCCGAGTCGAGCCACGGGCCTCACCCCTTTCTTCTTGGTCTACGAGTCTGAGGCCATCCTCCCAACCAACCTCGAGTATGGGTCCTCAAGGCTCAAAGCTTACAATGAACAAAGCAACGACACGACACGAGAAAACACCCTCGACCAGCTCGAGGAGGCTCGAGATGTGGTGCTCCTACACTCTGCAAGATACCAGCAGAGCCTTCAGTGCTACCACAACAAGCATGTACGCAATTGAGACCTCCACATCGACGACCCCGTTCTCAGTCAACGGTAGAGCAACCAAGGGCGCCACAAGCTGACTTCACCGTGGGAGGGACCCTACATCGTGGCAGAGGTGTTGAAGCCGAGAACCAACAAGCTAGCCAACAGCAAGGGTGAAGTGTTTGTCAATGCATGGAACATCGAACAGCTACATCGCTTTTACCCTTAGGGCCTCGAGGCCTTGTACATACTTGTATCCCATGGCATGAATGAATAAAATGTACCTTCAATTTTAGTATGATTTTTATTCACAATTTTACGGTAGCCTCGACCCTGCTTCATCTGGGTCGAGCCTCCCTCGGGGGCTACAAGAGGGGGGACCCCCTAAGTTCCCAAAAAAACTCGCATGTTTTTCAAAACTCGACGTTCCTCTTTCCTTTTATGCCACAATACATGATATCATGTAGTCAAAAAATGCCTCGAGCGCCCCAGGGGTCGAGGACTGTTGAGCCGCGAGATCGCCTACACCTCTGCGCTATGGCACCTCCACTCACTCCCCCTTTGAGGGGCATAACCATGCATCAAAAACTTCATGAAAAAACATAAATCAAGCAAACAAGAAATAAGAGACACAACCTTAAAACATCCAAAGCATTTCACCGCGATGCATATTGTCTTAAGGCCCCTGGGGCCACACCATCACAGGTAACAAAATACTAACTATTACATGGGCCTTCTTGCCCAGATATGGCTCATAGGCCCTCGTCTGCATCGATGTCAAGAGGGACGACTTCGGGCTCAAAAAGCTTCACCAACTCGCCACCAGGGATTTCAACCGCCTCGACCAAGCCCAGATGCGTTTTGTGATTCTTGACCTTTGACTTGTTGGGATCAGAGACAAAGCCATGGGAGACAACCTCCATGTCATACATATACCCCGACCGGACAACAGCCAGCGCCCTTTTGAGACCGTGATGGAGCGCGCCGTGAACATGTTCTTGCATGACACGGCCAAGGGCGTACATCCACCGAAGGTAGGAAGTCCTAGGCACGTCACCCTCGACCTCCGCCTCGGGCTCGACCTGCAAGCCATCATAGACCGAGGTAATGGCATCCCGGAGCTTCTCGTTCAACTGTGCCTCAGCCCAGTAAAGGTCCTGGAGTGTCTTGGCACACTTCTGGGCCTCGAGCTTCTGTTCATTGAGATCTAAAATGAAGAAACCAAGTCAGCTGTGATGAACAAGGCACCCAAGCCAAGAAGTAAAAACAAAAAAGGAAAACTCACCATTCAAGTGGGTCTCCAAGGCCACGAACTCGTCCCGCTGGGTGGCGATCTTCTTGCTGGCCTCCGCCAAGGCGTCGACCGCATCCTTCTTCTCCACCCGCAGCTCCTCGATCACCTTGTCGGTGCTCTTAAGAGCCTCCTTCTATTGAAGGGTCCCCTTCAACATGGTGACCTCGATGGTCAAGGCCTCAACGTGAAGGTTCACCTTCCCAATCATGAAGTTGAGGGAGTCGCGCTGGCGGGAAGCTTCGGCGAAGCACCCCTCGAGCTCCTCGATGCGGGTGCGGATATCTGGAGCTCCGCTCGAGCGTCTTAACATGCTTTTCTGCCAGAATGAGGTCCTTGGAGGTCTTCTATGCCTCCTCTCAGCCTTGGTAGCATCGTCCTTGGCTCGGGCCTCCTCCTCCTTGGCCTGGGTCACCTCCCCTCGAGCCCTGGTGGCATCCTCCTGGGCCCGGGTTGCTTCCTCCGTGGCTTTGGCCGTGTCCTCCTTCGCCTTCGCTGCCTTAGCTTGAGCTGCTTTGAGCTCCGCTCGAAGCACAGGGACCTGCTCCCATCCACCATTTGTCATGCAGATAAATTGTGACTTGGTCTGGGAGCGTCCTCTCAAATCCTGGAAACAAGAAACATGAGCTGGAGTCAGGCATGAGATAGAAATCGACCCAACCTCAAAATCACAGAAGAAGACCATTTACCTGGAAGGCCTTAAGCAGGTCGTCAGTAGCAATGTCGACAGCCGTTCGTAAGGAATGTTGCATCCAGGCTCGAAACTCCTCGACATGCTCCTAGCCCTTGACCTCCGAAGGGTCGTTCATCTCAAATAGGAGCTCATCAGGGTTTAGCGGTCCTAAAGATGGAGAACCTCCTGGCCCCAGTGAGGAAGCTCCCTCGTCGTCCATTTGCGCACGGCCATCGTGATGCTGTCCACTAGCTCAGCCAGGCCACCGGCACGATGTACCCGTACGGCCAGAGTAGGGAACGTTGACACCCCCTCAACCCCCGACAACTCAACATCCTTATCCTTTCGCTTCCCTTGATCGGCGGGGGAATCAGAGGAGGGAACGACTTCCGAGCTAGGGCCATACAAGAACCCTCGGGTGGCCGACGCCCCAACTTCCGGCGAGCAAAGAAGCAGCACCATCGCAACCTTCCTGCCTCTGGCGGAACCGCCTGTGGGATCGGATGCCCGACCATCCTCCCCACCTCCGACAGGACATCCTCGGTCGCCAACTCTTTCGGTTGGCTCAAAACAAGCAGCTCCAGCTGCCCGTCTTCCTGCCCTACATTCAGCGAGACCTCCACCATCACCTCCTACCACTACTGCTGCGGCGGGCTCAAGACCACCACCTCCTCCTGCCTCTTCTGCTGCGGTGGGTTCAAGGTCGTCGGCTCCTCCGGCTACTGCGGTGGCGCGCTCGAGGATGACAGCTCCCCCTACTGCTGCTGCTCCTTCTATTGTTGTAGCTACGGTTGGCCTCAAGCCTGCACCTTATCTTGCTGCTGCTTCAACCGCTCCTCCCACTGTCACAGCCTCTGCGGCCATGGCTCCCACAGGTACTCTTGTCGCTGAGGGAGCTCCGTTCCTAGCTCTCAGGGGCAATCCACCACACCCTCCATGTCGCGAGTGGAGGATTCGGCCCCTTCATCCTCAACGACCACCGGGACTACCTTCGACAACCCTGGCATGAGACCGCCAGCGGCGTCCTCGAGCTCGGCAGTACCAAGGGGTGCCTCGACCCGCTCCCATCTTGGACGGTGTCACCGCCGGCCACGGCCCCCAGGGAGCTCGAACCCACAATAGAGACAGTGCCCAGCTATTTGCCTTGAGCCATGGTGGCCTGGGCGTCTGTGAGCCAGGCAGCCTCCGCCGTCGATTAGGGGCCCGAGGCGGCAACTCCTTCTGACGCCGCCATCATCGCGGCGACCTCGGCCTTCAGCCGCTTGGCGGGCGTGGGGGTGGCCTCCTTCGTTGGACGCTTGAGCCTGAACATGCAAAGAGAAAAATGCTAAGCACCCTGAAAACAGCAGAGGGAGAAAATAAAGATGCAAGGTATGAAAACTTACCCCACCAGGATGATAGGTGCCCTTGCATGCACCTTCGATGTGCTTGGGGGCCTCTGAGCCCCCTCTTGACGGGCCCTTACCGGGTTCGAAGCCGCCCGGAGCCGTGGCCTGCGACGTTCCCGGTGCCCTCTCCTCCTCCGAGGCCATTTGACCTTGAGACCTTGCGCCAAGCATCGAGGGACCTGGTGCGAGGTGGCGGCGTGCTGGACTTGCCCCTCGACGAGGTCGGTGGCATCCTCCTACGCGTGCGTCGTGATGCCAACCCCTCCTAGGCCGAGGAACTGGCAGTCCTCCTCTCCTGGGGCTGCTCTGGGGCCCTCGCCACTCGACCCTTGATGGATACTGAGGCCGCACCCGATGACGATCCCTCCTCAATCCCCTCCTCAATCCACTGGCGGCGATTCCCCGACGTGGCACCAAATTGGCCTCCATCTTCACCTTCTCCAACCCGTGCGGAGCAGCTCGGAGCTCCAGAGGGCTCCTCGTAGCTAGCGAGGGCTTGGCGGGGCGCGCGCGGTGAGTTTGCCACAGCGACGCTCCGGCGGCCAAGTGCCGTGCCGACCGGGGCTGCCAAGTTGTGTGGCCCCATTGTGGTCATTGCCAGGCCTCAAGAGGTTGCCAGACAAGCGTTCTAGGGCTAGGCGAACACATTGGTCGAGTCAATGGGAGGAAAGGAGGACTACAGAGCGGGAACACAGCCGAAGCTCTAGGCGGTGCCATGGGTGGCACGAGCGAGCTCACCTTGGTGTGGCGCTTGCTGGTCACTCAATGTCGAGGAGGCAGAGCAGCAACTCGGTGCGGGGGAGTGGAGCGGTGCTGCAGGGGTCCCTCTTCTTCCTGTGCATGAACGGCGACGACGATGAACGGCCTCGGCTCCTCTACTCCTGCGCGCCGGGGTTCTCCTTCTCTGCCTCCTATTCCCTCTCCCTCTTTTCCCCACTTCTTCTCCTTGGACAGCAAAAGGGCGAGCGAGGCGACCGACAAAGGTGGCTGAGGGCTCGAGAAACCCTAACGGCCGGGGCTGCCCCTTTTATAGCGCGGCGGCGGCCGACCGCAGCTTGACGAACGGCGCCGATGGGAGATGCCCATCGGGCAGCCAAAGGTGAGCGCGCTCTAGGGTTAGGGTTTTGGGTGAGGCATGGCCAGGCGGGCGGAGGGACGAACGGTGGGGCACGCGGCCATACGCGGAATGGACGGCGTGGAGTGGTGCGGCCATTTTTGGAACTCGGACACGACGGGCCGCAGACAGAAAAGGGTGGAAGGTCGGGGCTGACAAGCGGGCCCCGTTTGTTAGCGAGAGCGGCGGACGCGAGGCGCGAGCGGACGCGGGAGATCACCTTGCTGGGCCACGGCGCGGTTGAGTGGGCTGGCCTCGCGGGGAGCAGGCGGGCGCGTGCGGGCGACAGCTCTTGCTGGATCGCAACGAAACGCGGGTAAGCGGGCGGCCTGGCTGGGTGAGGCAATAGGCCGAGCTGGTGAGCTGGGCTGTGGGAAGGGAGAGGCCGAGGCAGGCCAGCAGTGGTCGCGGAAACAGGCTGGTCCGGTGGGCTGCTGTGGCCTTGGGCTGTTTTCTTCTTCTCCATTTTCTTTTCCTTTTTCACTTTCTATTTCTATTTAAACTTCACCATGTCATGAGCTTGCTAGCAAAGTTTTAGTGCATGGAGGTTAATGACATGACACAACCTCATGCTAAGTCCACTAGGGTCTCAAGGTCATGATGGATCCATTTTCGAGGTTAGTCGACACATATATATGCATGCGATAATAAGTTGTTTGATTTTATTGATCATCACATAAAATCAAATAAGAAGCAAATCAAACTTTGGTAAATTAAATGTGATGCTCATGCTAACATTAGGTGCTACTCGTGCAACTACTAGCAGGTTTCCTACATGACATTCACCAAACATCGGTATACTTTAGAAAATTTTTTGAAAGTACGTATTTTTGGTGTCCGGATTTTGGGGATGTTACAGTCCTACCCCGTTATGAGAATCTCGTCCTCGAGATTCAAAAGGTGTAACTTACGCTTCAAACAAGTAGGGGTAGAGCTTCCTCATTTCTGACTCTTTTTCCCAAGTTGCTTCTCGTTCTGTGTGATTGCTCCACTGAACCTTCAAGTATGGTGTGTTGGTGTTTCTGGTTTCCTTGGTGGTTCTATCCATAATGCGGATAGGGTCCTCTCTGTATTCTAGGGTGTTCGAAATATCAAGTGCCTCTGCGGGTATCAGATGCTCTGGCGACTGCAAACACTTGCGTAGTTGTGACACGTGGAACACTGGGTGCACTCCTGCTAGTGGCGCGGGTAACTTGATTCTGTAGGTAAGCTTGCCAATCCTTTCACTAATTCTGTATGGTCCCACATACCTTGGTGCTAGCTTTCCTTTCACATGGAATCTGACGGTCCCTCAAAGCGGGGAGACCTTGAGATAGACATAGTCCCCGACTTCAAACTCGTGGTCTCTACACCTCTTGTCGGCATAGCTCTTTTGACGGCTCTGGGCAATTCTCAGATTCTCTCGCACTTGGGCAACTCCTTCTTCGGCTTCCTTGATGGTGGTAGGGCCAAAGAATGATCTTTCACCTGTTTTGGACCACATCAGGGGTGTTCTGCATGGTCTTCCATACATAGCCTTGAATGGTGATATCTTGAGACTTGTCTGGTAACTGTTGTTGTAGGAGAACTCTGCAAAGGGAAAACTCTTCTCCCAATCAGTTCCATATTTTAGAACACAAGCTTGGAGCATATCTTCAAGGATCTGGTTCACTCTCTCTATCTGGCCATCTGTCTGTAGGTGGTAAGCGGTACTATAGTCTAGCTTGCTCCTTATCGACTTGTTCAAGGCCTTCCAGAACTTGGACGTATATTACGGCCCATGATCAGATATTATGCTCTTAGGGGCTCCATGCAGCTTGAGAATGTTCTCGACATACAGATCTGCTAGCTGGCCAACTCAGGCATCATTCTTGATGGCTAGGAAGTGAGCTACCTTGGTCAAGCGATCAACTATCACCCATATAGCATCATGGCCCTTCGAGGTTCGAGGTAAACCCACAATGAAGTCCATAGAAATGCTATCCCATTTCCATTCAGGTATATCAAGTGGCTTCAGCAGTCCTGCAGGTCTCTTGTGCTTAGCTTTGACACGTTTACAAATGTCACATCTAGCAACATGTCCTGCGATATCTGACTTCATGTTCTTCCACCAGAATTTCCTCTTCAAATCAGCATACATCTTAGTACTGCCTGGGTGGATACAATACTTGGAGTCATGTCCTTCTGATAGGATCTCATTGCGGATAGCTGGGTCTGCAGGCACATAAATTCTATCCTTGTACCAATAAGTACCTTGCTCATCTTCACTGAACTCTAGGCACTTGCCTTGCATCAGGAGCTCGTGTATCTCCCAAATCTATAGGCAATGGCGCTGGGCTTCATGGATCCTATCCATGAGGGTGTAGTGCACATGATGCTCATTCAGCAGGCCATGGGGTATCACCTCCATCTATAACTCATCAATGCCCTCTTGCAACTTCTTGGGCAAGGTGGTGGTGAACAATGCATAACAATATCTTTTGCGGCTAAGAGCGTCAGCGACCACATTGGCCTTCCCAGGGTGATAGAGAATCTCCATGTCGTAGTCATTAATCAACTCAAGCCAATGATGTTGTCTCATGTTCAGGTTTTCCTGGGTGAAAAAGTACTCCAGGCTCTTGTGATCGGTGTAGATTTCACACTTGTTTCCAATTAGGTAGTGCCTCCAAATCTTCAATGTATGGATCACAGCTGCAAGCTCGAGATCATGGGTGGGGTAACGTTGTTCATGCTCTTTAAGCTGGCAGGAAGCATAGGCAATGACTTTTCCATTCTACATCAGAACACAACCGAGCCAGTGGCGAGATGCATCGCAATAGACCACAAAGTCCTGTGGATATTGGGCAAGGCAAGAACAGGCGTTGTGGTGAGCTTCTCCTTCAGGGTCTAGAAACTCTGTTCGCATTAGGGCATCCATACAAACTCATTGGTCTTCTTTAGGAGGTTGGTCATAGGGCGAGCTATCTTGGAAAAGTTCTCGATTAATCTGCGATAATAACCAGCCAATCCTAAGAAACTTCTCACATCGGTCACATTCTATGGCTGCTCCCATCCCTTCACTATCTCAATCTTGGACGGATCAACAGCTACTCCGTCAGCATTGAGTACATGGCCTAGGAAAGAGACCTCCTCAAGCTAGAATTCACACTTGTTGAACTTGGCGTAGAGCTGATGCTTCCTCAATTTCTCCAACACTATCCTCAAATGTTGTTCATGCGCCTCGGCGGTGGCAGAATAGACAAGAATGTCATCAATGAAGACCACCATGAACTTATCCAGCTCCTGCATGAACAATTTATTCATCATGTTCATAAAATAAGCCGGTGTGTTCGTAAGACCGAAGGACATGACGGTGTACTCATACTGCCCAATCTAGTGACAAATGCTGTCTTGGGAATGTCCTCTTCTCTGATCTTCATCTAATGGTAGCCTAACCTGAGGTCAATCTTGGAGAAGTACTTGGCATTGTGAAGCTAATCTAGCAGGTCATCTATCCTCGGCAGGGGTACTTATTCTTTATGGTCATGGCATTCAGGTTCCTGTAATCAATGCACATCCTCTGTGTTCCATCCTTCTTCTTAACAAATAGAACAGGAGATCCCCAAGCCGAGACACTGGGCCTAATGAACCCTTTCTCAGATAGCTCCTCAAGCTGTTTCTTAAGCTCCTTAAGCTCGTCAACTGCCATACGGTAGGGTCGCTTGGAAATCGGACTCGTACCAGGCAATAGGTTGATCACGAACTCAACATCCCTGTCTGGTGGCATCCCTGGTAGCTCTTCCAGAAAGACATCGGGGTACTCGCAAACTACAGGCACTTCCTCGAGTGACTTCTCTTCAAGGGCACATAGCATGGAAACATCTATTCCTTTATTCAGTTCACATCTGACCTGGTGACCACTTGGATGGGTTATATCCACAAATCTAGGTGAGCAAGATATCACTCCCTTGTTCTGGGTTTACCAATCCATCCCTAGAATGATGTCTAGGCCTTTGAAGGGTAGCAAGGTAAGATCAGCAAGAAAGGTAAGACCCTCGATCGTGATACTCACTCCCTTACATATTTTGGTACAACAAATGTTACCCAAAGGTGAACTGGTGTATAAGGCTTCTTTTCGTGGAGTGACAGGTATATGGTGCTCTCGTGTGAACTTGGTGGATATATAAGAACACGTAGCTCTTGAATCAAACAACACGGATGCCTTAACTCCATGCACTAAAAACATACCGTACACCACGTCGGGGGCAGCCTGGGTAGTCTCTGCTGTGATGTGGGTGAGGCGGCCTCGGGGTGCTCCAGACGGCACCTGCTTGTGCGGGGTGCCCTGACTGGCGGGCGCTGGTGTAGCAGGCGCAGCCTTGTTCGGGCACTCGGCTGCCTTGTGACCCAGTTGGCCACAAGCGAAGCAAGTGTAGGTCACGCCGCCTGTGAGGTTGGCGCAGCGGACCTCCACGTGCTACCTCCTGGTGCGGCACGAGCGTATGCTTGGCTGTCCTGAGTAGGGCGGGGGTAGTTGTTGGTGTGGGTACCACCACCCCGGCTCGAACCATGAGCAGCTCCTTAGGCGAAGCGAGAGCAGGGAGGCTGAGACACCTCTCCACGCGACCTCCGTGGGGTAGGTGCGCGGGAGGTGCCCTCAGCACGGCGCTACTTGGTCTTGCCAAGCGCCTCCCTCTCCGTGAAAACCTCATCGCGGTCCTTCTCAATCTCCATGCACCTGTCTATCAAGTCACGCAGGGTGTGGCTCTTGGTGCCTGAGAGGAAGAGCCTGATGCGGCTAGACAAGCCCTTGCAGTAGTAGTACATCTTCTCCTTCTCAGAGTTCACCACTGAGGCAGGTGCATAGTGCAGCAGTTAGTGAAGCGGGTGGTGTACTCATGCACCTTGTCAATTCCCATGGAGATGTTGCAGAACTCGTTCTCCTTCTTCTCTAGCATGCCCTCGCGGATGAAGAACGCACAGAACTCCTCTATGAACTCATCCCAGGAGATGTTGGCAGGGTCCCGGTGGGTTTCACAGAGGCTGTCCCACCAAAATCGGCCAGCACCCACAAGCTAGTGAGTTGCCAAGACAACACACTCCTCATCAGTGCAAGTGGTCAAGTCCAGCTTCTTCTCAATCTCCCTCAGCCAGTCATCAGCAGCGATCGGGTTGATGCTGGTGCCATCGAACGTCGAGGGCCTCAGCTTGAGAAAGAACTCTAGCTTCTTGTAGAAGTCGTCGCGCAGCTCCCTGTGCTAGGGGTGCAGCACGTTCTTCGCTAAGGCTCGAAGAAGCTCGGTCTGCTGGGCCATCACATCCGCCAAAAGTGGCACGGGAGGTGGTGGCGGAGCTGCATCTCCTCCAGCAGTAGGCTCGGGCTTAGGCTCAGCAGCAGGCTGTGGCGGTCCTCCAGCCGCACCTCCAGCAGCTGGTTCTGGCTCAACAACCGGCGGTGGTGGTGGGTGTGCAGGCCGTGGGGTGGCAGCGCGGGGTGGCTCCTCAAGGTCGATGGGTATGTGACCAATGCGTCCACAACCACGACCACGACTACGTCCACGGCCCCTGGTGGGCGCAGGAGAAAGGGAGCGATTGCTCAGGTGGCTGGCACAATGAGTGGACATCCTGCTTTAAACATAAGACTTAGGGCATGAGTGCATGTGATATAACTTCGACATTAATGATGTAATAATTAAACTAGCTTAAATGATTTAAAAACATTTAAATCTATCTAACACTCATACAAAGAAGCATGAAGATCCAATAAGATGCGATAAAATCTGAATCATCCATTACATCAGGTGGGTACATGGCGATATCTCTAGCAGCTACGCTAGGAGACTCGCAAGAAACGTACTACATGCAGGTAGTTCTAGCAAGGGGGTGGACAACTACTCAGCATCATGGTGAGTCTGATCATTTGTCCACACAGGGCCCGTCAACTCCTGATCCTACACTATGCTAAACCATCCCTAGGGACTAGTCCAAACTGTAAGCTGCAAAAGGAATACCGATGCCAGAGGCTTGGATCTGCTCATCAGTCATCCGAAGGCGAGAGACGTAATGACGGGCCTCCTCGAGCTGAGGGGTGGACACTGACTGTCCGCTGAGTCCAGTGGTGGGGCACCCACTCAAGTTGAGGCGAGATTGCCCTAGCTCGAATGTCTCAACTCTGACCTTCTTACGGGCTCGTAAGGGAAGCTCATCCTGCAACTCCTCGTACTCTCTGACTCTCTTGCGATCTGACCTCTTCCAAGCTTCCATGGTGCATTTGAGCTTGTCCATGAGGTATGTTGTCTTATGGACATAGTTAATCAGGTGTCCCTAGTTGTAGCTAGCAAGGGTGTATTCCTGCAGCAACTTCTCGCGTTGAGCCTTGCACTGCTCACAGAGTTTGTCCCTGTAGGCGACATCTTGACTCTTCTCCTGGAATCTCTTTGCAATGTCTTCGTTCTTCTCAACTATAGTGGTCTCAAGCTCTCCCATCTTCCTAATGAGACGGCTGTTATGGACCTGCAGCTTATCCATCTCGTTCATCAGACTGGTGATCTGGTCCCGGTGAGTGTGCTCCTTGCACGCCAACTCATGCTCTAGGTCCGTAATCTTCTGCTTCCATGCTGCCTCCTTATCTTCTGACTTGCGGATCCTCTCGTCAACCTCCATCAGGTAGCGATGATCATGGCATCCCTTTCGCTCCAACTCGGCAGTGTACATTTCCTGACACTGTAGGTACATCACGGAGGTGCAGTGGCAAGGGTTACGGTCAACTCTGACATTCTGCTCGGTGTAGGTGATCTCCTCCCAAGTACCCTGCTGAACATCGAGGGCACGAGGAAGCAGACGAAAGCGACTCTCCTTCAGGTAGTCAGCCCCATTGCACAGCATAGTGCGAAGTGCCTGGCATGAAATGGTCTGAACACACATGCCAGTGTCATTGTCGAAGGCAAAGTTGGTGAAGGTGGCAACTCCAGGCAGGTTCATGCTTGCAGGCATGTTGATGTGGACTGCCTTGTAGCCCTCGATGCCTCCTCTAGGGGCGGGCTTGCCGCTATAAAGGTACTCGACGTTCTCCATGGGAACACCAAGTTCAGTGAGAACCTCGCGAAGCACGTGAGCGTAACTACCATACTCCATCCCGTCGAGTCTGATCTCCACGACATCCATCGGCGGCAATGGACCAAGCGGCAAGTTGGGGTCCATCTGCAGGTTGACGTGAGAATGGAATTAGAAAAATTGCAGAGAGAGGTAAGCCATGCATAAAAACATATGCAGTGGTCGGTGTATAACTGAGAGATTTCAAGATTCTCCTAATTCTATCGTCCAATCCTATGGGTCTTGTCCTAGGGTCAAGCATGCGTCTATCCTATCAGCAGGTGTGCAGGAGTAAGGTTGCGACAAGGTAAAGGCTCATCAAGCAAATCTACCATGCAACCTATCATCAGGTGATATTCATAAATAAAGCACTAGCAAACTAGACATTATGCCATGCGTAATAGGATCTACGAGGTTGGGTGGGGTGTGGCACCTACGAAGTCATCACCGAGCTCCTCCTCGTACTCGTAGTCGTCCTCCTCAAACTGATCCTTCTCTAAAACGAGACATAATAGCCGCGTTAGCGGCTCCTATAGAGTCAACACAAAGAATCAATAAAATTCAATAACTCCAAATGCACTCATACATAAGCCTATGACGTAGAGCTTATTTTATGAAAATTTGGACACTTGGTTCATATTTTTTGGAGTTCGTATGAAGAAGTTATGAATTTCTGAAGTTTATTCTATTTTCTGAAAAAGAAAAAGGGCGGATTAACCTAGACGCGACACGTGGCGTGCTCCGGTTATTCCACGTGGCACGCGGGCACAGTGGAGCTGGCGCAGGGTTGACGCAAGGCTGACGTCAGCGCGGGTCCAGCGGCTGGATGACACAGATGACGTCATGCTGATGTCAGCACTGATGGTGGACTCGGTCAGCAGCTGACAAGTGGGACCCATGGTCAACGGTCACTGACAGGCGGGCCTGTGTCAACGATCAACATTGATCGGTCAACGGTCAATGCCAACTGGGCCTAGACCGGGCCTTGGCGGGCTTGGGCAGGGCCGGATTTGGGCCGGGTTGGGCCAGCCCGGCCCGGACACGTGTCGGTGTGTGGACAGGCCACGTGGCGGGCTGGTCCTCTGTTGGGCTTGGTCCACGGTCGGCCGGTCCATGGACTCGGCTCACAGTGCACCGAAGACAGGGTGGCTAGGTGGCGCTGCGCGGTTGGTCCAGCTGGGACCACGTGGTGGACTCGGTCCATGACGATAGGGAAAATCTCCCCGTCTTCATCTTCACGCGCGCGCGACAGGCACGGCCGGCCGGATTTAGCCGGCGGCGAGCGGGGGCGCGGCGGCTGTGGGCGGTGCGAGCCAGGCGGAGCTATGGCTAGGGCTGTGCAGAGGCATGGCGGAGGCGGCTATGGGGCTCAAGCTGGCTCGCGGCCCTTGGCTTGTCGGCGCACGGGCTTCGGCGGCGGCCGGCGGTGAGGCCACGGCTGCAGGGTGCTACGGCGCGTAGGAGGTCACTTCCACTCGCGTCTTGGCTTCGTGGTGCCACGGTGAACGTGGATGTAAGCTCAATTTGAGGAAAGAAGCTCCCAGCATGGCGGCCAACAGACGGCGGCGGCGGACGGCGGCTCTCGGCAACGGTGGCAATTCCCTGGCGTGGCACCAAATTGGCCTCCATCTTCACCTTCTCCTACCCGTGCGGAGCAGCTCGGAGCTCCAGAGGGCTACTCGTAGCTAGCGAGGGCTTGGCGGGGCGCGCGCAGCGAGTTCGCCACAGCGGCGCTCCGGCGGCCGAGTGCCATGGCGACCGGGGCTACCAAGTTGCGTGGCCCCATTGTGGTCATTGCGAGGCCTCAAGAGGTTGCCAGACAAGCATTCTAAGGCTAGGCGAACACAATGGTCGAGTCAATGGGAAGAAAGGAGGACTGGAGAGCGAGAACACGGCCGAAGCTCTAGGCGGCACCATGGGCGGCACGAGCGAGCTCACCTTGGTGCGGCGCTTGCTGGTCGCTCAGTGTCGAGGAGGCAGAGCAGCAACTCGGTGCGGGGGAGTGGAGCGGCGCTGCGGGGTCCCTCTTCTTCCTGTGCGCGAACGGCGACAACAATGAATGGCCCCGGCTCCTTTGCTCCGACGCGCCGGGGTTCTCCTTCTCCGCCTCCTATTCCCTCTCCCTCTTTCCCCCACTTCTTCTCCTTGGACAACAAAAGGGCGAGCGAGGCGACCGACAAAGGCGGCTGAGGGCTCGGGAGACACTAACGGCCGGGGCTCCCCCTTTTATAGCACGGCGGCGGCCGGCCGCGGCTTGACAAACGGTGTCGATGGGAGATGCCCATCGGGCGGCCAAAGGCGAGCGCACTCTAGGGTTAGGGTTTTGGGTGAGGCGCGACCAGGTGGGCGGAGGGACGAACGTCGGGGCACGCGGCCGTACGCGGAATGGACGGCGTGGAGTGGCGCGGCCATTTTTGGAACTCGGACGCGACGGGCGGCAGACAGAAAAGGGTGGGAGGTCGGGGTTGACAAGCGAGCCCCGCTTGTCAGTGAGAGCGGCGGACGCGAGGCGCGGGCGGACGCGGGCGATCGCCTTGCTGGGCTACAGCGCGGTCGAGTGGGCCGGCCTCGCGGGGAGCAGGCGTGCGCGCGCGGGCGACAGGTCATGCTGGGCCACGACGAAATGCAGGTAAGCAGGCGGCCTGGCTGGGTGAGGCAACAGGCCGACTGGCGAGCTGGACTGCGGGAAGGGAGAGGCTGAGGCAGGCCGGCGGTGGTCGCGAAAACAGGCCAGTCCGGTGGGCTGCTGTGGCCTTGGGCTGTTTTCCTCTTTTCCATTTTCTTTTCCTTTTTCTATTTCTATTTCTATTTAAACTTCACCATGTCATGAGCTTGCTAACAAAGTGTTAGTGCATGGAGGTTAATGACATGACACAACCTCATGCTAAGTCAACTAGGGTCTCAAGGTCATGATGGATCCATTTCCGAGGTTAGTCGACACATATATATACATGCGATAATAAGTTGTTTGATTTTATTGATCATTACATAAAATTAAATAAGAAGCAAATCAAACTTTGGTAAATTAAATATGATGCTCATGGTAACATTAGGTGCTACTCGTGCAACTACTAGCGGGTTTTCTACATGACATTCACCAAACATCGGTATACTTTAGAAAATTTTTTAAAAGTTCGTATTTTTGGTGTCTGGATTTTGGGGATGTTACACAATTGTCTGCATCCGTACCGTTTTTCCCGGAGCTGGGTCTCGTGTGCAGGGCCTAGACCCCCCTTATGATACCCCTCGACCCTGTCTCCGGTGCCTCCAGTCAACACTCCAACAACTGTCGCACCTCTCTACAGGGATCAACACGTCCGTCACAGGGACACAGGTCTTTCATCGCCCATCGCCGACATCGCCGTAACGCACCCGAAGGACGGAGGCCATGCCCGACGCACGCCTCTATAGTAACTACAACATGATCGACATCACCCCTCGACGTCATCACTTACAATAGCCCTACACAGGATGACTCCCTTAGGGCTTTCTATACACCTGAGCCTCCCCATGGCCTATAAAAGGGAACGCCAGGGGCTAGCTTCAGGGAGGATGATCACAACAACAATATGCATTCGACACAACACCATTTCTACGCTCAAGGCATAGGGCTAGCAACTCTAGACTTAGGCCTCACACCCTATATTACTCTTCTTCGCTTGTAATACACCCTATACAAGCACTTCGGTGCAAGGAAATACAACACCTCTCTCCCCCGCTGGACGTAGGGCCTTCTCTTGCCTGAACCAGGATAAAAATCGTGCGTTCTTCTTGTACAACAATCTGAATTAAGGAGCACGCAGCATTATACTCGTTGGGTTCCTGTTCGTGGGACAAAACACTGACAGGCAGACTAGCTTCATTTGTTCTCGTCTTCTTGACTGACCTTCTGTTTGATATTTTGCACTTGTTACGTGTCTTCTAGGATATCTAGAGCAGCTCCTCATCCTTACGTGAGGTATTGATCACTTATATTACTTCACTTTCTCTTTGTCCAAGTTCATTCTTGCATCCAGTAGAATAGATACATTGTATATATTAGTATACAACATTAGTCCAATCTTCGTTATCACACAATGACCAAAATTACTAATGACCCTAGCAAGGTGTCATTTTTCTTATGTCGTAGCATATTTGAATGAGAGAAAAATTATATCGGCTAGCTTCGAAATGAGTGATGTCACATCGAATTCATGAAAAGTCTAACGACACTAATGCAAATAATCTAAATTTTAAAATTTAATAAAAATCATAGAATCTTCAGCAAATAGGCGACTCCACTAACATAATTCAAGATCTGTTTGAAGCTATTTTGTGCCAAATGAGGTAAAACAATTGACTTTATCCAAGATGCCTCTTAAGTCATGCTGCCACGTAACGTTAACGAGAAATGGAGCCAAAACTAGTGGCTTTATCTGATCATGGTTTTACATATGAAGTTATATATGTGAGAGTATATTTTAAAGAGTTTTATACATAGAGCTGTTTTTTGTCAAATAATTTGTCAAAACCTTAGAAAAAAAGTAACTTTATTAGTGTAACACCCCGGCCCAGGGCTTAATAGGATTAATATGATACTCATACCAACAAGTTGCAACTTCTTTTCCGGAAGCTCATTACTAAAGAACTCCGAGGTTAAGCGTGCTTAGCTTGAAGAAATTTAGGGATGGGTGACCGATCGGGAAGTCTTCCCGGGTGCGCACGAGTGAGGACAAAGTGCATAGAAAAGACTAGTGTTGGTCTGTGAGGGTAGTCTATGTGCTAGATAAGCGGCCGGATGTAAGCGGGCCCAGCCTCGAGGAGACGGGACGTTACAAATGGTATCAGAGCCGACCCTTACGGTTTTACGGGCGCGTGTGTCAGTTGCGCAGGCATGGTGTGCATGGCTGGTGTAGATCCGGAGTGGTCACACAGCATGACGCATACGCTGGCACTGGACACACGGACGTGGCCAAAAGGAGATGTTCCAGGCCTGAGGTTGACCGACGAGGACGTCGGTCTCTTAAGGGGGTGAGTATGTAACACCCCGCCTCACGAAAGCTCATTACTAAAGAAATTCGAGGTTAAGCGTGCTTAGCTTGGAGAAATTTAGGGATGGGTAACCGATCGGGAAGTCTTCCCGGGTGCGCACGAGTGAGGACAAAGTGCATAGAAAAGACTAGTGTTGGTCTGTGAGGGTATCTATGTCCTAGATAAGCGGCCGGATGTAAGCGGGCCCAGCCTCGAGGAGACGGGACGTTACAATTAGGCAAGTGGAACCGTCTGAAACACGCCTAGAAATCTCTATCCCAATCATAGCCGGTAGCATTGTGTCGGACACCCGAATAAGGGGGTATTCTAGACATCGACCCAGGAAAAATAATCCCCGAATAATTAGCGCAAAAACCCCGAGAAAGCCCCTCAGGAACCAAGCCAATGGCTCTGCTACGAAACAAAACCCAACACCCCTGCACTGAGCCGTACTAGGCCGGCCCATGAATGGGACGTGCCGACCCGAATGCATCCTCCCTCGACGAGACCCTCGATCGACGGATTGCAGCACGGGCGGTCGACCCCCAGTCGAGAGGCGGAACTCCGCTCAGACAGACGACCCCCCGTCGACCGCTGGTCCCCTCCGGCTCACCTACTCCTCGTACAAGATCCAGGGCATTTAATGCGCTCACCAACTCCTGCCTAACCTCATGGCTACAGCAGGGTTACAGTGACCAGGTACAATGGTCAAATCCTCATTTTACCGCCCATACCCGTAGAATCAGCGGTTCGTATCGCACTGTTACACCATGCCGGACGCTGTGCCCCGTTAGGCACCCCCCGAGACGCGATTGTCAACACCCGTACTGTATTTTTTCGGGCTCGGCCTTATCCATTCAGGCCTCGACCCCCTCGACCACCCCTCGACTTGGACCTCGACGCCTCCGGTAAGCGCTCCAACAATTCCCGATACGACGTCTACAGGGATTCGCACGTCCCCGCATGGGCACGGGTCTTTCACCGACCACCTATGGCGTCATCATGACACACCTGAAGGATAACCATCGTCTCCAAGCACGTCGCTACAGGGCAGGCCGTGCCCGGTGTACGCCTCTACAACGACTATGACATGAACGACATCAACCCTTCGACGTCATCATCTATGATAGCCCTAGTGTTTCTGTACACTTGAGCCTCCTCTTGGCTTATAAAAGGGGACGCCAGGGGCTATTTTGGGACATCCGAACAACATTCGAAAAAGTATCGGATAACACTTAGAGAAATTCGAGTTCTCCAGTTGCAAGCATAAGCTTAGCGCTTCTAGGTTTAGGCATCGCTCTACACCCTCCGTTCCTACTCGCTCGCTTGTATTTCCCCTGTACAAGCACTTCGGTGCAAGATAACCCCCGCTGGACGTAGGGCCTTCTTTTGCTCGAACCAGGATAAAAATCGTGTGTTCTTCTTGCATCACGATCCGGATTAGGGAGTACGCAACACAAATTCATTCGTTAGGACACCGACACGTTGCAAGATTAATATTTGGATTTATCTTGAAACGATAATCAAATCTAAAAGAAAGTTCCCGACCTAGGCTGTGTTTAGTTCCCTCAAAATCACCTCAAAATTTACTATGCAAAATTCCTATCATCCGTCACATCAAAATGCCGGCACATGCATGGAGTATTAAATATAGATAAAATCAAAAACTAATTACACAGTTTTGTTGTACTTTACGAGATGAACATTTTGAGTCTAGTTACGCAAAGTTTGGACAATTTTTACCAAATACAAACGAAATGCTACAGTACGCTGAGATGACATGATGTGATATTTTCATTCGAAATTCGCGGGAACTAAACACGGCCCTAGTGTATCTTAGATAGCAACGCTATCAGCCTTCACACCAGCCAATTAAGAAGCCGTGGCCGGTGGTGACGCAGCAGCCGCGTGGCAAAAGAGCCACACCGCCACGCCCGCCAAGCTCACCCGGGTCCCTGGGGTCGGCGATAGACACGGCCAATTTTCTTTTTCTCTACGGCAGGAAGAAAGGAAAATTCTCGTTCACGGTAGTCAAAATACAGTAGGAGGAGATAGGGATGCGGAGGCCGGAGGGTGGAGCAGAAGAGGAAACACCGGCCAGCAGCGTGGCGTGGACTCTTCTCTCGCGCAGCTGCACCTGCGAAAGTGGAACTGCAACTGCCTCCGCGGGCCCACTGGGGGCACATCGCCCCAGCTGGAGGAAGAGGCTGGACCTGGCCGTCTCGTCGCCTTCTCTCTCTCTCTCCACTCTCTGTCCTCGCCACTCCTAAGCAAATCCTCGCCAGCAGCAAGCACACTGCGCTTCCCCTTCCGCTCCCCCCTCGCTTACCCATCATCCATCATCATCCTCGCCGTGCGCGCGCGCTCGGGGGCGCTAGGGGTTTGGAGATCTCTCGCTTGGCTCCCGAGATCCGTTCCGATCCGCCCGCCCGCCGCCGCATTCTCCTCCCTCCGCCGCGTAGGCTGTTGGGCGCGCCGCCACCGACCGCCGCACGATCCGTTTCCTTCCGCCGCCGAATCGGGGGACGCTCTCCTGCCAGCGAGCGGGACGGGGCTTTCCGCTTCCTCCTGTCGCCTCCGCCGCTCGTGGAGCAGAGCAATGGTTCGGAGTGACCGCCGGCGGCGGCGGCGGCGGCGACGACGATGAGGAGGTGCGTCGCGTGGTGCGCGGTTCTTCTCGCGGCCGCCACGGTGTTCGCGTTGGCTGGCGGCGCGCGAGGGAACTGCACTCTGTCCGCACTCGCGCCGGTGTCGGAGACGTGGTACGATGACCGGTTCGCGCTGATTCCGGTTGCTGAGTTCGGCGGCGGTGGCGGTGACGGCGAGGCCGCTGCGGGGCTTCGCGGGGAGCTCTCGTGCGAGACGTACTCGGCGAACTCGAGGACCTGCGAGGAGCTCAACGGCTCCGGGTCGTTCAACACCACCTGCGTCATAAGCTCCAGCTCGTCGCTTGACGGCGATCTGTGCGTGTACGGCGACGGGAGCGTGGAGATTCGGCCCCACGTCAAGATCATCTGCCCCGTCAGGGGGTGCTGCATCACCGTCAATGTCTCGGGGAGCATCAGGATTGCCGAGCATGTCGAGGTGATTGCAGGGTCGGTGAGCCTGGACGCGGCCAATGTGTCGGTGGATCGTGGCGCCACCATCAACACCACCGCGCTGGCTGGCGAGCCGCCTCCCCAGACGAGCGGGACGCCGCACAGCCTGGAAGGGGCGGGTGGTGGACATGGTGGGAGGGGCGCGTCGTGTAAAGTCTCCAATGACACCAACTGGGGCGGCGATGTGTACGCGTGGTCCACGTTGCATCAGCCCTGGAGCTATGGCAGCATGGGCGGTGGCATGTCCGTTGATCAGTTTGGAGGGTATGGTGGAGGCCGCGTCATGCTCAGGACAACCGACTTTCTGAGTGTTGATGGACAGGTGCTTGCTGAAGGTGGTGTTGGCAGTCTCAAAGGTGGCGGCGGCTCTGGGGGAAGCATTATAATAAAGGCTTTCAAGCTGTAAGATCCATGTCCACCCAAACTTCTAGCTGTTTTACTTACTACGAGTTACCGTGGCAATCTAAATTCTCTGGGGAGTTAGAAACCATTTTCTGTTTAGTATTGGGGTATAACTGATTCTGCAGTCATCACCAGTGTGAGAAAGGCCACTGCAATTGTTAGGCTTCTGACAATGCCTCACAAACTTTTGTGACTCTCCAACTCCAATATATCACTCACCTTGATGTTAGCTATCTTTGATATTCTCGCTAGTTATAAAATCTTCATTGTGGTCATCTTTGCTTTGTACTGCGCATTATGTCCTTTATCGTAGTTGGGTGTTTTTCCAGCTTGGTATTACAAGGATGAGACTATTTGCAATTAACTATAAAGACAAGTTTAGTTTCTAGCTTCTGATCAGAAAAGGAAGATGGACCCTACTCAGTGATGAGCTTGTTTGTTTCTTTATTGCGGGGGCCATGCATTGAGATAGTTCTTTCTCCCTGTCATTGATCAGAACATGATCTTGTCAGGGGATTGTGCCGAGAGGTTGATTCGGACCCAGGTTGCTTTGGTCAGCAGCAGCAGCAGTTAATTGATGACATGAAACATTGCAGCCATTAAAAAGGCAGGGATATACCTGCGGCAGGAGCAATTCGCAACATGCCATAGACAGCCATGATTGATTTACAAGCACAGAATGACTCTCCGTGATTACTGAGGAAATGAAGTTGTGGTGGTGATGGCCCGCATGCTCTGCCGTGCGCATCTTTAGCACTGTTCTAAACATGTCATTGAATCAAATGGAACCACCTGCTTTTGATTCCTAAGGGAACTGTGCACTTGAAGGTCTGTCAAGGAGATAGGGGAAAAAAGGTAATGGTCTTTTTGTCTAATGTCACAAAATGCGGTGGTGGCATGGTATTTTTCTAAAGCCAGCCTCAAGCATTTGTAATGGCAGTTTTCAGAGGCTTATGGTTTACCATTGCAGTGGCATTTCTCAAAGTGGTTGATGATTGCAGTGGCATTTACTCGTCAAGTATTCCTAGTATGTAAATCATTGTATGATTTCCTGTCATTTTCTCTGTGGGGATTGACTAGCCTAAAATTTTATTTATGATAATAGGTAAATAAATTTGCATCTACTGTTCCTAACACTAACAATGCTAATAATACGGTACCTTGGCAAACCCTTCATGCTGTTTCTTGGTTGTTCCTGCTTGCCATGGAATCAAGGGGGGAACTAATACATACCTTAGGAACTCATACCATACTAGTCAGGCTTATCTAAATGGTTGAATTGCTTTGCATAATCGAGTTGAGTGTTCTCGTAACCTATTTTTTTCCTTAAAACATTATGATGTGCCCACTTAGAAATTTATAGAATTATATGAACAACCATGCCTCTGCCGAATTTGGTCGGGACTTCACATTCTTTAGAAACAGTATATCCCTCGGGGAAAAAAAGGAAATGGAAAAGAGAATTTATGTGACTTGCAGAGTTGGTTTAGCTACAGCCTGTGGTCAACCCAGCAATTAGTGCCAGAGGCTCCCACATGATTGGGGTCTGGGGAAGGGAAAAAACCGAGTCCCCACCCCCCCGCGCGGGGGGAATCTGCGGAGAGGCTGCTTTGAATCCACAACCTCAGCAACTATTAGTTTATTATTGTAAGGCCAAGCTTGTCCCTATCAAGGACACTGCCAATGAAGTGGAAAAAGAAATAGAAATTCTGTGACTTGTAGGCCTTTTTCCCCTGGAAGGACACTGAAACAATCCCCATACTCTATGTTACACCTTTTTGTTGTGACTTGTAAAATCTGATTTTTATTATGGTGTGCCATTCTTTAGTTATGGAAATGGCACAATAAGTGCTGCTGGTGGTAATGGATGGGGTGGTGGCGGCGGTGGGAGGATTTCTCTGGACTGCTACAGCATTCAACAAGATTTGGAAATAACAGTTCATGGTTAGTATTTTTCTGACTTTAATTTTTATGCAAAGTGCTGTTTCCACTGTCCAAAACATTGACTGTCATTAGCTAATGACTACAAGGGCTTTTAGGGTGATCTATTGATTGGTAGTATAATTAGTTATAAATTTTACTATAGGAACTAATAATGTTGTATGGCTGTATGTTTTTTTGCAGAAATGCTCTGCCAATACAACTAATAAATTAATTTAAATAAAAAATTGTTTGCTTATTTTCAGTAGTGGTCGCAATATGGAAAATTGCGCACTATTTAGAGTCTGTTTGTTTGAGTTGTGGCTTTTGGAAAAAAAAACTGGATTTCTTGGTTGCTAGTAAAAGCCTGCTTTTGAAAAGTTGTCTCTGTGGATAAGTGTATGAATGAAATATATAATAAATATGATGCCCCTTGGAACAGCATTCCCAGAAGCCAGCAAAAGCCTCTCTGGATCAGCTTCTGGCCTTCAGTGAAATGTAGCTTATAATATTATTGTTATATGTATGCTATAAGATTAGAGGAATTTTTTCTGAATTATTGACATACTTCTTTTGCAAGTACTAATCATTGAGATGAGAGTTTTGAATGATGCGATTTCTAAAACCCTTACTTTTGTTCAGCTAAAGCTTTAGTTTCCAGTTGCTTTTCTTATGTTGTTGCTAGCAACAAATCGAAGTCTTTTTTTGCTACTGAGCTAAAATTCATCATGATTATGTGTTTCTGTGGAAGTGTTACCCTAAATTCACTGCTTTCTTTGGACTGGAACTTGAAATAGATTGGGTCCAATTCCTTCATACAGGGACTGAAGTTAGTTCATTTTCTTCTGAATCCGAAGGGAAGAGCATCTCCAGCAGTCCCCCAATAACACCCCTCATCCTCATAAAACTGTCATATTGGGGAAGATCGAGCTTTTTTCTTGCTCCAGCAGTCCCCCAATAGCCACCCCTATTTTTGGTGGTCACCAGAAAACTCCTCTTCTCCCCTCAAATAAAGAGAAGGGGGGGGGGGGGGGGGTGGATCTCCCCCAATAAGGTGGGCCCCATGATTACTGCCTCTTCTTCGTCCTGCGCGCTGCGAACAATGGCTGCTGCCGGGGTGGTTGCCTCTTCCCCGTGCTCGTCGAGGCCGGTGGCTTCCTCCACGGCCTTGTCCTGTTGCTCCTCCATGCCACCATCCAGCGTCGGCGGCGGCGACCTGGCCATGGTCACCTTCTGCAACCTGCACTGCACTGCATGCTCACGTGAGAGGAGTTGCGGCGACTGGGGAAAAAAAGTGAATTGGCAGCGGGGAAAGAGTGACAACCGTGTGGGAGAACGGAGAAATAAAAGTAAATATAGACTTCTCAGTGACAAGTAGGAACCATTTATATTGGGAATGATTTATTGGTGATTTGCGAAAGCATCTATCCCAACAATATAAAAAGTGGCATTGGGTCATCCCTGTTACCATTTTATTGGGGGAGTTGTATTGGGGAGCTGCTGGAGATGCTGTTATCGCATCAAATACAAAAAAACCCTAAGATCTCACTTTTATGACTTCCACCATCCATTCTCTGTGCTTGATAAATGTGCTTTTTGCAATGTAATTCCTCACTCTTTTCTTGTCCTTCCATGTTCATTCTGTGAAACACATCAGGTGGCCAGAGTTTCGGATGTGCTCAGAATGCTGGTGCAGCAGGTACAATATATGATAGTTCATTGCAGACTCTAAAGGTCAGCAATGGGAATTTCACCACACGCACGGAAACTCCATTGCTTGGTTTCTCAATGTCTAGACTTTGGTCCAATGTGCTTGTGGAGTGCTATGCAAAAGTGCTGGTTCCCTTGCTGTGGTCCAGAGTACAGGTTTGCTACAAGAGCCCTCATTAACACTACACTGATGATTTCCCATTATGCCTATGTATCTGTAGATCTCTGTGGTCCTTTGTTGCAATACACTTCACTAGTATCCAAATTTTCTTAAATGTTAAGTGGTTCTGCTGTAAGTCATGCAGCTATCTTCTGATTCTAAAACTTGACACCTCTAATTTGATATGAAGTCTTTCCAACAAGCTAATTAACTTGTAAAGTTGTGCTAGATTGGGTGTGGAAAAAATGTTATCTGGATACTGGTTAAATTCTCATAATCTTTCTTGTCCACCATGACACATCTGCTCTAGGTTTTCTTTTACATGATTCAACGAACAATTATGCACTTAAATATGCAGAGTAGTTTTACTATATTGTTTCCAGGTCTGACCTTGCAAATAAACCTATAGATATCAGACACCATATATTGAAATCTTATTTGATTCCTATTTCAGTTATTTATTTCTACCATTTTCTCTGTCGCATACTGGCATTTCCATCACTATTTTCTCATTGTCAGGTGACGGGTCAGATTAGATTACTAACCAAGGGTAGTATCTGCTTTGGGTTATCAGAAAATCCAATATCAGAATTTGAGCTGGTTGCTGAAGAACTTTTAATGAGTGACTCTGTTATAAAGGTGCAGCTCATTGCCTTCAGAATTTTCTTTTCTTGATGGTTCTCATAAGTAAATATGTAATTAATCCAATTCAGAATTTGAGCTGGTTGCTGAAGAACTTTTAATCAGTGACTGATGTAAAGGTGCAGCTCATTGCCTTTAGATGTTTCTTTTGTTGATGGTGCTCATAAGTAAATAAGTAATTTTCACATGCATACATCATGGCATGTGATGGTAGAAAGTAATTTTCCAATATGGACTTGGAGGCATGGTAATATATATGTAAGATGCATTTATCAAATATGGAGTCATTGATGCTTTGATGTGTGCTGTATTTGGCATTCTCAATGTACTATGTGGTTACTTCATATATGGATGAAAATAGTATGGATAATTGTTGAATCCAATCCAATCTGCATCTGATTTATAAGGTTACAGAGTGTGATTTTGATATGGATAATCTGATAACTGACTTGGTGCACATGCGGAATAGGATACAGTTTTGCTATTATCTATCTTGCGTTGTATATGGATTATCTGAACTTCTTAGGCAGATTATCCGGTTATCTGATTTCACTTTACTTATTTGCTTTTTTCTTGTTTATCTGCACTATTTTTAAAAAAAAACTTATGTTGGCATATACTACAATATAAATATGTGTATGTTAATTGGATAACAGTGCATAGACATAGTTTATTATGAATCTTATTCCTTCCGTGTATGTCTATGATCTTTTAAACCAGTGGCTCTCTATACATGCACGTATTATCTGATTATGTTATCCTGTCTCCAATCCATTTCCGCAACTCGAACATATGAACAGATATGCATCTGCATTTGTGCACTATATGCCTGATCAATTCCTTTTTGATGTTGTCATATAGGCCAGAAACTAATTTGTTTGTGTCTTTTTGTGTGCGTTATTCCTTCCGTATTCCTAATTTCTCCTCTTATGGAAGGTCTATGGAGCTTTCAGAATGTATGTTAAAGTGCTCTTGATGTGGGATTCAAATATTCAGATTGATGGTGGGGCTAAGGATGTTGTTCTTGCATCTATGCTTGAGGCAAGAAACCTTGTAATCCTCAGGGTATGTTGTTTTAAACCTGTATTGCCAAAATCTTTATTTTAGCAGTGGTGTTCATTTTATTTTATAATTGTAACAGCATGGGTCAGTGATATCTTCCAACGCTGATTTAATGGTCTATGGACAAGGACTTCTTAACTTGAGTGGCTCTGGTGATGGAATCAAAGCTAAGAGACTGTTTCTGTCTCTATTTTACAACATTGAGGTAAATATATCCAGTACTTTGTTATTATAGTGCCATCTTACTATGGTGAGTGATTTGTCTTAGTGAACTATTGGAATTATATTAAACACCGATGTTAAAGTGCTATTGTAGATTTATATTCAGTTTCCTTTTGGTGGCCTATTATCCAGCCAGTTCATGTTTTGTCATGTCAAAATTGCATGTGATAGGGTTTTTGTTCTATTTTTTTCGGGACTCAACCTTTACCATGGGTATGTGAGCAGGTTGGCCCTGGTTCCCTTGTTCAGGCTCCACTTGATGAGGCTGTTCCAAGCAGCTTGTAAGTTCTTTTACCTCACTATGAATTAAGAATCTTTTGTTCCTACTAAACAATGCATTTGATTGAGATTTGTGTTAACCAGGGATGCACTTTCACGCTGTGAAAGTAAAACATGTCCTAGTGAGCTTATCACCCCACCTGACGATTGCCATGTAAATCGCTCCTTGTCATTTACACTGCAAGTAAGGATGATTTACTGACATTCTTCTCTTCTGAAAGATGCAATAAAGTTCACAGCTTCACATGTTGTTTCCCATATAAGGACCAAGTTTACTATGATGCTATCAATTGCCACCTTTTCTCAACACACCTTTTCTCAACACTTAGCTTTCGATTGAGGAGTGAGGAAGAAGATAACGTGGGAAAAAAAGGAAATAAAGAGGCTGACAGGCGGGCTCCACTAATAGCTACTGTTAACGGTGTGAAAGTGCCATCCACTCTATCCTTCTCCATCCTTCTAACCAAACAGAAAACTGGGTTCAACCTACCCCTTTAACCAAACACGATATGGGTTCGTTTCATCCCAGAAAATTGGGCTGGACCCAACCCAACCCACTTCACCCCCAAACCAAACACATGGTAGGAGCAGCCAACTGATCCGCTGATCGGGATCCTCAACCTGTGTACTGTGAACAGCTGATCTCCAGAAGTACAGGAACAGTATCAACACTGCACCAGAACAAGCTATAATGCAGGCCATGCACTATATACCTACTACCGTCCACCAGGGCAGTGGACCCCACACAGGAATACAGTCCCTGTTCATGCTCCCTGTTCACTTGAACTAGTCTCAACTTGTTTTAGCTTGTTTCAGCTTATTCTCTCTCCTAGAATACTATTGAATCAGCCGAAAAACGCACCAGCCGAACAACAGCGGCCGATCGGTCAGATGTGAGCCTAAATAGATAGGCAATAGTATGGTTGACTGTCGGACTGTGGACAACAGCTGGTCCCTATCTATTGCTATGCAGCAGGATGAAAATACTGCGTTCTATGAAGCTTAACTTGATTTTTGAAAATATTTCTTACCCTGCTGATGCAAAAACAATACTAAGTTCGCCTTTTATCATAATCATATGTATGTCAAATATGTCAAGATACTTTGCTGTTAACTTGTATTCTGACCATTGTTCTAAGATTTCTTTTTCATATTTTGCAGATTTGTCGTGTTGAAGACATAACTGTCAGTGGCATAGTTAGGGGAAGTATAATTCATATTCATAGAGCAAGGACTGTAACTATTGCAAAGAATGGCACAATTAGTGCCTCAGAGTTAGGTGATTCTATGTTTTGGTGTAATAGTTAATATTTAATAAAGGTGCTGAAATATTCTATCTTAAGTGACATGACTATTTAACCCTGCAATTTGGATTCTTTGATAGGTTGCAAGGAAGGCATTGGAAAAGGAAAATTTCTCAAGTATGGAGCTGGTGGTGGTGCTGGGCATGGAGGCCGAGGTGGCACAGGGATTTACAATGGAATGACAAGTGATGGAGGCCTAGCATATGGCAATTCTGATCTTCCATGTGAGCCAGGAAGTGGTAGTGGTGGTTCTGCTTTGTCAGCAGATGACACTGCTGGTGGGGGATTAATTGGTTGGTTCCATCTTATCCATAAAGTCTATGTTCTAGAGTCTTGTATATCACATTTGGCTCCCATTGTTTTTTATTTATCATTTTTTTCCTTCTCATGATAGCTGCTACCATCCTCTGAGCTTCCTTTTTAGTGCAATTTCTTGCCCTTTACTTGGTGCTTGACATGCATCATGCACCACACTAAGCTAATATTCTTTTTTATTTACCTTCTCCTTTCTGCTCTAATTGCTGATCATTTTCACTTCCAGTCATTGGATCCATGAAATGGCCACTTTCAAGGTTGCTAGTTTATGGCTCCCTGAACTCTGACGGGGAAAGCCATAGAGGCACATCGGAAAATTCGAATGGGACTTTTAAAGGTGGAGTTGGTGGTGGTTCTGGAGGGTCAATTCTTTTATTTCTTCAATGGCTTCTGCTAGAGAAAAACTCATCATTATCGGCATCTGGTGGCAATGGAGGGTTATACGGCGGTGGAGGAGGTGGTGGTGGTAGAATACATTTCCATTGGTCGAATATTGCTACTGGAGATGAATATGTTCAGATTGCTTCTGTCAATGGTACAATAGCATCAAGGTACGCAATTCATGTCTAATGGTGCTTGCTTGTTTGTCATGGCACTTTACACTTATCGCACTATTCTGTAACTTGTGGGACTGGCTATTATACTAGGGTTACATGGCATGATCTTTTCTTAAGTTGTGGGCATATCTGCAGTGGATTTCTTTGTATAACATGGACATGCAGAAAGGGCCCATGTGGCAGTTGACAGCTTTCCATATTTTTCTACTTCTGGATAGTACCGCAAAAAAAAAAAAATCTGCATACAGTCCCATTTCTGCAAAACTGCTATTTATAACAAGAGCAGTTCTGTTGCAATTCCAGTTTACAGTTTCAGTACTTTGCTATTTGATGGCACTTTATATAATCACTGCCATTTTTTTTTTTAAATTCCTTGGTGGTTACTTTCACTATCAATCTTTTCCACATTGTAAATTACAATGGCATGCATTCCCTTTTCAGCCTTTTAGCACTAATATAAAGTAATAAGATATTGAGATATATGTTAATCACACCCAAGTCCCAACACAATATTGGGCAACAATTATCCAAATTGTAGCTGTGGAACCACTTGGTAGAGTAAATTATAATGATATTACCTTTTGCATGTTTGATCGGTGATGTTTATGAAAGAATAAAAAATATTCTCTCTTTATGCTTGGTACAAGATAAATTCCAGACACCTTGTGTCAACAAATTCCAAGATGTACGTATTCTTTACCAGTGTAACTTTTGCCATCTTTGTGCTTGGTCACAGAAGTCTTATGTTTCTATTATTGCTGGTATTCCAAGGGTTAGCCTAGTATGCCTTTTGTCAGGAACTTGTGCACTAACTTGAGTTGAAGGGTAGCTAACTAATATATGTTTCTGACAATTCATATTGCCTTTTCTTTTTATAGTGGTGGATCTGGTAAGAATGATGGACATTTTGGAGAAGATGGAACAGTAACAGGAAAGAAATGCCCCATGGGTCTATATGGAACATTCTGCACTGTATGGACACCTAACACTTAATTTGACATATGTGACATATACTGTTGTTTCGGTAATAAAACCATAGGACAGAGATATTTTTAAGTGCTTATATTCAGTTGTCTGTTCCTTTCATTGAAGTTGTCCTATGGTAACAAAACCATAGGACAAAGATCATGCGAAACTGTGTTGGTTGAAATTTGGTTAGTTAGAACCAGGATTATAAATACAGGAAGGGCATAGACTAAATATTGAGAACTCATAATTTTAATTTGGATGCTCGAAAACATTGCTGATCTTCAATTGTTCCAAAATGTGCTAGGCAGTTGGTCAGGCTCAACCTAGAGCTAGTGTTGCCTAGGCATCACAGGTAGTTATACTTTTTCCTGATGGGTTGGAATTCCTTGATCAATAGCAGGGGATATGGCATATTAACAGAAAGAATTTGACATTATCACACGTATATGTTCTACAGCTCTAGCTCATCTTCCCCCGTCTCCATTTTTCCCATTTTTATTCAGAAATCATGTCCTAAACCGAAAAACACTTATGTGCCCATTAAAAAAAACACTTATGTGCTGCCAAGGTAATGCTGCTCCGCCTAGCTCTGCTTTTTGAAAAAAGAGTTGATCATGGACCATTTCAGGAATGCCCAGTTGGTACATATAAAAACGTGGTTGGGTCCAATTCATCTCTGTGCTGCCCTTGTTTTGTGGATAATCTTCCAAACCGTGCTGAATTTGTATATGTAAGAGGTAGGTTCTTAACTTGCTTGGTGATTTATAAGTTATCGTTGATGTTTCCTTTAATATCCTTAATGTTGAATGCTAAAATTTTAGCTTTTTTCTAGGTGGTGTTACTGAGCCGCCATGCCCGTATAGGTGCATATCTGATAAGTACAAGATGCCAAACTGTTACACACCACTTGAGGAACTTATGTATGCTTTTGGTGGTCCTTGGTCTTTTTCAATTATCCTCTCTTTAACAATTATTCTTTTGGCACTCGTGTTAAGTGCTCTAAGAATTAAGATTGGTGAGAGTGATATCACATACCGGGCAACAAATGCAATCCACAATGATGGCTGTTCTTCTTTCCCCTTTTTGCTTTCTTTGGCTGAGGTATATTTTTTTATTTCATTCATCATATTTTATTTATTAAAAGCTATTGCAGGATAACTGGATCTGCTGCATTGAGTAAATTACTCCATTGACATTTCTATATGTTCTTTATTTCAAGAATAGCTGGTTATTGGAAACCACATGATCCTGTGACTACCACTCTCATATGTTTATAAAATTCATGAGGACCACATGCCTTCAAACTCTAAAGTTGATCCTTGTTGGAGAGAATGAAATGAATTTGTCAAGAAATATAACTTTGAAGGTTATTGGTTTTTAGGCAAGCCTCTTGCCTGACCTCACTCAACAAGAATGCCATTTTTTAGGGATAGAAATCCTTGCTTTGCCCAACAAGCTCGCGCACCTTGGCAAAGATATCCTTGCCCACCGTGGAGAGCTGATTTGTCTATCCTGCTTGGGCAAGATTTGCCCATCCGCTTGTGCAAACTGCGAACTCCCAGCCAACAATTAAGTGCCTTTGAATCGAGCTTGGATCAACCTGGTTGCAGCCAAATCGAGTTCCTCGTCCCAAATCGAGCTCCATTATCCTCAGATTTAGCATCTGCTCAATAATCAAGCGATTTCTCCTCCAAATGTGTGTGGGTCGTCCAAAATCAAGTCTGAATGTATTTCTTGTGTTATATGCATCACAACAGTGGCCATCCATCCATAGACTTATCAATTTCTTCTTCTATTGTTCCTAGCTTGCCTGTTGGATGGATCTGATTGTTTCTCTATCATCTGTGTGAATGGATTTCTGTTCTTTTTTAGTTTGGCCTGCCAACAGATCCAGCGCCAGGAAATAGAGAGAAGAGGATGGCATGTCACCCTGGGCATTTGGTTCTAACCGAACCGATCGGTTCGGTTCCTGGGATCCTCCACAAGTTCGGTTATTAGAAAGTGGGACCGGTCGGTTCTTTCCAAAAACAAGAACCGAGTAACTTCGGTTTCGGTTAATTTGGTTAGTTTCATGCTCTAACCGAACTAACCGAGCTTCCATGTCAAGTAGGAAAAAAAGAGAGGAAAAGCAAAAATAGAATCTTTTGGAGCCTAGAGGGCTGCTGCCACTCGCAGCTGGCCGAGCCGTCGCAAGAGGCAGCGGTGCCACCGTCGCGCGCGTCGAGGGGGGCAGGCCGTCAGAGGCCGCGCGCAGCTAGGGCCGCGCCTCCCCTGTCCTTCGCCGGTAGATCTATAGGTAGGATAGGAGATATCGCCGGTGGAGGAAGGAGGGGAGAGGAGGCGCCACTCCTGACCTTCGATGGATTGTCGGGTTCGAGGGAGACGGAGGACTGAGTGAGGAAGAGAGGTCACAACCTCATGGCCTCACGCCCTCGCGGTCACGGGTGGGAGTGGGATTGGGCGGCGGCTAGGGCTGGGAACACTGAGTGGAGCGCCTGTTATATATATGCATGTGTGCTTTGTGGGCTTGGGCTTCTTCTGCTAATGGGCCACTTTGGTAGTATTCGGTTATTTCAGGTCAGTTCGGTTAACTGGAGCCCAGAACCGAAATAACCGTAATAATTTCGGTTCCCTGAGACCTGGAACCGAACTAGGAATATTACGGTTTCGGTTCTGGTTAGTTCGGTTCGGTTCTCTGTTTTTTTGTGCCCAGATTGAATGGCATGGCCACTAGACAAGGGGACTAAATGACTTTCCCTTTCTTGCTATGCCTATCTTTCCTAGGTGAGGCAAGGAAGCTTAGGCTAGGCAAGCCTGGCAAAAGATCCAAGCAGGCCCTTTATGTGTACCTCAATATGCAATCATGGAGAGTGTCCATAAATATAATGAAAATGTGTCTGAAAAAGTAAAATTTCCTGAATGACCAGTAAAAACCAAACATATAAAGTTTACCTAGAAAGAAGAGGCATTTATAGCCTTTTTCTTTATGAACTCTTGCATGTTGTGTTTGTACTGATAAATGGTGTGCTCCTCTTCCTTTGCAGGTACCTGGGGCTAGCAGGGCAGAAGAAACTCAGAGCCATGTCCACAGAATGTACTTCATGGGGCCCAATACTTTCCGAGAGCCCTGGCATCTCCCCTACTCGCCTCCTGATGCAATAATTGGAATTGTGTAAGATTTTCCATCTTAGAAATATAGAGTAGCTAAGTGCATTGGACATTCTAGTACTATTATTCACTTGCATGTGATTCAGAAAAAGTCAATTTGCAGTAAAAGGATCATATCAATTTTGAATTCAGTTACTTGTTGCTAATGTTTAGAAAGAGATTAACCATTTGCATGAAGCTCGAACTAGTTCCTGTTTTTTAGATAGCTTTGAATGTTCTTTTAGAGCAGTCCTTTGTGTAGGATGTTTCCCCCCTTGGGTGAGTTCTGTCCTACCACCATTCCAGCATATTTGTTACATTGTTCAACAGGATTGATCTATTCTAACTTGAGGAAATGAATTATTTTCGTAAGTACGGAATGGCTTCCGATAAGTCCAGAAACATAAGAACTAAGTTTTTTTTTTTTGCCTTTCAGTTATGAAGATGCTTTCAACCGTTTTATTGATGAGATCAATTTGGTGGCTGCATATGAGTGGTGGGAAGGATCAATACATAGTATACTTTCTGTTCTTGCGTATCCTTGTGCCTGGTCTTGGAAGCAATGGCGCAGAAGAAAAAAAACCCATCGTCTTCAAGAGTATGTTAAATCTGAATACGATCATTCATGTCTCCGCTCCTGCAGGTCACGGGCTCTCTATAAAGGCTTGAAGGTCAGTAGTCATGGTACATAAATTTTATGTGCTATCATCTATAAAAAGAAATGCCATTTGATATAAGAATCAGCATTGCTCCTTATCTCCTGAAAAATCGGAGTAGCAGATGTACGATGGATTGCAGGTGCATGTAGCATGAAGGTATGCATGTAGCAGTCCTGCCACAAGACAGAATTCCAGATATATGTATGGAGTCCTAAGCCAATTCAAGAGTTGCTAGCTTATTGACAAGTTAGTTAGGTCTTTAAGTCAGTTAGGTCTTTAAGTCAGTTAGGTCTTTAAGTCCTAGTGTTAGAAGTATGTAATATCTAGTATTAAGCAAGTTATCTACTTGGTTAGCTATGTAAAGACTAAAGAGTTGGTTTAATTTTGATATAACATTAGTCTTGTTTAGTTAGGCTCCTGAGCTATAGAGGCATTTTCATTATAATTTTGGTCGAGATCAATCAGGAAAGCAAGCCTTTACCTACATGAATTGGCTCACTACTTAACCAGAAAGGCAGGCAATATTGTCAGTACCCAAGGCTGAACGGAAGGGTCTCAACTCCTTGATAATTTTGGTAGCCTGGGAGGTGTGGAAGCACCATAATTCATGTATTTTTGAAAATGCCACGCCAAGCATCCAGGAGGTTCTTAGAGCTGTCAGCGCTAATGGCAATCTTTGGTGCAGTGCTGGAGCAAGAAAGCTCCAGGAACTTTTGGTCAGGGAGCCGGTTTGGGGGTATAAGGCAGGCTGTTTTGTCTGGTCAACTTTGAAAATATTTTGTTGTAGTGCAGCTGTTCTAGTCAGTTGAGTGGGTGTGCATTTGTGTTTTTTTTTTGTACTCGAGTATGGTCTAACCAGACTTGTGTATTTTATTTCTACCTTAATGAAATGACACACAGCTCACTTGCTTAGTTCGAGAAAATAAGACCTACTTAACCAGTTCTTGTGGAGTATCTTATCTCTTTGATTAAACTCCAAGGTGGACAAAGGACATTGTTGCCAGAACTAATTAGTCATTAAATGAAGAGCTTGGAGTTGGGTGGATCTGCTGAGGTTCATTTTTAATGAATGTTGATAACTCATCTAGCTTAAAGACCGAGTGTGGAACCTTTTCACATACTTCTGGAACTTGATGCAATAAAACATTACTACCACTATTTTGATTTTTTTTTGTTTGCTCGTTAATCTGCACAAATGTATTGTGAATCGAGCTAAAACAAAATATTGATTTTTTATTGTATGTATATGAACAAAGGTATATATAGTGCACAGCTAAGTGTTTGAACTTGGCAGGTTGGTTCAACTCCAGACTTGATGGTTGCTTACATAGATTTCTTTCTCGGGGGTGATGAGAAACGGCTTGATGTAGCATCCACCATTCAGAAGAGGTTTCCCATGTGTCTAATATTTGGTGGTGATGGAAGCTATATGTCCCCATACTACCTACATAGTGATACATTGCTATCAAATCTTCTTGGCCAGGTAAATTCAGATTTTGTTAAAATGTTGATACAATTTGTTGTTTATAATAATCAACTTCCGCATTCCATTTCTGTTTCTATTCTCTTTTACATATACAGTATATATAGACCTCTGGTCTGTGATAACGATGATTGAATTGCCCAAAGCATAACCTAGTATCCAAGCAAACCAAACCATATCCTGATGCACAGAGTGATGTCCTAATGTTGGCCACTGACGTACACTAGATTTCCTAGATGATTATTGCATTAGGACTCAACATCATGCCCCATGTCATCGAGGTGGACAATTTAATTGATCAGAAATTCAGAATGAGAATTGTTTGGTGGATAGGGGTGGGCACTAAGGGTTAAAAGGACCTGCAGCATTTTTTAGAAAATTTAATTGGCTTGGATTACATATTCCTTCTTGAGCTTATACGCTGCTGATATCATTATATATTTTTTTTGTTCTGCTAAAAAATGTGTAAAATGACTTTGATTTTGTTTTCTTTTTATAGTATGTATCGACTGCGATCTGGAATAGATTAGTCGCTGGTTTGAATGCTCAATTAAGGACAGTAAGACAAGGAAGTGTCCATTCTACTTTGGGCCCTGTTGTTTCTTGGATCAACAGTCATGGGAATCCTCAACTTGAGAGACATGGGGTTCGAGTGGAGCTAGGTTGGTTCCAGTCCACTGCTTCTGGATATTACCAGCTAGGTATTGTTGTAGCTGTGAATGAGAACTTCTACAAGAATCTCCACCACCATGAGCATGCCCCAGAATTTTGTGAACGTTTGAGGTTTGAAAAGGAAATACCAGCTACAGTATCATTTTCTAATTCCTATATTACTTGCTGTTTAATCTTTATATTACGGGAATGCTTTTAATTCTACAGAAAGAACGTTGCAGTTCCACTTCAGGATTTCAATCAGGCAAATCAGAATCAGCCTTGCACAAGCTATACTATATCTAGAAAGCGGTTGACAGGTGGAGTGAATGGCGGGATCATAAATGAGGGGACGCTCAAGTCACTACACTATAAAAGAGACTATCTCTTCCCATTCTCATTGTTATTGCAAAATTCCAGGCCTCTAGGCTATACGGTAACTACTGAACCATATTTTAAGCGCAAAACACATACACATGCTGAATATGATGATAACCTTAACTGAAACCATGCTATAATATTGCAGGAAACATTGCAATTGCTCATTTGTATTGTACTTTTGGGTGATTTTTCCATCACCCTGCTCATGCTTGTACAGTACTATTGGATATCCGTTGGAGCTTTTCTTGCCATACTGCTCATACCCCCTCTTGCCTTGCTTTCACCTTTTCTTGCTGGTCTCAATGCACTTTTTAGCCGAGGACTGAAACGATCTTCAGTGACCCGCATTTTTGCACTTTGGAACGTTACTTCTGTTGTAAACATTGTAAGTCTTTCGGACATGTTTGTCCACGAACTATCTTTGTGTAGTAACATGTCACATTTCTGTTAGTTCCTGTCGCAATCAATCAGAATTCTGTTACATTATACTCCCTCCGTTCCAAATTGTAAGTCGCTTTAATTTTTTTGGTACATGCATTTTGCTATGTATCTAGACATATTATTATATCTAGATACATAGCACAATGCATGTACCAAAAAAGTCAAAAGCGACTTACAATTTGGAACGGAGGGAGTATATGATAAATTAATTATTACTGCATGTTATTGCAAGTTTCTAATTATCAGCATATAGTGTTTAACTATTTCTGAACTGGGCAGAGCTCCCTGGTAATTAAATTCCTGTTTGGTAATAAATGTGGGGTGCATCCGATGGTAAATATTGTGCTACATGAGGGTAGACCTTGAATCTTGTTAGACATGTGCTAGGGCACACCATGTGTGGGCGTGACTCCGACCTGCATTTCTAAAACAAAATGTTTTCAACTCTATTTCTTTGTAAACCATTCATGTACGGCTTGCAGTTACACTATTCACGTCTTGCAGGATCACAAGCTGGTAGTTTTAACCATGATAGTTTTATGCAGATTGTAGCAATCATGTACGGCTTTTTGTATTTTTGGTTCTCTTCTATGGTGGTGTCCTCAGTTCATCAAGTATACAACACAAAAAGGTTTGGTTCTTTCTATTTCTGCATGGTGATATTGGAACAGGAACCCAGAATTCACTTTCCAAATAAAAAGAACAGTAGCATCATGCTGTGCTTCTTTTGCTTTCTATGCTTTATATAGAATCTAGTAGTTAGATAAATCTACTAATTGTTAGTGATATTTTGCTGTGCATCCAAATAATTGAAATTGTTCAGACTATGGCTAATTGTTGTGCTCTAAAGTGAGTGCCATAGAAAGTCACTGGATAAAGAGAGATTTCTAGATACGGTATTTAGTATAGTATTGTAGGTTATAGACTTTTTCTTTCAAGGATGTGTAATTGATATATTTGTTTACGCCATCTGTGCAGTTTCAAAAGTAGAGAAGACAATGAATGGTGGATACTACCTACTATCCTTTTTCTCATCAAATCACTGCAAGCTGGACTAGTTAATTGGCACGTTGCGAATTTGGAGATCCAGGACTACTCACTATTTAGCCCTGACCCAGATAGATTCTGGGCAATGTAGTCACCTGCAGCAAGCTAGCAGAAAGTATGGTTTGGTTGATCTGAATTACATGTATCAATTAGTTGATCTTGAATATCAGCCCAATGCAATCTCTGAATCTAAAGGGGTCTAACATGCTGGACCTGGAACATATGTTAATTTTTTTTTCTCACAGTTGTGTCTTGGTCGTGTGCCTAGACTAGAATAGATCTGTCGCCCGGAGGGATTAGATTTGTGCATTTTCTTTGGTTCAAATTGAATCGTTGATACTGAGTGTACAGCAAGGACCTAATGAGATTGGCGTTCTAGTATGTACATCATTGTAAGTAATAGAACCGTTTCAACTGTAAACAGTTCTCAAGGAAAAGTATGTTTCTTTCTGTTGTGGTGGCACTGTTACATTTTGTTCCAAGTGATTGTCATCTTCATTTTTGCTCGCTATTGGAACAGCATGGTTTGACTACAAAACAAGTGCAAATTCTTTTCCTAGGTGATAATCTCGTTCCCTCTTCGACGGGTCTGTTTGGTTGGCTGAACACAGCGGATGTTGGACGTTGGACAGAGTTGTTCTTAGGGGACCGACACCCATCTTGCTGTGCTTTATTTGATCGAGAGGATGTGTGATGTGTCCATCCACAGCATCTTCAGAGTAGTGTTATCTCAAAGCTCTTGTGGTTCCTCCTTTCCATTGATACGTCCTCGTGTATTCATCACCAACCGGATAAAGCGGTGTTATGTGATTGGTGACTCATGTTAAGGCTCAAACACCAATAACAAGGGCGTGGTATGAACTCGTTGGTTATGTTGGGTGCTTTGGATGCTGTGGAAACATCGATATGATTGTGCTCATTGTAACTTTCTCATATCTGTGTTCAATAATGTACCTTTAGCGTTTGTCTGCTTGTTGCGTTGGCGAGTTAATTCTTATTGCGGGCGTAGCTTATAGTGTATGGGTGAGTCGAGTGAGCGTTATATTAATATGTCTTAACACATCAATACGTTGCCCTCACCTCACGTGCTCCCTCAATTCTTTGTTTTTTTCTTAAACAGGAAGGAGATCTTTGTATTTTATTACGACAAAAAAAAAGGTAAAGAGAGCCTACGAAGAAGTGGAACCAGAACAAATGCACACGCACATATGTTGACAAGCATCACATAAAAGGGAATCAGAATTATGAAAACATCTCGGGAATGGCTTCCGAATTATGGAAATCAGGAACGGATTTAACATGCTCTGAATAAGTTTATATGCATAACATAAATAATTTTTTTATGGAGTGAATTATGACTTGGTCTATCTGTAAACACTATATTGTAATCTGGCTATGTTTCATTTCCCTTGGAGAAAATTATGTAGGTCACAAATACTGCCTAACTTCAGAGTTTCTTATGCCGTTCTTTTTTCTTAAAAAAAAAAAGAATTCATATGCCATTACAGTTGTTGGCCACATTGCAACATCATCACCATGTCACTTATATGCAAGATTGAAATGTTAATGTTTTACATAATTAAGGGTTGAAAGGCAAAGCTCAACTTATGGTTGAACTTGTTCCTTTTGAAAACCATAATGTCGATCTTTCATTGTTCAAATATTACCCTTTTCAAAAGTGGTTATCCTTTTTTCTGTTTTTGTACATCTGACTAGTTGCCTATTTTTCCTTCATTTCGACCATTAGTTGATACCACAGCTGATAAGTTTGGTTGAGACTACAACATAATCCTAACATGCACGTCATATTCCTCCAAATATCAGCTAGCGTGGCTTGTAAACAATCAAGCAAACCGCTACATGGAGCTCACTCAGCAGGTAAATGTAGTGATAGCATCTTAGTTGGTTCATGGAAACACTTATTTTATTTGTAAATGGTCTGAACATTTGGAGAGACATTTTTATTGTAACTTACATAAATGAACGTCAGATCATACTCAGCGAGGAATAATATACAAATTGTTAAATAACACGTGCTTCATTTTTTAGCTTGTCAAGGAGCTCGTCGACAGATGAAAGAATCACCCCTGCTTTCCGTTTTGGTGGTTCATTGACCTCAATGACCTCCATGTCTGATCTAATATCTACACCAAGGTCTTCAGGGGTGACTTTCTTAATAACTTTGGATTTTGCCTTCATTATGTTGGGCAAAGTTGCATATCTTGGTTGGTTAAGTCTCAAATCCGTCCTGCAGCAAAGACAAAATTAATGGTTAACCCATGTTGACAGAAAATTATTCATCATAATACAAATCCTTGAGTATTTATATTTCCCTTCTCCAACATAGGATAATAAATAAAATGAAAACAGTATAATGAAAAGTTTCATGGGCCCTACGTGATTACTGCTGGCAAATCAAGGCAGATGGTTTCAATTCCACCGTCAACTTCTCGCTCAACAGTAGCCTTTTGTTTTTCTGTGTCCAATATAACCTGTCAAATTAAGAAAGAACCTTCTAGTATGAATTTTCAATTAAGCAAGTTAGTAAAGCAGAGTGGGCAACTAAATCAGTTAATTAACAAAAAATAGTTTCAATTACCCACAAACTATAAAAAAATTTTAAGCTTTGCTTTCATAATGTGGCATGATCTCATTTCATCTACTAAGAGCACATCATATGTTGGTAAAAAAAGAGAAACAGAAAGCTTCAAGAAAGTCAGTGGGATTCATTAAAGAATTGAAAAAAAATCCAAGAACTAAAAATTCTTCCAACAACCTATATGCAACTAACAAAATCTGACAGTACAACAGTTAGTTGTTCAAATTGAACTGCCAGTTGATGGCAGTTGGATAGGTTATTATGAATAGTACTGAAATAATAAGAACATAGTAAGATTTGAAGGAGCATATGCAATGGCAACAGTCCTTTTCTTTGTCATATACTCATATTTTAGGTGCTACCAGCTAATCAAAAGAGTAGGCGAGAAAGGGTACCTTGGAGGCAAAGGTTCCTTGTGGCCACTGAAGCAATCCAGCTAGCATTTGTCCAGTTTGATTGCAATCATCATCAATCGCCTGTTACTAAAAAGACAAGGACTCAGCAACATAGATTCTCAGCAGATATACCCTCAAGTTAAAACTTAGTAACTCTTGACTAGAGGAGAATTATATCTTTTATTTTTTAAAAAAATATTTCTGATTGTGAAAAAAAAAAATCAATTAAGACTTTGAAAACATCCTCCAAGAAGTAAAGACTGAAAACATGCTAACAAACAATTAACCTTCCATCAGGTCAAACCAAGTAGTCAAGAGGAATGGCAAACTTTGGATGTCCATATGCTTCAGGCAACCCTCAAAACAATTCCACTACAAACTCAAAGCAGAAAAGGAAAAAATGTTTCTCAGGAAACGATTGATTGTATTGTATGACAGAGCCATGACACCATGTAGTGGCTATTTACCTATCTTGTGCCACAACAAATGGGGTGGCCGTTTCCCTGTCCTGAGCAGGATCAACTTTTGACATGTAGGGCTCTACCGGTACGTGCAGAAAGAAAAACAACATTTATCAGTTTTTATCTTTGAAGTTCTGAAACTCATTTTAGCTACTATTATGGACTATGAAGCATGCACAACACCAGGACCTAATAGGAAGAAAGCTTATAAACCTAGGATATTGCATAAAGACGCTTTTCTACTTCACATATATGGATGTTATCAGTATTCAGTATTCATTCTATTTGCTTAAGTTGCTACAGTGAAAACTAAGGGCCGTTGTGCATAAGTATATTGCGAAATAGTGGGACAGTATCCTCTCATCTCTCAGAAGGATACAAATCTGTTTGAGCACAAATGCACAAAGAATGAAACAAAATCAGAACAGAGGTCTGATTACATTCAGCTTGTACCAATCATACCTTAGCTACAAAAGATTTACATTGTTGGTAGAAATTGAGGAAGAGAGCAGAAACCAAGGGTAAACATCCATGGATACCAAAGCGAAACGTGCTTTAATACCTGCATATCTATCCCAATTGCAATCCAGAACATACTAAGATGCCTCTCACGGTCTCACCCCCACAAATGACATCTTAATGCCACCATGTAGCACGAAGAATCAATCTGAATTCGCAAAAGATCTATCTCCAACAACCCGACACAGGTTTATCCAGATAAGCACATTGGGTCTAACCGGAGAATGATCGCAACAAACTGCATACTAGCTAGTGTGTGAAAGCAACAATCGTCTCCTCGCACCCCAATCTACAGTCGCTGAACGTACAAATCAATCATACACGTGATTCTTTAGACTTAAAATGAAATTAGCACCAGTGCACTGCTAGTGACTAGGGCGAGCGCGCACCTGCTTGCCGAGGATGACGAGGCCGGGCTTCTCCTGGAGCGCGACGGCGCGGAGGATCTTGGCGACGGCTAGCGGGAGGAGTGGGCGCGCGGGGACCGGGTCGTGGAGCACGTGGACTGCGCGGTCGGCGCCCATGGCGAGCGCGGTGCGGAGCGTGTCGGCGGACTGGGCGGGGCCGACGGTGGCGGCGACGACCTCGGCGGCGGCGCCAGCCTCGCGGAGCCGGAGCGCCTCCTCGACGGCGATCTCGCAGAAGGGGTTCATCGACATCTTGACGTTGGACGTCTCCACGCCCGTCCGGTCCGGCCTCACGCGCACCTTCACGGCGTAGTCCACCACCCGCTTCACGGCGACCAGGATCTTCATAGCGGCGGCGGCGGCTGCCCTCTCGGAGGCCCTCTCTCCGTTCTCACTGAGAGTGTGGGGATGGGCACTGATTGGGGAGCTTTTCTGCGTGCTCTGCTCTGCTCTGCTAGTTGCTGTGGAGGAGTTGCGAGTTGGAGCCTCTCACTATTTCTGACTCAGCAGTCAGCTGTCGTCACTAACCGGCTCCTGTCTTTGCCTGTGTGCTTTAATTCGAGGCTAATCTTGCCATGTCAGATCAATATTAGGGACAATACTAAAGCATCCAGTGGCAGCAATCGTTAGGTTTCGTTTGGATCCCAAGAATTTTTGAGAATCGGGTAAAAAAACTCTAATACTTTTATTGAATTGCGAGATTTTAAAACACCGTGTGTTGGTTTCAGAAAAAAAAAATACCGCGAGTTAATGTCTAACCCATTTGGATGAGAATCTAGTGGCATGAGGCTTTTTCTATCCGGATCCCTAGGATCGGGATTTAGATCTTAGAATCCTTTTGGCATGGTTTTTAGATTTTAGAATTCTTTTGGCATGTTTTTTTTAAGGGCTTCTTCTGCCATTTGGAGCCATTTTATATCAAACAAGATAAACCACACGACGGACCCTTAAATCATGCTCTCACAAAGAAAAGAAGATAAGTATAGTGCCATGTTTTCAGATCAGATGACTAATTAATCGTGATTACTTGTCCTTATTGTAACTAGGTGCTTGATAAGGGCCCGTACAATTAGAAACAACTAGGTGTTTGATAAGGGCCCTCGATTAGATTTGTACAATTAGAAACCTTATTGTCCGATAAGTGACGACTAATCACGATAGTTGTCCAATTAGACTATCTGGACTGCTAATTGGGTTAGTATGAGTATATGCAATGTAATGTAGACAGGATTCTGCCCATTATTATTGTAAGAAGAAGAAGAGGAGTGACCGAGCACGAGTGAATGAAGGCCCTGTAGTGTCGCATTTCCAGCTCCTACTCAATGGTGTTATAGCTTTTTTTAGCATATAGTAGCATAAAGTAGCACAACTCTAGTTCAAGAAAATTTTGGTTGGGTCAAACTAGCATCGTCGGGTCAAACTAGCATCACTCTTATCAAGTTTGGTTGCAATCATTACTAGATTTTAAGAAACTGACAGTGATAGCTAAAACCGATAGTGATAGGACTAACTGACGACACTAATATTTGTCTCTTCATCGTCGGTTCATATCACTGCAAAGTTTTAGCAAAGAATCGACACTAACTTGAGGTCATCACTGTCGGTTCATGGCTTGAACTAGCTGTGATGTGTTGCAAAAAAAAATCATAACTTTCTCAAATGATGTCCGATGAACATAAACTTTATACAAAAATTGTAGTACTCAACAAGATCTATAACTTTATAGTTCAAATTTGTTTGATTTCAAATTATTTATATGTCCAAATATACACCACAATGATTTATAGAGTTAATACAAAGGGGGTGAATATGGTTCTAGCCACAAGTGACTATGGAGTGATAGTTAAGGATCTCGGATGTAGAAGCACCAAAAATAAAAGTTGTAAATCTAAAAAATTTATGCAACTTATAGTTGATAAATTTTTTGTTTGAAATTGTTGTGATGCCCCTCTATTTGATTTGTATGATTTTATAGAAGCTAACACTGACTAAAGCCATATGTCCATAGTCTTACGTAAGTATGTAGTGATATTTAAGAATCTTGCATGCAGAAGCGATAAAAATAAAAGCTATAGATCTGAAAAGATTAGCAACTTTATAGTTGACAATATTTTGATTTGAAATAATCTATCCAATAAAATTTTATTTTATTTCTAAAATTTAAATTTTGATTTTTCAACCGAACTCGAATCGAGAAACACCCAAAATAAAAGTTGTAGATCTCAAAAAGCTGTGTAACTTTATAGTTGATAATGCTTTATTTAAAATCATATATCAAAGTAAAATTATGGCCGAATTTTCTCGCATTTGAAATTAAAACTTTCCAATGATCTTGGATGAAAAAAATCACCAAAAATAAAACTGTAGATAGGTCTCAAAAAGTTATAAAACTATATAGTTATAAAACTATATAGTTATAAAACTATATAGTGATAAAATTTTAATTTAAATTAGTTTACAATACCAAATACTCATTTTAAAATTAAATGAGCATAAAATGGCAAGAACCAATATCGTAAATGGACACATGCGTCTCATAGGTCTTATAGGTAGAGTGGTTAGGAGACAAACACATGAAATAAGCACACGTTTTTGTGTAAAAATCTCACAAACTTATGTTTTTTTTCCAGCACCACTAGGAAAATATGTTTCTAGTGCAAACCATATACTTGGTGAAAACATGTAAACCAATTTAAAAACATATATTTGAGTCTATCAAAAAAAGTCTAAAATTTGGCATGTCCATAGTCCATACAAATATGTCCTCACATGTAAATGTTGGGATCAAACTTATTTTTGAAAAATTCATACAAAAATGAAATTTTAGATGTATGTGCACTCGAGGATAAATTTTGTCCTACAATGCACATATACCTTAAATTTTTTATTTTTATATTAATGTTTCTAGTTTGAGTTTACATCCTACTTTTCCATATAAGTAAATATTTATATTCACTATGGATGTGCCATTTTAGATTTTTTTTGAAAGACCAAAATATATATTTTTGAATTGGTTTATATTTCCACCTAGTAGGCAGGTGGTTTGCATTAGATATTTTCCTATTTCATAAAACCTATAATGATATGTTCCCTTTACCATCGGTTTGATTATGCCGGTTTAAATTCCGGCAGTGAAGGGGTTTGGATCCAACAGTGATTTGATAATTTGGGTAGTATTATTTTCTCTCCGTTCACCATTTTAGTTCATGGACTATTACCTCTTGGTAACCTAGTATTTTTTTATGCATTTTTTTGTAAGAATGCTTCCTGTTGAAGCGAAGTGATGCGAACTACTAACTAAAATAATTAAGCACAACACCGCCGTTGTATCCTGAATGAAGCACTAAACAACTACATTTTGGACAAATTGTATTTGACCCGCGTATTGCATTTTTATACTCAAGTAGAACATGCTTTTAGAATCCATTTACTAACAATATACATATAACGCACAAAGGAAGAACAATATCTCTTATATAGATAGACCCCATACTACTACAAATTGCTCTATCGCTGCTCACCTCATCACTACCGGAAATGTGTGACCGGCAGTGATGAGTCTTTAATGCCGGTGCAACTCCCTAACAGGCAAGACTTGTGCCAGGAAGCGCAGGCACCGGCAGTGATGATTCACATTACTGTCGGCTCGAGACACGACCTGGCTGTGATGTCTCGGACTCGCATCACTGCTGGCGGATGCCACACTCCGGCAGTGAAGGTGCCACAACATTGTCGGTTCTTGGCTTGGTCCGGCAGTGATTTTTTGATACCACAAAAAGGCTTGTATCGTCCTCTCCTTCCTCCTCACTCCATTCCAGAGAACACGGGAGCTCGCGCGGGTCATTTTCTTCATTGTTGCGGCTGCTAAAAACCGTGAGCTAAAATTAGGATTTTGAAGAATGACTTGATCCTTTTGCTTCAAGGTTACTCACAAGCATCCACTCATTTGATTTTCTTACTTAATTACCTTTGTTTTGATGGCTATATTGCTTGATTCTCATTCTTGTTCTTTCTCTATCCTAGAGAGCAATTTCGGTGGGGACTTCATGCAAGGCTTCAAAGCACTTTATGGGAAATCCATTATCGAAGAATCTAGGTTGGTGTCTAAATATAATCACCTAGATTGAAATATTAGGCCATTTTATGGTTTGATCATCATGATTGTTAGTATGTGATGCTCGAATTAGTTCATGTTAGGAGTAGAGAAGATTACTTTATAATAGATTATTAGGTGTTGACACATTGTTTGGAGGTACAATGGTGTTCTTGATCAAGTCTCTAATTTAATTTTTGATATAAATAATTTAAGTATAATAGTGTCTCCAATTTTAATTCCATTGAGGTGAATAATGTTTTATTAGTTTATAATAATTTTATTTACATGGGGCTCTTAGTGGACACATTCTTTGGAGCTAGATTGCTATATATGGTTTTGAATTTATATATGGCTAAGCTAGCTACCCATTTTAATTTTTCCATAATTAATGTATAATATTGCTCATGAAGCTAATCCACTACTTATTAATTTCTCTATAATTTTTTTGAGCAGAGATGGATCGAGAATGGATGAATCTTTCTTAAACGCTAGGTGGCAAAGGAACACTAGGAAGGAAAATTTGTGCAGTAAAAGACGGTGTCTTGGACACAAGCTCAGTTTGCTGTTCTCATGCAAGCCAGGGAGGTGATGCCATACATTGAAGAACACCGTCAAGAGTTGCGAAATCAGCATCCGCTCAAGTTACAACCTTGACATCATAAAAAAAATATAAAGCAGAATTTATCGACTGGTTACGACGCCGCTTGCATAACGAAATGTTGGGTAATCAACTGGATAACCTGGCCAGGGGGCCTACAAATACATTTTCTACGTACCAAGGGTACGAGATCAACGGATTCACATTTTTCGTAAAAAAAAGCAAGATGAAAAGAGTGCAAATCAGAACAGTGGTGTTTGTTTCAGTGCTGAAGACGAAGATGACAACGTTATTGAGATGTACTATGGTGTCATAGAGGAGATATGAGAGCTAACGTATGGCTTCATGGCGATAGCCCTTTTTTCGCTGTCAGTGGGTCCGACTTGACGAAATCTGGACCAACGACGGTGAAGGGTTCACTATAGTTGACCTATAAAAGACCGCATACAGAGACGACCCCTTCGTCCTAGCAAAAGATGTTATGCAGGTCTTCTACCCAAGAGACAACGTCAACAATGCTAGAAGTGTAGTCTTTGAAGGCAAAAGAAAGATTGTCGATGTCGATGGAGTGACAGATGAAGAAGACTATAGGGGCTATCAGAAAATGCCTGCATTCGGAACGAACATAGCCCTTCCTATCATTGAAGAGGGTGACGAACCAGCTTACATAAGGCGCGATCACAATGAGGCCCTTATTGTTGATAGGCCAAAGGATATTTAGAATATTGTTAACTATGTAATCAGTATTTAGACATTGTTCACCAACTATGTACTCTATTTAATATTATTTGCGCACCTCTAAATTGTAATATGGTAGTTAAAGTTTATCCTTTCTTGATTTATTGAATTTAATTTTTATTTAATTCAATTATGACAGTGATAAGGGGGCCAAATAGGTTAAGTAAAATAACTTACCTCAATCTGATGTACATCCCCAATTATCCCAGTGGTTAACACCACGCACTCCTGTCCCACAGACCTAAGCTCGATTCCCAGGTCTGTCAATTTTTTTTATTTTACCGTATTTTACACGCCAGCACAGGTTAAATAACAAAAACTCCCCTCTACTGCAGACATTCCCCTGTAGCGCAGTGGTTAATCCCGCTTGCTGTGGTCGCCGTGACCCGCGCTCGAGTCCTGGCCGGGCAAAATTTTTAATTTTTCCTAATAAAAGGAAATATTCTTAATTGGATTAAGAAGAAGAAGCCACTCGAGGATCTGCAGCCACTAGTGCAACTGCTCAATAAGTAAGTGATGCTAACAACACCATATTGCTATGATCACATATATATTCTAGTGATTTCCCTTTTAACTATTTATTATAATTTTTCACGGGGTTCCGAGAAAGCACAGAGGTGGGACACAAATACCATTCAACATTGTTGAAATAACCCACATCCCGTACCTACTACAGCCGAATGCCAATAATAAGTGTGGGTTCTATGTCATGTGGGCCATGTTCTATTATATTGGGTACACTACGAAAGAGCCAGATCAATTTGTGAGTATAATCCTCATTTCATTTATTTCTACTATCAAATATAAAATATGGTGTACTAATTCAATCTTTGCCTCCTTCTTTCTTTTTGGAACGATAGCGCAAGAAAAATAACCACCAACTGAGTCAATTCGAGATCGAGGGACTTCAAAGTGAGCTGGCAGAGTTCCTCACGTCATGTGTCTTTTCAAGAATAGGCCAGTTTTCAATTGCAAGAGCTCGGGTGTACAAGGACCAGGTTTCATAAAAGGACCTTGAACGTCTATTGTAATAATTTCTTTTCTTATGTTATTGTTGAAGATCTTGTATCGAACATTTGAATATAAGCGTATCAAATATTTATATTGTATTTATATCGTTGATGGAGAACTTTAATAACAGCATTATGACATCTGCAGTAAATTAAAATATTAAATAAAAATATTATAAATTACAAATTATAATTAAAATAAAAAAAATTAGAATAAATAACAATACTGGTGGCTTAGCAAAAAGCCGGCTGTATTGACTAAGTCAACACTGTCGGCTAGAACAACAGGTCGATAATGTTGACTAAGTCAACACTGTCGGCCTGAACAACAGACCGGTAGTGTTGACTTAGTCAACACTATCGGCTTCACCAGCAGCCCGATAGTGTTGACTTTTTGCATAACTGTCCGGCAGTGTTGTGAGACAATATCACTGTTGAAGTGTGCTACGAGCCGACAGTGTTGTATACACATTACTGTCGGCCATAATTTTTCGACAGTGATGTGCCCCCCCACATCATTGCCGCTTGGCCACTGCCGTTTCAGATTTCGGCAGTGATAGCAGTTGAGCACCGGCAGTTATAGACCCGACTAGAGTAGTGTCACTAACATATTTCTCTGCGATATCGTGAAGCCACATCATCACGAGGGCACCACCAAGTCTAAGTGCACCATCAGGAATAACTTTAGACACTAAATTGTATTGATTGCTAAGCCACTAAAGCATTCCACTTGGTTACTTTAATACATCGGGCCACTTGCATGATGACTCCATCCAACATCAAACTCTCATATCCATTGAATTCTTTTATTAATTTTACTTCTATAATAATGCTAGAAGATAATCAATTTCATTCGTATTTTCTTTTGCATACCCCAGCAACACGTGTGGAATTCCCCTAGTTTAATATAAAAACAATGCAGTGGCAAATTATGAGGTGGATGAAGAGGTGGCCGGACTGCAAACAGCTGCGTGCATTCTAGCTTTCTAAACCTTCTTCATATGGTGGGAGGCTTTCGCACCTTGGTAGCCTGTTCAAACGCATAGGCCATCTCGATGAGCCTAGGCTCATATCCTCTGAGCCCAACGAAGGTGACGCCAAAGGGGACGTCGTTCTTGTCGTATCCAGCCGGCACCTCGATTCCTGGGAGCCCATTGTAGGCAAGCACGGTGGCGACGCTGGAATCGGGTGTAAAAATCGCGTCGAGCCGGTGTTCCTTCGTCGTCTTCTCCACCCCGTTCGCCGACAGCTCCTCCGTATGATGTATCGCAGCTCTCTCCCGGGGGCCGATGCCTGTGGTGCTTTCAGATAACATCATGAGCTGCTGATCGTACTCTATCAGCTTCTCCTGCAGTCCAAATTTGAGTACATTGTTAGATTAAATCAAAACAAAGAAGAGTTGCAGCTCATTACTGATGGGAAAAATTGAAGGTTCAGACTGACGACTAGAACTAACCTCGACAGGATGGGCGATGTTGAAAGCTATGATTTCAGCTAGGGAGCCGACTGGAGTGTAGGATAAGTTAGAGAGGTAGTTGTTGAGGTTGAGCTTGAACTCTGCTGGCGCGGCAGCCAGGTATCCGCTCCTGGTGATGTCCTGTGATTCGCTCAGGTTCGCTATCTCCAGGTTCTCGATCACGATCGCTCCATGTTGCCTTAAAACAAGAGGAACTCAGTAACTAGATTGCTCTTGCTCTGACTATGATAGAAAAAGAAATGATGACAAACCTGTTGACCAAGAATTTTTATGTAAAGATTAACTCTATTGCTTACCTCATTGTTTCGATATGCTGCTTGTACACTGTGGTCTTCATTGTCTTAGTTTCCAAGTGAAAGAGCCATTTGGTATACCAATCCTCTGTTAGAATCCCGATCTCGGCGAGAGAGCATGGAACAACGAACTCACGGACACAAGATATTTGGTGCTGCAATGTGGCGGTCTTTCTATTGATTGTCATTGACTATTTATAGGAGATTACATGGTTTACAAATGTTAAGTAAATCACTAAATCAATCACGGCATGATCATGATCAATTGTTGCCATCCCAACATCCTGGGCCATGCCGCAAATCTCTACCTACTAATTATCTTCTACCTTCTACAATTAGCATGCTCGGGACTTATTCAAACAATCTCCTCCTAAGTCCTAGAGCATCTAGACTAAACTCTTCATGCCGATCTCACCTCGAAGCTCCTGGAACCGAGTACGTCCGAGCGCCTTTGTGAGAATGTCGCTCAGCTGCAGCTCAGTGCCGACGAACTCGACGTCGATCAGCTTCCTGTCGCAGCATTCCCGGATGAAGTGGTACTTTACATCAATGTGCTTACTCCAGTCATGATGCACAGGATTCTTCATCAATGCGATGGTGGACTTGTTGTCCACCTTGAGCTTGGGTGCGAGGACTGCTCCTCTGACGAGCTCAGCCAGCAAGCGTGCTAGCCAAATCGCCTCACACGCAGCTCCAGCAGCCGCGATGTATTCTGCCTTGCATGAAGACAAGGCAACCACCTTCTTCTTCGTCGACTGCCATGCAACCAGCCCACGTGCAAGGAAGAAGATGAGGCCGCTGGTGCTCTTCCGGCGAGGTCACTGTCGGAGAAGCCCACCAGCTTTGGGACACCTCCATTCTTCTTGCCTGGGTGATAGTGCAGCCCCCAATGCACTGTGCCCGCAACATAGCGCAGGACACGCTTGACCGACGCGAGGTGTTCTTGGCGCGACGCCTCCATGAACCTGCTGAGGTACCCAACTGAATAGGCCAAGTCAGGTCTCGAGTTACACAGATACCTCAGGCTACCGATGAGGCTGCGGTACTCCGTGGCGTCGACGGTCGGGGTCGAGCCATCCTTCAGCAGCTTCAACTTCATCTCCATGGGGGTGGCGCTTGCATTGCAGCCGGCCAGCCCAGCCTTCTCAAGGATCTTGGTGGCGTAGGCGCTTTGCCGCAGCGTGATGTCGTGGGCGCCTTGGGTGACCTCGAGCCCCAAGTAGTAGGAGAGGAGCCCGAGATCGCTCATGCGGAACATACCCAGCATATGCTTCTTGAACCTCTCCATGACGCCAGCATTGCCTCCTGTGATGATGAGGTCATCGACGTAGACGCCTACGATCAGGCGCTCGAATCCACTCCCTCGAGTGTACAGACCGTGCTCGTTCACATAGCGAGTGAACTCGAGGCCCATCAGCTTGACGTTGAGCTTTTGGTTCCAGACTCGAGATGCCTGGTGGAGCCCATAGAGGGCCTTGTGGAGGTGCAACACCTTGTGCTTGTGCTTGCCGTCGATGAAGCCGGGAGGTTGCACGTAGACCTCTTCCTGGAGCTCGCCGTTTAGGAATGCCGATTTGACATCCATGTGATGAACGCCCCAGCAGAAATGAGCAGCAATGGCGAGGACCAGTCGCACCGACTCTAGTTGAGCCACCGGGGCGTACACCTCCTCGAAGTCGACCCCGGGTCGCTGCACGTATCCCTTGGCGATGAGGCGCGCCTTGTACTTAGCAATGTTGCCATTCTCATCATGCTTGACCTTGTACACCCACTTCAAGCCGATGGCGCGGTGTCCTCGTGGGAGCTCGACCAATGACCACGTTTGGTTGTCGCGGATCGACTTCATCTCCTCCTCCATCGCAGCAACCCAATTGGGGTCATCGTCAGCTTCCTTGAGCGACCGTGGCTCCTCCACACTCACGGCGTGGCTCACCGTGTTCAGCTCGACCTCCTCGGAGTCGGGTTGCCCCAGTCCAGGTGCAGCAGCCACGCCGAGGATGTTGTCGAGGGTCCTGTACCAGCGCTGCACTTCCCCGTCATCATCAACGTTGAGGTTCGTGTCGGTGGTGAGGGGCGTCGCGAACTCAATCTGTGGTCCGGCCTGAGGTGTTGTCGAGGTGTCCTGAAGTCGAGGTGGAGTCGTGGTAGCTGGTTCGGCCTCGAGGGGTGCTGGGTTAGCCTTGAGGGGTGCTGGTTCGGCCTCGAGGGGTGCTAGGTAGGCCTTGAGACGCTGGCCCCCCAGCACGTCCTGCTCCTTGACGGTGAAGATGGGCTCCAAGCTCTTGTCTGAGGAGCCTGCCCAGTCCCAGCGCACACTCTCGTCGAAGATGGCATCATGGGAGATGTGCACGTGCTCGGCGATGGGGTTGTAGAAGCGATACGCCTTGGTGCCCTCCTGGCACCCGATGGACGACCTTGAGGCCACGGTCCTTGAGCTTGCTCAGGTGTGGGCACACACACTTGATGTAGGCGACACACCCGAACACCTTGAGGAAGTGCACGGGTGGCTTCTTGCCGTACCACACCTGGTACGCGGTCTGGCCCTCGAGCGCGCTCGTCGGCGCTCGATTGAGTAGGAACATGGCTGTGTGGACAGCTTCTCCCCAGAAGTACCCCGTCACGCCACGGGCTCGAAGGATGCTTCTGGCCGTGGCCACAATCAGCTGGTTTCGACACTCCACAACACCGTTCTGCTGAGGTGTGTACGGCGCCAAGTAGTGTTGCTGGATGCCTTCACCTACGCAATACGCACCAAACTCCACCGAGGTAAACTCACCACCATGATCTATATGGAGCACCTTCAGCTTCTTTCCGCACTCGCGCTCGACTAGAGCCTGGAATGCCATGATGGCCGCCGGTGCATCCGCCTTGGAGCGCAGAAGAGTGAGCCACATATAGCGACTCATGTCATCAACGAGCAGCAGGAAGTAGGCATTCCCTGCTGGTGTTGGTGGCGAGATCAGGCCGCAGAGGTCGCCATGAACCAACTCGAGCTGATCCTGAGCTTGATACTTGGCTACTCGAGGGAAGCCCGTGCGCTTCTGCTTCACCAGGGCACAGTCCTCATAGACCTGCTCGACATGGTCGATGATAGGCAGTCCACGCACCATATCCTCGCGCCCCAACTTCCTCAGTGACTAGAAATTGATGTTCTCGAACCGCTTGTGCCACCTCCAGGCGGCGTCGACAGTGCGGGCGGTGAGGCACACCGGGGCGATGATGTTCATGTCGAGGAAGTAGAGCCTGCTCAAGGAGTGCTTTACCTTAGCGAGCAGTTGGCGTTGCAGATCGTAGAGATGCAGGATGCTAGCCTCGATGATGATCTTGAAGCCGTCCTCGTCCATCTGGCCGAGACTCACGATGTTGGTGGTGAGCCGCGGGATGTAGTACACACCCTCGAGCCGGCGGTGCTCGCCGGACTTGCAGGCAAAGAGGACGGTCCCCTTTCCCTTGATGTCGACCACCGACCCATCGCCGAACCATACGAGACCAGTGATGGCGGTGTTGAGCTCAGCGAAGATGCTCCGGATCCTTGTCATGTGGTTCGTCGCGCCGGTGTCGAGCACCCAGTGGTGCGGTCCCATGGCCTCCTTGTCCTCCTCGCTGACGTGGAGAAGAACCTTGCGCTCGACGAGGTGGATGCTCGGTTGTGGATCAACTGCGGCTGAGATGGATGGCTCAGATCAGACGGAGCATCCGAGGAGATTCGAGGGGGGCCTCGGGTGACCAACATTCACTCTTGCGGACGACCCCTCGTCGGGGTGACTGAGCGCGTCTCGCGCGGTCGACCCCCGAGTGAGATTCGATGGGGGCCACGAATGATGGACATTTGCCCGCGCGGACGACCCCCCGTTGGAGCAATGGATCTCCCCGCGGATTTGCTCGGGCCTCGAGTGACGGACATTCTCCCGCGCGGATGACCCCTCTTTGTAGTGACAGATCTCCACGCAGACTCACCGGAGCCTCGAAAGTTTCGACGGGGGCCTCGAATGACGAAGATTTGTTCTTGCGGATGACCCCCGCCTCGATCTCTGTCTCCGCCTCGATGTACGTCAAGGCCTGCTCCTCGTTCTCCTCAGCCTGCGTGACATGTGCCGCGCCCTTCTTCTTCCCACGTCAATCTTTGGCCTAATGGCCCTTCTTGCCACAGTTCTTGCAGCGATCGTCCGGGGGTGGCGGCCGCCACCGGTGTTGCCGGCTTCACCGGTTTGGCCGTCGCGCGACGAGGAGCCTGAGCCGCCTCGACTGCGGTTGCGTCCTCCGTGCTTCCCTCGATTGCCGGAGCTGCCACTGCCACCAGAGCTCTCCTGCTCCCGGCGGGTCTTGCAACGCGCCTCCCAATCCTCCTCATAGAGCATTAGGCGCCCCATGACGTCAGTGACCTCCTTGGGCTTGTTGCGGTCCTTGAATACGCATAGCCACTCGATGACCTCCTTGATTGAGACCGAGTTTAGGTCGAGGAACATCTCGAGGGAGACCGCTGCCTGGGACAGCCGGTCTGGGACCACCTACAACAACTTCTTTACTACCTCGGCGTTCGTGATGTTGTCCCTGAGGGTGCAGAGGTTGGTGGAGAGTGTCATGATGCGGATCCCAAACTCGGTGATGCTTTCATCCTCCTTGAAGGAGACTACCCCAAAATCCCGGTGGAGTTGCTGCGCGCTGGCGTCGCGCGCGCGTTCATCCCCGATCTGCAACACCTTGACATCATCCCACGCCTCCTTCACGGTCTGCTTCCGGGCGAGGGTGCTCCACATGTCGGAGGGAACCGACCGCAGGAGCCCCGCCATCGCCTGGCGGTCGTTGTGGTACTCATCCTCATCGGAATCATCATCGATGCCGAGGTTGACGGCGTCCCAGACACGGAGGGTCCGAAAATTCACCTCCATCACCAAGGCCCACTCCGGATAATTTGTCCGGGTCAACATCGGCCACGCGACGTTCGCCGATGGCCGCTCGATGATGCGCTCTACGATGCGCGAACCGGAGCGGTTGCGCGGGCGATGATCTGTGGGGCGGCTGCGGCGACGTGGCGGCGAACGCGACGGCTGGACTTTCTTCTCGCCGAACGGTGAGGCCATGACGACTACCAAACACGGCTCCGATACCAATTTTTAGAATTCCGATCTCGGCGAGAGAGCAGGGAGCAACGAACTCACGAACATGATTGTCATTGACTATTTATAGGGGATTACATGATTTACAAATGTTAAGTAAATCACTAAATCAATCACGGCATGATCGTGATCAATTGTTGCATCCCAACAACCTGGGCCATGCCGCAAATCTCTACCTGCTAATTTTCTTCTATCTTCTACAATTAGCATGCTCGGGACTTATTCAAACGTCCTCTTGCCATGTAACCCCTTTTTCTTCAGAAACTGCTTGTACCCGCCTTTGGGGATGTACTTGGACGCTGCCATTGTGGCTTCAGCGTCAAGTGCATCGTAGCCGACAATAGCATCCAGAACGTGGACTGCATCTGCTACGGTGCGACACAATGGTCTGCATGCATATGGAGGGTTGATCCAATTGGGAGCAAACACGGTTAGCTAGTCATAATTTTGCTTACCTTGCCTCAGCGCGAAGGGGATGACGCCGGAGGGACTGGTCAAGCCAACTGTTGGCTTGATCCCGACCACCGCGTTCACCGACGCCGGGCAGAGTATGGAAGCTATGGTCTCGGTCCCGAGTGTCACGGCGGCCATGTTGGCTGCCGCGGCGATCGCCGAACCCGTGCTTGCTTCGCATGGATCATTTTTCAGCACGTAAGGGTTCTGCATCCGATCGACAAGATGGACACAACATAAATACGATGCATTTCAGACGAAGCTAGGAATACCAATATACCATACCATGACGATAGATGGAGGAAGACGAAGCTAGTCATGCTCATACCATGGCTTGTCCGCCACGCGCGCTCCAGCCGTGGAGCCCCCTGGCGCTGCGCATGTTGCCCCACTCGGGGAGGTTCGACTTGCCGAGCACGATGGTGCCGGCTTGCCGCAGCATGGTCACCATGCCGGCGTCGCGCGCGACCACGGAGCCGAGCAGCGCAAACGACCCGGCCGTCGTGTTCAGCCTGTCGCTCGTCGCGATGATGTCCTTGACCAGCACGGGGACGCCGTGGAGGAGCCCGCCGCAGCTGGAGCCGGACGACGACGCCCGCGCCCGCTCGGCGTCGGCGCGGGCCGCGTCGCGGAGCGCGTCCGGGTTCACCTCGATGACGGCGTGGAGCTTCGGGTGCAGCCGCTCGATCTGCTCCAGGTAGTAGCGGACCAGCGCCGTCGACGTTAGGCTGCCGTTCTTGAAGCCCTGCTGGATGCTGTCGAGGGTGGCCTCTTGGTACTGGAACGCGGCGGCGCCGCTGGCGGTGACGGTGAGAGCAACGGCCGCGGCAAGGAGCAGCAATCTCTGCCAAGCCATGCTGCCTGCCTGCCTGTGTGCTGATTATATATATTATACCACCTGATGAGAATAATGCCGCACCGCACTGCTATCTATATATACCAGACATTGGGTATATACAGCTCTCCTCCGGGATTCAATATGAAGATTTCAATCTTTGAAAGTATTTTTAAATGTAACCTTCATTCACATGTTAGTAAGCCGAATATTGTTATTTATGAGTAGGCTCTGTTTGGATCGACTAGAACTAGTGATTAGTAGGACTAGTGATCAACCTAAGTTACCTAACCCTGTTCGAATTCACTAGTTAATAAGATGTATTATCTTAATTACAAAGGCTGTTATGCCCTTGAGTTCATTTGCTATATATGGGGAGTTCGTCTGCTATGGGATTATTCCCGTTGTTTTTTACTGGCATGGAGCTTCCTCCTGTGTTTGACTTCGTTTTCCTAGCTAGCGTTTGTTGAAACTGTGTTTAATCTTATGCTGATCAAGACTTGGTGCCCCCGGCCGCTCAAGACGAAGCTGAGACCAACAGCAGATGAGATATGATCAATCTGATCTCAAGTGCTTGTTAAGAAGTAGTAGTGTCGATGTATGGTGGTGAAACTGTTTTCTGGCTAGTCGAGTTTGTTGGTTAGAGAGAATAATGTCTTGGAATCCTCTCCAGCTGAACGAGCCCTAAGTAGGCGTGAGCTTCACTTCATTATTATCGCTAGACCTTACCTGCTTGAAAGGTGTTCACACGTGCAAGCATATATCCCAACCTCTGCATCGACTAATGTATATAGCTGTTCATTATTATAGTATTACATGCAAGCATACCAATTCTAAGAAATCTCAAAAATAAAATTTTGAGCCATCAAGATAAAAGAGTTTTCAAATAGAAAAAACTAGAGAACAACTCTGTTTCTAAATCTCCATCCATGACATGCAAACACCTCCATCGCGGCTGTCTCAATAGTCCTACAGCCCGTCTTCATGAACAGGTGTTCCTCCTTCTGAAGTAGGGTCCAGTAGCTTGTCCAATATGTCGCCTTGAAAATAACCTGTAAATAAGATGATGTTGTGGTCTTGTCAAACACAACATCATTACGTGTTAACCAAAGTGCCCAACACATCGCACTTGCAACTACAAGAATTTGAGATTTTATTTTTCTATTTAATCCTACTAACCAACCTGTAAACAAATTATGTACACTAGTTGGAGGTTTTAGATTAAATGAAATATGAATATTCTCCACATAAATTTAGCGTAATGACAGTCAAAGAGTAAATGTTGTATAGTCTTATTAGGGGAACAAAAATAATATTTTTTATCTCCTTACCACTGTCTCCTAGCTAAATTATAAAATTACTCTCTTGTACAAATACCACATAAAATTTTTAATGTTACCTGCTTGCTAATAACAACTTCGCCCCTAGATGCTTTTGCTATGGGTGGATTCCCGTTGTTTTTTTTACTGAGATGACACGGAGCTAGCTTCCTGTGTTTGACTTGCTTTGGCTTCCCTAGCTAGAGTTTGTTGAAACCGGGATAGACCCTATTCTTAATCTTATGCTGTTACGAATCGATCATCTCTAGTAAATTTAAAATCTAACACATATAGATGCATATATGCTGCACGTTAAGAAATTTTGTTGATCGTCACCTCAGATCATGATCCCTAGCGAGTATGCAGGGCTCCATGATGGGGAGGACACGATGGAATTAATCATCGATCATACCGACCAGCTGGAATCCAGACTAGATGGGTGGTGGAGATTCGTGTCCAACAAGCAGCTAGCAGACTAGCTAGATGGTAGACGCCACGTTCCTAACCCTGAATGTGAGAGGGCTGTGACATGGTGGACGCCACGTTCCTAACCTGAATTAGAGTTTGCCGATTGAGCTTGTTCAATTTTTGGCAACAACCAAAATCAGAAAGCCTAGTCGTCCTTCGCCAAGGTGACGGCGAGGGCCAACTGCTCCACCGTGTGTCAGAAGATTATGACAAAGCGGATCGCATAGCCTAGAGCAAAATGGATGACAAAGTTTTGTTATTCATGAAACACATCCCTTTCAGATGCATCTAAGTAGCCCTGTACATGGTCCGGTTGGAACCCAGTCCAACCCAGGAACCGGAGGACCATAGGAAACCGCAACAGGAGGCCACGGACAGATTGGTTTTGTATCGGGTCCAAACCGCTTAATTAACACGTGATTATCTTCTTTTTGGAGTTGGCGCGCCACCGCCGCGTGCGTCGAACGCATCATCCTGTCTTTCTCTGTCCATCCAAAACTGGCCTCTGCTGAAGTGCTGATCTGCTCAATCTGCTTCATTCTTTTGATTCAACAAAATGTAACCAGCATGTTCAGACTGGGAGCTTCTGCTTCGTCATCCTAGGCCTCACGCTGAGCACGTCGATGGCCGCGAGCCCTGGGAAGCAGTCGCACGGATTAAGAACTATGGCCACCACCACGACGGCCTCGCACGCCACGTACGTAGTTCCCTGAGGTCACACGTGGTGGCTGTGGTCTAGGTCCGCGGATTATTACCTGACAAAGCGATGCCTTCTTGAGTAACCACCCTAATCAAAGTGTTGCAACAGAAGAGTAGTTAGGACCTTACAAAAATTTTTCATATCTAATAAAAAATAATTGATAAGTATTACTAAAACAAAAATTGAAAGCGACACTGCACCTTCACATTATACTTGAAATTTATTTATATCATGCATTTGTCCCACGACTTCTCCTTTAGGTCATGTGCTTATCTCATCATCGTACTCTTTTCAGAGTGAGTACAAAGTACTTAACAAACATATAACAAATCAGTGAAATGCATGCCTATCCATTTTCCATATTCATCATCAATCATAGATCATTTATCAAAAAAGTTGTATATTTAGGAAAACACAATAACAAATCTAATACCACTCATATAGCGAGATAGAGCCTCCTATGGACTCAAGTAGCCTCCATACCAAGAGACATGATGTGAATTCATGGTTTAACACCTTGAGTAGGTCTGTATTGACTTATTGATGATTACCCTAACCAATTTTCTATGGTATGCAACTCATGGTTAAATTTCACTTTAGTATATTAAATACATCCACATCTTTCAATGTGCGCTAATATATGCGCATGGGTGTACCCCATCGACACCTGAATGAGATTTCATCAGGCAAATCTCTCCTCACTTACCATAAGGAGTATATAACAACATTCATAGGTGTTGGATTCAGACCGTGGCAAACAAGTTTATGGTAGATACGGTTCCATTCGGCACACATAATGAGAGAGAGGGGTGGGTCCTTGTATATTCATAGTTGTATGTAGAGAGAGCTTGACCCTCCCTAATTCATCATCACATTATTAAGTAATCATACATACAAATTTTAGATGTCATCCAATAACAATGTACCTATAAAAACCATCTAAAATTTGTATGTACGATTATTTAATAATGTTAAACATCAACTTTATTGTAGCAAATAATATGCATCATTTGAACTATTTAAAACCTTTTAATTTTTTGGGCATTGACATTATATAATTTTTATTATTATTGATATTATATGAATTTCAGTTTTAATATTTCTGATCATATTTATTTTAAGCACTTGTAGGTTGTAAAAGTATTTTACCAGGCATTGTTATTTATAGGGGGTTATATAATTATATTGTATACCAAAAGTATCGACATTAAAATGGATATATGTTATTTTTAGAATAGAGGAGGATCATAATCATATTAATTGTAGTTTCACGTTGTACAATGTTATAATTGAAGATGAGATCACGACTAATACGTCTAAAATTTTCTTCTAGCTGAATATACATTTTGAAGTTTGATGGAAAAAAATAAATTCTTGGTATATGTAGACTTGTTTGCAAATGAAATCATAAAAAATTAGGTAAAAGAAATTAAATATGTAAGGGTTTATTTTATAAGATTTTTGGTGGAAGAATTACGAGATTCAAGGCTAGGATGGATGAGATATAAATTTACTAAGTTTATCGGCAATACGTGAATGAAATAAAATATAGAAATTGTTTAGAAAATTTAGAAGGGCTGCAAAATATTTTGGTAGGCTCTAGTGTGGTTCTAGTTTGTTTAGGATTTTTCTGGAAATTTCTTGAAAGAATAAAAAGCTTACTTTCTTCTTGTGGGTAAATTTATCATGTACGCGTAGCAATTCCGCATGTGAACAGTGAAACTTTCGGATCAACGTTGAATGAAAAGTAGACATGAAAGGGATTTTCTAGTGATTTAAGCCGATCATGATCCAATGGCCAATGTTTTTTATGACATGGCCACGTCTTTTGGACGAGACCGTGACGCGGTTTCTGTCATTAAAGAAAGATTCCATGAGCTCTCTCTACACTAAATAATCAATTATCATCAAGCTCTCTTGACACTAAATAATCAATTATCATCAATTAACCGTTATACATCATCAATTGTTCATTCAATTTAATTTAAAAATAGAATTTAATGTAATTTTTTTGGAAATAAGTTTGTTTATAAAAATTGATGTATCATCTGTATGGTTTGCCTGAGTCTTAAAATGTCACATTTATTCGTTCTTATTTTTGGAAAACTTAAAATTCGTTCAAAATTTGATACATGAAATTCAAAATCAGAACGAAGACGGTTTAGATGTTTTTTGATAGTTTTCTACTACTCTATTTTTAACACATAAAGTCTAGCCTTGGATAATTTTTTCTTTTTCAAACGATCTCAGATGAAGATGATCTTTTTATAAAAATTGCAGCTCTTGACGAGATCAACAACTTTCTAATTTTTAGTTTTTTCATTTGAAGTCTTTAAGATGTGTAAAAATAAATAAAGTTTCAATAGTATATTAATCACGTACGAGTGGTTGTTGCCTTAGAAAAATCATATTTTTCTTATATTGTGTCAAACGGATAGACTTTTTATGAAAGTTGCAATACTTGCGAATTGTTATTGACTTAAACATAAAATTTCCAGTTGGTAAAAAACTAACATGAAAATAGAAAAACCAACAAGAAAATAGGAAAGCAATTTTACAGTCGGTATACTGACGAAAATTCCGATTGGACTAGCTCGACAGTGAAATAAAAATTTAATTTTGGTGTTTTAATTCTCTAGTCGGGATGGAGTTTTTCTTGTTGGCAAGGCGTCGACAGAACAATTATTAGCCGCTTGGTCTAGAGACATTTCCATTTGCTGATTGTTATTCATTTCACTTTAATTGTTATGCACTTGATGTTACAGGTCAAAGTTCCATATCATTTTTTCTTATATTGGCCGTGTTCATCATAACTTTGCTCAAATTAGCTCGCTTTCGAAATTCTTGATATTCCATAAGTTTGTTTTCGTGTCCGGCTTTACCTCTTCGTATTCAAATGTTGTAGAAGTAGAAAACAGGAGGTTTTTCGACCGTTTTCATCCCAACCCCTACTGTCTCTCTCTCTTTCTCCTTCCTCTTTCTTTTCCACCTTTGCTACTTATGGAGCTCAAGCAATCCCCTCTCTAGGGACAGGGATTTTCAAAGAACTATATTCCAATATCAATTTATAAGAACTACAGCTGCTATGTACTAATTTGCCCTCTCTGATTTTTCCCGTTCACATCCGTGTAGGTTGGTGGCAGTGGTGTGCTTCACGAGCGTGCTGGGTTTGGTAGCTATGGCGCCTAGGCAAGCCAAGGAGCCCGTGGTGCTGCTGTGTGGTGGTGTGCAGGGATTTGAACTCTGCCAACAACCCTCCCCAACCTGACAGTGAGCATTCTTATTTTGTTTGTTCGTGTTTATTACTGTCCTAGGTCCATCTAGCTTATATTTCAAGATTTTAGCTTGTGTGTTGCAAGATGTGAAGGTTCCTATGCGAAGATTTTTGTCCTAGGTTGAAATATTATGTGTATGTAAACTTACAAACTGATTTATGTATTCCAATATCAAGCTTTACTAAATTGTGCAACTCGTTGTAATTGATTTTTGTCTAGTGTGCACTTATCTATGATCAACTATGAGCCAAAATTGTGAGTCGTTACATTTTCTCAAGAAATCCTCCCAATGGTGAAAACTCATGCTTGTTGGCCCATTCATTTGGTAGATATGTTTATCAAGTGTCCTTGCAAAAAATTCAACCAATCAAACTATCTCAAAACTTTAGGAACTAAGATCCCACAAAACATGGAAGAGAGGGGAGAAATGAAAGAGAGAAACCATATCCAACACAAAGCGAACATAGACTTAGATCTCAGAGGACATGATTTCTTTATTACTGAAGATCAACTAGGTCTAGTTCTGCTAGAGGAATGATTAAACACAATAGAGGAACTGCGGATCTCAATGGCAGGAAATGCACTAGTCTTAAGCTTAGTACACACATTCCAAAAAAGCCCTTAGATATTTTGGATAAATCATCACTTAAACTAGGAGAAAAAGGGTCCAACTTGAGCTCTATGCATCCGAAGGCCATGAGTTTTTCATGACTTTGCTTTGCCTCAATGTAAGCTTTACAAGATGCCACGTCTACCTTTCATTCCCACCGGACCACCAACTAGGTTTTGAGGTCCAAGCACACAATTTGGCTAGGAGCTATATAACCAAACAATCCACCCAATGTCAACATTGGTTATGTTTTTACCCGTAGGACTATACACACTCATCCCAATGGCCACCGGCCTCTCCACAATATCGCTTTAGTCCTTTTCCTCTCTCCTAACCAGTGATCTCAGTAGTGGACAGAGGATTAAGGACCCAATCCCTTTTCCTTCGTAGTTCTCAGTTTGGTTTGTTGATCCTTATTTTAGGGTTTTGTTATTGATGTCATTGACAACGTGGTGGCGATGATGGTGTTTTGGTACATTGCTCTAATACTTACTTATAACAGTAAATATACATCCCTCCATTCATATCGTAACCAGCTTTAGAGTATCTTCATCAGCTTATCAATACTCATCCCAAATAGAGAATCATTTTTAATTTACTCTTTTTCTTTCCTTTTCTCTCCACGACAACATAACTTCAGTAGTCCCCAGACCCAACCTTTTCCCCGGCCGTGGTCACCACCACTCCCACTGTACCCTGGCCTAGACCATCGCGACGCCTAGCTCTGTTCGTGGCAGTGCCCAGCTCCGAACACGGCCCACCGCGCCAAACTTTGTCCAAGACCATCGCCTCCACCCCGGCCACTACAACGCCCGCTCCAGATGCGGCCTGCTAGCTCTGGTTGTGCTCCCCTATGATGCCTCACTCTAACCATGGTTCCCAACGTGCCTAGCCCCATTCCAGAGATCACCGCTATAGAAATAAACTTGGCTCATCTCTCCTAGTATAATGGTGTGGATGAGGAATGATATTAGGCTACTGAGACAATCTTTTATGTTGTGGTACTCCCTGAACAGTTGACCATGAGGTGACTTAGGTGAAATGCTCATGTTTAATAGTTTAATTGCAGATCTAGAACTAGATGAGATACCTTTCAGTGGGAGAGAGTTCACCTGGAGCAATATGCAACCTAATCCCTTGCTAGTCAAGTTGGACTGGGTATTTACTTCTTCATCCTGGGCACTTTCATTCCCTGCCACACATGTTCAACCTTTAGCTAGACCAATCTTAGATCACATTCCTTTTGTTGTGCACATTGGAAGCAACATACCTAAAGGTAACTTGTTCAGATTTGAAAATTATTAGGTAAACCATCCAGGCTTCATGAATACCATGGATGTCCATTGGAACAACTCCCCTATGTACAGCAATGCAGCAAAGAACCTAAATTATAAATTGAAAGCAGTCAGATAAGGTCTGAAGAGATGGAGCAGCAAGCTATCCAACCTCAACAAACTCATCTATAATTGCAACTGGGTCCTTTTGATGATGGATGGCCTAGAGGATCAAAGACCATTGTCCTACTATGAAAATAATTTTAGAATTTTAGTCAAGAGCCATCTGAGCTATCTTCTAGAAGCCAAAATAACTTATTGGTAGCAAAGAAACACTATTAAGTGGGTCAATCTAGGGTATAAAAATTCAAGTTTCTTTCATACAGTGGCTTCTATTTCTTATAAAAGGAACTTCATTGCAACTCTTGTCAACAATGAAGGTACTACAATACATGATCATGAATAAAAGGCTGAACTCTTATGGAGATCCTTCAAAGACAGATTAGGGTGTAGTGAATATCAAAACATGGCTTATGATCATAGCACAATCATCACTCCCCAGAACTTAGATCACTTGGATGGTGAATTCAGTCAAGAGGAAATTGATTATGTCATTAGGAGCTTGCCTAACAGTCATGCCCTTGGGCCAGATGATTTCAATGGTTTTTCATCAAAAAGTGCTGGAACATTGTCAAAAGTGATTTCATCAGACTTCTAAGGGAGTTCAGCAATCACAACCTTGACCTTAGAAGCATCAACTGCTCCAACATTGTTCTGATCCCCAAGAAGAACAACCCAGAATCAGTGGACGATTACACCTGTTTCACTACTTAATTACTCATTCAAATGCATTACCAAGCTCCTCTCTACAAGATTGCAGTCGTTCATCCTCCAACTAGTGCATACAAACCAATTTGGTTTCATCAAAGGCAGAACCATCCAAGATTGTCTAGCTTGGGCATTTCAGTTCCTGCATATATGCCATAATCCTAAGAGCCAAAGGTTTTTTAGAGCAATGGGTGAATCGGGTTAATAACATTCTGAGCACTAGTAGTTCTTTAGTTTTACTGAATGGTAATTTTAGGTAAACCCTTCAATTGCCTCAGAGGGTCAGGTAGGCAGACCCCTTATCCCCACTTTGCTATAGACCATCATCAATAGAGATTGGCAGCAAGGAGTCATCTAGCACCCCCTGAGTGAGGACTTTGGAGATGATTATCCTATCTTACAGTATGAAAGATGACACCCTCCTCATCCTACCTGGATATGCTACCTGTCTCTTCAATTTGAAAGGATTGCTTAGGCCTTTCTCAAACTCCACAATACTAAAGGTCAACTTTGGAAAATCCTTTCTAGTCCCTATAAACATGAGCTTAGAGAGAGCCACCCATCTTGCTAACACTTTTGGGTGCAGTGTTGGCCAAATGCCCTTCACTTATTTAGGACTCCCCCTAGACACCACTAAACCCAGTGTTAATGACTTTTCCCCAATTATGAACAAGATTGAGAGAATATTGGTAGGAGTGAGCAAGTTTTTATCATACAATGGGAGGCTACTATTGGTAAATTTAGTTTTTTTCTGCTCTTCCTACTTTCTGTACATGCACACTCAAATTGCCACCTCAGGTGGTCAAACAAATTGATATCTACAGGAAATATTGTCTTTGGAGCAAAAGGGACATTAATAGTAGAGGGACCTGCCTTGTTGCATGGGAGTTAGCTTGTTAAACAAAAGAAGAAGGTGGCTTGGGAATTATTAACATCAAGACTCAGAATAATGCCCTTCTAATGAAGTATCTAGATAAGTTTTACAACAATGCAAAAGTACCTTGGGTTACCTTGACATGGAGGAAGCTATACCACAACAACCAAACCCACGTCATGCCAGATCCCCTGTTGGATCCTTTTGGTGGAAAGATGTTCTATCTCTCTTCCAGGATTTCCAAAACTTGGCTCGACTCAATGTCACTAAAGGTGACACTTCATGCTCTGGGAAGATAGATGGCACAGGCAGAACTAGGCCCACTCTATTAAGGATATGTTCCCACAGCTCTACTCTTTCTCCAGGAAAACAAAGTGCTCTGTAGTGTATCACCTGGAACAAGATGGAGACATGTTATTCAGGCTGCCCCTATCCCAAAGTGCTACAGACCAACTCGACCTCATGGAAGAAATGATCCTGGAACTGGAATTAGATGACAACCAAAATGATCAAATCACTTACTGCTGGACAGGAAGGTATAGCAGCAAGAAAGCCTACACTTTTACATCAGTTCATATACCTGCTTCTCCCCTTTTCAGATGGCTTTGGGTCCCAGGTACTCAGAAATTTTTTTTTTGCTCCTTCTAAGAGATAGACTCAACACCAGAGATATGCCAAAACAAAAAACATGCATCTGGATGATTACACTTGTGTTCTGTGTAACTGTGATCAAGTCGATAGTTGTTTTCATCTCTTTTTTGACTGCCCCTTTAGCATTCTCTATTGGAATTTCCTCTCTGGGACCAGAGCCTGGAACCGTTGGATATGGTGATTCAAGCAAGAGTGGACTTCGGCAGCAAAATATTCAGGGAAGTATTCATAACTAGTTGTTGGGCCATTTGGCTAACCAGAAATAACATCGTCTTTGACAATGGTCAAATATCGATTGCTGCTTGGAAGATCAGGTTCCAAAAGTAATTTGGATTTGCATGTGCAAATGCCAAACCAGAGAAGTTTGTACTGCTCACCACCTAGAGAGAGAGCCTGTTTCAATGAGCTTTCGTTTTCTTTTGCTTTGGACCTAGACGCCTTGTAATTTCTTTTTTGCCTTTTTGCTGTTTCCTTGTACGAAACACAGTCTTTCATTCAATTGAAAAAAAATAGGTAGGGAACTTCCCTGCCGTTTTGGTAAAAAACAGTTGACCATGTGTTTGATTGTAGTTACACAGTTTCAGTGACGCGTGAGAAGTCAGACCGAACTCAAAAAAATTGATACAGCGAGCCGGCTCACGAATGGCTAGTACATTATCGGTGTATATATAATGGTCACCGTATTATTCTTGAAAAATCATGTATGGAACAGATTAAACCATACTATTTTTACCCTACTAATAAAATCGTTGAACTTTTAACTTCAAGTGCAGACCAATATGTCGCACGGTAGTGGATGCAGTCCATGTGCTGGATGCAATAGTTGGTTATGATGCCCTTGATGCTTCAGTCACAAAAGCTGCGTCCAGGTACATACCTCCAAATGGTTACACGCAGTTCTTGAAGATAGATGGCGCCTAAGTAGCAAGCGAATAGGTAAATAGGTTTCTTTGATTTTGCAAACAAAACAGTGCGACATACTATGTACAAGCAGCATGCAGTCTAAACAATTTTGTAAGTTTTAATTACGACTATTATATTTTATATACCCTTTTTTCCATTATTGACACAACTCCAAGCACATCACAAAAAATTAAATTGTATAATGTTTAAGATTTTGACCAGTCAACACCAACTGCTAAAACGATGTATTTATGATATAGTGTTACTATCTACTTTTACTAGATTTTTTTAGGCTGGTGGACTTGGCTCCGGCAGTGTGGGGGCACCCTCGTCACTGCTAGGTCTACAGTCGGCAATGATAAGTGGTAAAAAATCACAACATTTGTATTACTCGGATTCAAACTCAAGACCTCAACGATATCATCCTCATGGCACACATACCAGCCAAGTTAGATACGTGTGAAGTTAGAAATTTGCCATTACTAACCATGGATTTCGCATAACCACCATTCAGTACATGTGTTTCTTGTATTCCCTGGCATTCCACCATTTTTAATCCTTTTCTTTATTTTCTCTACAATGTAGTCTCCTGAATTGTCAAATTTGTCCTTGGCCCTTGGACTAAACCTATGTAGAGATACATATGTTGTTGATCTTACTCCTCATGAGCCAGGTCATATGTTAGAAACCAATCACGCCCTAAATCTCCATCTCCTTTTACATTTTTGTTTGTTGTGGATACTAGGTAATAACTCTGGAAGGCTTCTTGTCGTCATTCGATTCCAAAGAAGAAGAAAAAGTTTGTTGTGGTAGTGGTAACCATGTCTTCAGCGATAGTGATAAGGAAATAAAGGGGTACCAGCCGCAACTTGATTTTGGAAGCTCATAAGAGGGATCAACGACGTTTTCCTACAAGGAATCTAACATTCTCATGGAATAGGTCCAAATGTTCACGGCCTGCCAAATGGAAGAACACAGAAGCAGAAACAGAATTCTACTCCGTTTATCAGAATCACGAGTGGTCATATGCCCATTATCGTGCTCGCCGGCAGCAGAGTACTGAACAGTGAGAGCATGGCCCGGCTACGGCTTCTCACGTTCACCGCCGTCCTCGCGCTCACCGCCGGCGTCTGCCGCAGCTTCGAGTTCCAGGAGGCCACTCTAGACGCCATCCACCTGGGTTTCAAGAACGGAAGCCTGACGTCGACGGCACTCGTGCAGCACTACCTGGGCCAGATCAGCCGCCTGAACCCGCTGCTGCACGCCGTCATCGAGGTCAACCTGGACGCGCTCCGGCAGGCGGCGCAGGCAGACGCCGAGCGCTTGCCGCGGTCGTCCTCCGGTGACGGCCGGGTCGCCGGCGGCGGCGGGCTGCACGGCGTGCCCGTGCTTCTCAAGGACAACATCGGGACCCGCGATGGGCTCAACACGACCGCCGGGTCCCTGGCGCTGCTGGGGTCGGTGGTCAGGCGTGACGCCGGCGTGGTGGCCAGGCTGCGCCGCGCCGGCGCCGTCGTGCTTGGAAAGGCTAACATGGATGAGTGGGCCAACTTTCGTAGCGCCATCGGCACCGGCGGGTGGAGCCCCCGTGGCGGGCAGGGCAAGGTTAGTGCGCTGTTGGTTTCCCGCTTTCTTTGCAAGAATTTTATGGGTAAATCATGTGTGAACTTGTTGCATTGCTGGAAATGTGGAGCAAACATTGAACGAAATCAAATTTTTATTTCTACCTTTTTGTGGCAATTTTCCTTCTGTAGTTTTCTGGCTTTCTTTCTTCCCTTGTAACTTGTGACAATACATTATATTACATTAGTGGATACCGCGGGAAGCAGCAGACAATCTTGGCGTTGATGCTATGAATGACACCATTTACTAACTGGGTTTATCAGTGAGTGGGGGGGTCTCTTGTGTTATTAATTAGGTGCTTTCAAATTTTGTATTCGGCAAAAAGGAAAAAAAACAACAATTTGAACACTCAAACCATGGCATTGTATATATAGCACTCATCACTGATCACGCTGAATTTTTTTTTAATTTACTGATCACGTTGAATTCACAGAATCCCTATGTTCTGTCCTCGCCCCCTTGTGGTTCAAGCACAGGCCCCGCGATAGCAGCAGCGGCAAACATGGCAGCAGTGACACTAGGAACAGAGACCGACGGATCCATACTCTGCCCATCCTCGTTGAATTCTGTGGTAGGGATCAAACCGACGGTGGGACTGACAAGCCGGGCCGGCGTCATCCCCATCTCTCCCAGGCAGGACACAGTTGGGTAAGCATATACATTGATGACTGTTTGATGATGTTGATAATCTATTCCGGTTAATTAAGCATCAAACCATAAAAGGGGGGAAAAAGAAGAAATTTTTTATTTCCACAAACGAATGCAGGCCAATTTGCCGCACAGTGGCCGACGCCGTCCATGTGCTGGATGCCATTGTGGGCTACGACGAGCTTGACGCGGTGGCTACGAGAGCAGCGTCCAAGTACATCCCTGACGGTGGATATGCGCAGTTCCTCAAGATTGATGGGTTGCAGGATAAGAGGATTGGCGTTCTGAATGGGTTTTTCGATTTCCCAGATGGATCTGTCAGGCAGAAGGTTTACCAGCAGCACATCGACACACTCAGGTGAGTGGATGATGCATGATTCTCTGGACTCTGGCTGTTTTTTAGCGCTCAAGTGAAACAAATGGTTTTTGTTTTGCGAGAAACTAACTATAGTCTATACTACTCTTTATTAATTTGAACTTTGAAAGGCGAAATGGGGCGGTTGTGAAAGAGAACCTTTCGATTGCAAATCTTGATGTGATACTGAACGCCACTGTCAGTGGGGAGCTGGCTGCTCTAGCAGCAGAGTTCAAGATCGCCCTGAACGCTTATCTGTCGTCCGATCTGTCACGCTCACCCGTTGCCTCCCTGGCTGAAGTAATAGCATTCAACAATGCGCATCCAGATGAGGTTAGCATCCAATAATTCTTTGCGAATTGATTGAATTTTGCACGAGATGGAATTACTCACTGACAGGGATTGAGTTTTTATTGCTGAATGGCAGGAGATGCTGAAACAGTTTGGGCAGCTCATCTTCTTGGTGTGCCAGAGCACCACCGGCATCGGCTCGACAGAGAAGGCGGCGATCCAGCAGCTGGACGACCTGACGGCGAATGGCGTGGAGAAGCTGATGCGGCAACACCGGCTAGATGCAATCCTTGCGCCCGACTCGACTTCAGCCACGGTCCTTGCCATTGGTGGCCTCCCTGGGATCGCTGTTCCGGCTGGCTACGATGAGCAGGGGGCACCATTTGGCCTCACCTTCGGTGGGCTCAAGGGCTACGAGCCGAGGCTGATTGAGATCGCTTACGCGTTTGAGCAGGCTACCAAAGCAAGGAAGGCTCCCATGTTCAAGCACTAGAACATGTTCTACTAGTACTATATTTCATCATTTTCAATCACAAAGCAGGTAAAGCTGGACGAATGAATTGATATAATCTTAATAATGAATACATATATAGGCTAAAGCAGGCCAATGTGACCAGTGTTTAGATCTGATGCTACTCCCTCCGTTCTAAATTATAGTTTACTTTAACTTTTTCAGTGCATATATTTTGTTATGTATCTAGACATATTATTTATCTAGATACATAGCAAAATGCATGCACCAAAAAAGTCAAAACGAACTACAATTTAGAATAGAGGGTGTACAAAATTATGTGATAAAAAAATCACTATATTCAGCTTCCTGATAGTGGTGGTGGCGGTGGTCGTCACCAAAATTAGGTCACCATCATGGTTTTTCTAGCCAGTTGGCTTAGCTGACAATCATTTCATATTCTTCTAACGTCACAACAATCATCAAGAAAAAGCAATTTCTCCAGTGTCCAACTCTTGGGAGTTACGAAGGAAGCTGCCAGAAATCTCAGATTCCTGTGCTTGGCTTCAACGAATAAATTAAGAATTAATAACACTCGTACAAATACTATAGAATTACATAAGGCGGTATTCCTGAATTAAATGAATCCAAGTATCATATAACAGGTCAACATCAATTCTTCCATGCTTCCCGCCTAAGAAACCAACAGAGATTGGTGCGGAGAATAACAGAATTGGTAAACAACAAATAAAATGGCAGTCACAAGGCAACAATAACCAAGCTCTATTGTGGCGTTTTACTGAACTACCAGGTAACAGCCACAAACTGTTGGTGAGTTCTAGGACGATGCAACTCGGGGAAGTTTCCGGCAACAATTTTTTTTACTCCGGAACCTTCATCTCACTCTACTAAAGCACTAACTAAATATCCATTTCCTTCTATGAATCATGGCTCCTATACCAATAGGAGAATGGATGGCGTCAGCCTGCATCACCAAGATGGTTAGTAAAGTGTGCTCTTACATAGAAGATCAGTATGAATACCAAAGGGATGATGCAAAGGATAAACTAACCAAGCTCAAGAATAATCTTTGGAAGGTACCATTCGTGCTGGACAAGGCTTCAAGCCTGCTAACCAAAGATCCAAGCATGCAAAGTTGGCTAGGGAGTATAAAAGATGCTGCTTACCAGGCTGTGGATGTTCTTGATTTATTTGACTATCGCTTTTTTGAAGCAAAAGCTGAAGACATAGGAAAGGTGATGGCCAAGTCATCTGTTTATGCTAACAACCAACACCACTGCCTCTACAGGCACCAGCAGTAGTTCATCAGCAGTAAAACGGTCAGTTCATGTTCTGAAACGTTTCCTCTTTTTTGATGAAGACCTTAATAAGTTAATTGCAATTTTGGACAAGTTTGATAAGATTGCTAGTGAGATGCAAACATTTCTAGAGCTTGCTAACCCAAGGGATAGGAAACCAGGAAAGGCACTTCAGTGGCGCAAAACAACCTCTATGCTAGGTACCACAAAATTTTTCGGTAGACATGGTGAAGAAACAAAGCTAAAGAAACTACTAGAACAAACAAATGATGAATGCAGACAGCCATATGCTGTCATAGCAATAGTTGGAGTTGCCGGTGTTGGTAAAACTGCACTACTGCAGAGAGTATACAGCCATTTCCGTGATATAGGACCTTTTGATATCATGGCATGGCTCTATGTCTCGGAAAAATTTGGTGTCAAACGCCTCACAAAAGAGATGGTACAGTCACAGAAATGTCATAGACTTAAAAGGAAAAGAGATGGTACCAGCAGGGTTTCATGGGATGGCTCCATATCAGCAGACTTGAACAGCATCAGTAACTTAGATCTAGTTCAAAGAAAACTTCAAAAAAAGCTGAATGGGAGCAAGATTTTAGTAGTGCTTGATGATGTTTGGAACGAAATGAGCAGCAAATGGGAAACACTGTGCAAGCCCCTCCAGTTTTCCAGTACGGGCAGCAAAGTGGTGCTTACTACTCGAAGTCAAAAAGTTGCAAAGATAAATGAAGCAACAGAGATAATATATTTAGATGGCTTGAAAGGCAAAGATTACTTGGATCATTTTCATCAAAGCGCATTTGGCATTGCAACACCATCAGATTATCCAAGATTGGTGGAAATTGGTGAACAGTTGGCAATGAAATTGGCTGGTTCACCATTAGCAGCTAAGACCGTAGGAGGTGAACTGAAACTGGAGCTACAGGAAGACCACTGGAAGGCCATCCTTCAGCTCAAATTGTGGCAGATTGAACATACCGCAGATGATATTATGCCAGCATTACGATTGAGCTACGAGCATCTTCCAGATCATTTGAAGCGGTGCTTTGTTTACTTTGCATTGTTTCCTAAGAACTACCAACTTCGGGGTGATGTGCTCATACAGATGTGGCAAGCCCATGGTTACATTCAAAAGGAAACAACAGATGAAAATGCATATCGTTATATTAACGATCTCTTACAGCTTTCATTCATTAAGAAAGCAGCCAATCTAGAGAACCATTATGTAGTCCATGACTTGCTACATGATCTGGCAGAATCACTCTCCAATGGAGAACATTTTCCAATTGAAGATGATTTCCACGTTAGTATTTCAAGAAATGATCAACATCTATATGTCAATGCAAGCAATATTTCTAAGGTGTACATGAGTTTGGTTGAATCCCAGGAGAGTTTGGTAGAATCCTAGGATTTGAAGAAAAATCTGAGGAGCCTAATAGTATGCAAGCACCATGCTCCTTCTGGAGAAAGGATCCATCCAGATAACTTCAATAATGTTCTTAAAGAAACACTACATGAGCTAAGGAGTTTATGTGTGCTGGTATTACAACATCCTGATGGTATTCTACTGTAATATCCCAATTTTTGAAAATGATGCTTGAAATATAAATAATTAGACAAAATAAATATTTTTATAAAAATAAAGTTGCAACATGGTAGAAACATGCTTGTGCATTCATGCTGGTGCATATTTTCATGTGGTGAAGTTTGCATTTGAATTTGAATTCAAAAACCCAATTGAAAAAGTGTTTGAATAAATAAAAAAACCAAATCCCTTCCCTCCCCTCTCCTTCCTGCCAATTCGGCCTGGCATCCCGAACGGCCCAAACCGACGGCCCGCTTCTCCTCCCGCGCATCGTCGCTTTCTCTTCATCTTGGGCCGTAGGCCGGCAGCCATCAAGCCGTGCGCCCGCGTCCGCTCCCTCCGCTGGCTGACAGGTGGGGCCCGTCGCGTTGCCTTCCTCCTCCGAACCAGACTGATGAGGACATCGCTTCTTCTTGTGCACCTGCTGATCCTCTCCAAGGCCCAATGACCCGAGCTCGAATGCGTCAACTACATTTACAGGTGAGCTCGTTTTTAAGCGATACTTTTTATACTTTTGAGAATAGATTACTACCTAATGATTTAATATTGCTTAGGAACAATGGAGAGGCTTCTGAAGAACTTGGACGAGGAGTTGGAGACGAGCTAGGCCAGCAAGGGCGTGCAACACAAGCTGATTTCGTGTCTGTCTCGGACTGCCAGACCAGCCTGGACTAGAACTGGTCATACGGACTCATACAAACTCCGTTTTCGACGTTCTACATATGGTTGGAAAGCTAACTTCATAAGGAAGCCAATAGAAGTGGTCTCACGTCAAAACCTCTTCGGAGTCCACGGGAATTGTCAAAGCAAGTCAGCATTCCGAATCTGTCTTGGTGCTGCGTCACCTTATTTTGGTCCAATGGGCCGTGTATCGTTTATGAGCCCGTTAGTGGGCGCGTCCAGGGTAGGCGATGACCCTAAGTCCTTTATAAACATACGCTGCCGCCGTCGTTAGGTTTTGGGTTTTGCTTAGATTATTCTGTCCATCGACAGCCGCCGTTCATCGGTTTGTGGAACCCCAACTCGAGTGCTTAATCATTCATTTGCAGATTGTCCCATTAATTGAGCTGCGTTCTTTCGAGTTCTTGCTTGTGTTCTTCGTTTCGCAGGCAGGGATTAGCCTTCGCGGCGAGGTCAACCGGTTGGAGACACGGTTGATAACCAGAGGAGTCGTGGTGCTAAGATTGCAGGGTTCGGGTCTTTGGATCTGAAGCCGGATCTGTGTGTCGTGCTCCACCAAAATGATAGTTATCTCCATCTGACGGAAGATCAGGGAATCACGTCCCCATCAAGTGGTATTCAGAGCTAAGGTATACCGTCAGATTTATGTTTATCCCTAGTTTTTGAGTGTTTCATTTTTGTCCCATAGTCCAAAGCCATATTCAATTTCCTATCCTAGAACCCTTCCGCGCTTTAGCCTTTGCATAATTCAGTCCAGAGTCCGTAGTGTTGAATTTGTGTCCTGGTCAGGGTCTTGTTGCTAGTAGGTTGTGTTAGAGTCCAGTCGTGTGTTTTTCCTTTCAACGTTGTCCCTTCCACCGTTCCAAACAACAAGTCGAATCACCACATTACTCGACTTGCCCCCGCCAGCCGCCTTGTGTCGACTCTCGCCGCCGCGCAAACCCTAGATAGGTCGTCAGCCACTCTTTGTTGCTTGCATCGCAGCCTTCCTTAAATCATCTGGCGAATACCTACTGCTGTGATTGGTATTGGAGTTTAGGGACGCTTCACCCTAACTGCCGACTGCCGTGTTGTGCCTTCCGAGAAAACATAACTTGAGATACCTTCGGTAAAACAGGCATAACTTTTCGCTCGTTTATCAGAAAAATCTGAAATTTTTACAGCAGCTTCTTGACTCCATTTGGAGCCGACCCAAACTTTCCTTCAGCCTGTTTGGTTTCATCAGAATTGCCAAAAAAATTCAGGAAGATAAAGAAAAAAATTATCAAGGTTCTTGCACGCTTTTCAGAGAACGTGCTGATTTTCTGTAGGCCACATCCCACCTCTGTTTTAGGTGAAATTTTTTGTGGTTACATCTTTTGTCATCCTTGTTCACAGAAAAATATAAAAAAAAAGTTTGATTTCTACTAGTGCCTTTTTGGCGAGAAGAAAAAAAAAGAAAGAGAACAAGGAGACAATTGTTTGTTCTGCGATTGCGAGTGTTTCATTGGGGGTTTCTTTCATACTTGTACTTCCTTTGTCCTTATTCACACACTTTTGGTACTTGGAACACGTTAGGCCAGCAACAAGCATAAGTACTTTGGACTAGAGTTCAGCATTGCTCGCTGTTACTGAGTTGTGTGCCATATATATACATATATTTTCTGTTTGTGCGCCTTCCAAGCTCCACATTATCTTCAGATCAGTACAGAAAAAGACCTTGCAATCGTGACCCACATCCTCAGGTATCACAACCAAGATCCACCGGTTGCCATCCTCTGCATGTGTTGGTAAGAACTTGGGTAAGAACTTGTTAAGACGTGTGTGAGGGTGTGATTCCACCAATTGAACCCAAGTAGCTCATAGGGGGTTTTGCTAATCACTAATCATGCCAGACGACACTCCTGTTTTGCAAAGTGACTTGCAGGTCATCAGGGATTTACTCACCAACCAGTCGAGGATGCTGGAGGCGTTACAAAAGGATATTCGAACAGTCCACATTGATGTTGAACGTGTGGACAAGCGAGTATCCACGATTTCTGGAAGGGTGGAACAGCTTGAGAACAATCCACCCAAGCCGGACGATGATCAAGGACAAGAGGGTGATGACGAGGCTGCTTTTCCTGAAATAGAAGAAGATGTTGTTTATAATTCCGATGGCCTTCCTGATCACATTAGGACAAACGAAAACCGCTTACGCAGAAGACGCAAGATGAAGAATACAATTGGTATGGGAGGTAATAGACATCAAGGTAACGATGATCCATATGCTAAAATTAAATTTTCCATACCATCTTTTGTTGGTAAATATGATGCTGAGGAATATTTAGATTGGGAGCTGACAGTAGAACAAAAATTTTCTGCTCATCTTGTACCTGAACGGCATAAGGTTAGACAAGCCACTAGTGAATTTAAAGATTTCGCTCTAATCTGGTGGACTGCTTTGAAAGTAAAACCTTCAACATGGGAGAATCTTAAATTTGCTATGCGTCATAGGTTTGTTCCAATTACTTATTAGCGAGATATGCGTAAGAAACTACAGCGCTTAGACCAGGGAGATATGCTTGTTCAGGATTGTTTTGCAGTGCTACAAAAGGGTATGATGCGTTGTGGTATAGAAGAAGAACCCGAGGATAAATTGTGTCATTTTTATGGTGGTTTGAGAAAAGAAATTCAGGATCTTGTTGATTATAGGGAATATAATACTACCAACCAGTTGTTTCAGCTTGCCATGCTTGCAGAAAAAGAATTGCAGGGACGACAACCACAACAGCAAAGGAGCCGAAGTAACTACGGCAGTTCTTTTTCCTCGAAGAATGTGCCATCGGGTGCTAAGGCTGCGAGTGCTTCTCCTTCAGCAGCGGCGCCAGCAGCCACGTGTTCGCCACCCGCTGCATCTTTTCCTTCAACCGCTGGTAAGACTCGTATGCAGGAACCGTCATCTTTTGTGGCTTCTACCGGTCGCTCTACAGGTATTCAGTGCCGTCGCTGCCAAGGGTACGGTCACATAGCAAGAGAATGTCCAAGCACACGGGCATACATTGCAACTGAAGATGGTTACATTAGTGCCTCGGATGAAGAACCTGACGAAGCAGATGCTACAAATGAGGACGGCGTAATTGTGAGCTCCGAAGATGCTGGCAACCAACGAATTTTTATTGTGCAGCAAGTTCTTAGTACGCAGGTTCACGATGCAGAGAAGCAACAGCGCCAGAACTTGTTCCAGATTTTATTTGTGATTAAAGAAACACGTGTACGCGTGATCATTGATGGAGGCAGCTGCAACAATTTGGTAAGTGAAGATTTGGTCAAGCATCTTGAATTAACGACCCGACCTCATAAAAATCCATACCATATTCTGTGGCTCAACGATTCAGGTAAGGCCAAGGTAACTAAAACGGCACGAGTTTATTTTTCCCTTGGTCCATATTCTGATTATGTAGATTGTGATGTTGTTCCAATGCAAGCTTGTTCTCTTTTGTTGGGTAGACCTTGGGAATATGATAATGATGCTGTCCACCATGGTAGAAGTAATACATATACTCTTATGCATAAAGGATAAAAAATTACTTTGCAACCCATGACGCCTGCTCAAATTGTACAAGCTGAGAAGGATAGACTAGCTGTTGATGCTAAAATTGAGAATAAGTCAGAAATTAAATTAAAAAATCCTGTGATGCTTGCCACCAAATCTGATCTTGCAGAGATTAATGATACGTGCTATGCTTTAATATGCAAAGATGCTTTATTTTCTGTGGAAGATATATCTAGCACAGTGCCATCTTCTGTCGCTGACCTTTTGCAGGAGTACAGTGACATTTTTTCCTCTGAGATTCCCCCGGGGCTTCCACCCATTAGAGGGATTGAACATCAGATCGACTTAATTCCTGGAGCAAGTTTGCCAAATCGGGCTGCTTATAGGGCCAATCCTGAGGAGACTAAGGAGATTCAGCGCCAAGTCCAAGACCTTTTGGACCGTGGGTACGTCCGTGAGAGCCTTAGTCCTTGTGCCGTTCCAGTTATTTTAGTTCCAAAAAAAGATGGCAGTTGGCGCATGTGTGTAGATTGTAGAGCCATTAATAATATCACCATAAGGTACCGTCATCCTATTCCTAGGTTAGACGACATGCTTGATGAGTTAAGTGGTTCTGTAATTTTTTCGAAAGTAGATTTGAGAAGTGGCTACCACCAAATACGAATGAAATTAGGCGATGAATGGAAAACTGCTTTTAAAACCAAGTTCGGCCTGTATGAGTGGTTAGTAATGCCTTTTGGGTTAACAAATGCACCTGGTACTTTCATGCGATTAATGAACGAGGTGTTACGTCCTTTCATTGGTAAATTTGTGATGGTTTATTTTGATGATATCTTGATTTACAGCAAGTCTTTACATGAACATGTTGATCACCTGCGTGCCGTTTTTCAAGCATTGCGAGCTGCAAGTTTGTTTGGTAACCTCGAGAAGTGCAACTTTTGCACCGAACGAGTATCGTTTCTTGGCTATGTTGTCACCTCGCAGGGGATTGAAGTTGATGAGGCGAAGGTGGAGGCTATAAGGAGCTGGCCAACTCCCACTACAGTGACACAAGTCCAGAGCTTTCATGGACTTGCAGGATTTTATCGGCGCTTCGTCAAGGATTTTAGCACTATTGCAGCCCCGCTTAATGAGTTGACGAAAAAGGGTGTGGTTTTCCATTGGGGTGAAGAACAAGAGGCGTCCTTTGCTCTTTTGAAGGACAAGCTTACTCATGCACCGTTGCTGCAACTTCCTGATTTTGGTAAGACTTTTGAACTTGAGTGTGACGCTAGTGGTATTGGCATTGGTGGCGTCTTGATGCAAGAAGGTAAACCCGTTGCTTACTTTAGTAAAAAATTAAGTGGGCCTGTTCTTAATTACTCCACGTATGATAAGGAATTATATGCTCTTGTTCGTACTTTACAAACATGGCAGCATTATCTATGGCCTAAAGAATTTGTTATTCATTCTGATCATGAATCATTGAAGCATATTAGAACACAAAATAAATTGAATCGTAGACACGCTAAGTGGGCTGAATTTATTGAATCTTTTCCTTATATTATCAAACACAAGAAAGGAAAAGACAATGTTATTGCTGATGCTTTGTCTAGATGATATGCCATGTTGTCTCAACTTGATTGTCGGATTTTTGGGCTTGAAACAATTAAGGATCAATATGTTAATGATGTTGAATTTAGAGACGTCTTGGAGAATTGTAAAGAGGGGTGCACATGGAATAAATATGTGATGAACGATGGATTTTTATTTAGAGCTAACCGCCTATGCATTCCAGTTGGTTCCGTTCGTCTTTTGTTGTTGCAGGAGGCCCATGGAGGCGGATTGATGGGTCATTTTGGTGCCAAGAAGACGATCGAGGTGCTGTCCACACACTTCTTTTGGCCACAAATGAGGCGCGATGTTGAGCGGTTTGTGTCTCGGTGCGCCACGTGTCAAAAAGCTAAGTCACGATTGAACGCACATGGTTTGTACATGCCGCTGTCTGTTCCTTCGATTCCTTGGGCTGATATTTCTATGGATTTTGTTTTGGGATTGCCAAGGACTAAGAGGGGGAGGGATAGTATTTTTGTGGTTGTGGATCGTTTTTCGAAGATGGCACATTTTATTCCTTGCCATAAGAGTGATAATGCCATTCATATTGCTGACCTATTCTTTCAAGAAATTGTTCGCTTGCATGATATGCCTTCTACTATTGTTTCAGATCGCGATGCGAAGTTTTTGAGTCACTTTTGGCGCACTTTGTGGAATAAATTGGGAACAAAGTTACTATTTTCTACAACTTGTCATCCACAAACTGACGGCCAAACTGAGGTGGTGAATCGCACATTGTCCACCATGTTGAGAGCAATTTTAAAGCATAATTTGAAGATGTGGGAGGAGTGTTTGCCTCATGTGGAGTTTGCATACAATAGGGCTGTACATTCTACAACAAAGGTAAGTCCCTTCCAAGTAGTGTATGGCTTTAACCCCCGTGCTCCAATTGATCTTTTGCCTTTACCATCTGTTGAGAGAACGCATAGTGATGCTATGGAGCATGCTGAATTTATTAGAAAACTGCATGAAACAACAAAAATAAATATTGAAAAGATGAATGAGAAGTATAGAATTGCCGGAAGTGAAGGTAGAAAGGAAGTAAAACTTGAACCGGATGATTCGGTATGGTTATATTTAAGAAAAGAAAGATTTCCAGATTTGCGTAAGTCTAAATTAATGCCAAGAGGTGCTGGTCCTTATAAAATAATTGAGAAAATAAATGATAATGCATATAAACTTGAGTTGCCGCCCGAGTTCGCGGTTAGTCCCATATTTAACATTGCAGATTTAAAACCATACTTGGGAGAGGAAGATGAGCTTGAGTCGAGGACGACTCCAGTTCAAGAGGGGGAGGATGATGAGGACATCGCTTCTTCTTGTGCACCTGCTGATCCTCTCCAAGGCCCAATGACCCGAGCTCGAATGCGTCAACTACATTTACAGGTGAGCTCGTTTTTAAGCGATACTTTTCATACTTTTGAGAATAGATTACTACCTAATGATTTAATATTGCTTAGGAACAATGGAGAGGCTTCTGAAGAACTTGGACGAGGAGTTGGAGATGAGCTGGGCCAGCAAGGGCGTGCAACACAAGCTGATTTCGCGTCTGTCTCGGACTGCCAGACCAGCCTGGACTAGAACTGGTCATACGGACTCATACGGACTCCATTTTCGACGTTCTATATATGGTTGGAAAGCTAACTTCATAAGGAAGCCAATAGAAGTGGTCTCACGTCAAAACCTCTTCGGAGTCCACAGGAATTGTCGAACCAAGTCAGCATTTTGAATCTGTCTTGGTGCTGCGTCACCTTATTTTGGTCCAATGGGCCGTGTATCGTTTATGAGCCCGTTAGTGGGCGCGTTCAGGGTAGGCGATGACCCTAAGTCCTTTATAAACATACGCCGCTACCGTCGTTAGGTTTTGGGTTTTGCTTAGATTATTCTGTCCATCGACAGCCGCCGTTCATCGGTTTGTGGAACCCCAACTCGAGTGCTTAATCATTCATTTGCAGATTGTCCCATTAATTGAGCTGCGTTCTTTCGAGTTCTTGCTTGTGTTCTTTGTTTCGTAGGCAGGGATTAGCCTTCGTGGCGAGGTCAACTGGTTGGAGACACAGTTGATAACCAGAGGAGTCATGGTGCTAAGATTGCAGGGTTCGGGTCTTTGGATCTGAAGCCGGATCGGTGTGTCGTGCTCCACCAAAACGATAGTTATCTCCATCTGACGGAAGATCAGGGAATCACGTCCCCATCACAGACTCATGCCGCGCACGCGTCATCGAGCCCGACTCAACATCCGTGCCACACCCGGCCGTACCCCGTCATCAGGCTATAAAAGCCTTTAACCCCGTCATGAGCCCCCACCCGAAACTCTAAGTCAGCGCCGCCTCTGCCTTCGTCTCGCCAAAGTCGCCGCGATCTGAAACCCTAGCCACCGCCAATCTATCCGCCGGAGCTTGCAATTCGCCGTCACCGTCGCTGCTCCATCGTCATCTACTGGCTGGCAAGCACCCCTTTGACTCCCCGGGCGCATGTGTACCCTCAATTTGTCTCATCTTGGCCAGACCCGATCTCTCGCCATTCACAGATCGCCACCGTCCGCCGCTCCGAGCTACGCGCTGTCCCCACGTCGCCTCGGCCTTCATCTTCCACACAGGTGAGCGCGGTGTGAGTTGCTCTGTCGAATGGTACCGGTCCCGTGTCAAATGGTGGCCGAAATCGTGACTTGTGTGAACGCCTGCGAACTCCTTCGCCGTCGGCGATGGCCGCCGCCGTGTCGGGTTTCTTCCCCGGCGAGCCCGATCGCCTCGATCGATCTGCGCCGTCAGTTTTGAATCGAACGGCCAGAAACAGCCCGTACCCCTTTGGGTGGCAGTTTTGCTAAAAACCCCCTAGTTTTTGGTTTAAACTGTTAAGAACCCTTGTCGCTTTGGTCAGAATCCGTTTTCCCCACTAGAAAGCGTAAATTCTGCTTAACAGATCCATAATACGCTTTGTTCACTGGAAAGCATATTTTCCTTGAAACAGCTTCCAGAATACGTTTTCTTCTCTGGAAAACGTATTTTCCCGTTTCAGTTTCAGAATACGTTTTTACTTATTTACAGTTTTGCCATTATCTTTAAAGGCTTATAACTTTCACGTTTTAACTCCGATTTGGTCCGTTCAAATTCCATTAGATTCATAATTTCATAATCTATGCAGTGGTGCTACTTTTGATGTAATATGAAAACTTTATATTTTTAGTCTATATTTAAAGTATTTATTTATCTATACGAAATCTTTGAAAATTCATATCTTCGCCGTTATAACTCCGTTTTTGGTGAACTTGACGTCTGTGTGATCGTAGAAGCGAGTAGAATAGTTTTATAAACTTTTTATTCTGTTCTGATGAGATTTATGTACTGTTCCTCTAATACCTCTTTGTTTGCTTCGTGTATGTATGCTCGATTGGACTGGCTGGTGTTGATTGTTAATGTCGAGTTCAGACGGTGAGGTTTTTATTGAGCCAAGTTATTTTGAGGATCAGCAGGACCAGCAAGACTTTATGAATCAAGGAAAGTATAGCATGGATCTTCCTTGTTACCTATTCACTATAATAACAATGCATTTGCATGAGTCCGTTTGATGACTTAGAGGTTATAACTAGCTTTGATATCCGGATTCCTTGAACCTTTTGGGTGCATTGGGTAGCAAGATGCTAGTGTTTAATGATATCATGATCTTGTGGCTTGATGAGTATTTGTGCCATGAATAGTAATAATGACTTTTAACCACCTGAGGATTAATCAGTAACGTACCTTCCGGGATTTACAGTACAGCTGTGAGGGCTACATGGCTCTGGTTTTAGCTCAGTATGAGGACCTTTTCTAGCATGTTAGCAGTTCCCTTTATGGCGCAAGGGGGGTGTGTTTTGGGTTGGGTGTAGTTGGACCTCTGTCTGTATGAGTATAGGCTGCGGTCGTGTGCCATCAGAAGGGGGGATACTACATCCGTAGGGCACAGAAACCTCAGTGGCCCTAACTTGTTAGACGAACCTTTGAAAGGCTTCATAGTAAACCCTGCCAGTCTTCCTTGGTAGTGGGCTAAGAGGCTGATCCCCTCGGGCGAAAGGGTAAATCATGGCTCACAGTGAAAGTGTACACCTCTACGCAGAGTTTAATAAACTGGTATACTAGCCTTACTCAAGGACACGAGCGACCTTGGAACTCCTTACACTAATGATGATCTCTCTTATCATGTTAAATTGCTCATACATTTGCTGTTATGTTTACTATTTATTTATGTTACATTGATCATGATGGTTCTGGGAAACACTTGCCACCTTGATGCTGCTTAACTGATCAACTTGATTAACATATAAAAGCTAAATACAGTCAAACCATGTCAGCTTATTTGAGCCTCATTAACCCATGTTATGCTTGTTGAGTACGGTTGTGTACTTACGCTTGCTTTACTTTCAATTTTGGAAAATCCCGGATGGGTAACAGATGAAGGTTGGAATGAGAGCTACCGGGATGAGTACTAGGCTTGGTGTTCACCAGTCGACGTGTCTCTGTGGGAGGCTTCTACTATGACGTTATCTTAGATTTTATTGTTTATGCGCAATACTCTGTAATAAATATTGGTATGCTATGTAATAAACAGGGTGATGATACTCTTTGTAATTTGTCATCCTATATGTGTGACTGTTCCTGGGGCACATATAAGACTATTTATGCATTCTACTTTTATCCTTAAAAGTGGAGTGTGACAAGTTGGTATCAGAGCTGTGTTGACTGTAGGACGCAAGCCTAGATAGAATGGTCATTCTTAGTCACCTTTGCTTCACTAGTTTCATGCTTCTTAACTTTAACCTTGTTATTTTCTCAATTTTTATGCTCTTATACTTACTATATTGAGAAAATTTTGACTCCACTCTAACTCATGTCTAAATCTTGTAGATGCCTCCTTATACTTGTCGCATGACTGCTGGTGCGTATCGTGCTGTTCACCCACCTGGAGACTAGGGAAGCTGTTCCGCCATCACCAACCCTGGTGCCTCCATCACCTCAAGCTGAAGAAGAAGAACCAATGGAAGCTTCTGAAGAAGAAGAGCTAGAAGCAGTTCAAGATGATGGTCAATCTCCACCGCCGTCTGCTAGTGGTTCTGCTGGAGAAGGTGGACTGCACGCTCCTATGGGATGGACTGTGAATATCTCTCGCATACCAGAGTGCCACACCAGATCGCATATATGACTCATGAAGCTTCTTCGTGATTATTATGCTAATTGGGACCCCGCTGTGCAGCACACTTGCTTCCAACACACCCATCCATTGGAAGGTACCTACTGGGAGACAAATGTGGCTATATGTTCCCCAGGAGGGATGCAGAACTCTTACAACATAGAGATGATTTATGAGCATCTTGGTCCTAGCCCAACTCAAGAGGATGGCATTGAGGGTGCTGCTTTTACAGCCTGGATTGCTCTCCGTGGCCATCGCTTTGGGAATATGCGAGATGATGAATTTCGCTATTTACCTCACGCTGATCACAGAATGGAGGCTGGATGCGGTATGAAGAGTCCTCATGATTTACCACCTGAGTCACGGGAATTAGCACACTTTGCATGTGACATGATGCTCAAGCATCAGCGCATGGTAAGCACAGTGGAGCAGCTGGAGCAGAAGCTTAAGGAGAAGCAAAAATAGATTGATAGGCTCAGAACCAGGACTGGGCAACCAAAGATCTATGAACGGCTGGACCATGAGCTTCAACCTTAGCTTGAAAACCCTTATGTAATAGACACGTTATTAGTATCGTAAGTCAAGTTAGTCGTGTCATTCTAGTGTGTGTGAACCTTGAGTGCTTGATGATTTATGATTATGTAATATGGATGATTTGGATTTTTGTGTGAGTGCTGGAGCTTTGTGGGCTTGTCTGCAAGTTCCTTAGTTAAGTATATTGAGTTTAAAGTTTAAATAAATTAAGTTTGGGTTGGTTTATCCTGTCTCTCGCTTTACTGTCTTCTGAGCAGCCATTGATATTTTGGTTATATCTCGAAATTGGTTATTCCAATACCTATGAGATTTTTCTGGGAGAAACTAGACTTCTTTATCTAACAATTCCCACAAGAATCAGGTCAATATCAGTTTTGAGTTGGAAGTTATGCTCGTTGCAATCTGATATAATATGCTGTCTGGAATTTCAGAATAGTTCCTGTTGTTGAGTTAATTTGACCGCTTAGATGACAGAATCTGGTAAAATAGTCTGAATAGAAGTTGTAGAGAATTTCTTAACCTTTCCAACCATTTATATAAAATCCTGTTTTTACATTAGATCTTGAGTTATGAAGGTTTTTCTGTATTATTGAAATTGAAGCTCGCCCAGAATTTTCAGTTTTGCAATCCTTATTATTATATAAGTGATTTGTAACCTGAATAACTCTAAGCTTTGATTTTGTTGGAATACAGATGGCCGCTTGGGGAGGAAGAGGTAACCGTGGTGCTAGAGGCCATGGCCGTGGTGCTGGTCATATCACTAATGAGGAAGTGATGGAGGCACAAGTGCAGATGATGCAGACCATGACCCAGTTTGTGCAGACCATGCAAGCTAGAGGGCTACCACATGCACAACCACCAAGGGATAAATGCAGGGAGTTCATGCAAGGTCATCCTCCTGTGTTTACCCACACTACAAATCCCTTAGATGCTGATGACTGGTTGCGTGCTGTGGAGAGGCAGTTAGACCTGGCTCAGTGCAACGATACTGAGAAGATGTTGTATGCTACGAGGCAACTCTAGGGAGCTGCCCAGAACTGGTGGGATTCATACCAAGCTGCACATCCCTATAATGCTCCTGCTATCACCTGGGACAGGTTTAAAGAGGATTTCTTGGCTTGCCATATCCCTGAGGGTTTGATAGAACAGAAGGCCGAGGAGTTCCGAAATCTCAGAATGGGCTCGATGACCATGAGCGAGTACCATGCTATGTTTGAGGAGTTGGCTCGCTACGCTCCCCATGAAGTTATGAGGGATGTTGATAAGCGGCGCCATTTTCTCAAAGGTATTTATTATGAGCTCAGACTGCAACTGAAGGGCAGTAGGTATGACACTTTCGAGGAGTTAGTGAACAGTGCAATTGTGCTAGATAATGAACGCCTGGCACAAGATAAGAAGAGGAAGATGAATGGACAGGGCTCTGGTAGTAACCCACGTTTTCATTCTAACTTCTACCAAGGTTTCAGGCAGAGGTTCCAAGGACCAGTCAATCAGAGGAATCATGGTCAGAACCAGTAGAGTGGGAATGGGAATCAACGCCCACACCAGCAGCAGCATCCCAATAATAATCAGGCTCCACGTCTCACCGCCCCCAACAACACTCCTTTGAAGAATTGTGGTCCCAACACGCCTACAAGGTGCTTCATATGTGGGAAAGAAGGGCACATGTCTTACAACTATCCAGATAACAAGATGAATCAGCAGACCCCTCAGCGTCCGAACAACAATCAGAGGCCTCCGCAGTATGGGAAGGTTCACCATGTGTCCACTGAGACCGCTCAGGAAGCTTCAGAGGTTATGCTGGGTACGTTCAACATCAACTCTATCCCTGCTACTATACTTTTTGATTCTAGAGCTTCGCATTCCTTGATCTCACAAGCATTCGTTAAAAAGCATATCATGCCAGTTTTACCCATGAAAGATCAAATGGTAGTAAATTCACCAGGGGGTGCTATACCAGCTTCTTACTACTGCCCCTTGTCTAACATTAACTTAAGGGGGGTAGAATTTTTGGCAAACCCTGTAGTATTGAATGCATCTGGTATTGATTTAATCCTAGGGTTAGATTGGATGAAAGCTCACCAAGCAGTGATAAAGTGTAAGGAGAGGGTTGTGGATCTAACTACACCAATAGGGGATAGAATCAGTGTCAATGTCAGAGTACAAGCATCACCTATAGCCACACTAAATCAGCTTGACGACAATGCAGATTCTCAGAATCAAGTGGTGGAGGAATTCCCGGATGTGTTCCCCGATGAATTGCCAGGTATGCCACTTGATCGCGACATTGAATTTATTATTGAGTTATTACCTGGCACTGCACCCATAGCTAAAAGACCATATAGAATGGGGGTTAATGAATTAGAGGAACTTAAGAAACAATTAAGGGAATTAGAAGAGAAGGGATTCATTCGTCCTAGTGCATCACCGTGGGGTTCATCTGTGATTTTTGTTGATAAGAAGGATGGAACTCAACGGATGTGCGTTGATTATCATTCTCTCAATGAGGTTACTATCAAGAACAAGTACCCTTTGCCCAGGATTGATGATTTGTTTGATCAGTTGAGAGGTGCCTGTGTGTTCTCCAAGATTGATTTGCATTCTGGTTATCATCAGTTGAAGATTCAGAGTTCTGATATGCCAAAGACGGCATTCACCACTAGGTATGGTTTATATGAGTATACGGTTATGTCTTTTGGGTTGACCAATGCACCTGCCTACTTCATGTACCTAATGAACAAGGTGTTTATGGAGTATCTTAATAAATTCATGGTGGTCTTTATTGATGATATCCTGGTATTCTCGAAGAACAAGGAGGAACATGTAGAACATTTGAGGTTAGTCTTGCAGAAGCTTAGGGAGCACAAACTTTATGCTAAGAAGAGCAAATGTGAGTTCTGGTTGGAGAAAGTCTCTTTCCTTGGCATGTTGTTTCCAATGGAGGAATAGCAGTTGATCCAAGCAAGGTGAAGGATGTGTTGGATTGGAAGCGACCTACAGATGTCAGTGAGATTCACAGTTTTCTTGGGTTGGCTGGTTATTATAGGAGATTCATTGAGGGATTCTCGAAGATTGCTAAGCCATTGACAGCATTACTAGAGAAGAATGCCAAGTTTGTGTGGTCCGACAAGTGCTAAGCTAGTTTTCAAGAGTTCAAGAAGAGATTGACAACCGCTCCAGTGTTGGTATTGCCAGACCTAAGTACGAAGTTCTCTATCTATTGTGATGCATCCCGTTTGGGTTTGGGGTGTGTTCTTATGCAAGAAGGTAGAGTTGTTGCTTATGCTTCAAGGCAGTTGGGAAAACATGAGCTTAACTATCCTACTCATGACTTAGAATTAGCAGCTATGGTTCATGCTCTAAAGATTTGGCGACACTACCTCATTGGCCACAAGACTGATATATTCACTAACCACAAGAGCTTGAAGTATATCTTCACTCAGTCTGATCTGAACATGAGACAATGCCGTTGGTTAGAGTTGTTAAATGACTATGATTTTGAAATGCATTACCATCCTAGAAAGGCAAATGTTGTGGCCGATGCCCTTAGTAGGAAGAAGCATACCAATGAGCTTCGAAAGACACCTAAATCTGATCAGTTGTGTGCAGAGTTTGCTCATCTGAACCTTACTCTTGTTGCTAATTCAATGGAAATAGAGGTGACATCAACCTTAGAGGAGGAAATTCGCAAGGGTCAGCGGAAAGATGAGGATTTGAAGTACATAGCCAAGAAGTTAGCTGAAGGGAAAGCACCTGGATTCTGCATTGATGAAGAGGGTACTCTATGGTATGGCAACCGGATATGTGTTCCAGAGATAAAAGATCTTCATCAGGCAATTCTGCGAGAGGCACATGAGTCAGCTTATTCTATCCATCCCAGAAGTACTAGGATGTACATGGATCTAAAGAAAAAGTATTAGTGGATTGGTCTGAAGAAGGAGGTGGCAGAGTATGTTGCTATATGTGACACTTGTCAGCGTGTGAAAGCAGAACATCAAAGGCCAGCTAGATTGTTGCAGCCAATGAAGATACCAGAATGGAAGTGGGAGGAAGTCGGTATGGACTTTATAACAGGTCTACCTCTTACACAGAGAGGTTTTGATTCCATTTGGGTAATAGTTGACCGATTAACCAAGGTTGCTCACTTTTTGCTAGTTCAGACAAGGTACAGTGGTCCAAGGTTAGCGGAACTGTATATGGAAAGGATTGTTTGTCTTCATTGGGTACCCAAGAGGATTGTGTCTGATAGAGGTACCCAGTTTACATCTCACTTTTGGAAAGCAATTCATAGTGCTTTGGGAACAAAGCTGAACTTTAGTACCGCATATCACCCACAGACCGATGGGCAGACTGAGAGGCTTAATCAGGTTCTGGAGGATATGCTAAGAGCTTGTGCATTGCAGTTTGGCACAAGTTGGGATAAGAACTTGTGTTATGCGGAATAATAGTTATCAATAGAGTCTCAAGATGGCACCATTTGAAGCTCTGTATGGGCGTAAGTGCAGGACACCGTTGTTCTGTAATCAAACTGGGGAAAGTCAATTGTTTGGGACAGATGTTCTGAGAACTGCAGAGGAACAGGTACGAGTAATTAGGGAAAACTTGAGGATAGCACAATCTCACCAGAAGAGTTATGCAGATACATGTAGAAGAGAGTTGACATTCAAGGAAGGTGACTATGTGTATTTGAAGGTATCTCCTATGAGAAGTGTGAAGAGATTTAACCAGAAAGGGAAACTTGCACCAAGGTATGTTGGTCCGTTTAAAATTTTGAAAAGATGTGGTGAAGTGGCTTATCAATTGGAGTTACCTGAGAGTTTAGCCGGAGTGCATGATGTGTTTCATGTGTCTCAACTTAAGAAGTGTTTGCGTGTACCTGAGAAGGAGCACTTACCATTGGAGGAACTTACGGTTAAGGATGATCTTACGTATGAAGAGTTTCCAGTAAAAATCTTGGATACAACAGAGAAGGTTATCCGAAGTCGGGTTATTAAGATGTGTAAGGTGCAGTGGAATCGTTACTCTGAGGCTGAGGCAACCTGGGAAACAGAGGATGCTTTAAGGGCAGCTTATCCGCAGTTATTTGAGTAAGCAACATCCAATCTTGAGGACGAGATTCTCTTAAGGGGGTAGATTTGTAATATCCCAATTTTTGAAAATGATGCTTGAAATATAAATAATTAGACAAAATAAATATTTTTATGAAAATGAAGTTGCAACATGGTAGAGACATGCTTGTGCATTCATGCTGGTGCATATTTTCATGTGGTGAAGTTTGAATTTGAATTTGAATTCAAAAACCCAATTGAAAAAGTGTTTGAATAAATAAAAAAAACCAAATCCCTTCCCTCCCCTCTCCTTCCTGCCAATTCGGCTTGGCAGCCCGAATGGCCCAAACCGGCGGCCCGCTTCTCCTCCCGCACCCCATCGCTTTCTCTTCATCTTGGGTCGTAGGCCGGCAGCTCATCAAGCCACGCGCCCGCGTCCGCTCCCTCCGTTGGCTGACAGGTGGGGCCCGTCGCGTTGCCTTCCTCCTCCGAACCGGACTCGTACCGCACGCGCGTCATCGAGCCCGACTTGACGTCCGTGCCACACCCGGCCATACCCCGTCATCAGGCTATAAAAGCCTTTAACCCCGTCATGAGCCCCCACCAGAAACCCTAAGTCAGCGCCGCCTCTGCCTTTGTCTCGCCAAAGTCGCCGCGACCCGAAACCCTAGCCGCCGCCAATCTCTCCGTCGGAGCTTGCAATTCGCCATCACCGTCGCTCTTCTGTCGTCATCTACTGGCCCGCAAGCACCCCTTTGACTCCCCGGGCGCATGTGTACCCTCAATTTGTCTCATCTTGGCTTGACCCGATCTCTCGCCATTCATAGATCGCCACCGTCCGCCGCTCCGAGCTGCGCGCTGTCCCCGCTTCGCCTCGGCCTTCATCTTCCACGCAGGTGAGCGCGGCATGAGTTGCTCTGTCGAATGGTATAGGTCCCGTGTCAAATGGTGGCCGGAATCGTGACCTATGTGAACGCCGGCGAACTCCTTCGCCGCGGCGATGGCCGCCGCCGTGTCGGGTTTCTTCCCCGGTGAGCCTGATCGCCTCGATCGATCTACGCCGTCAGTTTTGAATCGAACGGCCAGGAACAGCCCGTACCCCTTTGGTTGGCAGTTTTGCTGAAAACCCCCTGGGTTTTAGTTTAATCTGTTAAGAACCCTTGGCGCTTTGGTCAGAATCCGTTTTCCCCACTGGAAAGCGTAAATTCTGCTTAACAGATCCATAATATGCTTTGTTCATTGGAAAGCGTATTTTTCTTGAAACAGCTTCCAGAATACGGTTTCTTCTCTGGAAAACGTATTTTCCCGTTTCAGTTTCAGAATACGTTTTTACTTATTTACAGTTTTGCCATTATCTTTAAAGGCTTATAACTTTCACGTTTTAACTCCGATTTGGTCCGTTCAAATTCCGTTAGATTCATAATTTTATAATCTATGCAGTGGTGCTACTTTTGGAGTAATTTGGAAACTTTATATTTTTAGTATATATTTAAAGTATTTATTTATCTATAGGAAATCTTTGAAAATTCATATCTTAGCCGTTATAACTCCGTTTTCGGTGAACTTGACGTCTGTGTGATCGTAGAAGCGAGTAGAATAGTTTTATAAACTTTTTATTCTATTTTTATGAGATTGATATATGGTTCCTCTAATAGCTCTTTGTTTGCTTCGTGTATGTATGCTCGATTGGACTGGCTGGTGTTGATTGTTAATGTCGAGTTCAGACGGTGAGGTTTTTATTGAGCCAAGTTATTTTGAGGATCAGCAGGACCAGCAAGACTTTGTGAATCAAGACAAGTATAGCATGGATCTTCCTTGTTACCTATTCACTATAATAACAATGCATTTGCATGAGTCCGTTTGATGACTTAGGGGTTATAACTAGCTTTGATATCCGGATTCCTTGAACCTTTTGGGTGCATTGGGTAGCAAGATGCTAGTGCTTAATGATATCATGATCTTGTGGCTTGATGAGTATTTGTGCTATGAACAGTAATAATGACTTTTAACCACCTGAGGATTAATCAGTAACGTACCTTCCGGGATTTACAGTACAGCTGTGAGGGCTATATGGTTCTGGTTTTAGCTCAGTATGAGGACCTTTTCTAGCATGTTAGCGGATCCCTTTATGGCACAAGGGGGGTGTGTTTCGGGTTGGGTGTAGTTGGACCTCTGTCTGTATGAGTATAAGCTGCGGTCGTGTGCCATCAGAAGGGGGGATACTACATCCGTAGGGCACAGAAACCTCAGTGGCCCTAACTTGTTAGACGAACCTTTGAAAGGCTTCATAGTGAACCCTGCCGGTCTTCCTTGGTAGTGGGCTAAGAGGCTGATCCCCTCGAGCGAAAGGATAAATCACGGCTCACAGTGAAAGTATACACCTCTGCGCAGAGTTTAATAAACTGGTATACTAGCCTTTCTCAAATACACGAGCGGCCTTGGAACTCCTTACACTAATGATGATCTCTCTTGTCATGTTGAATTGCTCATACATTTGCTATTATATTTACTATTCATTTATGTTACATTGATCATGATGGTTCTAGGAAACACTTGCCACCTTGATGCTGCTTAACTGATCAACTTGATTAACATATAAAAGCTAAATGCAGTCAAACCGTGTCAGCTTATTTGAGCCTCATTAACCCGTGTTATGCTTGTTGAGTATGGTTGTGTACTTACGCTTGCTTTACTTTCAATTTTGGAAAATCCCGGATGTGTAACAGATGAAGGTTGGAATGAAAGCTACCAGGATGAGTACTAGGCATGGTGTTCACCAGTCGACGTGTCTCTGTCGGAGGCTTCCACTATGATGTTATCTTAGATTTTATTGTTTATGCGTAATACTCTGTAATAAATATTGATACACTATGTAATAAACAGGGTGATGATACTCTTTGTAATTTGTCATCCTATATATGCGACTGTTCCTGGGGCACATATAAGACTATTTATGCATTTTACTTTTATCATTAAAAGTGGAGTGTGACATCTGCCAGATAATATTGAACCTCTGGTCCACCTTAGGTATCTCAACATCAGCGAAAGCAGGATATTCACCAGTATCCCCAAATCATTATTCAGACTATACCATTTACAGGGGCTTATTCTGCAGTCACATTGTCAGCATAATATGTTGAAAGAACTGCAAAAGCACATTAGTAGGATCACAGCTGAGCCAGTTAAGATACTTAGCCCCATCCAGGATTTTAGGCATTAAAATGATAGGTATGTTAAGTTCCTCCAGAAATTCTACAGCTACAATGTGAAGAGTGATGTCAAAATATGGATATTCTTTACTCTTGTCACTCACATTCTCTATCCAAACCCTTGACAGGTCAACCAAAGGAAGCAGATCCTGTCTATGATAATACCTCAAAGAATATGAGCATTCCATAAACTAATGGTTAGTGTATTTGTCTCACGCAGCATGTATTTATGCAGGCAACGAAACACCATCCTTTATGACCAATTCTTAAATAATTCAGCCAATGAAACAAACTGCTACTCCATCCACACAGTTTAGCCTAATACCGGCTAGGCTAGGCATATGGCAACCAAACAAAATAAGTGGCATTATTCATGTTCTAAAGAGATAGGATACATTATGGCCACCCTTAGTTGATACAGCCAACAAAACTAACTGCTGCTGCATCTACACAATCTGGCCTAATAAAGACTAGGCTAGTGCCATATGGCAACCAAACGAGACAAACGTGTAAACATCCATGTTCGTCAGGATGAGAGCAGATGACCTTGGTCGTCAGGATGCAAGCGGGCCGGATGCTCGAGGAAGCCAATGGCCCAGGCGTGATGCTCTGAATGGATCAGTAGGAGAGGAAGAAAATATAAGAGAACAAGAGAAGAAACAGAGGATACCATAGTCATAGTCATTTCATTCTTTGTGTGCTCTTCTAAAAAAAATCTTTCTTTTTGTGCATCAAAATAAGCTGTTAATAGTTTCATGGAAGAGCTGCTTGTAGAGCTGAAGAAGAAAAACAACTTCGCTAGTGAAGCTAAGGTGTGTAAAATGGAGTCCGGGTCTCCTTTTTTTTTGCTTTTTTAGTGGTGTTTTGTGCCACTTCTTTTCTTTCATCCTTGATACCATATAACATGTTTGACATATCTTTAAAATATATCTATTACTCCAAAACTTGTGTTATCATCTTACACCGAAATTAAAGGTCCGTTGGATGTAGATATTATGGATCTGGAATTGAATTGGGTTGAATCCTAAAGCATCCATAGGCAAGAGGAAGAGAAGGTCGTGCTATCGGCCGTGGGGAAGAGAGGAAGTGGAGGTTGCGGCGCCCGGCCATGGAGTATAACTGAAGTAACAGAAATGCCCACCCTAGCTTTGCCGGGCATTGTCCTTGTCGGGGTTTCAATAGTCGGGATGCTCGTCCAACGACGTCGATGGTCAGGGACCTCTCTCCACCGCTCTCAAGCTTGGGTGTTTGACTGGATCATCAGTTTATCACAATTTACCATAGACCACGCTAAATCCTGATTGCATAATAATTCTTCACCATCGGCGCAAACGTTCATTCGCCACATGGATTGTGATGCGCCACTTTGCTCTGCCTGATTTCAGCCCATGGCAACAAGTTTTCTACAATCTGTCACATCGAACTTTAACAGTTCTCGCAACATTTCTCTCTTGACTAGTGCTATATATAGACGGCTCTGTAGCTAGGAGCCTGATTACCCATAGTAGCTAGCAACTCACACTGCACATATATAATGTGGCCAAAAAAAGGCTACCAAGTGAAAGGGCCTTTAGCCTAATGGCACATAAGTAGTACTCAGTAGATTTAGGTTCGACTCTACGTGAGAGCGAATTTAAATAGGTCCGCATTATTAAAAAAATAAAATAAATACTTAGGAGTTTCTCTTATTAACTTGAGTCGAAAAAGAAAGAAGTCTACCGATGGCCACTCTCGCCTGCCCGTCATCGGCAGGAACACGGTGGTCGCGGCGGGGCAAGGTGTGATGCTCCTCGGCACCGCCGCAGATGGTTTCTGTCCCTCAAAGGTGGCAGCCATGATCCGGTGATTCATAAAGTATATGTCTATCTACTTTTGTTAAAAAAAGAATATATTTATATAGTAGCTTCTGCATCGACTAAAGTATGTCTATGTGCTACTTTGAATTATTGGTTCTCAACTAGATAAACCGTACTATAGAAGTCATAGTGTTCTCCATACGGTTCTATAAACGCTTATTGTTTACTAGACTCGATATAAAATTTTCTTTTGGACACACATGTGCAGAACTCACACCTATACCCTATTTCTTATGAATGTACGCGCACGTCGTACCCTAATCAGCATATTAAAAGATATATTGAGATTGACAAAATCACTAGAGTTTCCTCACTATCAAAACCACGCAGCCTTCCACTTTCTTAAAATTGATGAAATTGTCACATTTGTCTAGTTGGTGACAGACATGTTGTCTATCACTAAAAGAATAGAGCCACAAAATTTTGAAATAAATATAGGAACAGAATGAGCATACATGTTGAGGATGTAAATTCGATTACGAAAAAATATTCCACTACTAGAAATCTCATCTACACTTAAGTTCATTGGACTATTCAAACCTTTCATTAGATTTAGCTTAGATAATTAATTAAAGTCAGTCGTTTAGAATGTACATCATCCTTACATGTACGCAGGATTGCTTGCAACCGAGGAAGACGCCTTTATAGGACCACAACCCAATATTACACTTTTTTTGAAAGATCCGGTTGCCTAGCATGTTAATAAGAAGAAATTAGAGTTTACAACAGTATGCACGAATGCCGCGACCCCCTATAGCAGACCGATATAGAGGGTTAAGGTCCTTAGCTAATTACTGACTGAATATTGTGCACCCATTAGTGATCCGAGGACTAAGCCTCCTGCCATCAGGACTATCAACAGCAACCACAGACCCTAACTTAACCAGTTGAAGACCGGCCGAAGCTGACTCTATCCTGGGATACATGAATTACAATGACTGCTGCTGTTGCCGCTGCATCTGAGACTCTAAGCCTCCTCCATCCTTGCTGCCCCAGCCGTCGCTGCAATGGCTGCTAGCACCCTGGACCGCTGCATCTGAGACTCTAAGCCTCCTTCATCCCTATTGCCCCGACCGTCGTTGCAATAGCTGCTAGCACCCTAGATAGCTCCTTGTCTCCCATCCTTGTTGCCGCTCTGAGTACCTGGACTACATCATCTGGGAGGCCATGGCCATATGTGACGATGTAGGCCATGACTGCTGCATCTGGAGCTGGTTGTTTGTTGTTGTACATGAAGGCCAGCTCCCTCATGAGCTTTTATTGGCGCGCTTCGCGACCGGAATCATTGATGGCCGGGCCGCCTGACGCACGCTTAAGTGACTAGGAGCCACCATCTTCCTCCTACTGCGACCGCTGCTGGGTGCTGGCAGCTCCTGTCGCTACAGGATGGAGGCCAGGACGCATAGGCATCTGGCGTGCCATGGTCCTCCTCCACCGCAGGTTCCGCTTCGTATGCATTTGTCTCGTTCTGGGCCAATGCAGCCAGAGCGCCTTGGTCCTCCACCTCTGAGGCGTCTCTGGTGCCTGGGCCAGAGCAGTTCTGCGCCATCTCGCCAATCTCCATTCCGTTAGGCTCATCATGCTGCACTCCTACCCTAAACACGACCTTGCAAGGAGGTTGGGATGGGCCTGAGCCTCTAGCAGGCCGGTACTTCGGCAAGCAGGCCGGTACTTCGGCAAGCGGGCCGCGCCGCTGTCGTTGTCACGGGAGAAGCACAGAGGTGCGCCTGGGAGCATCCTTGCTCGTGGATCGTCAGATCATCCTCGTCCGAGAGCGTGGCCGCCCTAGACACATCATCATTGTGAAGGAACTTAAGAGTCAAGCATGGGGTCACAGCATACCGGCCTGTAGCAGGGCGCCAGTGAAAGCGACCGATGGCCTTCCCAATCCTCAGAAGCGTGTCAGGGGGTGTCCCGACTGTGCGTGGACCTCCCAGGCGAGCGGCTGATCTGGTGACCCCGTTCCAGTAGCACGTGATGCACGGCAGCTGCCCTGTGGTACACTGGCGGCGATCAAGTGCGTACACGAACCGAGAGTTCGCCGTCCTCATCTCTTGGCACCCTCAGCTCGTGAAAGATCCATGGGTGAATGGGGAAGACAAAGCCACCAAGGTCGATGTGTCCCTTCCAGAGGGCCCTGTCCTTCTTAGGTGGTGAGCCGAACTCCGCCACGAACTCCCGGTCGGTGTACTTGGTGACGAAGATGGTGTGGCAAGAGAGGTGCAGCTGGCTGGCCAGTGTGTCCTCCACCACTGATGCGTTGGTGTGGAGGTACTCCGGCAGCGGCAAGATGATGACGGCAAGCGCTCGGAGTCTGATGTCCTCACAGTGCATGGCCTCAGAGGACATGATGTTAGTGCAATGGCGCATGGGGCACTGATGAGCACGTCTAGGGATGTGCTCCACGGTGGCCTTGGCGTTGGTGGAGTAGGCACGATCCGGGAGTTGGGGGCAAGGGGTGGGGGGGTGCGAGTGGATACGACTGTTAATGCTATCAGGGGGTCGGGGTAGGGGTGAGGGAAGATTATGCGGCTGCGAAGCTGGTTGGAGATGGTGCGGGGGTGACGAGAGGGGCAGGAACACGATAGATGCCCCATCCAATGGCATGTGATGCACTGATTAGGATCTCGACAGTGAGCAACTTGGTGGACGGAGGCAAGGCACCGAAAGCACTTTACGACGAAGCATTTTTTAAAGGCGGTCGTGGCCGCGTTGGCACTGCCTCTTGGCGCCAGGTTGCGCATGGCGGAGTCCAGAAGAGGTATAGCAGCTGGCCGTTTCCAGCATCCAGACTTCTCCTCCTGCCACTTTGGTGAAGCTAGCTCCTCTGGCACCTCTTGGCTTGTATCAACGTCGGCGGACTCGCCCATCTCCCATCTTGTATCGGAGCAGAGTAATGGACCGGCCTAGATTGGTAGGTTGACGCTCTGGATTCGGGCGTCACGGACTCACCAGATTCATAGGCGAGCTTGATGAGCACGGATTTGAGCTTGGGCGGTGCTGCACCAAAAGCATGCGTGACCTCATGCTTCTTCAGTTTTTCAGGCGGGCAGATCGAGTCGTCCCACGATGCAGCTGCCACGGGATAGCAGATCCGCCAGTTGGGACAGCAGATCCACCGGAGGCTTCAAGCAGCTATGGGAGGTGGGTGGGGGCCGGCGAGTTGGGTGCCATCCTCGGGTGCTCTGCTTCATCTTCGGCTTCAGGGGTCGCCATTACGGGGGGCGGATCCCGGGCCTGCCGCCAGATCCGCGTGCACGCCGTGTAGATGCGGTGACGCAGCTCCACCGTCGCCATCAATGGCAGAAACATCATCTTCAATTTCGATGTCATCATCAGAGTCGTCCCAATCAAGGACTTCCACATCTTCCTCTTCTTCCGGGACCGCGATGGCCGGGGCGACCTCAGCAGGTAGTGGAGTGGGATGGGGACAGGTCGGGGAGTGGGATGGGCCGAGGCCTGGCCAGTGGCTGGCGGTGCCCAAGGGGACACCGGCGGTGTGGGTGTCGGGGGCTCTCTCTCAACTTGGCGCTCACTCATTTTTTGTCAAACACTGATTCTGGTTGCTTGCACCCGATATTACACTTCATCATCATTCTCAGGCTCAACAAACGATTCACTAGACCTGCTGCTTCCTTATTATTTTAGTTATTGAATTACTTCATGAATCTCTAAAAATCAATGGCTATGATCTGTTTAAGCTATTACCTCCTAAGTAGGTAATAAGGGTATAGTAGCAAAGTCCAATGCATTTTTGATTCATTCCCCAATAGATTTTATGTTAACGTTGTTGGAGTATTTGCATCTGGTAGTTTTATTTTCATATTATTCCATAATAATGGCTTATACGTTATTGTGCAGGTTTGTCCTTGTAGTTATTATTATAAGCTGAAGACCACCATAAAAGATATGTTATCGAGAAAGGAGAACCACCTTCTAAACTTCAGACCATTGATGTAATGCAACGACTTGTTATCTCTTTCCACTTCTAGGATGAGATTAGCAGCATCCTGTATTCCATCTCCAATAAGAGTGCCAAAGATCAACACACATATGACAACCATGCTTTCGCAGCCTTAAAATTCAGGTTACTCAGGGAAAATGGTTTCCCAACAACCCTAGGTATTAGCAAGATTTTGTCAAAGTAATGGATTTTTATTACATGTAGATGCACACATGTTCAGAGGCCACTGTATGTATTGAATGGTATTTTCATGTTTGACATGATTCACGGAATTTATTAACTAAAACATCAAAGAATTCCAAGAATCTGAGGTGTTTGAATCAGTGTTTCATTTTTGTCACTCAATAATCAACTAATTGATTACAATATTGAAAATAATTGGCCAGTCAATAGAAAAATACAATGTTATTTTGAGTTCTACAATGCAAATACATAATTGGAAATATATTTGGTTAACAAAAAAAACTAATGGCTACAATTTTAATATTGCAGGGCCATCCGGCTACCATAATTATGTGACCTACAGCACCAGGACACCAAGACAGGTGGATGTAAAGACACTTCTTTGGCTACATGAGACCTCATATCTAGCATTTGGAGATGAAGAAATATTGGATGTGGCAAGGACATATTCAGCTAAAGCACTTAAAGAACTTATGCCGTCCATGACGCCACACTTAAGGCAGGGTGTGGCGCATGCTTTAGAACTTCCACTGCACTGGAGAGCTCCAAGACTAGAAACAAGGTGGTTCATCGATTACTATGCCAGAGACATCAACATGTGCCCATTGCTCCTCCAATTTGCTAAACTAGACTTCAACCAAGTTCAAGATGAACATCAAAAAAATCTTGCAGCGGTAACATGGTATGCTTGAAGCAAACTATAAACTTTAATTTCCTGCCACATGCATTGTTTAATTTGGTACCTAAAAGAGAAAAAATGGTTTCAACACTCTTTAGGTGGTGGAGGAATATTGGGCTTGGTGAAAAGCTGCCATTTGCAAGGGATCGTCTGATGGAGTGCTTCCATTATGCAAATGGAATTGTTTCGGATCCAAAGCTAGGACCATGTCATCAGATGCTTGCTAAAGTTTCCAATCTAATTGTTTACTTGGATGATGTTTATGATGTGTATGGAACAATGGATGAACTTGTACTCTTCACAAATGCAATTGCAAGGTGAGTAGAATTGCAATAGAAGAAGAAGCATGTATTCAGTTAACAACTTGGAACTCTTTCACTGCCCACAAGAACTGTAATCATTTGGAGAGAAAAAAAAATACTTAATAATGTTTTATAAATACCATTAGATTCTTGTCTTGTGACAAGTCTTATCTACTCGCATAGAAGGTGACTCTTTAATTTTGCATTGAAATGTTTTCAGGTGGGATGCGATACCCAATGACACACTCCCAGAGTACATGAAAGCACTTTATTCAGTTATATATCACACCTCAAATGAAGTTGCTGAACATGCTTTGAAGGAACATGGCTGTAGTATGCATTATCATCTACAAAAATCGGTGAACTACCCCTCAAATTAAGCCACCATTATTTGTGATTGACTAATGTATTGTTCTATCATTTGACTGGTAAGTTATTCCCATTTAACAGTGGCATGACATCTGCATGGCATTTTTGGTGGAGGCAAAATGGCACCATGGAAATTATAGACCAAGCATTCAAAAGTATCTAGACAATGGATGCGTGTCATCCTCTGCACCATTGCTGCTGTTACATGCCTTCTCAATGCTCAATTCAGTTGTCAACACGGACACAATATCCCAAATGCAAACGACACTGAAATTAGTTCAACCTGTTTCCTTAATTTTGCGTCTATGCAATGACTCTGCGACACACTTAGTAAGCACCTTAGTTATCCCCCCTTCTTTGCTTAAACTTTTGAAAGCCGTTTTCTCATATATGCTACATACGGAATTGTAGGCTGAGTTGCAGAGAGGAGATGCTACATCTTTCATAGCTATACACATGGCAGAGAATGGTTGTAACGAGGACGATTCTCGTAAGGCCATGCATGATCTTATCTTGAAGTCATGGAAAGTAATCAATGAGGAGGCATTTGATAGTCCTCAATATTCTACGGCCTTCAACACAGCTTGTGTTAACTTGGCTCGCATCTCACATTGTGTTTATCAAGGTGGAGATGGTTTTGGTACACTAAATGATCTGAAGAAGAAGCAAATTAGAGATTTGTTCTTGGATCCCATCCATATATGAAAGAACCACTAAAACAGACATATTTCTTGAGAATATGAGGGAATAATTTTTTTTGGTGGCATATTTCCATGTTCTAAAAATATTTTGAAGAAATATGTTGTGGGCTCGTTACCACGATGATCAGTATATGGGGTTCGGTGGCCTAACGGTCAAGACACTAGAGGTTTATCCTGGTTCGGGACTGCACCCTACATATAGCAATTTTGGAGTTAAAATGAATTATATATGAATTTTAAAAGATCATGCATACATATTAAGGTCATAAGGTGTCGAAGGTGTTGATTGTGTCCACACTTGCCTCGCTCCTCCATGCTCTCCCAAGAACAGTGCGCTTCTTCCAGGCATTTGATGCCACCAACATAATCCTCACACTGCGGTTCATCCACCGGTTGTGGTGCCTGAAAGAGGCGGCCCTTCCGTCCACATTGGGTTAGAGGCCCTCCTAGCACAGAGCATTAAGCTCGTGGACGAGTTCACCTACATTGTGATCCGCCAGAGGAAAGCTGAGGTCATCGAGGTGTCCGGCCATCAGCAAACAGGATATGGTAGTCATTTCATCTTGATCAGCTTTGTTGGGATGAAGATCAAATATTGTGTGTGTATAAGGACTGATTATATATGTGAGGGCTTATTAAATGAGGAGACGAAGCACGACATCCTGTCATTGTTCATCAAGCTAGGCGAGGCCGGTGATGATGCTATCGGCGACGGCGACTTTGTGATCCTTGGTAGGTATGACAGCACCACCAAGCACACCTGCATCACCAAGACACTCAAACCTTTGTGACCTGTTGTGACTGGGGTGAACGTGCACTACCTCCGCCAGTTCAATGCCACGTAACTCTTAAACTCAAACACGTACTAAAGAGCCAAAAGGGCGACTAGAGGGGATGAATGGGAGGCGTTAGAAAATTCTTTGCTAAGAAGAACTTAACCTATGTCCCAATTATAACCCAACACGCTTTTCTTTTAAATGCCAAGGTTACACAATTCAACTAGTAACATATTAACCTTAGAAACAATTAGGAATTTCTCAAAGTAGCAAGGCGAAGCAAAATGGGTTGCTACTAATTATCGGCCCAAACACACTAATGAACACGTGGAATAAATAAGAACCTCACTATACAAAAGCAAGCAAAAACCCATAAAGCACAAGACAACAATTGCAAAGAAATTAAGCTTAAGCCTTGAAATACACACGTAAGCTAGCCAAAGATAGAAGCTAATTTACTAAATCATCTCACTATCAAAAGGATGAGCTGCAGCTTCTGACTGAATCAACAACTGCCGCACAATAAATTTTAGTCCATAAAAAACAGAATTTCAGTTCAGGAAAATAAACTAGAGAAAGACAAGCAAGCAAATAGCGCACAATAAATTTCAGTTCAGGAAAATAAACTAGAGAAAGATAAGTATAACGATTCTAATGCAGATGGCAGAATAAATGGGCCAACAAAGGGCCCAAGAAGGGAGCAACGCCAGCACCGTCACGATGGGTCGCAAAAACCCTAGCTGGGCACGCGTGCGAGAAGGCCAGAGGCGCAGCCGCCGGCGCCGCCGTCGTCTTTGGAGGCTGCCACGTCATCTCAATAAATTAAGAAAATAAGAATAAATAAAATAGAAAACGGAGGATCGGATCCCCGATTGCATAGAGGATAAGTTAGAGTTTGCTTAGCGATTAAGTCTTCCAAGACTATAAATACAAGAGGTCCTGTAACAGTTGAATCTTAATAAAGAAAAGGGTTCGTCCCTATCTTATCTTTCTCCCTCTCCTTTCCTGCCGTCGCCCCCTCCCACGCCGCACACCGCCGCCACTGCCGCGCCGTCACCCCTTCCAGCCGCCGTCGTGGCCCCAGGCCATGCCCAGGGCTGCCACGTTCCCCCTGTGCACGGCCTGTTATAGGTGGTATCTGGAGACCAGCTACGATCCATGGCCGTCGCGACCACCATGCCAGGAACTCTTCATCTGAACAACATCAACAACAGGCTCGCATTTCGGCACGTGGACACGCCAAGTGGAAAAGGGGATCCCTATAACAAGTCTAATGCAGATGGCAGAATAAATGGGCCAACAAAGGGCCCAAGAAGGGAGCAATGCCAGCACCGTCGCGATGGGTTGCAAAATCCCTAGCCAGGCACGCGTGCGAGAAGGCCGGAGGCGCAAGTGTCGGCGCCGCCATCGTTTACAGAGGCTGCCACGTCATCTCAATAAATTAGAAAAACAAGAATAAATAAAATAGGAAATGGAGGATCCGCAGGATCCCCGATTGCTTAGAGAATAAGTTAGAGTTTTCTTAGCGGTTAAGTCTCTCATGACTATAAATACAAGAGGTCTTGTAACCATTGAATTATAATAAAGAAAAGGGTTCCTTATCTCTCCCTCACCTCTCCTACCGCCGCCCCTCCCCATGCCGCACGCCGCCGCCGCGCTACCTCCACCGCGCCGCCGCCCCTTATAGCCGTCATCGCGGCCCCAGGCCACGCCCAGGGCTACCACGTGCCCCCTGTGCACGGCTTGTTATAACAAGCAAGCTGCTAGTGAATCCTAGAGAGATTAAACAAAGGTACAGGCTACCGATGAATGAATATTTAATGGCAGTGATGACTGCTTTACTGTAGTAGTAAAGTGACATCTCATAATATTAGCTCATGTTCATCGCAACTCTGAAATGGACACCACAAACATGAAAATAATGAACTGAGCTGAGTGTAGTTGCTTTACTGCTGCTAAAACTTACAAAAGTTGCTGCTGACAAATAGAGAAATCCATGTTGGTGAACTGAAAGAGCACGCAAGGTGTGGTGGTGGCTGGCACTGCAGGTGCACGCCTCCCATTGTCACGGGTGAGTCCAAATGGTTTTGCAAGGTGTGGTGGCGGCTAGCATAGCCGGTGCATGCCTCCCATCGTCATGGGCAAATCCGAATGGCTCAGTGAGGTGTGGCAATAGCTGGCACTGCTAGTGTGTGCCTCCCATCATCACGGGTGAGTCTGAACGGCTCCATGACGTATGAGTTGGTATTGTCATTACGCGCCTTCCATTGTCACTGGGCAAGTCCAAATGACTTCACGAGGTATTGGTTGGTACTACCATGCATGCCTCCCATGCATCATCCTTGGCAAGTACAAGCAGCTCCATGAGATGTGTCGATGACTGACACTGCTGGTGCGCACCTTCCATCCTCACGGGTGAGTCCGAATGGCTCCGCTAGGTGTATCGGCCGCTAGCACTACCGGTGCACGGCTCCCATCTTCGCAGGTGAGTCCAAACAACTCTGCGAGGTGTGGTGTTTGCTGGCACTGCTAGTGTGCAATGCTTGCCAGTGTGCATCTTCCACTATCGCGGGCGAGTCCAACATTGGATCTACACAGTGCTTCGTCGAGGCATGGTCACTCATCGGTATGTGCACCTCCATATGTCACCTTAGGTTGGTGGGAGTACTAGCGAAGGTTCTGGTTGAAAGCTTAGCTCAGATTAGTCTTGGGCAATGATGATGTTCTCCTTTTTGAAGGTGTCACTACATAACCTCTAGCTACCGATTCTCCATGCATGGTCGACCCGTTCCAATGCCTTGCTTTCCTTCTAAGATCGTGGCCAAGGAGATGGATGTCCTTTGGGCATCTCTGAGGTGTTTTCCATCTTCTTGGGGCATGCTCCAACCTGGGTCAGAGTCCCAAGGTGAATATCTGGCCTACAACGATGATACATCTCTCGGCACAAATTGTGGCAACTTGTCATGATGATTTGGAGGCCTTGCCAAAGCGATCTCGAGCTTGAACTAGATTCATTTGAAAACTTATCAAATAAGCTTTTCAAAGTGCTCATGGACCTCAAACACACCCCAGATGAAGGAGTTATGTCATTTCCATTGGAGTGTTGTTCGCCACTGACGAACTGAAAGTTCAAGTTCGATGGACTTGCACTTTGAGACATATTTATATCTACAATCAAACAATGACATGTACATATGGAACCAAGTGAAGTGTACCAAAAATCACTATGCAAATGAAGGAACAAGCTCAACTTATAATATGTGGTCTTGGCAGAAGGTGTCATGTCCTCATCACTTATAAGGTTGATGAAAGGCCATGTTGAAATGACAGGATCCGGCACTGTTGGAGAAGAAGTGACTTTAGGGTTATAGCTTAGTTCCTTGGATGGAGAAAATTCATGATAAGAGTGTAACTTACTCTTCAAACAGGTAGGGGTAGAGCTTCCTCATTTTCGACTCTTTCTCCCAAGTTGCTTCCTGTTCTGTGTGATTGCTCCATTGAATCTTCAGATATGGCGTGCTGGAGTTTCTAGTTTCCTTGGTGGTTCTACCCATAATGCGGATGGGGTGCTCTCTGTACTTCAAAGTGTCTTGAATATCGAGTGCCTCTGCGGGTATTGGATGCTCTAGCGGTTGCAAGCACTTGCGCAGTTGCGACACATGGAACACTGGGTGTACCCCTACCAGTTGAGGGGGCAACTCTATTCTGTAGGCAAGCTTGCCAATCCTTTCACTGATTCTGTACAGTCCCACATACCTTGGTGCTAGCTTTCCCTTCACATGGAATCTGACGGTTCCTCGAAGCGGGGAGACCTTGAGATAGACATAGTCTCCTACCTCAAAGTCGAGGTCTCTGCGCCTCTTGTCGGCATAACTCTTTTGACGGCTCTGGGTAATTTTTAGATTCTCTCGCACCTGGGCGACTCCTTCCTCGGCCTCCTTAATGGTGGTCGGGCCAAAGAATGATCTTTCGCCCGTTTTGGACCACATCAAGGGTGTTCTGCATGGCCTTCCATACATAGCCTCGAAGGTTGACATCTTGAGGCTAGCCTGGTAACTGTTGTTGTAGGAGAACTCTACAAAGGGCAAGCTCTTCTCCCAATCAGTCCCATATTTCAGAACATAAGCTCGTAGCATATCTTCAAGGATCTGGTTCACTCTTTCTGTCTGTCCATCTGTTTGAGGGTGGTACGCGGTACTGTAATCTAGCTTGCTCCCTATTGACTTGTTCAGGGCCTTCTAGAACTTAGACGTATACTGTGGCCCACGATCAGATATTATGCTCTTAGAGGCTCCATGCAGCTTGAGAACGCTCTCATCATACAGATCTACTAGCTGGCTAATTCGGGCATCAGCCTTGATGGCTAAGAAGTGAGCTACCTTAGTCAAGCGATCGACTATCACCCATATGGCATCATGGCCCTTCGGGGTTCGAGGTAAACCCACAATGAAGTCCATAGAAATGCTATCCCACTTCCATTCAGGTATATCAAGTGGCTTTAACAGCCCCGCAGGTCTCTTATGCTCAGCTTTGATGTGTTTGCAAATGTCCATCTAGCAACATGCTCTGCAATGTCTGATTTCATGTTCTTCCACCAGAATTTCGTCTTCAAATCAGCATACATTTTAGTACTGCCTGGGTGGATACAATACTTAGAGTCATGACCTTCTAATAGGATTTCATTGCGGATAGCTGGGTCGGCAGGCACACAAATTCTGTCCTTGTACCAATAAGTGCCTAGCTCATCCTCACTGAACTCTGGGCACTTGCCTTGTGTCAGGAGCTCATGTATCTCCCAAATCTCTGGGCAATGGCGTTGGGCTTCACGGATCCTATCCATGAGAGTGTAGTGTACCCGAAGCTCATTCAACAGGCCATGAGGTATCACCTCCATCTGTAACTCATTAATGCTCTCTTGCAACTCCTTGGGCAAGGCGGTGGTGAACAAGGCATGACAATGGCTTTTGCGACTAAGAGCGTCAGCGACCACATTGGCCTTCCCAGGGTGATAGAGAATCTCCACGTCGTAGTCATTAATCAACTCAAGCCAACGACGTTGTCTCATGTTCAGATTTTCCTGGGTGAAAAAGTACTTCAAGCTCTTGTGATCGGTGTAGATCTCGCACTTGTTCTCTATCAGGTAGTGCCTCCAAATCTTCAAGGCATGGATCACAGCGGCAAGCTCGAGATCATGGGTGGGGTAACGCTGTTCGTGCTCCTTAAGCTGGCGGGAAGCATAGGCAATGACTTTCCCATTCTGCATTAGAACACAACCGAGCCCGTGGCGAGATGCATCGCAATAGACCACAAAGTCCTGGTGGATATCGGGCAAAGCTAGAACAGGCGTTGTGGTGAGCTTCTCCTTCAGAGTCTGGAAACTTTGTTCGCATTGGGGCGTCCATTCAAACACTTTGGTCTTCTTCAGGAGGTTGGTCATGGGACGAGCTATCTTGGAAAAGTTCTTAATGAATCGGCGATAGTAACCAGCCAATCCCAAGAAACTTCTCACATCAGTCACATTCTGCGGCTGCTCCCATCCCTTCACTGTCTCAATCTTAGATGGATCAACAGCTACTCCGTCAGCATTGAGCACATGACCTAGGAAAGCGACCTCCTCAAGCCAGAACTCACACTTGTTGAACTTGGCATAGAGCTGATGCTTTCTCAACTTCTCCAACACTATCCTCAGATGTTTCTCATGTGCTTCGGCGGTGGCAGAGTAGATGAGAATGTCATCAATGAAGACCACCACGAACTTATCCAGCTCCTGCATGAACACTTTATTCATCATGTTCATAAAATAAGCCGACGCGTTCGTAAGACCGAAGGACACGATGGTGTACTCATACTGCCCATATCTGGTGACAAATGCCGTCTTGGGAATGTCCTCCTCTCTGATCTTCATCTGATGGTAGCCTGATCAGAGGTCAATCTTGGAGAAGTACTTGGCATTGCGAAGCTGATCAAGCAGGTCATCTATCCTCGGCAGAGGGTACTTGTTCTTTATAGTTACGGCATTCAGGTTCCGGTAATCAACACACATCCTCTGCGTCCCATCCTTCTTCTTAACAAACAAAATAGGAGATCCCCAGGGCAAGGCACTGGGCCTAATGAACCCTTTCTCGGATAGCTCCTCAAGCTGTTTCTTAAGCTCCTTAAGCTCATCAGCTGCCATACGGTAGGGTCGCTTGGAAATCGGACTCATACCAGGCATCAGGTTGATCACGAACTCAACATCCCTATCCGGTGGCATTCCTGGTAGCACTTCCGGAAAGACATTCGGGTACTCACGAACTACGGGCACTTCCTCAAGTGACTTCTCTTCCAGGGCACACAGCATGGAAATATCTGTCCCTTTGTTTGGTTCACATCTGATCTGACGGCCACTTGGATGGGTTATATCCACAAATCTGGGTGAGCAAGATATCACTCCTTTGTTCTGAGTTAACCAATCCATCCCTAGAATGACGTCTAGGCCTTCGAAGGGTAGCAAGGTAAGATCAGCAAGAAAGGTAAGACCCCCGATGGTGATACTCACTCCCTTATATATTTTGGTACAACAAATGTTGCCCAAAGGTGAACTGGTGTATAAGGCTTGTTTTCGTGGAGTGACAGGTATATGGTGCTCTCGTGCAAACTTGGAGGATATATATGAACATGTAGCACCTGAATCAAACAGCACGGATGCCTTAACTCCATGCACTAAAAACATATCATACACCACGTCGGGGGCACTCTGGGCAACCTCTGCTGAGATGTGGGTCAGGCGGCCTCGGGGCGCTCCAGATGGCACCTGCTTGTGCGGGGTGCCCTGGTTCTGCCTGGCGGGCGCTGGTGTAGCTGGTGCAACCTTGTTCGGGCACTCGGCTACCTTGTGACCTGACTGGCCACAAGCGAAGCAAGTGTAGGTCACGCCGCCTGTGGGGGTTGGCACAGCGGACCTCCATGTGCTACCTCCAGGTGTGGCACAAGCGTACGCTTGGCGGTCCTGAGCAGGGCGGGGGTAGTTGCTGGTGTGGGTACCACCGCCCCGGCTCGAACCGTGAGCAGCTCCCTGGGCAAAGCGAGAGCGGGGAGGCTAAGAGGTCTCACCACGCGACCTCCGTGGGGCAGGTGCGCGGGAGGTGCCCTCAGCACGGCGCTTCTTGTTCTTACCAAGCGCCTCCCTCTCTGGGAAAACCTCATCGCGGTCCTTCTCAATCTCCATGCACCTGTCAATCAAGTCACGCAGGGTGTGGCTCTTGGTGCCTGAGAGGGAGAGCCTGATGCGGCTAGACAAGCCCTTGCGGTAGTAATACATCTTCTCTTTCTCAGAGTTCACCACTGAGACAGGTGCATAGCGTAGCAGGTTAGTGAAGCGGGTGGTGTACTCATGCACCTTGTCAGTTCCCATGGAGATGCTGCGGAACTCATTCTCCTTCTTCTCCAGTGCGCCTTCACGGATGAAGAATGCACGGAACTCGTCCACAAACTCATCCCAGGAGATGTTGGCGGTGTCCCGGTGGGTTTCGCAGAGGCTGTCCCACCAAGATCGCCCAGCACCCATAAGCTGGTGAGCTGCCAAGCCAACACACTCCTCGTCAGTGCAAGTGGTCAAGTCCAGCTTCTTCTCAATCTCCTTAAGCCAATCATTAGCAGCGATAGGGTCGATGCTGGTGCCATCGAACGTCGGGGGCCTCAGCTTGAGAAAGAACTCCAGCTTCTTATAGAAATCATCGCGGGGCTCCCGGTGCTGGGTGTACAGCACGTTCTCAGCTAAGACTCAAAGAAGCTCGGTCTGCTGGGCCATCACATCCGCCAAAAGTGGCACGGGAGGTGGTGGTGGAGCTGCATCTCCTCCTACGGCTGGCTCGAGTTCGGGCTCAGCAGCAGGCTATGGCTGTCCTCCAGCCGTGCCTCCGGCAGCTGGTTTCGGCTCAACAACCGGCGGTGGCAGTGGGTGTGCAGGCCGTGGGGTGGCAGCGCGGGGTGGCTCCTCGAGGTCAATGGGTATGTGACCAATGCGGCCATGACCACGACCACGACCGCGTCCACGGCCCCTGGCGGGCACAGGTGAAGGGGAGCGGTTGCTCAGGCGGCTGGCACGACGAGTGGATATCCTGCTTAACATAAACCTCAGATTAGGGCATATGCATGCATAGTAACTTCGATATTAAAGATATACTAATTTGAAATAATTTTTTTAAAGCATTCTTAATTTATCCAACACTCATACAAAGAAGCATGAAGATCCAAAAAGATGCGATAAAAACCAAACCACTCATTACATCAGTTGGGTACATGGCGATGTCTCTAGCAGCTACGCTAGGAGGCTCGCGAGAAACGTACTATACGCAGGTAGTTCTAGCAAAAGGGGTGGACAACTACTCAGCATCATGGTGAGTCTGGTCACTTGGCCATACAGGGCCCATCATCTCCCGATCTGACACTACTCTAAACCATCTCTAGAGGCTGGTCCAGACTGTAAGCTGTGGGAGGAATACCAATGCCAGAAGCTTGGATCTGCTCATCAGTCATCCAAAGGCGAGAGACGTAACGACGGGCCTCCTCAAGCTGAGGGGTGGACACTGCCTGTCCACTAAGTCCAGTGGTGGGACATCCACTCAAGTTGAGGCGAGATTGCCCCAGCTCGAATGTCTCAACCCTGACCCTCTTACGAGCACGTAAGGGAAGCTCGTCCTGCAACTCCTCGTACTCTCTGACTCTCTTGCGATCTGACCTCTTCCAAGCTTCCATAGTGCGTTTGAGCTTATCCATGAGGTATGTTGTCTTATGAACGTAGTTGATCAGGTGTCCCTGGTTGTAGCTAGCAAGAGTGTACTCCTGTAGCAGCTTCTCACATTGAGCCTTGCACTGCTCACAGAGTTTGTCCCTGTAGGCAGCATCTTGACTCTTTTCCTAGAACCTCTTTGCAATGTCTTCGTTCTTCTCAGCCATAGTGGCCTCAAGCTCCCAGATATTCTTGTTGAGACAACTGTTGTGGATTCGGAGCTTATCCATCTTGTTCATCAGACTAATGATCTGATCCTGGTGAGTGCGCTCTTTGCGTGCTATCTCACGCTCTAGGTCTGCAATCTTTTGCTTCCATGCTGCCTCCTTACCTTCCAAACTATGGATCCTCTCATCAACTTCCATCAGGTAGCGACGATCACGGCGTCCCTTCCGCTCCAACTCAGCAATGTACATTTCTTGGCACTGCATGTACATCATAGAGGCGCGGTGGCAGGGGTTACGGTCAACTCTGGTATTCTGTTCGATGTAGATGACCTCCTCCCAAGTACCCTGCTGAACATCGAGGGCATGAGGAAGCAGACGAAAGCAACTTTCCTTCAGATAGTCAGCTCCGTTGTGCAGCACAGTGCGAAATGCCTGGCGCAAAATGGTCTAAACACACATGCCGGTGTCATTGTCGAAGGCGAAGTCAGTGAAGGCGATAACTTCGGGCAGGTTCATGCTTGCAGGCACGTTGATGTGGACTGCCTTGTAGTCCTCGATGCCTCCTCCAAGGGCGGGCTTGCCACGGCAAAGGTACTCAATGTTCTCCACGGGAACACCTAGCTCGGTGAGAACCTCGCGAAGCACGTGAGCGTAGCCTCCATGCTCCGTCCCATCGAGTCTGAACTCAATGACATCCATCGGTGGTAACGGACCAAGCGGCAAGTTGGGGTCCATCTGCAGCTGACACGAGAAAGAAGTTAGAAAAGTTGCAGAGAGGTAAGCCATGCATAAAAGCGTATGCAGTGGTCGGTGTATAACCGAGAGATTTCAAGATTTTCCTAATTCTATCGTCCAATCCTATGGGTCTCATCCTAGGGTCAAGCTTGGCTCTGGTACCAACTGAAACATCCTCAATTTTCCACGAACGGAAAATGCACAGAATGGCGGATAATATAATAGTTCGAAGCATCAAACCATCTCATTATCTCACAGCAGTTGATACAGGATCCATACATCGAATAAAAGAGTACAATTAGGGGGGTTACATAAATAGTTTACCGCCACACTGGCGGAATCATCAGAGTAGCAGCAGCCTATAGAACGGCTGCGAAAGGCGGAAGTACAAAACATCTCCAAAAGAAGCCTGAGTGTAGGAACGAGACATCTACTCCTCCTCATCGTCATAGTCGTAGTCGGGCTCACCTGCCAAATAATTTTCAGTACGGTTTGTACTGGCCACATCTCCCACCCTATGCTTTGCTTTTGCTATGTAGTATTTGGTGGGATGCAAAGGATGTAATCAATTTGACCTAATATGTGGCTATAGTTTCCTATGCAAACAGTGACCAATATTATATAATGTAGTTCATGAAGTTTTAACCCATCTCATCCACATATCCAAACCCATTCCATCACCATCACACACATCTCACCCTCTCGCACTCGGTCGACAGGTCCAACTCCCTCTCGGAGCCTGTCTCAGCGGCTCACAGCCGGAAGGGTAACACCAGGGGGAGAAATAGAAGGACTCCTCTCACTACTCCCGAGAAGCGTGGGTCTTAGGAAAAAGCCATACCAGTGGCTCGCGGACTATATATATAGATTCATAAACTCTGCAGAGCGTGTACTCCTGTATCCACAAGATCACTATCATCGCGGTGCCCCGCCTAAGCTGATTTTGGCTGCTTTCTAGCCGGTGTGATGCCACCCTGCCACTCAGTACTGGGACATCCCGGATAGGTACCACCGGCACACTGAGACTGTGAGACATAGTACCGGGCCCCTGTGGTCACTATGCTGTCTAAGGAGGGTGTGGGTCTCCACGCCCGTACCTCCCGACACTGTCTGCTAACAACCTAGTAGTAGTGGCACCGTCCTAGCTAGTTAGACATCCGTCTCCCGCCCATACAAGAGCGAGTGGTGAGCACGTAAGTCCCAAGGTTCCGGTCCTCAAGAGATATCAGGTCCTAGGGGTATCAAATAGGATTATCTTCCCTTAGGGACTACAACAGTCCGTGCTACAATAGCACCTCCTACCCGGGGCTTCGCTCCACGAAGGTTCTCACCCCCGGGATCTCCTTATACCTCACAATGTGCCCGCCACAAGCACCTCACACGGGAATGCCCAGAACACATTCCCCGGCAAGACTCACCCACATGGCTTATCATAGAACCCTGTCCGATTGACTCAACCCTCACCACACACCCAAGACGCACGCAGCACTCTCCCCGAGCAAAGTGGCACCACGTGCCTTAGCCATATAACCATACCCTCCACCACACATCATCATCACACAGATACCAGCGTAGTAGAAGTAAGGCATCATAAGTAAATAAGCAAGTGTCTAGCCTATCAGCAGGTGTGCAGGAGTAAGGTTGCGACAAGGTAAAGGCTCATCAAGCAGTTCTACCATGCAACTTATCATCAGGTGATATTCATAATTAAAGCACTAGCAAGCTAGATATTATGCCATGCGTAATAGGATTTACGAGGTTGGGTGGGGTGTGGCTCCTGCGAAGTCATCACCGAGCTCCTCCTCGTACTCGTAGTCATCCTCCTCAAGCTGCTCCTCTGAAACGAGACATAATAGCCGCGTTAGCGGCTCCTATAGAGTCAACTCAAAGAAGCAATAAAATTCATTAACTCCAAATGCACTCATACATAAGCCTATAACGTAGAGCTCATTTTTATGAAAATTTGGACACTTGGTTCATATTTTTCGGAGTTCGTATGAAGAAGTTATGAATTTCTGAAGTTTATTCTATTTTCTAAAAAAGAAAAAGGGCAGATAAACCAGAGGCTAACACGTGGCGGCTTCTGATTGGGCCACGTGGCGTGCAGGCACAGTGCAGCTGTAGCTGTGCTGACATCATGCTGATGTCATGCTGACGTCAGCACTAACGCGGGGTCTGGCGGCTGGATGACGTCATGCTAACGTCAGCACTGACGGGGACCCAGTCAGTGGCTGACAAGTGGGGCCCACGGATCTGGTCACTGACAGGTGGGGCTAGGTCAACAGTCAACGTTGATCGGTCAACGGTCAACGTCGACCGGGCCTCGACCGGGCCTCGGTGGGCCTGGGTAGGGCTGGATCTGGGCTGGGTTGGGCCGGCCCGGCCCGGATACGTGTCGAGCAGAAAGGCAGGCCGCGTGGCGGGTTGGACCTCCATCGGGCCGAGTCCATGGTGCTCTGGCTCACGGACCCGGTTCACGGTGCACTGGAGACTGGGTGGCTAGGTGGCGCCGTGCGGTTGCCTGGCTGGGTCCACGTGGTGGACTTGGTCTACGCGAGCACGGGAAAGTTTCCCCATCTTCCTTACACACGCGAAGGGCATGGCCGGTCGGCCAGCGGCGAGCAGGCAAGCGGCGGCTGCGAGCGGTGCGAGCTAGGCAGAGCGGCGGCTAGGGCTGCGCAAAGGCTTGGCGGAGGCGGCTGCGGGGCTCAAGCTGGCATGCGGGCCCGTGGCATGTCGGCGCACGCGCGTCGGCGGCGACCGGCGGTGAGGTCACGGCGGCAGGGTGCTACGGCGCGTGGAATGCCTCACGGTCTAGCGCATCTGCTTCGCAAGACCAGGGCGTGCACAACGGTGGCTTTAATCAACCGGAGGCCCTACTTCAACGTGGAAGTGCGGCGGCAATGGACGACGGCGGCGGCGGTGGCTCTCTAGTCAAATTCGCCAGCGGCGCGTCATCTTCTCCTCCATCTTCTCCTGTCTCGAGCAGCTCGGAGCTTGAATTGCTCAACTACGCGACAACAGGGCTCGGCGGGCGCGCGTGACGACGGGCGTCGCGGCAGCGCTCCGGCGGCCGGGGTCCAGGCGAACCAGAGCCGGCAAAGGTGCCAGGCTCCTCTGTGGTTCTTGCCGGCCCATGAAAGGTTGCCAAAACGGCGCCCTAGACTAGCGCGGACACACCGGTCAAGTTGATGAGAAGAGAGGGGAGTCGGGTGTGCGGGAACGCGAGGGCGCTCTGGGCGGCGGCCATGGAGGCGGGCAGGGTGAGCTCACCTACGCGAGGCGGTTTCGGTGGCTCGCGGTACCGCGGCTGAGGTCGAAGTGACGGCTTGGTGGGGGAGTAGCAGTGCCACAGCGTCGGAGAGGTAAGTCAGGGCCGAGTGGGTCCATCGGGCTTCTCTGGCGCACGGACGCGGATGACGAAGGTGGCGCTCTGCTCTGGTCTGACTCCTCCCCGCCTTCTTCACCCCTCCTTCTCCGACTCCTTCAACGCCGACAGGTGTGTGCAGGATGGTCAGCAAGGCGGCTGGGCATGGAGGAAACCCTAGCGTGCCGTGCTTCTCCTTAAATAGTCATGGCGGCCGGTGGTCATGGAGGTTGGGCGGTGGGGATGTGTGATGCCCATCGGACGGCTGGGACGCAGCCGGTCTTCGGGTTAGGGTTTCCCCGGGTGCGGCGAGGCGCGCTGACGGCGGAGAGCGTAGCCGCACGCGGGGGGACGGTTGAGCTGCGCCGCGGCCATTTTTGGCAGCAAGGATGGGACGCGCGGGCACCCCGAAGTGGCAAGAGGTGGGGGCTGACAAGCCGGCCCCACTGGTCAGTGGCTGTGTCTGAAGCACCGCGCACGGGACGGCAGCGGCCTTGCTGGGCCGCCTTGTTGGGCTAGCGGCCGGCGAGTGGTCGGGCGTGGCGCGCGGGAGCAAGCGACGAGCCGCCTTGCTGGGCCGTGAGCAGGCCGGGCGAGCGGCGCGCGGCGGGGCGTGGCAGCGCACGGCGCGGCGCGCGCGAGCGACTGGGCCGAGGCGGCAGGCCGACGCGCGGGACAGGCCGGACGGCCGCGAGCGGGCAGGTAGGCCGGTGCGTGCGAGCGGGCTGGGCCTGCTGCTGGGCTGATCAGGCTTCTTTGGCCTTTTCCTTTTTCTTTCTATTTTCAAAACCTTTTCCATTTCTATTTCTTGCAAAGCAACTAATTTAGCCACAACCCTAGGTTAGTGAGGTTAGTGACCATGATGTATGCACCATGGTGGGTCCACTAGGGTCTCTAGGTCATGATGGTTCCATTTTCGGAGTTAGCAGGCATATATATATACATGCGATAACAAGGTTTTCCGATTTTATTAGGCATCACATAAAATCGATAAAAGGAAAAACATTCTCTGGAAATTAAAATGCAAATGTTCCAACTAACATTAGGTGTTACTTGTGCCACTATTGGGTGTTTTCCTACATGACATCCACCATACACTGGTAATCTTTAGAAAAATTTTTGAAAGCCCGTATTTTTGGTGATCGAATTTCTAGGGTTGTTACAATGATGGTGTGTTCTTGTCTGGCTGTGTTCTGCATATCAACGCGCCTTATGTGTTTGAGAGAATGCTTCTAACATTTGGGATCTGACCCGTGTGTTTTTCTGATCTTCTGTAGGTTGCTGGCTAGCTCTAGGTAAGTGTTCGGGTATGATTCATACATTCATTCGTGATGTCGTTCTTTGTTCGGGAGGATGCTGTCTTCATTTTTCGGTTTACCTTCTTCCCTCCTTGTTTGACTACTTGCCTTTGCAGGTTGGACATTGATAGAACTGAGCCAGGATGTAACGGTCCACGGGGTTGGCTAGCCCGCCTTCGCTTGGTAACGAGTCCCTTCTTTCTCTATGGTTTTCATGTCTCTATATGTTCTTGTTGCTATGATGGCTCTAACCAATATGATCTGTTTGAATTTTCTTTTCGTTTTTTCATCTTGTTTTGTTTTGTTTCCCTTCCTTTTATTTCTCTTGACTTCTTTTAGTCAGCGCATGCAGCGGTGAAGGAAAGGGGTCCCTGTTGATCCGTATTATGTTTTGCTAGCGTAGTGGCTACCATTTATCCATGTTTACCGTCGAGGCCTCCTATCTCTCGCTGCTCCATGCTGTTGCGGCTAGATGCGCTTTGCCCTACGTGTCTCTTGTCCTTGAGGTCAGTAGGGATGGAACTCCGCTGTATGGAGTCGAGCTTGAGGTGCCCTTGGCTCGGGGCATTGATACCGGCAGGACTGTTTTTTTGGGCGTCTCAGCAGAATGCGGATGCCCATGGCTATGAACAGGCTACTTTACAGGCTATATCTTTCTCACAGACCCTATATGGGTTCATTGTTGTAGACTACAATTTTTAGGGCACAATGTTGTATAGAAGAATCACGAGAGCTGCTGTTTCTGTTGCAACAAGAGCTGTTGGGTTGGTGCAGTGTGTTTCGAGAAGTTCTAGGGCTGCGATATGTGCTGTCCCTGATATAGTGGTTCAATCAGAATGCTTTCTCAGAGAAGCATCCGCTCTGAGCCTGCTTGTTTGAGAACTTCCTGTTTTCCACCTATGCTGTTTTCCTTTTTAGTTCTTTCAGTTTTGATCGTGTGGAATATTTATTCATTTTGTTTTGATGTGTTGATAAAGACCCCATGTTATGTACACGCATTTTTCTTTGCCTCGTGAGGATACAGATTCGATGTTTACCATTCTCAGCAGCCACTGCTACAAAGCTTGTTTGGAATGTGTTGCTAGTGTTTTCGTGTTTCTTTATACCATATGATATGCAGCCACGTATGTAGGTTGTTTGCCTAGCCCATTGGCTATACACAGTGTGAAATTTATATAGGAATGCCCATCTGTAACCATTGTATGCTATTTTGTGGAATTAGACATTGTGTTATTACGCAGTGGTGGCCAGCTGTGCTTCATGGTGTTCGATTTGCTTCCTGATCTGCGGCCGGGCGTCAAGCGTGCATGCGTTTGCGTTCGTGTCTCGCGCAAGTGGGAGTATCATGGTGGCACTGATGATGGGCCTATTCAGCATGTGGACATGGTTCTTGTTGATGATGCGGTATGTATTCTCCAAATAGAGTGCAGAATCTTCTTTGCTGCTTGCTGGGTATGGCCCTTGTATTTTGTTGCTTTAGCATGTGAGAGTTTCTTGCTTCCTGCAGGGCAACAACATCTATGCTAAGATTCCACAATCAGAGGTCGAGTCAAAGAGCCCCCTTATGCATGAGTATGGTGTCTACATTGTCAGCCGCTTCAGGGTCTCCAACGCCAAGCGTAGCTTCAGGCCTGTCGAGTGTGCATACATGATTGAGTTCACTTGCCACAACCAGGTCGCTGCTAGAGCTGACAATCCTACTATGCCATTCTACACGAATAGGCTGACGCCTATTGACAGCCTCAAGGCGCGGGCAGGTGACACCAGGGACTTTGTTGGTATGTCGCCTGACTATTTGTAACGTTGTTTGCTCTTTTTGTGTTTTATGTTGTTGTTCATGTGTATGTTTTTGCAGAAACTATTGGCGTGCTCATTGAGATATCCGACTCTTACATTGTCCAGCTGCCAAACAAGCCGCAGCCTACGCTTTCTAGGCATCTCATCTTGAGGGACCTAAGGTATGTGTATTTCCAAGCTGGATGCTAAACTCGAAGCATTCTATACTGATATACTTTTTATACAGCTACACAAAAATTAAGGTCAACCTATGGGGAGAACGCGCTACAGCTTTCACTCTCGATGGAGTGTAGGCAGAGACTTCAGAGAAACCAGTTGTAGTCCTACTTGTGGGAGTTCTAATGAAGAAGTACCATGGTAGAGTCTTCTTTGTGCCCTTCGGTGAACTATTTTAGCCATTTTGATTTTGGATGTAGCCTCTGCCTTATTCTTCCTAAGCATGCAACCCCCTTTGAATGTCTTGGCTGTTTGTTTGCTTCTGCAGATACCTATTATCTGAGTGCAAACACAGCTGCTCGCTGGTATTTCAATCCACAGATTACAGAAGCTAGAGAATTCTACAGCAAGTAAGTGTGTCTCTTGTAATGCATTTTCAGAGTACCCACTGTCCAAGACAGCACTTAATCTTTAGCAATAGATATGCAGCTTACAGGACCAGAACATCAAGATAGCCTGGGCCGCTACTCTAGCCTAGTCTGAAAAGCCTGTGCGTTTGCCTAGCCAGCTTGAAGCTAGGACTCTTCTCCAGCTCAATGCCATGGATGCATATGACTACCTAGTATACAGTTCGTTCTAGTCAGCTGTTTCTTGCTGCTTTGTTTCCTTTTCTGTTGCTGACTACTTAGAACATTGCTGTCCTGTTGCAGGAGGGTGGCTATCGATGCACCGTGACCATTGGTCGCTTTGTGCCCAATACATCCTGGTGGTTTGCATCCTGCACCAAATGCAGCAAGTTGTGGTCCCAGAATGGATCCGGTTACAGATGCAATTCATGCTCATCTACATCTTTCATATTCAAGTAAAGGCTCACACATTAGTGTTTTACTTTGATTTGCTTCTTGTGTGGCGTCTAATCTGTGTTCTATTTTCATGTCGAGTAGGTACAAGCTCTGCTTCGTGGCCATTGACAGTACTGGTGAAGTAGAGATGATTTGCTTTAGTGATCTTGGTCATCAGATCATTGGAAAATCTGTCCAGTAGGTTCTGAGGCTGGCTGGCTCCTCTGCTAAGTTGCCAGCAGATCTTACCATGGTGGTTTCCCGCTGTTTCACTTTTGCTGTTGATTTGACTCAGCAGAGCTTCTACAGGTAGGAGAAAATGTTACAGGTCACTTCGATCATCGTAGCGCATGGTCAGCATGAGGCCCTTCCTGCTCCTACCCAGAGTGGCACCAGTGGTTCGTCGGGTGGTCATGGAGGCTCGTCGGACAGTGCTAATGTGTCTGCTTCGCATCTACAGCTGCCATCTGCAGCAACCCCTGCATCTGTAAGCTCCTGTGCCCATTGTGCATTACCAGAATTACCATAATTGATTTTTTGTTGTCGCTACAATTCAGACTCCAACATCGTCTCTGAAGCCTAATGAGAAGGCACCCATGGAAGAACATTCCGGGTAAGTACGCTACATGTCCGTAATAGGGTTCGAAAAGGGAAGGAACTAACGCGCTGCCCATGTGTGAAACAGAGAACACATGGATAAGCATGGTGCTTCTTCCACTCGTAAAAGACTTGAATTCTCGACTGATGCTGTTGTTGTGGATGACGCTACAAATGATCTGCTACCCGGGGTTGATGCTACCGATGCCCATGTCAATGATCAGACTGACACATACGACTCTACCTATTTTTCTGCTTTGTTGAAGACATTTACTGCCATGTCATTATTTACTTGCTATTCTCTTTGCTAACGATAGACTCATGCTCTGACATCATCGCCTCATCAGTCAAGCGCCACCGGTCAGTCCGTCTCGCTACAGCATAGGCTATATGTGCAAGGTAGCATTCCTTACCATTATTTCCTTACTTCATTTGTTGATTGATGTGCCTGTGCATTGCAAACATATGCTAATCTAGACTTGAACTTCTTTCTTTACTCATGTCTCATTGCTGCTTATCTGAATAAAATGCCTATCCACATACTGATTTTGTTCTCACACGTCGTAATTTGATTTCTCAGGAAGTTGAGCCATGCTTTTGCCCTGATCAGGCCACGCGCTGTGCTCGGCACGCTCGCAACTCTTGCTCTGATCAGATCACGGACCTACATTGCATGGAGGGTCTACGGCTTTTCTGCTTCTAAGTCTGCACTCCTCACTTTTGAATTTACTTCTGCGGTGGTGGCATCAACTCTAATCTAGATACATTGACTGCTTACCTGGATTGGTTGTTTTCTGTTTGAAACTATCAGATTTGTTAATGCAGAAACTCTGCATATATGATACATGGCTCCTTTCTTTGGCTGGATGTAATCTGAACAAACACCGTTTGGGCGCATGCATGTTTTTGTCCTTTTGTTTGTAGCAAACATACTGTGGCACTCCAACTACCAAACTGTTGCGGCCTTCTATATAAAGTGTGTGTTCTTATTTTTTGTTGGTAGATATAGGATGCAATCATTTTTTTACCTGAGTCTGATCATAGTCACATTGTTGAACTTCCTTAACTCCTTTTTGTTTATGATAAACGCAATCTTCTTTGACCTATACAGCGGCGTCGGATTACGGCTGGGCCATTTCATGCTGGCCGACTAGGTCCACCAAGGCAAGCCCATCAAGAAGGCCCAAAACCACGGATAGACACAGGACCCTACTTTAGCCACGTGTCGGTAATCTTGTCTATGATGCCCGTGTCTCTCCTCGCCATGGCGCGCCTGACAGAAAGCCTGACGTGCGTGCCACTGTCGATCTCTGATTCACTGGCATTGTGCCGCAAAGTAGAATGTAGCACAACACGCTTCGACCTACCCGCTACACATGGACGTGTGGGCCCAGTAGCTAACGAACCCTCCGTGTCAGTCGCCATGCGCATCCTGTGTTTCCTAGATAGAAACTCCAAGACCATACTCAAGCTGCTCGTGTGCGTTGTGCAGGATTCTATCCAGTTGCTTCAGCAACACCGACAGTTGGTCCAACCGCCTGGTGGTCCCCATCTTTCAGCTGCACCGGGGTCACCGAGGTATCAGTGAATCAAGGCACACCAGCCTTCCTTTCCTGCTCTATCACTCCTTTTCTCCTCTCCCCTTCTTCTCACTGCTCCTTTCGTTCACTTGCCCTCAAAAATAGATCTGCTCAAGTGCGCTGGCATTCTAAATCGGCGACTGAACACGGCGGCGGCCACCGGAGCCCGGCGCGGCCTGCCCACCACCGGATCTGGTAACGTTTCCAAACCTGCTTCACATTCTATCATTTTTGTGGCTTAGAGTCTGTGGTTTCAACTAGGTTCAGCAGTAGTGTCCTCGAGCCCTTTTCCTACAAAAAGCAAAATGATTTCATGCATCCACGATGAGTCTTTGTTTAGTTAGTTGGTAACCAGCCCTATGTGCACTTAGATCGAAGTCGTGACTGTGGACCAACGACCATGTGCCAACATACGACGCATGTGCTCGTTAGTACATAAAGTTTTCTTTTGTTCTTTGATTTTATTTTGCCATACTAAGTGACTGCCTCGTGCTACTGCTCATGCAGAGTGCATGGAAGGTGTTCCATTCATTTCTCCCGTCCAGCCAGACGAGGAGATGAAGGCCATCGAGACAAAGCTGGCGAACGCTGTTCTCGCCATCGATATTGATCCGAACACAGCAACACCAATCATCAGGGACATCTTTCATGCCTTTCAAAAATAGTTTGGGCCTATTCCTAAGCCACTTCATGTTTTACCATTCCATAAGGACTTCGTGGTCTAGTTCACATCATGCAAGGCACGAGATCATGTGCTCCTGCGAAAATTCCTTACCACAGACACCTTCAGCATGATGCTAATTCCATGGACCAGAAGCTACAAAAGCAGTATTGTTTTTTGGTCCACTCTTGTTGCTATAGATATCAGTCATCTCCCTCCACATGCCTGCTATGCCCGTCCAGTGGAACCACTGCTCTCACCACACTATAAAATTCTGGACTACAAGTTCAACAAAAAACAGGGAGCCTGTCGAGTTGTTGCTCTTGCCCATGACACTTCATCCATTCCCACCAGTGGTCACGTGGCCGTTCAGTATGAGTGCGAGGCTGGCTTTTGCAATCAAGCTTTTCTTGTTGAGGTGCATGCCTACATCCTTGATCAGGTGCTAGACTTCACAGAATTCCCTCCACCCTATAACCCATCTGCTCCACTCCCTCTAGAGGAATCAGGTGCGTTCTCCCTCATGCAACATACATTATTTGCTTTATCTGTTGGTATATCAGCTAATGCTATGCATTCTTATTTCACAATAATAGTAGCTAAACTTGGTGTGGATAGAGACGTGCTTGAAGAGATCTACGAGGAAGAGGACAGAGGTAAAATCCAATTCTCCTTACAAAACACATAGCAAGTCATTCAAATTCGTTTGGTGTATGTAGCCGAACAGGAAGATGAACTGCAGATACTTCATCGGCGGCTCCCTCCTTCATATTCTCTAGGTGCTCTACTATTTCCTATTCGTTTATTTATTGCAGTCAGCGTTCTCTGATTTGATGCAGTTACACTTAGAACCTCTGGCTACACTACCAGTGTTATGTTCATACATGGATATCAAAGAAGTACTCCTAGGCTCTGTTTCATTTCAAAGGGCCATATTTTATGCCCAATGATAACTCCCCTCTGTGTTATTTTTAGTTTTGATTTTTCTTACCGCAACTTATGAGCGTTGCTTCTTTACTTTATTTCACAAGTTCATTCCCCAGAGGCTACGGACCCTGAGGACATGGATGGATTTGATTCGGACTAGAGCTGACACCTACCCTGCACTGGACGACCGCCACTGTCGACTGCCATGAGCTTGCCTCAAACTGTTATGCCCGTAACTCTTTGAACTACCCTTTATTTGTGTACTAAAGACATATTGTGTGTCACACCTTGACCCTTGTCACTTGGTGCGCACACACATGGATGCTGCTATGTTTCAAACCTACGTCGTTATGTCTGTTTGCTATGTCCTCTCGTGCATGACTTTCTTTGTTTGGTGTCCATAGCCATAGCTCGTTAATGCAGATACCTTGCTGTAGCAAAATAGATTGGTCACTCAGTCTGCAGACTTTCTAAAACAAGTATCTAGAGATGTCCTAGCATAGCTTATTATCAGTAATTAGTAACGCTAGTATTCCATGGAACGTTGAACAGCCAGCCCAGCACCGCCATCTACCGACGGCATCGGTGGCCCATACCGACCCACGACCAACCTCGCAGCAATCAGTGGTCCACCTACGTCGTAGTGCTACTGGGCTTACACAGGCGAGCTCACAGACTACACCCAAATAATCAGCCTTGGTCCAACAATTTCCACACGGCCTAGTATGACGTCTGTTACAACACGGTCCTATTGAACTTTCATTGTCTAGATAATACACTAAACCTAATTAGTTAGTCAACACAGAGAGCTCCTGCCCAATGACGCGATTTTCGTCAGAACGCGTTGTGCCGCCATTTTGGCTCCTTCCTGCGCGCGGCATCGAGATTTGTACCAACAACGCTTCCCAACGAGAAGACGGAACGTGTGTTCGTCGGAACTAAAGCGCCTCGATTCATGGCGCCATCTCACTCCACCTCCCTTCATGTTCCCATCGGGCACGCTCTTTTATACCCAGACCTTCGTCTTCCTCCGTAGTATCCAACTCTGCCATCGATCAATCAATGGCGCTTCAACAGTTTCTTCCCCAGGCTGCCAATGGCGAAAACAACCTGCAAGACCTCCCGCTCGAGGTTGCTGCCAAGATTACCGAGCGAGTAGCCGGTGCTGACTCTGAAGACACATTTGAAGACCTCACTAATCTACGAAGAACATGCAGGGTGCTGCGCAACGCTTGCAGCCTGAAGGCGGTGGCAGTCCAAGTGCCCTTTCTGCGAGTTCTTCGACGCAGGTACCTCGACAATACAACCTTCGTCCACCTCATGGCTCACCTCGCAAACACAGAAAACGTCGAAGCAAGATTCCTTGGCGGCATCGATCTGGTTTTTGTGGACAACTGCAGCACCGTTCGCCTACCCTTGTGGCGTCTACGGCAGGCTTCCGACGCAGGCCACCCACTTGCTATGTACCTCCTGGCGTTGGTCCTCTATAGATCCAACGAGGGGATACAGTTTGACGAAGACGCAAAACGCCTTCTGAGATCACTTGAAGGCGATCGCGACGAGGACTGGTCTAAGGGTTTCTGAACCACCGTACAGCTGCGATGTTATCAAAGAGACACATATGAAACTATCAATAGGATGATCCTCAGATTCACACCGCATCGGAAATTAGCGATACCACGTCGTCAGGCGCATGGCCACTGCTGCGCTGATTGGCTAATGGGCTATTGCACGGAAGACTGTAGGCTTTTCTGTGAATGCAAGCGTTTCTTCAAAGACGTTGCAGCAGTTAGAAAAAAAATTTCATATTACTAAATAGGTCATGCATCTCTTATATGCTTTGTAAAAATACTCTTGACTATTGAATAAACTGTATTTTGTATTTCTTTTACTATATGATCCAACGCGCTAAATGCGCGGCCGTGTAACCCCGCGCGCTCCTGCGCGCGTTTACACTAGTACCGGGGATCAAATCACATACGGAGAGGGGATGGTAGGAAGAATCCTTGCGCATATAGCAGCACTGTAGCGTTGATGATGTGGCATGTGAGGGCTCCTTCAAACCACTCTGGTTGCTGCGATATCTAAATAGAAGTCTTCGAATGTAGACCATCTTGTGCAATGGTATAACATACAAATTAAGCATAAATATCATAAATAATTTTACGTCAAAATATTACCGTAAAATGTGCCAAAAATGATCGAAGTTAGAGAAGTTTGCTAGAAAAATGTGGATCTATAATCTATAATATTTGTGTAATAAGTATAACTCCGGTCCACTCGCAAAGCAGAATTAATGGACCAATATCGATCCAAAAGGAGAACGGCCTAACCAACTGAGGACGAGCCCACCCGAAAACCCTGAGGAAGAAAAGGTGGGTGCGCCAGGCGCCGCCGCCGCCGTCATCCCGGCCCCACCGTCGCAGTCTGCAAGACCGCCACATCATCGTGAGGAATTAGGGAAATAAGATTAAATAAAATAAGAATTAAGGATCACGGGATCTCTTGATTGCTTACGAATCAAGTCCAATCGGGACTATAAATATTTAGAGGTTGTAATCAATCAAAGGCAATAAAGAAAAGGGTTATCCCTTATCTTTTCCTCTCCCTCCTTCTCCCACGCGCCGGCCCTCCACCAGCGTCGCCGTCGCCGCCGCGCACGTGTGCCCCCAAGCTGATCATCGCCACTCACCAGCCCACCCCCCCCCCCTCCCCCTCCACGAGACACACCAGGGCTGCCACGTGTTCTCTGTGCATGGCTTGTTATAATTTGATTTCTTTAAGATTCCCCAAGGGATCTCAAAGAAGGATGGCATGAATAAAAAGTTAAGCTGGACAGAATAGAGCTAATCAACACTAATCTTCAATGTAGTGGAAGTAATTTTATTTTCTAGCTACAGAGTTTCTCAATTATTTCCTCAATAGTCTTACAATTTTGTTTCCTAAAGTGCATTCGTAGGTCCATATAGATAGGAAATGGTAAATATTGGTTCTACTAACGAATATATATTGATATTGCCTTTCACATTCTTTTTTTAAATCAGGGGATTTCCCATTTCCATTACTAAAACTATGAAAATACATCAGAGTTTTAAGTAGCTCAGGCAGCAAAAGATCAGCTAGACAAGCCGCTACAAAAGTAAGAGATCAAAACAATAGAGTGGCCAGGACAAGCCATGACAAAGCTTTAACAAAAAATAAAGTATTTCACCTTGAGTCCAGATGATTGCTCAAATGTGCAAGTAATCACTTCATGTTCTTTGCTTGTTCCATGTCATGGTATAAGAAAAATCACCATATCATGTGCGTATTACTACGAGATATTTGAGAAACCTTTGTTCTCAAAGTTTACAAGCGAAAATTCATTTCACTTGTCATATATGCTATCATCAAAGGTATAATCTTGTTTATTTCCCTATGAAGCTCATGTATTGTTTGGTCTACAATTATGCCCTATGAAGCTCATATGAAATACTTTAAATCTTTTTGTATACGCTGTTCTCTTATTTCATCACTCATTCCTCTATAATATAATCAAATATTCTATTGGGTTTTCTTCTATTAGCTTACCATTTTTTACTAGATCCGATACAGTAAGGTAACATGCAAGTCAAATTTATGCTTTGTATATAACAGATTTATTTTTAATAAAATTTTATGGCAACACATGGGGTATACATCTAGTTTGTTAAAGTTTAAAAACATTTTGTGCAATTATGTTAATGGTCACTTTCCTAAAAGTTTTGAAATTCAGTTCAACAAAAATATTAGTCTATATTGTGGAACTTGTTTCGCATCATTGTTTCTTGACAGTAAAATGGAAGTTCATTCCAAAGTTTAGAGTATGATGACGATTTACGGGAAAGATCTCTTTTATGGAATGCGTCAGAGCTAAAATACCTGATGCAGATGCTGAATCATAAATCAGTAAAATAAAAGTATCATTTCGTGTTTTTTTAAGGGAGTGCGATCATTATTTAGTCCTCACAAAAACAATAACAAAAAAAATCAAACGTTGTTTTCTGTAATTTTGTTAAAAAAATCCTCAATTTATGGGGTAGATGGCCCATATGTGTAGATATTAGGCCCATTAGTAGAAGAAGCCCACGGAACACTCCCCGTCTCTCTCTTGCTGCAGCCGTTCCGTTTCATCCACCCAAATCCGGCGTATACAATGTCGGAGAGCGGAGAGCAGCCAGCAGTCCTAGCGGTCGGCGGCCGAGGTGGCTGACGGTCTTGCGGCGTGGCCAGGTTGCCAGCTGCCAGGCGCCGGATTCCAGCTAAGCCTGCGCGAAGCACGGACAGGAGTCACCCACCACGGCGCTGCATTCTAAGCAGGTAGTACTTGGCCTGTTTCTCAAGGCTCCGGTTGTGTGCAATTTATATTTGCATTGCAGAATTCAGAAGCTCGATTCAATTTCAAATGCCGGTGCTTCATACTTGTATTTTGAACCAACAGAGAAAACAGCACTGCACTCTCATTGTGCATTTTGAATGAAGCAATACAAATTACTAGAGCCCAGACATTAGTGGCAGTGCATTTTCCCTTATGACCCTGTTTTTTATATAAAAAACAAACTTTTTCTATGTGTGTAAAGACATAGTTTGGAATTATGTTGGATTATATTGTGAAAAAAGGAATCAATTTAGAGCACACAGAACCTGTGTATGCATTTTGGCCAGGTTTTGTGTTTGTGATCCATAATGCCTTCAAAAACCAATCTCTAGAAAAAGAGATATATTGTTCTGGAACATATTATTCTAGTAGTGACAATTGACAAACCAGTGATTTCAGTAGGATGTTATCTGATTCTTTATTGATCAACACCATCGTAGTTACACCCATACAAATCAGATAGCTAAGTAGTACCATACATATATACAGCATTATATTCATTCAGATACAACTCACACTTATATATCAACAAACATGACCATGAACAGCATATGAACAACAGAGACAGGCAGATATATTAAAAACACCAGAACAATTATTTGGGCACCTCATGGATTGGCATTATGTATAACAACAGGATGATTTGGATGTGTTGCCATGTCTTGTATGATTGAATATGGATCGCAGTCACCATTGAGCTCAATCTCCTTGAGACCCGGAAGGCCTTTTACTCCAGAAAGAGATACCAATTGCGTGAAATCCCAAACTATCTTCTCAAGATTAGGAGCAGCTCCCTTCAGTTCTCGAACTCGATCGTGGTGATGTCTGAGCCCTCGACAACAAGGTACTTGAGATTCTGGAACTCATCATCATCGAATTTGAGCCTCATTTCTACGTATGACTTGTGCCAGAGCCTGAGGCACCGCAAGCTGCTGAGCTCACCAAGACTCCGGATGGCATTTCCCTTCAACGAAGTACCACATAGAGTTATCTTGAAAAGTCGATGAAGCACCTTGATCCATCTAGGAAGCCCTGTTATGGTGCCACTGATGGTTAGACTCTCAAGTAATTTTGGGTACCACACTGAAAGGCAGAACAAGAGGCAAAGGGGGGAAGGCACACCAATGATAGAGAAAGCTATGAAGCTCAAGGCCAGCAAAGACATCCAAGGTACAAACTATAACTCTTTTTCCATTTTACAGAATATTGATAATGATGTCCTGGCTAGAATAGCAGTAGAGTGCAACTTGAATCTGGGGAATTCTGCTGATAGCATGAATGCTTGCATTGATACTATCAAAGCAAAAGAGCTAGCACAGGCTGAAATTACCAGGCTAGAAAGAGAGAAAGAGAAGAAACAGTCAGAGGAGGAGGGGGTGGTGGAAGAAGCAGAATCTGATGATGAGTGTCCTGATGAGCATGTGACTCTTTTGGGGGAATTAACAGAAATGGGGGATGAGCTCCAAGAGAAATCCCACCCAGCAAATGCAGCTGGGGATGGGGAAAAAGAAGTAATTTCCAAATGAAGATACTCTTTTGGAACATAAGAGGAATAAACAGTAGGGGGAGAAAAAGACAATTGGGGGAACTGTTATACAAACACTCTGTGGATGTAGTATGCCTTCAGGAAACCATAAAGAAGAACTTTAGACAGAGGGAACTACAAAACCTGGCTAGAGGTCAAGACATGGAGTGGAGATGGATCAGCCCTATTGGAAGATCAGGTGGCCTGTTAATGGGGGTGAACAAAGAAATGCTGGACCTGAAAGATTACAAAGAAGGGAGATTCTGTCAATTTATGGGGGTAGAAAATGTGGAGACTAATTTCAAGTGGGGTGTGATAAACGTGTATGGGCCAGTTCAATATGATATAAAACCTGACTTCCTGAGAGAACTGATGGAGTTTATCTTATATTCTGATTGCTCTATAGTAGTGGGAGGGGATTTCAATTTAGTCAGAGAAGTAGCAGAGAGATCCAATGGCAATATCAATCAGGGTTTGTATTAGAGTATAATTATAACAGCCCATATTGGGCTTACGGCCCATTGGCCTTGTACTCCTAGTCTGACTTGTATTAGTACCACATTGTAACTTGTATATGTACTGCAAGCCTTCCAGGCTATATATATGAAAGGTCACCCCCCTATTGGGTGTGCGGTGTTTCTCTACATGGTATCAATCTAATCACGATCCTCGCTTCCTCTGCCCGTGCGCCCTGCCTCTAGGGCTCGCGCCATCGCACCACCGGGCCGCCGCCGCCTCCCCGGCCGTCGCGCCTCTCCGGCCGCTGCCGCGCACCAGCGCCCTCAGCCGCGCCGGTCCGCCGCCCGCCTGCCGCCGCCCCGGCCGCTCGACTTCGGCGTCGCGCCGCCCAGGCCGCCGCCAACCCGGCCGCCCGATTTCGTCGCACCGCCCAGGCCGCCGCCTCACCCAGCCGTCCGACTTCGTCGCGCCGCCGCCTACCCGCGCCCCTGCTCCTCGCGATCCGGCGCGCCAGTCCGTCATGACGGAATCGTCGCAGTCCTCTGCTACCTGCGGCGTCCTCGGGTCGTCAACATCCGGCGCCATGGGAGACGGCGTCGCCCCTGCCTTCTTCGCTGCCTATGCAGCCGTCAACGTGAAGCAGCACGTTCCGATCTCCCTCAGCCTCGAGCGTCCCAACTACTCCAAGTGGAAGGCGTTCTTCACCGCCCTCTGCGGCAAGTAC
>CM041640.1:39702707-39813455 GCA_023333625.1 Bothriochloa decipiens
CCCCCCAAAGAGGCAAAGTGTGGAATAGAAAGAACAAGTAGTAGACCTAAGAAGCTTCCAGGGAATTTACCTCAATTGAATTATGAAAAAAGTTGGCTGAGTGCAGACATAGTTCATTTATCAGAGGATGCTTGCCACATTACGGTAATATGCTCGCGGATATACAAAACTAAAATCACCTATATCCAGCAAACATAATGTCATCATGAGCTCCCAAGGAATTTCAATTGTACATCATTCATTAACGAAACAATTTCCACCCACAGAAATTATAACGAACATTGCAGTTAACATAGCACAAGAATGTTGTGATTGTTGTGTTTGATGGAACCAACAACATCAAAACGGAACGAGCATTTTAGCACATGAAAGGAAACACACACACGCACATGGAAATGCAAGCATCATCATGTTTTCAAACTGATACGAATAAAAAATAAACGGAAGAGCAGGAGGTACGTACCCGCGCAGGATGGCGACGACACCACCGTCGGGCCCCTGTAACGCGACGTCCGGCTTGTCCCCGATCTGCTCCTTGTCGGCGTCCCCGATGGCGAGCACGATGGGGAGCGACATGTTGACGAGTCCGCCGTCGGGGAGGCGGAGGCAGTTGAAGTGGAGGCTCTGGAGGTACTCGTGCTCGCGCATGAAGCCGCAGAGCGGGCTGGCCCAGCCCTCGGCGACCACGTGCGCCCACTGGAGGTCGACGGGGGCGAGGCGCACTCGCGGGAGGGACTCCGCCTCCGCGCGCAGCGCCGGGACGCGGTCGGCCGGGGCCACGAGCTCCACGAGCGTGCCGCCGTCTGGGTCGATGAGGGAGCTGCGGACCACCGACATGGCGCCGCCGCGCCGCCCGTGCCGCTGGAAGGAGGACGGGGAGCGCGAGCGCGGGCCGGCGAGGTGGAGGCGGGAGTGGAGGAGCGGGTGCGCGAGGGCGGCGGTGGCGCGGACGCGGGCCGCGGAGGAGGAGGCGGAGGGGTGGTGGTGGAGGCGGGGTGGAGTGAGTTGGTGGTGGGTGGTGGCCATGGATGCGCGCGAGGTGTTCGACCGCGCGGTGCGCTTGGGTGCAGGTGTGCTACGGACTACGGTCACCAGGCGAGGCGGCGCGGCGTGTCGGCGGATGACAACAAGCCCAGGTGCTGATTTGTCTAAATTCTGCAATCCACATGGAGCCATGGAGGCGAGTGATATTATATACTCTCTCCGTCTATCTATTTAATTATCATCGTGTACGCGTCATAAATTTAACTTAATTTATAAAAAATATGTATAATATTTATATCTTTAAATAAAAAATTAGATTTAAAAATTTTTCTAATGATACTAATTATGTAGTATAAATATTAATATTTTTTAGAAACGTAAGCGACAATTAAAAAAGGACGGAGGGAATATTGTTATATAGGGGGATGGAATGGCAGTAGTATGGGTTTACTCTTCTTTGACCAAACCTTTGGAAAATTCATTTGAAAATGACTGGACGATTATGAAAGGTCCATTTCATGTATTTCCCTAGTTTTTAAAGAATGTGTAGTAAAACAGAACTTTTTGCAAGTAAAGCATCGTCAGACTAACCATTCTAAATAGTTTATTACTCTGGTTAGCAAAATGTGTGGACCAAATTAAAAATGACTTCAATTTAAGAAAGGACCTTCTCATAACTACATGTTTTACTTCCTAATAACTACATTTTAGTTCCTAAACCACTCTCCCTTTACAACTTTAGCGAAACCACATATTTTTTGGATATAAAGGACCCAAATCCACATGACGTAGCCTTACAAAAGTGTGAGTGTGATACGTGGGCCTAATCTTCTTGAATAGCTATTTAGCCACATAGAATAAAAAGTGTCATCCTATCACAAATGTAGAAGTTTTACAATATTGCTTTACTATCATGTTTGATTTGTTCATTTCTTTTTTTTTCCTATTTGAATGTCATGTCAATATCTAACAAATTCAAATATTGTATCAGCCACAAATAAGTGACATACATTGCAACTGAGACGTGATCCCTATTTTATACTCCCTATGTTTTCAAATTATAGCTTGTTTGACTTGTTTAACCTCAAATTCGATCATTTGTCTTATTCAAAAATTTATAAAAAATATTATTTATTTTATTGTGTCTTGCTTTATTAATAAAGTTCTTCAAGAATAACTTAAATTTGATTATGTTTGCATAAATTTTTTAAATAAGACGAGTGGTCAATAAAAAAATTCAAATAAATTACAATTTAGAACGGAGAGAGTGACTTTAACATCTAGTTTGTTTTGATATTATTTCATTCATTGTAAATTATAAGTCGTTTTGACTTTTGTAAATAAATAGTTTTTGCTATGCATCTAGTCATACATTATGTCTAGAATCTAGATACCTAGTTTTTTAGATAAAAGAATCTAGATACCTAGTACTATAAATCTAGGAAAGACAAAATTGACTTACAATTTAGAATGGACGAAATATTACTTTTGCACACAACACGGAATGGAAATTTATATACATTAATGAGACTACTTTTGGATGTCAGGCTCAATAATAAAACATAATATATTATACAAAAATCGCATAGTTGTGAGTGCAAGGGGTAGTAGTAAAATATATTAGTACAATTGTACCTGGAGTGCGTTTTTTATTAGTAAAATTTTTTATTAGTACAATTGACTAGCATAGTTGCATAAATAAATTTGATTAGTACAATTGACTAGCATAGTTGCATAAATGAATTTTTTATTAGTAACATAGTCATCATCTTAGCTAGTCAATCAAATGGACCACCTGTACAATTGTACCTGGAGTGCGTTTTTCCTTGCTTTGATGGATGCATTGACGTTTTGTACTGGCAACATGGAAGCGACCATGGTAAAGCTCCAAAAAGAAGGCAATAGAGTCTACCTTATGCTCGACTAAATGTACTAAAAAGACAATATCAGCACGTATGACTCCAAATATATATATCATGATAAATCTAATTGTACATATTGAGTATCTTAGTATTAGTATCTTTTTAAATTTGGTAAAACTTTGGATTGTCTTATCGAAGTACTCAACACTATCCTCCTATACGTACTTTCCAGGACGAAGGGTATTACATTATAGCTAGGAAGAAACATATATAGATAGTGTTTAGATTAATTAGGATAATTAATTAGTGATCAATTGTTGTAATCCTATAATTAGCATGTGCTAATTATGTCATTAGTAGGCATAACTGATTAGACTATCCGCACTGGGAGACGGTAAACGAACCTGCAGCGTCGTTTACCGGCTCAGAGCCCCGCAGCGGGAGACGGTAAATGGCCAGCTCAGCCGGTATATCCCGCTCCGGTCGCTATTCCCAGTGTTGGTACGGACGCACGGTAAAGGGCGGCGCGGGGCCCGCTCGAGGAGAGAGAAGGCCAGGGCCGAGCTGCGGAGAGGCAAGGCGGGGAGAGAGAGAGAAGGACTGCTGCTGCCAGAGCTCCGTGCGTGGAAAGAGGAGGGCGCGCAGCCGCGGGGGAAGGTCGCCGCCGTTGGAGGCGCCGCTGGCAGCCGCGCCCTGCCTGCTCCGTTCGTGCCTGCCTTCTCCGCCCGCCGGGGAACGCTCGCAGCCGTCCCACGCCCGCCGCCGGAGCTCGGGGCGGAGGGAGCACGGAGCTCCCACGCCCGCCACCGGAGCTTAGGACGGAGGGGTCGCGCCCTGACCCGCGTCTGGCCGGAGGAGAGGGCGAGGCCGCTGCACGCCGTCGGTGGAGGGAGGAGGGCCGCCGGCTGGAGAGGGAGAAGGGGTCGCCGGAGGAGAGGGAGGAAGGGCCGCCGGAGGAGAGGGAGCAGGGGCCGCCGACGAGGCCACCGCGTGCTCCCTCACCAGCCGCTCACGAGGCCGCCGGCCAGGAAGGAAGAGGCCCGCCACGCGCTCCCTCACGCCGCCCACCGCCCGCCGTGGCCGCTCGCCGAGGCCGCCATGGCCGCTCACCGAGGCCGCCATGGCCGGGGAGGGAGAGGCGAAGACGAAGGGGCCAAGACGACGAGGATGAGGCGGAACCGATGAGGCCGGGGTGTGATCGTGTGGATGGGGAAGAAAAAGTAGGGGGAGAGAGAAAACATTAAAAAAGTTCTGACATGTGGGCCCTGCAGTGGATAGAGGGAGATATAAATGTTGGATGAGTGCGAGAGAAAGTGGTATGAAGGAGAGAATCTCGATGACTAGGACGAAATATTTCTTTTAGATGTTAGATTTAGAGTTTTATGAGTGCGGATAGTCTTAGGCTTCGGCACCAAAAGGCACCTGCTGGCCTTGTGTCACCGACACAGGCAACTGCCAACTGTATAAATATTCACTGCTGTCCATCAATACAGCAGAGAGATGATTCATCGATCACAACTTCCTCTAACACATAGTAGTGCTTGTGTATAGGGACATGACACATCAGAACATAAAAAAAAAAGAAGTGTTGATTTCAGTGTATTTTAAAAAACCCAAAAGAAAAAGAAAAAGAAAAAGATTCTTCGAATCAGCATAAAACTGCAGTAGCAGCTCTGTGCTGTGATGCGCACCTAAAGCCAGGCCAGGCGGCGAAAAAGGCGATTCCCATCGCGTGGCCGTGAGCCCCACGACGCTCACGTCCACAGACCACAGAGATCCGGCGCGGCGAAAAGGGCACCCCGCGCGCGCACCGGTCTTTCTCCGGCACCAGAGAGCGATCCGAGCGGCTGGCCTAGATTCTCCACTCCACTTCACGTACACGACGTCGCTTTCAGCCTTACTTGCATGGACTGCAGAGAAATGGGAGCCTCCATCTCTCCGCGCATGATTCTGTGGTGCCAGCCGGTGCCGTCGTCGTCGTCATGCCGATAGGGACCGTACCTACCCGTGCATTGACATGCATGAGTGATCCACTAATGCTAGGCGCCGCTTCTTCTTCTTTTTGAATTTGGAACGACGCTTGCCCACAGGCACCCATTGTATGAATGTAATGTAATGCATATATATCATCTATCATCATGTATAGGTCATGTTTGTTCACCTTCTAAAAGGTGATTCTGCTGCCTAAAAATAGAATATCAACCAAATAGTTGGAACCTGAAACTGTAATTCTAGAATCTGTATTTGCAGGTGCTCTCGCACAGTAACTCTGCTTTTGATTTCTACTAGCTTTCTGCTTTTCGGAGTGGGTGGAAATAGGGCGACGTTTCGCATCAGTTTTAACAAGAGAGAGAAAATGAAGGAAGCATATAGGTGTCACGATTGTTTCAACTAAGCAACCTACAACTATGTTTGTTTATTAGGTAGCAAAAAAAAGATTATGTTTGTTTGTTTATATCATATTGTTATTTTTTAAAAATAAAAACTCATGGTTATTGAATAGTATATTTGATTACAAATCTAATATTATTAAATTAAATTTGTCTTACAACAGCTGAAAGTCTTAATCAAAATATGATATTGATATCCAATAAGCATGAGTGAACAGGAGCAAATATGATCTACACGAAATGTCTTGTAAACTAGACCGTACCTGATGGAGGTGGAGCAGACGAAACGCAAATACCTTTTGCCTGTCACTGCTCTTTGTTTTGGCACCTTTAGTTAGGCGGCCAACGCGGACTACACGAAGACGCACCAAAATCCGCGCGAAAAATGACAATTCTTTGGTTGTCTACCAATTCGATTGGCCTGCTTAGCTTAGGCTAAGCGAACTGACTATGTTGGCAGCGAGACATTTGTTATCAGTTTTGCTCGACCGGGCTCAGTTGATTGGAAAATTAAACCCGGCCTGCTAATCGACCTGTTAGACCCTGCCTGCTAAGTGCTAACCGGCCTGTGTTGCCAACGTTTGGCTCTCCTTTCTGGGGTGCCTGGCCTGACCCTGACAGTCGGCCTACGAATGGAAGATCGAAGGGGCCATAGTCTGGCCAACGACCAGAAGGCAGTTTCAAACTCCGAAATACTGCATGGTGAATGAACTGATACAAGGACGCAAAAAGAAAGAAAATATGGTGCTATAAGTGATCTAAAAAGGATCTAGCAAATTTGAGATAAATAGTATGATGTGTAATATACAGGAACACGCCAAACAAAAGACGATGCATAAAGGTACAACATAGCTTCAAACAGAATCAGTCTCATAAGCTCGAACATAGCACAGGTTGAGATTAACCAGGGTCATATCGCATCAATGCGACGACAAAATGCACCAAAGACAGAGAACAGGAGCATAGTTTGGATCCATAGTAGAAATAGAAAGAAATCATAACAGCCTTTTATGACAAATTTGGCAAGGCACCAAACGAGGCTACATCCAATCCAATGCAATTCAGAAACGAGATTAGAAGTCATGTAAAACAATTGTATAACCTCTATAGATCTGCTATTATTGATAATTTACTGGTAATAGTCAGGATGTACAATATTACTGCTCTTCAAATTAACGAAGACCAGATAACATAACATACACTGATGACCTTCTTTCAGACTGTGCTGCCCTCTAAATTGCTATACACAGTCCGTTCAAAAGAAAAGCGAAGTTTAAGCTGAGACCTACCTCACTTGCTGATTCTATCTCAACTGTCGATGAAACCGAGTAACAACTACAGTTGTGTTGCCAATGTACAAGATCTACTGCAGCCTACCATATATCCTTTACTTTGTTGGTTAAAGGGGCTAGACCATGGAGATTAAAGGTATCCTACTGATCCAGCCCCAATGCATTTTTGCAGTGCAGACTCATTCTATTCAGTCTAAGGGACATGTTGGAGCCCTAAGTCTGAGGATCCATCCACTATGTGCCCCATGCATCTGTCATACTAGCATCAATGCTAGAAGCGAGCCAGTAATCAGCATCAGCCTGCAAAAGCAAAAACTGTAAGCATCATATGTTAACAAGACTGCCATGATGTCTGATGTGGAGTAGGATTCCTTACATTGGCATGTGATGGAACTATTCTCAGAATCCCATTTTCTTGCTTTCTGGATGGTTCTGCTGCATGCATGCAGCCACCACTGCTCCATTCCTTTTCCAGTGCCTGATTTGGATCACAATCCATCTGCTGCAAAGCTTCAGAACTATCAGTAGCAACCACAGGTTCTAATCTGTCTGCTGCCAGCTGATCTGGGTTAAATATATCCTGATGGTCACTGCTGTGGGATCATAAAAATTGGCTACAAATTAGCATTTTCCAAGACAGAGAACACAGCGCAGAATTCTACAATTAAACATTTAGCGTAGCTTACCTTATCAAATAGCAATCAATAGGACCCATTATACTTCTCAGGACAATTTTGTAGTGCTTCTCTTGCAGACCCAGATTCCCATACATGTACTGGTCCTGGTAACAAAATTTGTTAGAACCACAAACCCTTTCACTTACAAGTCTACTGCTATGTAGCTAATGGCATATCAGGATTGTGTACCGCATTAGGGTCTGGAACTTCAACACAAGTTCCATGAGGAGCATTTATAGCGATAATAGTGGATCCCTGCAGTAAATGGGAATCTTGTTGACATAATTCCATAATTTGCAAGAAAGAAAAATTTGTTCTGACAAGTTCTAACCTGAAAGTGAGGAATCTTATTTATATCTTCCTTCAAAAGATATAACAACCTAATCAGACAGATCGAAGGACTCAGCTAACTATACATCCATAAAATTTATTGCAGATACAAGAAATTAGGAATTTTACTTTCTTTTATCCTCATCTAGGGTGAGGGCTTGTAGTTTCTCTTTTGCTTCCCTGCACACCAATAATTGCTAATCAAAGGTAGGGAGGAGGGAAAAAAGAAAGGAGCAGGAGGAATCTTGTTTCCTTGTTACTTTCATGGAAATAACTAACATTATTTCTTCATCCAACCTGAACTCTTCATCATAAAGAGATTCAAGTTCTTCCTGCAGATAATCAAAATGTACAAGTTGTTATAACCATATGATGAGATGGAAGTCTATGGAAAACTGCAGGAAAATATGCTATTCTTCAAATGTAGTGTTGTGTTTTTATGCACCGTATTTATTAGAATTAGAGGATAACCATTGCTAGGATAGCTAGGTAAAGTCGGCTTGGAGGGAGACTAGAGTATTGGAGGATTTGGGTTTAATTCTTCTTCAGTGCTTGAGTTGTTTGATACACCACCACACTTTAGAGAGAAGGAGAGGATTGCTAGACTCATAAGTTCCTATCTGTCTAAAATATAACAATCCTCAACAGACCATCCTAATTCCCTTGCGCCTGATACTCATTGGCTTTGCAAGACCATGTAGCTGGCTTGCTAGGGCGAGCCACTGACCCACATCCCATAACACGTGTAAACAGTCAGATCAGAAGATGGGTGTGTTAACATTCCATGGCAATAGAAATATCAAAAAATGCTGCACATGAGAATACCCTCAAAAGAGGAAATTATGTTTACAGATATGATGGACTGATGGCTTCTTTCTTTACAGGCATAAGCAAGTAGGTTGCATCAACCAAATCGTTCCTACACAATCTCCATCACTGAAACACTTTCCTTATTCACTTGCGCTTCATGCTACTCAGAACATTGAGATGAGGCCACATTTATCATTTGATCTGCCCTATATACATGATTAAATTAATACCAGAAAGTGGCCAGCATGGCGGGTTCCAAAGCATGTCAGATAAAATTGTACTGAAGAAGTATTGATGACTGACTTCAAAAAGTCTACCTATTGACCTATCTTACATGATATAGTAAAAACGCAAGATGCTAGTTAAGCCATGACATTACTGTCCTTAGTATTCTGTACCTTAACTGGAGTAAGAATCAAGAAAGGATGGTCATAATTTTCATCAAATAGTTAAAAACTAGTGTTAAGGTTAAAAATAATCTAACAACTAAAATGTTTATTTTCAAATACGCAAGAGACTTGCACATCACTATTACAGGTAAAAGGAAATGGTCAACATACAAAGACCAAAAGGCCTAGAAATGAAAAGTAGGAATCATATAATCAAGTAGCATAATGTACCTTCAATGAAGAAATTTGGCATGCTATGTCCTTAGGCTTTGACATGTCAAATCCCCTTTCAATATATTATTTAATCAGTAGAAGCAATAAATAATTGTAAAATGTGCTGGAAGACAGAAACAGATGACACTCACTTCCAGAGAATCATATTCTTAAGTCCCTTTTCAATTAAATGAACCCCTTCTAGAACATTTGTTATATCATATATCCTCCTCTTTTGCACCTGAAGAATAGAGAAATATGATATATCAAGGAGCTTGACACCCTAGATTAGGAATGCAGCATAGGAAAAAGAGGAGGGGGGCGGGATGTGTTGATGACAAAGCAGACCTCCAATGTCTCAGCTGCTTTATTCAAATCAAGGGTCCCATCTTCAGCTCCTTGAAGCAGGTTGATGAACTTCTTCGTCAGCAGACCTGGTAACATGCTAATCATAAATAAACACGCAATGATAGCATCTTAAATTTGGTAGAGGGGAGAAGGGCAGTGTAGAAACTTACTTAGTGAGGTGTCATAGCGGCAGTGGTTTATTGAAGATAAAGAAGGATCAGCATCTCCTGAATAAAAAAAATTGTGAGCCCATCAGCTACAAGTAAAAGCCAATAAATGGTGACTAAATGAACTAATCCAGTTAGAAATGACAAGATGGAACTTTTACCATCAAATGAATGCAGAACATGTAAGTTAAATATGAAAATTAGCAACAAAATACCTTCAATTGCTCCAGAATTTGAGGTGCCCAAGTTGTGTTTAGAAGCCTTTTGTTTTTTTATCCTCTTGATAGCTTTTACAGGGCCAGGGTTAGTCACCTTATCAAGCACTTGCACAATCTCTACCATGTTCTTTTCAGATGGAGAACATTCTCCACTGTTTTGCTCATTCAACTACAATATCAGGAACGTGTACATGAAGACTGTCAATAAACATACTACAGAAATAGCACACTAATAGAACAAGAATGTAACAAATCACGCAGCCACCTAAAATATTAGATTATTGTTGAAGATCAATGAATACAATCATGAGTCGGGAACTAGTACACTATATTACATTAAAGAAGATTAAGAAAAAAGAAAAGAAAAGTGAGCCAACCAAATCTTAATTACGAGACTCTCATTCCAAGGAGCGACAATCATATTAGGTTAGGCAGATAAAAGACAATGCATACACACTCATGAAATCTTGCATATTATTCGTGTCTAAGCCTGCACTATAAGTAACAGGGCAGTTTCATAATGCCAAATAGTATGAGGTCTCAAACCCAAAGCCCTAGACATCTATGCAGATAATGATCTAAACTTTAACAGACAACTGACAACAGTTGTTTATGCCTTTACTCCTGCAGAACCTGTTTCATAAGTTTTCCATAGAAGTGGGAAAAAAATGTGTGCAGTCTACAGATCAGTTTCAACATAGGAAGCAACACAGAGCATAATCTGAAAGTCTTATTCAAACCAATCACATTCACCATGCACAGGCAGCTATCAATTGACAAATCGCGTCATGGATGCTATTCCTAAAACAGCCAGCTCCACAAATAGCCCTGCTGATGCCACCAGTGAACCCGACTGGTTCAGTATTTTTGCATGCTGATGAAAATGCTGGTTATGCCCATCATTGAGGAAAACTGAAGGTTCAGTGGACACCCAAACCCAGATCAGAGCCCCTAGACACATATGCCAACTCATGATGACACAATGCTGTAGAGCTTTACCGCCTGTGACCAAGAGGTCCAGGGTTCAAGCCCCAGCCTCTGCACATTTGTGCAGGGATGGCTGCTGGCTATTTTCTCTTCCCCAGACCCCGCAGTGCGGGAGCCTACGGCACTGGGTACGCCCTTTTTATGATGACACAATGCTGCTACCACTGAATGACTCTGAATGATCAGACATATTACATCACCGTTATACACACAGTAAACCATGGAACAGAGGACTACACAACCAACGAATTTGATAGGTTAACTCAAGCCATTGCCCTCGATTATGCAACCTCTGTTCATTATGGAGATTGGAGTCTAAGCTAAAGCAGCAGAGATTTTGCCCCAATTTCACGGGTGGCATATATCAATTCATAGCAACGAGGAACATCGGATGATCGATCGATCCCAAGTCGTGATCAATCACTCTAATCGTCAACGAGCATCGCAGCATACCAAAAGACTACGAGCTAGAAATCAACTCGAACAACAGGTAGCTTAGCTACATCGAAACTCGAACAAGAGCTAGCTGCATCGGAAGCACGAGAGGGGAGGAAAACCCCCCCGCGCGGGATCGCTTGATTGACTCACCTGTGCCTTGGGCTTGTTCCCCGCCGGCTCTGGAGGCGGAGGTGGAGGGGGAGCCATCGTGCCAGCTTGCTGCTGCTGGGGCGGCTGGTCGGTGGTGGACGCGGTTGGCGGAGTTGGCGGCCGAGGCGCGGGAGCGGGAGCAGCAACAGCAGGAGGGGGAGGAATCGGGGCCCTCACGGCGGCGCGGGGCTTGGAGGAGAAGATGGGGATGGGCGCAGCAGGGGCGTGGAACAGCTGGACCCGAGGAGGAGCCTGAACCGGCGGCACGGGGCGGCGGAGGTAGACCTGCGGCGGCGGCGGTTGGGGGAGCGGGAGGCTGGAGGAGCCGCCGTCCATGGAGACGGCCGAGAGAGATCGCCCGCGCGCGCGCGGAGTAGGGTTTTGATTTGCGAGGTGGTAGTGATGCCTTGCCTTGGCGGGGAAGAAGGCCAAGGGAGGAGATGGAAGCGAAGCGGGAGCGGGAGGCGGAACGCGGCGCGGGGAACGGCCGGGTGGGCGCGGAACCGGGGGGAGGAACAAGAGAGGGAAACCGCGAGGGACCCTCTTCAACGGGATATATTAGGCTTATTATTATTATTATTATTATTATTATTTTCTCTATTACTCCATGTTGATTTATATATTATTAAATATTAAATATATATCATGGATTTTCTACCGGACTTTGGGTTTCTGTTTTTTTTTTCCTAGCGTGTTGCTAATTATTATGAAAATTGTTAATCTACGGGGTGGTGCAAACTGCTTTATTTGCATATGGAATATCTTTCTAAGTTGACGGTGTGGAAAGAGCTAGCGATAATTTAGCCCTACATGTATAGCTAGTTGTGAGCTTGTATTTTCTCTAGTACTATATACTAGTAGCAATACTGCAATAGCCACAAAGTGCTACAGTAATCCATGTGAGAGAGAGAGAGCCGTTGTAATCAAACGAAATGCCTAGGAATTAATAATCATATATTGGTTCTCCAAGAGATAGAGTATTGTGTCTTGTACAATCATGTTAACGATGGGCATCATCTGACATCAATATATTTTCAATTCATGATAAACTGTTCCTTCAAAAGGGAAAAAAAAGTCTGACCCTAAACTACCTTGGCAATGCTATTGAAAGTGCAGACAAAACTTACAGAAATACTAGTCTATTTCAAAGTGCATCCAAACACAGGTCCGACAGGCCCTCAGAGAGGAGTCCCACATCGCTGGTCGGAAGTGAGGTAGCTGTACTGGGCACCGCCCTGCCTGCAAGGAGTCGGCGATGCTTGCGCTGATCACGCCGTCTCTTGGTCGCGGACATGCGGCGAGAACAGCGAGACCGACGCGCAGCCCTCCTCAACCGGGAGAGCTCATGGTCACTGTTGCCCGGGTCTCTGGGCGGGAGTAGGATCATGTCAAGGCCACGGCCGAGCGACATGAACTCCAGGCTCCCAAACCAGATCACCATGGCGAACTGAAGTGGTGAAACGGAGTCTTCCATCTGAAAAGTGATGGGAAGTCGACCGTGACACGTAGCGCCCCCTACCTAGCGCGCCAACTGTCGGTGTTCTATCCCGCGGACGAGAACCCAACGAGTGAAATGTTGCGTGCTCCCTAATCCAGACGCTGATACAAGATAAACACACGTTTTTTATCCTGGTTCGGGTAAGAGAAGACCCTACGTCCAGAGGGGGGAGAGGGATTATATTATCCTGCACCGAAGTGCTTGTACAGGGGGGATGCAAGCGAGCGAGTAGGAACAGGGGTGGAGAACAAGGCCTAAGTCAAGAAGTGCTATGCCTATGCCTTGCTGCTATGGAGTTCGGATGCCTTAGAATGCTATTCGATTGTTGTTCGAAAGCCTCCAACTAGCCCCTGGCATCTCCTTTTATAGGCCAAGGAGAGGCTCATGTATACAGAAAACCCTAGGGCTGTCGTAGGCGATGACGTCGGGGTGTTGATGCTGTTCATGTCATAGTCGTTGTAGAGGCGTGCACCGAGCGCGGTCTGTCCAGTAGCGACGTGCTTGAAGATAATGGTTGTAACACCTCTGGTGTTATATTAACTAAACCTGCCATGTCATCATATGCACTGCAAAGCATTCATGATTAGGTCAACCTTAATGTGCATTAACTAAGACCAAGTTTACATTTCATAGGTTGATTGTGTTTCTGGAATGTGTTGTCACATGAAATAATAAAACCCTACTTTCGAATGTCATCTCAAATGCTTGATTTATATTCTATGTACTTGAGGTGTAAACCGTGTTTACACTAGTGTCAATCATAGTGTATAAATTCAAGTCCAACCTTAAAAATGATTTCCATATTTGAAGTTGAATTTGGATTTCAAAGCTTATTCCCAAGTCTTGCAATTCAAATTTAAATTCAAGTTGGAATGCTATAAAAATGATTTTCGAAAGTCAACTTGGTCAACCAAGGGTACTATTAGGTCATTGATCTAAAAATATCCTTGGATGATGTATGTGATCACTAATAACCAACCAATTAAATTAGAAACAAATCGAGTTTGAATTCGGTTTTAAAAACCCTTTATTTCAAAACCTAGTTTTATCCCCTTTTCTGTAATTCAAAATCTATAAGGAATTTGGAGATACTCTAAAAAGATAGTTTATAGATATTAACAAGATCTACAAAGCTGGTTTATAAAGTTTTTCAAGTTTCTACAAAGAATTTCAAATAAATTTGAAAATATAGTTTTCCAGCATTTGACCCCTTTTGATTTTAAAACCATAATTCAAAAATTATGTATAATTTGGGAAAACTTTGTATATGAAAAAGGTTTGTTTTGAAAAGTTAAACATTTCATAGTTTTGAAGATTTTCAAATTTTATTGAAAAATCAAAAGTAATTTCAAATGTTTTTTTCTAGGGTTTTATTCCCCTTTTGAATTTGAATTCATATTTCAAAATTCAAACAAAATTTGAGGATGACATTTAAATGAAAAGTGTAGCTTTTGAAAAGTTATGCAAATTCTATTTTTGGATATTTTCAAGTTCTTATATAAAATTTGGAGTAATTTGTAATTTTAAACGAGTGGCATTTCTGTAATTTGCTTGAACGGCACCGAGACCTATCGTCGGCTGCCATCGCTGGCTTCTCAAGCCGCGCCGCCGTCCACTGCCGCACATGCCACGGCCACCAGCGTGCTCCTGGACGCGCGAAGCTTCATCGTCGTCGTGTCGCCCGTCCATACCCTCGCCCCTGCCCTATAAATAGGTCAGCCGCCGCCTCTCTTCTTCTTTTTTTCTCCCTGCCGTCGCCGCCGACGACCTCGCTCTGCCGCTTCAATTCACCGCCGTCGCTCCACCGTTGCTCAATTTCTCTTGCCATAAGCTCCGCCTTTACCTTGCGCTTCCTCTGAGCCAGTTCGTGCCCGCTCTCGCCGTCTGAGCTGTCCGCACGACGTCGTCTTCCTCGCGCCCGGTCGCCGAGCCGCCGCGAGCTTCCTCGCCGTCCACCGCCGCCAAGGTGGAAAACATATTTCCTTTAACCCTTTCATCATGCTCTCTATGCTATCTTGCTCCTCATGCGCACCGTGGTTCGCTCTCTGGTACACAGGACACGCCGTGATGCCGTCCTTGCCACCGGAGCGCCGCCACCGCCATCAACGCCGCCGTCCATAGCTCGACTTAGCCACTCCGAGCCTTCATTAGCGTGCGCACTAGACCAGTGGTGAGCTCCTGCGTCCCTCCATGCCCTCAATTTCACCTCTCTTGCGCCGTATGGTCCGGCCGCCGTGGTTCGCTGTCGGCGCGACTTTGCCAGCGCCGCCGCACGCGTAGCCGTTTGAGCTAGGGGCCAGGAATAGCTTCATCTTCTAGCCCAACGCTTTCGAGTTGATGTCCTGCACCTTCCTGTGCACTTGCCGTCACCGGAAAAGTCTCCGGTGAGAGTTGCCGCGCGTCGGAGCTCCGCCGTGCCGCCATGGCCGCCGGCGTGGGTGTCGCCGTCGCTCCGCCGCCACGTTAGCTAGCTCAGTTTGCTCGCCATGTCGAGGTGATCGTGTAGGTGCCAACCCCATGGCCGGAGACCTCACGAATCGCCGTCAACGGCGTCGGCCGGCTTGGTCAGCGCGGGAGCACTGTTTCCTCTTTTCTTTTTCTATTTTCAGAAAATGTTTAAAAAAGCTGTTTTCTTTAGAAATTCATAATAATTCATTTATACCTCCAAAAATTCTAAAATTTTTTGTGTATGTATGTTCTTTATGATGTCATCTACATAGGAAAAATATGAAATTTCAAATTTGAGTAATTTTTGAATAAGTTAAAATTAGCTCTTTTAATTGAAAAATGGACATTCAATGATTTTTAATAAATAAAATAATTGGCTTTTAATTCTAAAATTTGTTTTGACATCTAATTAGACTAAGATCTTTTCAAAATAAAATTTTGAGCTTAATTAGACAACTTTAATTTTTATGCCTTTATTTTATGCTTTTAAATAATTAATTAATCACGTTTAATTAAGTTAATCATTATAGGAATTGTTTGACTTTGGAATTGATTGATGACCTTGGGTAATTAACCCTAATGACCTTTGACACTTTAATTAATTGTTTTACGCTTACCTGGATCATGTCATTAGGGCTTAATTAACGTTATTTCATGTGTTTAATAACTTTCTTAAATAATGTAGTTAACCCTAATGAACTTAGTAAGTATGTTTTGGATGGCTTGCAACTTTACCATGAAGGAAAGTTGTACTCAAGCCTTTAATCTGGTTGTGCATCCATCGAGCATCATGTTTACTATTCAATCATGTTGAAGCATACATTGTATCGTATAGTTTCCGATAACGGAGAGTTTAACGTTGTCGCCCCAGATCCGAAGGAAGAGAAGACTCAGGAGATTGGAATTGATCCAGAGCCTGAGACCATCTACCCCGACCACCAAGGCAAGCCCCGGATGCATTCAAACCCTATTCTATTTTATAAAAGTTTTATCGCTTCAGTTATGATATGTTGCATTAAGTAATAGGAGTTGAGTGAAAATCCACCAACTGCATTACCTGTCTTACTTCCATAATTCCTTGTTACCTGTTCTAAAAGATGCGTAGTAATGCTTAGCCCTGCTTAATTAATTAAGTGTTTAGAGGTAAAAGAATGAAAAAGATGGGATTGGTTTTATCTGTTGGAATCATGCTTTTAGTTAATAAATCAAGTCTGGACGGCTAACTTGCATTGGAAAAAGAGTCCCTCTTTAGTGTTTTCGTCTGTTGATGCCCTAGGTCCCGTGTCGATGGTGAACTGGTGATATCGAGAAACTAGAAATCCACATGCATAAAGTGTCATACAGTGGGCTAGAGTCCCCACGTATGTCATGGAGTGACTTATAGTGGGCCAGAGTCCCCACATATGTCATAGTGTGGTATACTGTGGGTTTAGGTTCCCATGTATATCGATACACTGGGTCGAAGTGCTCACGTGTATCATGTGGTGATATATGGCTGCGGTTGTTATCCCGGTATATCGGTTCATCTGATATGCTTAGGAGTTAGAGTCTCCTGTATATCAGCGACCTAGGTCCCAGCTGGGTATATGAAAATGGATTCGAATCGCTGTTGCTTCTCGGAGAACAAGACTCGATCGGTGTTCATCATCGTAGTAACAATTTGAATGATGAGTAAGGTTTAAGAAGAAAGTTGGTTGGTAATTTTGATCTTGAGCAAGACCGCTTTTCTTTCTTTCAAGCTTTTCTGCAAAATTTTTTTATCTCTTGCAAGCCTTACCTTGCCCCTCTAGTCTGCATTTCCTGAGTCTTCACCCCTCTTTCTCGTCGGGTCAGTCTTGTTGAGTACTTTTGTACGTAGGGTTTGTTGAACCCTTGTTGCAGGTGAGCCTCATGGGCAGGAATGCTTCGCATCCTGCTGCATGACAGTCGTCGAGGAAAGTGACGACGAATAGGATATCTCGCTCTTGGGCACAACATATAATCAAGGTTGATGTAATAAGTTATATTATTATTCCACTGTTACTATGGTTTGTAATAATTCAACTTATGATCTGTAAGTTGAAACTAAACAGTTTGTAAATTTATGTTATTGTAATCCTTCCGCTCTTTTACTCCGATGTATATAATTTGTATAAAACTATTGTAATACTGCAATGTCTCTTTGTAATGATTGATCCTGCTCGGAGAATTGTGGATGATTCGGGATTTACCCGATAGACCTTTTAAGTTTTATGGAAGACATTCATGGTTATTTGGAGTCTGTTTAGACAATAATCATGCGTGTGGGCCATATGCTTTAGAAGGTTCTGCCACAATGGTTGTCCTCCGGGTGCGTGACGATGATGTCGGTGATGGTCAGTGAAAGACCGGAGCTCCTGTTGAGGGCGTGCGAGTCCCTGTTGACGTCCCGTCGAGAGTTGTTGGAGCGCTGACCGGAGGCGTTAAGGTCCAAGTCGAGGGGTAGTCGAGGGGGGTCAAGGCCGGACGGATAAGACCAAGCCCCGGGAAATGGGGTATGGATGTTGACGAATACGTTTTGAGGGGGTGTTTGACGAGGCACAGTGCTCAGTACGTGGAAATAGTGACAGTATGATTCATCACTTATCCGGGGATGGGCGGTAAAAGGTAGATTTGACCCTTGTATTGGGCTACTGTGACGATGCTGTAGCCATGAGGTTAGGCAGAAGTTAGGGGAGCATTAAATGCCTTAGATCCCGTTCATGAAGTAGGTGAGCCGAACGGGGAGCGGCAATCGACGGGGGGTCGTCCGCCCGCGCAGGGTCGACCGCCCGCGCCGAGTTCTGCCACTCGAGGGCCCCCGTCAAGGTGGGGCTCACATGGGTCGGTGCGTCCCGTTCGTGGGCCGGTCTAGTATAGCTTGCTTCCTGAGTGTTGGATTTTGTCGTTTTTGGAGAGCCGCTGGCTTGGTTTATGGTGAGCTTTTTATCGGAGATTTATGCTAATTATTTAGAGATTATTTTTTCTAGACTCGGATTTAGGATACCTCTCATACATGTGCCCGACAAAAATATTACACAGGACATAAATAAAATATTCAATGGAGTGCCTTGTCTACCTGCATCCGAATTAGTTTGCTAGCCCTAGGGCCTTGAGACCTTGAGGAGGTGCAGTGGGTCAGCCTCGAGTTGACGAGAAAGTTAACAGTTGGCAGTTGGCAGTGGAAAGTTAATGGGAAGCGATATCTTTCGTTTCGTTTTTCTCTTCTTGGATAAATGAACGGCTTCCTAGCTCGACATGCCATTCCAGCGACAGCAAGGCCAGCGACGCAAGGCCTGAGGACCATCGATATTCATCCGAATTCCGAAACATAGCAGCTCCGAATTCCGAAACATAGCAGCTTTTGACTACTAGCACCCTCACGTCCCCAACGGTAGATAAATACTCCTAGATGGTCTAGATAGAATCTGATTGGACGAGAGGAGGAGGTGGCAGTGCGCTAGTGAGAGCAAGGGCAATGATACAGCAAGGCGGCCGGCGAAATAAGCTCCTGCGTGTCTTTCATTTAATGCGGCAGCAGCGCATGCAGCCAATGCCAGATCGAGTGCAGCAGCAAGCAGCGAACGGGAGTGTATACCGCCCGCCTCAAGCCGGCGTTTAGCGAGACGCCCGCTCCGTACTCTCTGACCTTTTCTCTCTCTGCCAACAGGAGGGATTCAGCCGGCTTACAGCCGTTCATAGTACTTGCTCTGATGAACTCCTAGACAGTCTCGCACGGATTTCGAGCAAGGCCCGTGCACTGGAGGAGAAGATCAAGAAGCAGGGGTTTTCGCAGATGAGGCTGCGTGTCGAAGTGACCAAGACGCTCTTGGACCTGGCTGAGTGATGGGGTGGACTGAGCCTGGGCAGTATCTATCTATCTAGCCATTCTATTCTATTTTGTGGTATTTATATGCACTGATGCTCGATTACCAGCAAATTTCCTATGCTCTACTGAAGCATGCAATGCAGTAGCTGAATCTCAATTTTATTATCTAGCTGGTTTTGAGTTTTTCTTGTTCATGGTGATCAAAACATGTTGCAAGGAAGTGCCTGGATGCATGTTTTGTTATGTGTTCTGATGCTTATATTTTACTCTTGCGTGTGCTATTAATTGTGTCAGCTTAGATGCCTTCTCACATGTGCTTCCAGTTCATAATTTACAGCTTCAGCGTTTACAAATTTTATAGATACAGGTAATGTTGTTTCCTAGGTATCTCCTATACCATCTTCTTTTTAGCAGATTTTGAGATACTATTTTATTTGCATCCTGCAAATTTTAGCACTGCTCTACAATATGTTATTACAATATGTTATTACTGACTACGAGCCCACCCAGAGTAGTGTTAGATGGTACACACCATACCTAATATATAACTGTAAGGCCCTAATAATGCCTCCCTCAAGGCCATTTTTCTAAAGTACATGTCGCATTATTACCTGATCTTGTTGCAATGAAGTAGCATTGTGCTTGGACAAAGGAAAGGTTGTGTTATCTTCAATTGTCATGGCTTATGAGATTGGTCATGCTTCACTCATATTTTCTTACGTCTTTCCTATATAAATAATCTTCTAAATACACGACATCTAACACCTCTATGACTGCTGTTTTATTAATTGAACTACTTCTGTTAGTTCATTGTCAGAGATTTCAAGCAGCTAGCTTATCCTCAGATGTTGAGACTATGATGATATGCCGTTTTCCTTGTTAGTTTGCCCTTTTCTCACTCAATTAGGCCATCTCCTGATTTTAGTGGTGTTTTTATTTGGCTACAGTTTACAAGATTTGAATCAGATTCGAAATGGACAGGCCAACTGCATGAACTATTTGGTGTATGCTTTAAATCCTTCTGATGAAACTGTATGAAAGAATTGTCATTTCAAATTTATTCTTACCACTATATTGTAGTCTAATTGACGCACGTGACTGAACTCTTAAATTTGTTTGGACCTAGGCTATTAGTAGCCAAATTATCACTGACCAGGGTAAATATTTTTCTATGTAAATATTGCCACTCCTTTCTCTTTAACCTGCAATAATGGCCTTGCATAATTCCTACTAACCAAATTCTATGCTACAACGTAGACCACCAATGCTACTTCTATATGTCTGCAACTCTGTACATTAATCTTGATGTAAATATTTAGCAGTGAAGGTAGCTTACCTATGCAAACGACCAAGAAAATAAAGGTACCCTGTTATCTCTCTGTTCTTTTATAGAGCAGATCAATACAGATGATTTAGCCTATTTACTCTATAGGATTGCGTATGCATGTCCCACGTTGTATGTTACAGTACTCTATTTAACTAACACTGAAATATAATAAGTCAAATATAAAAGTTACCCACATCAGTAATTTTTAAACTAATAGTGCTGCATCTGCATGGTATGGAATATACTTATTCTCCCATTTAGAGTTGTCATAGCAAGTTTTTTTTTCAAGGTTATGGGAGGTAATTCATTCTCATTGTTTGATCTATTGACCTCTTGAGAATCAAAGTTCCTTGGCTCATCCATATAGAGCAATGCTACATGGTGCCGCATTTTTACCATCTTAGCAGTTGTGTTATTTGGTCAAACTATGATGAAAAAAGGCTTCATTGTTTCTCATGTTTGCTTCTTTCATTTCGGTTGGGTAGCTAATTTGGATTTTGAATTTTGGTCAACCACCGCTTGCTTATGACATCCGTTGCTTCTTTTACTTTCTTGCCCATCCATGTAAAGTCTGACGAAGCATTTCAATCAACTTAGAATTTATTTGACTATGTACCAATCACTCAATGTCTCCGGTTGATGGTGGACTGGCCCTGGCTGCCGCGTGCCCCAGGTCACGGCCGTTTTTTTTTTACAAAGAAAACCATTCTATTATTAGCAGCATGTTGCTGCTAGTCCGGAGAACATCTCCCATTGTACAGAGTTCAACGCCTCTTTAAGAGGGCAACTGATTACATGGATCATTTTTGCACATAAATTGGTCGTTAACAGTGGCAGCTAAGGTGTCTCTAAAGGCCTGGCCAGCTAGGCGTCGTAAAACATACGGACTCTATCTTAGAAAGAAAGAAGAAGGACGAATCTTAATCCTAGTCCGTTTGTATGTGAACTATTACCGAAACTTTTAGCTCTTGATCGGACTATATATATGTGGGAGATCTATTTTGTAATTATGAATATTTAGAGAAATAAAGAATAGTCTCCCTACATCTTATGTCTATTTATTCTACTTTCATCTACTATGTTGATCGTGAGAGACAGAGAGAGAAAGTTCCTAACCACTGGCAACATGTTTTTTAAAACGTTATCAGCACGACTAGCTCTTCATCGACATCGTTGTTCAAGCTGTCGCTGACCTTTAACGTCGACGCTCATGCCGACGTCCCTACCGCGACTACTTCCACGACGACGTCGATATCTGTGACGTTGTTAGCGGAACGGATCTACTACCTCTACTTGCAACTCGTCTGAACTGCATCGATATGTACAGTCGTCATCAAGCAGACAGGTCTACGACAGTGTCAAACGCCCTACGCAGTATGTTATACTAACCACTGTCCTACGCGACACGTGACATAGATCAATTGGCATCCTTTATGAGGTACGAAGTAAAATCTCGCAGATTGCTTGTGCTCGTCATCGAGCTATTTTATATACTCTATATGCATATTGAATCGTTCACATAGTACGTAAAATTGGTATATAGAGTACATACGAGAGCTGCATCTATGGTTAATTAAAAGAAAAACGAGAGCATCAAGGTTGCCCTGTAGCTAGCAAACTTGATATCACGTTGATCGGAACCTAGGCTCGTGCATGAATGCACTTGACCATGTGGCTGCTGGTACACTGCCACGGGACCATGCATATGGCCGTCACGAAACGAATCACGGACTCTGCAAAGTTAGGCATGAAGCCAACATACGCGTCCTTGAAGGATACAAGTACTCATGGAAGTCTTGCAAACGGCATTGACCTGTAGTCAAACTGCAACAAGCCGATTCCTTAAGATTTTGTACCCGGTGAAATCGAGTTGAATTGGATTACGTTACACACGCAACATAGGTACACGGACACCACCCTGAATGTAATGCTGTATACTCTTGTGCTCTACTCAGGCTTAAGCGCCAGCATGCGCACGCCATCGGCTCGCACGCCAAGGTGACACCAATACAAGGCACACCATCAGCCGATCGCCGGCTCGTAGCCATGCTGCTATCAGCATTCATCATATCAGTCGAGACCTCAGGATGACCGAAGCCACGTTGCCGTCGCAACCATATCCTCTGCGGCCCGCACACCGTGACTTATACACCATGGTGCGATCCGGTTTGAACACCACTCTATGTGGCCACTCACATGCGGTGTAATCCGGTTTGAACACTACTTTATGTGGCCACTCACATGCGGCTTGCAGCCTAATTGCTCCTGTTGGTCAGCAATATGTATTACAGCCCTGAAGCGTGTTGCAGCTAGCAGCTGATAAATTGATTTAAAAACCTGTAGTTTCAGCTGATCATCATGGCTAGCAGCAATATGCATTACGATGAATTAGTAAATTTAGTGAAGTGATGCTAAGCATGCATCTCATCATGGCCGCAAATATGCAAGCTCGCAGCTTTGCCTCAACCTTGTATGGTGTGCATGAAGTAGATATTATTTTTGTACATGTAGTACTCTATACATGAACGAATATTCTTCAATGATTTTGTTTTTGCATATAGAATTGATTCTTCCGTTAGATACTTTTGCATGCTTATCTATTTTATATATATGCAATGTGTTGATAAGGTTACGCTCTTTTGAATGCGTTATTATCACACAGTATGAATGATGACCATATATAATTGCAAGAATGTTTTTGAATAAACATGGTATAAGGTTTATGATCTCTCTAAAATCCTGCAGACCTTAGACACTTATCACCTTTAAGAGGCTCATATTTATTTTTCCTAGCATAAGATTTTTTTTGGATGAATGAATACTTGGTATTAATTCTAAAAATTTGCATATACCATAATCCTATAAAAATGTTAGGACGCTTCTAAGAATTTTGCATAATCATCCACTATCTTTTGCACCTTACTGCTTGTTTACATGTAGTAAACATATATGTACATGATTTATCCATAATGATATATGCATAACCTTCATGAAGAAGGAATATCCTGGACTTGCTCTGAATGGCAGAATTATATAGCATGGTCATTGTTAAATCCTACTAGGATATTCTACTGCACCGAAGTGGAGTGGATCTTAAGCATTGTAATTATGATATTGCTCTCAAGAGTGAATATATGACCAAGCTAAATCCCGAAGGTCTTATGAACTCACTTAATGATAAATTCTAGAAGATTTATAACCATAAGGGGTATAATGCTGCTTTATAAATAATAGCTTGAAGCTTTGTATTAAATGTCTAGAAGACAAGATGGTAAATAAGATTTTATCACCATATATTCTCTAAGAAATATCTCTTGTGTATAGAATATCACATAGCAATATAATACATGAAGTATTTGAATTTTACCATTAGAAATTACTCAAATAGAAATTGAGTTAGAATTTGTAGATAGCTTTATAAACTAGGATATTGGTAGTTAGATTAACTTTGAATATGTATCTTGCATATATCATACTCCTAAAAGGATCAAGCAAGCATGAAGCTGCTAAATATCAAGTGTTGAAGCTAAGACATGTAAGAATGGATAAGAAGTTAAAGTTTCTCTTGAAAAAGAACTTAAATCATATGCTTATAAATTTGTTTTTTTTAAATTCATATCTTGAAATATTGATAGTAGTGGTGATGGTGTATTAAGTTCTAATTCCTGTTGAATTAAGTGATTAGTGGTTAATTTTTTAGCTTGAAGACTAATATTGAATATTGAATATTCTTAGTTGCATTTGTTACCTGAAGTAATATATGTTAATTTCTCATGAAATAAAAAAGATTTATATGTTCTGTATATAAATAATTACCTAATGCTTATCTAAATAAACTTGTATTATTTTTATCGACAAAAAAGCCTTAATTGACCATGAAGGTTATAGTTTTAAGTGCACTATAGTACTACCATGTAGGTAGAAGGGAAACTGAATTTCCTAGAAGCACATGGATAATTAGATTATACTGGCATATGAATTGATCTTAAAAGGACAAATTTGGCCAAAAATAGTATAATCTAGCTAAAACTAGAAGTTTCTATGTCCTACCCCGAATCTGTTATTGTACACTGAATAGTACATTGAATATATGAATTTTATGTCATAACCTATAAATACTAGAAGTATAATTGGAATCTATGGAACATTAAAAGTGATTACTCATTGATGATGCACGAAGCAAATTACTACTTGAAGTAATTATGGCATGAAAAGGGGTAAGAATTTTGGGTGAAGACATAAGAAATGTGGATAATATTAATAGGCATAGCCTTCCTGAATCTATTTTAAGTGCATGTATCAGAACTTGTAGTTCTGCCCATGTCCCTTTCGGCCGAGTTAACTTTCTCTACTGCACTAATTGTAAGCAAGCTTGCAACTTTGCATTTTATCGTTATCTACTGCGTTGGACCGAATACCAACATTCCACATTACACATGAATGTGTATTACTATTTTATTCTCTCATTGAGACAAACTATCTGCACTCTTGCATGAATATTAGCATAGAAGCTATGTTTGTAGCTAGTAGCTACATTTGTACCCCCCATAATTAAATTGCCTAGCTATCATGCTATGTCTAATGGTTCTTGACGAACTAAGGAATATGTTGCTCTTTGCATTGCATGCATAAGCAAAAGATTTGTCTGTGGCCATGCAGCCTAAGATCAGGGGGAGTGAATATGTTAACTCAATGGAGACTAACCCATTTGATGGGATGAATAATTATGGATATAAGATGGTGGATAACATATTTATGATGATTTGGGATTTAAGAAGAAAAGGCATCAAGAGAATTTTGCATTAATGATAATTAGAAAACCATAGAATAAGTTCTATGTGAATTTGAATATTGCATATTTTATATATTTAAAGTATGTGGTCCATGTTTATGTATGAGTACTTAGATAAATTATTTTTAGGCTAAATAATAAAGAAGCTAGATAATGAAATAGTTTTTCTAAACTATACTATGTGCAGATCAGAGGAGAACATCTCTGAGTTTGTAGGAATTTTGAACATTCTTAAAAGCACTTTATGTATTCTAGCTCACTGCATATATTATGTAATAACCCTATTTTTAATTATATGTTTAAATATTTCCCATAAATTCTATCATAGCATACATGAATGTGCCTCCGCTTGCAGTTGGCGATACATGAATTTTATTATTTTAAGTCCATGATAGGGGATATCTATTAAAGTATGCTATTAAAGATCCAATATTAGCATTAGGGTGAGAGAAAGCCTATTTTAAATATCAAATATTATTTTCAGAGAAGAAAAATGATCTAGAAAAATTTCTTAAAGCTTGAAGCAGGAATACTATCACGCCCTAAGTCAACTAATAGTTTGACTAATGCTCTTGTGAAGTATAAAGTTAAGCATATGCCAGATATTTTTGGAAATGAGAGGAGCAATTTGAAACATAAATCAGAAGTTTTATTTACTAGTAGTAAATAATATTATATACTATAAAGCTAAAATTCATGGGATGCCTGTGGGTTCTAGTTTAGCGTATACCTATTGAATAGAAATAGAATAAAACTGCTCCATTCTCATGAAGAGAACACTTCATGAAGAAGGTTGAGCACCTCATGAAGAGGATCATCATGAAGAAGGTTGAGCACCTCATGAAGAGGATTATCATAAAGATGAAATCCAACACACTAAGTGCGCACATCATTAGTGTTGGATATGCAGAACAATAAAGTATCTCTTGTTTGGGAAATGACAGAGACAAAATAATCTCATATTATGAGAACATTGGGAGAAAATAATAGTTGTCGACAATGCTACCTCTATAATTACAAATATTTCTCCTACGAGAACCCGGATCCAAAAATAAAGTCCATGGCAAAGTCGCTTGTAGCGATTATATCGGGTCAAATAAAGAAATACAATTGAGGTTGAATCTCCTATTAAGAAGAAATAAATATTCTGCTATATCTCTGGCAAGTGAATTGAATGAATATAGAATATGAAGTCAATAAGTGGATCATGAAAATTCATATAATACCTAAAGAATATAAATCACAACATACAAAAATTAAATCTCATACAAGTATTAAGAAGTCTAAAGTATAATATATTCCTGAATGAATATTGAAGTTTCAAGAAGAGCATGTCCTAGAAGGAGTAGTCACCGACTTTGTAGTGAATAATAATGTCTCATCATGTATTTCACTCAATAATCTCTCATGTAATAGAGAATGTCTCATAGAAGAGAATTTCTAATTTACTAAGAACGAGAACATCCTTAAAGGAATAAATCCATAAAGTATTCTATTGATTCTTGAATGAACACCATTAATTCCTGAAATGAATATAGACCCGAGAGAAAGAATGAGGATTCTAAACACCATGAAGGTGTCATGCTAGCAATGAATTATATCATCCTCTAAATACCATAGAAGGAAGAATAATGGTGACTTGGTATTTAAATTATCCCCTAAATGTCAAATACAAAACTGGATTATTATTTAGTGATACTGTCAAAATCTTGAAGATTTATAGAATATATAATTAAAAATCCACTAAGGAAGAATTATAAAGTATTCAAACTCGTATAAGTTTGATGCCTTATCTAGAAGATATTCAATATTTATTTACCCCATAATTCTATGAAAGGATCTATTACCCCGAAGGATATTTTTTTGCACAACTAATAAGTGGTTATTTTGCATGAATCATATTGCTCTTGGTTATACCCATATAATTCATAGAAAAATTATGAGCCAACTTTTTATGGTACTGCATACCATTTATTAAGCACACATTTATGAAAATTGTGTTTTAGAACAATGAAGTTCAAAGGATGGTTTTTATGAGGGGGAGTAATTTGATTCAATCTACCTTGAAGGTAATTATCCACTATAATACAAAGATCAAGTAGATCATATTTGCTAAAACGCTAAAGTTTATGTATAGATCATGAAAATCAACATCTATTCATGAAGAATAATGTATCCTAAAGAATACATAACCAAAAATATTAAATGTTGTACTCTTTTTTTCTATGTGAGTTTTTACACAAAGATTTCTCGCACAAGGTTTTTAATAAGACAACATGTGCAATACAATTAACGAATGCGATGTACTCTTTTCTCCAAGAACTGTTTTTTCCCACTGGGTTTTCGGATAGAGTTTTTGATGAGGCATGAGCATATCATGGTAATTTCCCAAGGAAAGTGTTGTAAAACATATGAACTCTATCCTAGAAGGAAAGGAGAAGAACGATTCCTAATCCTAGTCCGTTTGTATATGGGCTCTTACTGAAACTCTTAGGCCTTGATCGGACTATATATATGTGGGAGATCTATGTTGTAATTATGAATATTCAGAGAAATAAAAAATAGTCTCCCTACATCTTGTGTCTATTTGTTCTACTTTCATCTACTATGTTGATCGTGAGAGACAGAGAGGGGAAGTTCCTAACCACTAGCAACATGTTTTATAACACTAGGATATGAGTTGTGCCATTGTCTTCTCTGTTTATCTTGAGCACCTTAACAAATGGATCCTTGCGCATGACTCTCCTGAATGCACTCTTCGTTTAGTGTGATCGGCCCAGGGAGGAGTTCTGGCTCCGACACCAAGATCCATATTGTCCTCTCAAAAAAAACCAGATCCATAATGAATTTACTAGGAGTAAAATGCATCGTAGGCCCATAAACTTGAATAACTATGTCAAATAGGTCTATGGACTTGAAAATCAAATATTTGACCCCTCAGATTTGCAAATTCGTTCACTCCAGGGCAGTGGCGAAGCCAAGGGAGGGCCAGCAGGGGCCGTGGCCCCCTCCAACTTGGCGTCCGGCTTCATCATATCCTGTGTATACACGCGCATGTACGTACTGCGTTTACAAATATACACAAACCCACAGTTAATTTACTAGACTGTGCCTACTGTGTTATATGAGCATCATGAGCTAACCAGTTTAGCCATTGATCATGTGGGCTAATTGTAACATCCAAGATGTTAATACGTAATTAAAATCTTATTTAAGTGTATTGTTAAAGCATAATCATTGAGCATCATGGTATAAATACATTCATATTTTAATAATATCTTTTATGTGGTGCTTTGTTTTATATATGAAATGATGAGTTGATTGCTAATTCAAAAACTATTTTCAAAACCCTATTTACCCCTCTTTCTATATTTCAAAATCTATAAGGAATTTGGAGATACTATAAAAATATAGTTTGTAGATCTTGACAAGAGCTACAAAGTTGGTATTCAAAGTTTTCAAGTTTTCAAAAATAATTTTAAATGAATTTGAAAATATAGTTTTCCTGCATTTGTCCTTTTTGATTTTAAATCCATATTTCAAAATTTATGCATTATTTGGGAAAACTTTGTATAAGAAAAATATTTAGTTTCAAAAGTTGAGCATTCTATAGTTTTGAAGATTTTCAAGTTTTATTGAAAAATTAAAAGTAATTTTAAATATTTGTTTCTAGGGTTTTGCTTCCCTTTTGAATTTGAATTCATATTTCAAAATATATGCAGAATTTGAAAATGTTTATTAAATTAAAAGTGTAGCTCTTGAAAAGTTATGAAAACTTTATTTTTGGAGATTTTCGAGTTGCTATATATTTTCGGGAGTAATTTGCTAAATTCCGAAGTAACATCAGTGCTACAGTGCATGATGACATCATCGTCGCCCTGCTACCTCACTGTCGTCGGCGTCCGCTGTGGCTCGGCCGCGCGCCTTCTCATCTTGTGCGCTGTTGACCACCTGGACGTGTTCGTGAAGGTCCTGGCCACCTCTCCCCTCTCCCTTTCATCTTCAAATAACCAGCACCGCCGCCGTCGTCTCCTTCTTCCTTCCTCTGCTTGCTGCCGCTGCGCTTCGCACCACCGCCGCGTAGCGCCACCATCGGGTCATCCTCGGCCAAATTGGCCTTACCACCACGTTCGCCTCGTCCTTGCGAACCTCGCTGGCACGCTATCTTCTTCCTTCGCAAACGCAATCGCCTCAGCGCCGGTTGCCGCTGCAGCCGTGTTACCATGGCTGCCGCACATAGGCTACTGTGAGCTAGTCTCTCTAGTCCATCTCTGCCCAAGACAGCCGCCGAACCACCTTTCCCAGTACCCGCTGCCTCCTTGTCGCCCCTTTCCCGGCCTCGTTCACCGCTGCAGGTGGCCGCCGCCGGGGCTGCACATCGGACGCCGCTGGCGCGCGTGGCCAGGCCACCACGGACCGTCGCGGGGCGCAAGGTGAGCACTGGTGGGTGCGTCTCGCCGCTACACAGCTTTCCCGCGATTCCGTGGTCTTCGATGAACCCTCGTCGGTCGAGAACGGCGGGCTCGGTCACATCCTCTGCTCCAAATTCGCGTCAGGGACTTCGCACAGGAATTCAACTAAAGAAAGGGTCCTAACTGCGAAGACTATGACTCAGGTGAATAGTGCTCCAAGGATCTGTTTTTAATACTTTTTTGAATCTTTAAAAATTCATATCTGGAGTTTGGTAACTCCGCTTTTGGTCATCTGAATTTTGTTGTGTTTCTTGTGATGCCAAGTGTTTATTAAAAATATGAAACATACCATGTTTTGTAGAAAAATAATTAGCTATGTTTTATGCCTTTATTTATAATAAAAAAGAAGAAAATTCATATATCATGCTGTGTAGCTCCGTTTTACTTGAAATTTTTATGTCATGTTTCTGATGCCATGTTTGTGTTATGGTAAAAATATTGTGATCATTGGATGCCGTATGCTGTATCTTTTGATTTATCTTGTTTATTGCTAATTAAATAGTTTATAATTATAATAAAAATGTATAAATGGAAAATATGGTTCCTTTACTTTTGTATGATGTTCCTATGTCATATTAACATCTAATATGGCTATGTGATTTTAGAATATGTGAAGTTTTATATTTATCTTATGTAATGCTTTTAAAATTATTTATAATGAGCTAGTTATTTAATCTTGTTATGCTTTCACCAATGCATTGCCGTGCATCATGTCATGAGTTCATCATGCTAAAGCATGTATCATTTCATTACGTGTAGTTGTTTCAAAAGTAAATTGGATCGTGTTGATCAACGTTCGGAAGATGCCATCCATCATTGAAGTCAAAGTCGTGGATCCATGATGTTGGTGTCGACCATCCCTGGTGTTGGTGTCAAGTCTGACATTTGGAAACTAACTTCTCTGCAACAAAGGCAAGCCCCGGATGTATTCAAACCCTATCCTTGTTTTATAAAAGTTTTTATCACTTCAGTTATAAAATGTTGCATTAAGTAATAGGAGTTGAGTGAAAACCTACCAATTGCATTACCTGTCTTATTTCTATATTCCTTGTTATCTGTTATTTGAAAAATATGTAGTAATGCTTAGCCTTGCTTAAGTAGTTAGGTTTTCAAAAAGTAAAAGAATAAAAAAGATGAGTTTGGCTTCACCTGATGGAATCATGATGAAAGTTAATAAATCGAGTCCGGACGGCTAACTTGCATTGGGAAAGTAATCCCTCTGTAGTGTTTTCATCTGTTGATGCCCTAGGTCCCGTCCGTTGGTGAACTGGTGATATCGAGACTAGAAAATCCACATACAATGGTGTGGTATACCATGGGTTTGCACCCCATGTATATCGATACACTGTGGGTCAGAGGTCCCATGTGTATCGTGTGGTCGTTATATTCTTGGGTTGTAGCCCGTGTATATCGTGTGATCTAGTATGCATTTAAGGTTGGAGCTTCATGTATATCGAGATCTAGGTCCCCGCTGGGTAAAATCGGTTCGAATCGCCATTGCTTCTCGGAGAAGAAGACTCGATCGGTGTTCATCATCGTAGTAACAACTTGAATGATGTTTAAGGTTTAAGAATAGAGTTGGTTGGTAATCTTGAGCTAGAGCAAGACAACTTTACTTTCTGTCGAGTTTTTCTGCAAAAATTCGTATCTCTTGCAAGCCTTACCTTGTCCCTCTAGCCTGCATTTTCTGAGTCTTCACCACTCTTTTTCGTCGGATCAGTCTTGTTGACTACTTTTGTACTTAGGGTTTATTGAACCCCTGTTGCAGGTGCTAATTGGTGTTCAAACCAAGATCATGTCGGTGGGCTCGATGTGATCTGGTTGTCCTCTTCCGACTTAGGTGCTCTACCTGAGTTATCTTCTGTAGTTCTATTCTGCTTCCGCAATTGAAGTTAAGTTATAAAAGTTAACTTATTTATGTTTTGTAAATTTAATATTATTATTCTTCCGTACTCTGATATATATTTTTGTAACAAATGTTGTAATGTTGGAGCTACTCCTTTGTTGATTCTGGTATGAGTATAAAATATGGTTTAATCGGGGTCCTTTTAGGGCACCCGATAGGGCTTTCTAGGTTGTGTGGAACACATGCATGACTGTCAGAGGTCTTCGGGACAATGATAGGTGTATATGGGCCATATAATTTAGGAGGTTTTGCCACACTAATACAATATGAAATGTTGAGATAAGAAGGTAGCAAGTTTCAGTAAGCCGATGGAAAGAAGCTAGCAAGTAAAAGTCCATGTATGTACGTATACGTGCAAATAGAAGAAGCTAGCAAGCTTCATGTAAGCTGAAAAGAAGAAGCTAGCAAGTTTCATGACATGCAAATATAAGAAGCTCAGTGATATATGTGTACCTTAACCAGCAGTAGAGTTTGCAGTTTATACTACAAAGTGAAAAACGTTGAAAGACTATTGAGATATGAACTTGCTGTATAGGTTTATTGTTTTTACGAGGCGTCATCATATTATCCGGCCCCTCTTAACCAAAAGTTCTGGCTCCGCCACTGCTCCAGATCCATCTGCAAAACCAGCATGGTTTTGCTGACGTGGCCTTGCTGTCTCACAGCAAACTTCGCAGTTGGACCCCTAGAGAAGTTTTAATTTAAAGCACGAGTCCCTAGTCGTAAAGTGGAACCTTGTGGTTTGATGTGCATGAGCAACCTCATGATGGTACATCGGCGCGCAACGTGCAGTCTTGCAGCACGTCGGCCGTGGCCAGCAGCATGTGCAGCGAGTGCCCGACGGCTGCCACGGCCTCGTTGGCCTCGCCGTTTCGCGGGGGCAACCTGTGCAGCGCAGAGTATCCATAGGCCCACCATTGCTCTGTGGCTGGGCCCGTGCATGCGCCGCCGCCACACTCGCCTCGGACGAGCTCGCTGCAGAGGCCGCCTTGCGCGCCCCTGGACGTGAGGTCCACGACGCGCGGCAGGAAGCGAGGCCTTGCACGCCCCGAGACGCGAGGTCGGCGACGCGCTGCGGGACAAGTGCGGACGCGAGGTCATGGGCGCGTGAAGCGCCGCGACATTAGGAGGATTCCACTTCGCTACTAGAGGCTCATGCTTTAAATTGAAATTTTTCTAAGAGTTTAACTGCAAAATTTGATGTGGATAGGCAACAAAACCAGTCTAGTTTTGGCAGATGGACCTAAAGTGAACGGATTCGTAAGTTTGAGGGGTCAAATATCTAGTTTTTTTAGTTATGGATCTATTTGACACAGTTGTATAAGTTTATGGACCTACGGTGTATTTTACTCATTTACTAATGCTTGATCGAGGTTACTAATGCTGGGCGAGCGAGACCAAGTAATATAATGACAAAGCCTGGCTTCTCTGTGGCATCACAACTTGGTGAGTCCAGAGCTCAAGTTCCACAAAGGCACTTACAATGCAAGACTCTACTACAGAGTCGAAGACTATTTATTACACCTTATTTATCATATTTTGCTGATGTGACAGTATATTTATTAAAGAGAGAGGGCGAAAAAATAAGACTTCAAGTCTTATTTAAACACAATTCCATAATATTCGAGGTAATAAATAAGTATAGACTCTATGATAAAGTGTGCATTATGAGTGGCTTAATGTACCGAATGAACCTGGGACCCTGAACCGAACACAAGCTCATAATTGTGATTTTGGATACGATGGAGATGCCATTGACATTTCAGATCATATCAGTATTGAGTCCCAGAGATCTCCCACAAGCTCGGAGAGGTTGATGCGCCATTTACTGCCTTTGGTTGGGTGCCTCTGATATTGGTACCGGACACCTTTAGCTTGTTCTTAATTACCAATTAATAAAATATTTGTTACAACTGGGTAAGCTATTAGCTGGAACCCTTTAGGTCCAAAAGAAACTACTTATAGCTATTAGCTCCGTGGATCTGAACAGACCCCCCCCCCCCCACCCCACCCCAAAGTCATTTTCTAATTTTAGCCTAAATTTGTAGAAATAACATATGGACATACAACAAATTGAAGTGCACTGTCAACATATATTTCATAGTGAATTTAGTAACAAGTTTGATATTATAGATGCTCATGCATTCTTTTGGAACTTTATTATTAAAGTTAAAAATAGGCAACGTAATTGGGATACACTAGAACGGCTTAATTACTCCATCTAGTCAAACATACTTATCATATTTGACTTTGGGCCGTACGTCTTCTATATATAATTTATGAGGTATTGAATGTACTTTTCAATACAATCTAGGCATATATTTTGTATGTTTCTAAACTAAATGATTCTACATGTTGTTGAGGCTTGTATTTTTTATGGCATAATTAAATCTTACCAGAAGAAAACTTTTTTTTGGCAGGGAGAGTATAATTTTGGAACGGAGACAGGTACTCCGTGTTTGAAAGAATATTTTTTATTTTTAATTTTTTTAAATTTTTTTTACAATTTTAATTTTTTTTTAAAATATGACAGAACTAGTCGCCCATAGTGGGCGTTTTTTAAAAAACGCCCACTGTGTGGGCGTTATATGTGACGTGGCATAGGGCCGGCCGCCGCCAGTACCGGCTTTTGCGGGCGGCCCTCTGGCGCCCAAAAAACGCCCACTGCGTGGGCATTTTTTGGTGGCGAGGGGGCCGCCTGTAAAAGTGCGCGCTGTTTTGCGGGCGGGCCTCGGAGCAGCCAAAAAACGCCCACTGTGTGGGCGTTTTTTGGGTTCCGCCTACATATACCCAGCCCCCCTCTTCAGATTTTCATTATATTCACTAAATTTTTCAGAAAAAAGAAAGAGGAGAGGAGGGAGGGGAAGGAAGTAAACGGCGAAACCCTGTCAGTTTGAGACTTCGGCTTTTAGGTAAGTTTCTCATATATTACAAGTCTGTTACTATGCATTAGTAAAATATAATGTGCACTAGAGTTATTTAGTTTTTAGTTGACTCTGGATACATCTGTGAGTAGTATGTATATTAGATCTATAAATAATGATGTTAGAGCACTGCAGTTCATGTTAGAAATAATGATGTTTCTTCTATACTTTAAACAATAGATTGCATGATTTAAAATATGACGAATATCGTATTTTCTCTGAATAGATATGTTTAGGGTTTAGGGTTTAGGGTGTAGGGTTTAGGAATAATGATGTTTATGCTATGCTTTAAACAATGGATTGCATGATTTGAAATGTGACGAATATCGTATTTTCTCTGAATAGATATGCAAAACTTGTGGCGGACGGAGTTTTGGAAAAAATGAGGTGGCCCTAGAGAATTGTATCCCGACGTGTCTAGCAAGGATGCTCCTGTTCCTCCTGCAGTCCCTGTCCTAAATTATCACTGTGGAGAACCGGCTGATATTGGCCAATCTCGCCATGAGGACACAGCTGCCCATTGCTACTACACATGCGGTGGATTCAATGTAAGTAATTGCACCTCTGTCACTACGTCTTTATTCAATGCTAGTAAATGCATCTTTATTCAATGTTAGTAAATTTTGACAAAAGGTGCGTATCATACATCAAGACAGTAATTACATCGTACAGGGTACTACTATCCCCGAGCCTGTCCCTGCCCCTGCCCCCTACCCCTCTTCGGCCTCCTCGATCGCACGTGCCCCGAGTCGGTGGAACACCTCGAGTCGCACGGACGTGCTGCACTGGAGTCATCTGTGATAACTCCTGCGTGTAGGGCGGAGGTGCTCCTGCAAGCTGTGAAGGGCCGATCTCGACCTCCTCGTCGCTGATCAGTGCGTCAGTGGGAGGTCATTAGGTAGTCGGTAGGTCTGCGACGAGGTGCCGGCTCCCTGGGCCAACGTCGAAGCTGCTCCCTGCGCGGAGGTACCCACTCCATGGGGCGAAGACTAGACTCCCCAGGCTGCTCCCTGAGAGGAGGTACCCACTCCATGGGGCGAAGGCCAGGCTCCCTAGGCTGCTCCTTGAGCGGAGGAACCCTCACCATGGGGCGACACGCTGGGTGGAGCATGAGTGAAGTGCTTGGATGCCTCTACTCCATGCACCGAGGACCCCTCTCCGGAGGAATGAAGGTACGGCGTAGAGAACGCTGTGAAAGGTGTCGTCGTAAGTCACACAGTCATCCAGATTGGAAAAACATAGGTAGACGAGGTGGGGTACACAGAGTTACCTCTGGTCTGGGGTGCAGGAGGACGTGCTGCGGGTGCCGGTGCAGGAATTCGAGACGCTGCATCGGAGGTCCGACAAGTCAGAGCCCTCAGCACGGATCTAAGCGTCATACGCATCCGCGTGTACGAGGTGCGCTGCTCGTCCACTGTCAACGCCAAGCCACCCTCCAAGCGGTGGCATACGGTGTCAACCTCCGTGTAAAGTAGCTGCGCACCATTGACCTAATTTCAGTTTTAAGTTAGATGAAAGATATACGTAATGAACTACTGATATATATGAGAGATTCAAGTACTCACGATGCGGAAGTAATCCTGATCATGGTGCGCAGGGTAAGTGTCACCCACAGCGGCGACGTGTGGCTGCTGCTCCGGAGGAACGAAGGTGACACGTGTGCGGGTACGAGGCTGGTACCACCGGAGGTAGTTCATGTACGAGTCCTCGGTGTGGGGGCGGTACTCCTCAATGACGTCCTTTGTGGCAAGCAACCAGTCGTCCACGTATGGCTGCAGATGTGGAACCCATAAGTTGCTGTCGACCTGTCCCCTCTGAGTCAGCCTGAACACAAATTTGAGTAAGACATGTCTATTACGATTAATTTTTCAAAGTCAGTTGTTAGTAGTACTTACCTATGAGTATCTACAGGGATGGTACGGATGATAGGGGCGGGGGACGGCTGCATGAGACCGAACTGGCGCAAAACACGCCCTGGGCAGTGCGGTTCGACGAATATGTCAAACACCATCGGTCGGAGCGTCAGCCAGAAGGCCTGGTCACATGTGCACAACATGGACAGCCCAAGGAGAGCTCGTGCGTGGATAGCCTCCTAGTTGTAAGGCTCCCAGATCACGTGGGTCAGCTGTATCCTATCGAACTCCAGCATAAACTCGTTGTACGACTGCGTGACCTGCACATGTGCCCATCGTCGCTGAAATATAACAATCAATAGGTTAAAGGTATGATACGAATTAACTATATACGTCAGCTAGGAACACGAACCTGACGACGGCACCAGACTGTACCCATGGTGGGGAAGTCCTCGGGCAGATGCTGCAAGTACAGGTAGTCCTCGTAGGCGGTGTGATCCACCACAGGTCGACCAATCGCGAACCGTTCAGCTGCCCATAGCTGTAGAAGGAGGGGGCAACCAGTGAGCAAAGAACCTATTTCTGTCTTGGTACATGCTTCGCAAAGCCCCCTGTATGTCACCGCCAGTACTGCGGATCCCCAGCTCCACTATTGCACTGCTCCCTCGTCAGCATCAGCGATCGCGCACGTAGGGGATCATGACCTTGTCGACGGCATGTCTCGCGCTGCTGGTGAACATGACCCAGCCAAAAAGCCACAACAAGTAGGCCTCCAAGCTCCATTGCATAGGGTACACGTCAGCTTCTGGGTGTAGCTGATCGGACTGAAAAAGATACAGTTAATAAAGTTGAGTAGAACTGCAAATTGATAAAATTCTTTTCAAATAGGCCTTATGGTAAACTACATGAGCCACTGCTGCAACGGGCCCATGGTCGTGTACGGAGGGAGGCTGCTCATAGCTGGAAGTGCAGGGTGACGCTGCACGTGGCCGAAGCGGGCCATAATGTCATCTCGCCAATCATGAAGTCCGTCGACTGGCCCGACGGCATCGCCAGCGAGGGGAAGGCCAAGCAAGAACGCAACGTCCTAAAGCGTCGATACGACCTCCCCGCACGACAGGTGGAACGTGTGTGTCTCCGGCCTCCATCGATCGACCAGGGCTGCTAGAAGAGACCTATCGAAACTCCACCTCCTCGTCTCATCGGCCTCAGCAGCTCGAGCCTCCATAAAGCGACACAATGGGAGGAGGCCTGCCTCATGTAACCTGCACATAAAAATTATATGTTATTAACTGTGGCAGAACCTCCTAAATCATATGGCCCACACGCATGATTATTGTCTAAACAGACTCCAAATAACCATGACTGTGTTCCATATGACTTAAAAAGTCTGTTGGGTAAATCCCGAATCATCCACGATTCTCTGAGCAGGATCAATCATTGTAGAGAGATATTGCAGTATTACAACAGTTTGATATAAATAATATACTACGGAATAAAACAGCGGAAGACTTACAATAACCTAAGTTTACAAACCTCTGAGTTTCAAATATTCACAACTCTGAGTTTAAATTATACAAACCATAATAGTAGTGGAGTAGCAGTAGGTAGCCTTATTACAAAACCAAATAGTAAGCTCTGCCCAAGAGCTAAACATCTTTATTCATCGTCTCTTTCCTCGACGACTGTCATGCAGCAGGAGGCAAAACATTCCTGCCCATGAGGCTTACCTGCAACAAGGGTTCAACAAACCCTGAGTACAACAGTACTCAACAAGACTGACCCGACGAAAGAGAAGGGTAGAGACTCAAGAGATGCAGGCTAGATGGACAAGGTAAGGTCTGTAAGAGATAAGGAAATTTTGCAGAAAAGCTTAACAGAAAGAAAAGTTTGCTTGGGCTAACTCCCATTATCAACCAACTTCATTATTAATCCTTAATTTTTGTTCAAGTTGTTACTACGATGATGAACACCGATCGAGTCTTCTTCTTCGAGAAGCAACGGCGATTCGAATCCATTTTCATACCCAGCTAGGACCTAGGTCACTGGAAGTACCGGAGACTTTAACTCTGATGCACCCCAGGTAACCGATATACTGGGATAACAACCGCAGCCGTATATCACCACATGGCACCCGTGAGCTCTACGGCCCAGCGTACCGAGATACATGGGAACTTAAACCCCACAGTAAAACACACTATGACACAGATGGGATCTCTGGCCCCACGCTAGGTCCTTCCATGATATACACGGCTCCAACCACCGTATACCACTTCATGCATGTGGATTTCTAAATTCTCGATATCACCAGTTCACCAACGAACGGGACCTAGGGCATCAACAGACGAGAACACTACAGAGGGACTCCATTCCCAGTGCAAGTTCGTCGTCCGGACTCGATTTATTACTAGTATCAAGATTCCAACAGGAAAAACCAATCTCATCTTTTTCATTCTTTTAACTTTGAACATTTAAACAGATAAGCAGGGCTAAGCATTACTACTTATCTTCCCGAGCGGTAACAAGGAATAAGGAAATAAAACAGGTAATGCAATTAGTGGGTTTTCACTCAACTCCTATTACTTAATGCAACATATCAGAGCTGAAGCGGTAAAACTTTTATAAATAGAATAGGGTTTGAATGCATCCAAGGCTTGCCTTGATGTTCGGGGTAGAAGTTCTCAAACTCTGGATCAACTCCCAATTCTTGAATCTGCTCGTCCTTCGGATCTGAGCGATAACGTTAACTCTCCGTTAACGGAAACTATTCGATAATTAATATGCTTCAACATGATGGAATAATAAACATGATGCTCGATGGATGCATGATCAGATTAAGGGTTTGAGTACAACTTTTCTTCACGATAAAGTTGCAAGCTAACAAAACTTCGCTTATAAAACTCATTAGGATTAACTACGCCATTTAAGGGGTTAATTAAACACATAAAATAATGTTAATTAAGCCCTAATGACATGATTAAGGTAAGCGCAAATAATTAATTAAAGTGCCAAAGGTCATTAGGGTTAATGACCTAAGGTCATCAATCAATCCCAAAGTCAATCAAATCCTATAATGATTAAGCTTAACTAAAGGGATTAATTAATTATTTAAAAGCATTAAATAAAGGCATAAAAATTAAAGTTATCAAATTAAGGCCAAAATTTTATTTTAGAAAGCTCTTAGACTAATTAGATGGAAAAACAAATTTCAGAATTAAAAGCCAATTATTTTATTTACTAAAAATCATTGAATGTCCATTTTTCAATTAAAAGGGCTAATTTTAACATATGCAAAACTACTCAAATTTGGCATTTCATATTTTTCCTAGGTAGATGACATCATAAGGAACACTCACAAAAATTTTTAGAATTTTTGGAGCTATATATGAATTACTATGATTTTTCAAAGAAAATAGCATTTAAATCATTTTCTGAAAATAGAAAAAAGAAAATCGGCACAGTACCCCTGCGCTGACCGACGGCGACACGGCGGTTGACCATCGATTCCTCGCCATCGGCGATGTCTCCGGCGACCGGACTTGGTCCATCAGACTCAGCTCGGCACGGGGAGCCTAACAAGCTAGCTAACGGCGCGGAGGAGCGGCGGCGGCACCCACGCCGGCGGCCATGGCGGCGCGGTGGAGCTCGGGCGCGGCGGCGTCGCTCACCGGAGCGATTTTCGGCGATGGCGAGGTCACTGGCATGCGCAGGGTACTCAAGCGGACAGGTTTGGCTACTAAATGGCACTATCTCCTGGTCCCTAGCCAAAGCGGCAGCGCGCGCGGCGGAGCGGCATGGCCGTGCCGGCGGCGAGCCACGGTGGCCGGCGGCTACGACACGCGATTGATGAAATTAATGGCACAGATAGATGCAGGAGCTCACCACGGCGCTGATGCGCACATTAATGGAGGCTCGGAGCATCTGGGCTGAGCGGCGGTCGGCGGCGCTGATGGCGGCGGCGGAGCTCCGATGGCAAGACGGCGTCACAACGGTCTCCGGCAATGCGCTGCTCAAGCCAAGATGCGCATCAGGTGCAAGATGACACGGAGAATCTAGTAGCGGGGTCAAAGGTAAAATATTTTCACCTCTGGCGGCGGCAAATGGCAGAGATGGCGCGGCGGCTCGGCTTGCCGGCCGCGGGGAAGAAGGCGGCATGCGGGTGGCTCGGGCGAGGAGCGCGAGCATGGACTGGCTCAAAATGATCGTGAGGATGTGGCGGAGCTATTGGCGAGAGCAATTGGACAGAGATGAAGCATCGACGGTGAATTTGAGTGGCGGAGCGAGGTCGTCAGCGACGGCGGCGGGAGGAAGAAAGAAGAAGAACGACGGCGTCCGATTGCTATTTATAGCGCGGAGTCAAAGAAGGAGCAGGTGACACGATGACGATGAAGTTTCTCGCGTTCATCAGTGCTCTGGCAGTCGAGGAGGTGCGGCGGTGGTCGGCGGCGTGCGATGAGAAGCCGGCCATGGCGTCCGCCGATAGGGTTAGGTACTGTTCGCAGAAATTATAGAAATGCCATCAGTTTAAAATACAAATTACTCCAAAATTTGGATAAGAACTTGAAAATCCCCAAAAATACTATTTGCATAACTTTTCAAGAGCTATACTTTTCCTTTAGCTGGCACCCTCAAATTCTATCTAGATTTTGAAATATGAATTCAGATTTGAAAAGGGGATAAAACCCTAGAAACAAACATTTGAAATTACTTTTGATTTTTCAACAAAACTTGAAAATCTTTAAAACTATGAAATGTTGAGTTTGTCAAACCAAACATTTTTCATATACAAGGTTTTCTCAAATTATGCATAATTTTTGAATTATGGTTTTAAAATCAAAAGGGGATAAATGCTAGAAACTGTATTTTCAAATTAATTTGAAATTCCTTTTGGAAACTTGAAAAACTTTATATACCAACTTTGTAGCTCTTGTCGAGATCTACAAACTGTCTTTTTAGAGTATCCCCAAATTCGTTATAGATTTTGAATTAGAGAAAAGGGGATGAAACTAGGGTTTGAAATAAAGGGGTTTTGAAATAGAATTTAAACTCAATTTGGTTTCTAATTTAATTGGTTGGTTATTAGTGATCACAAACATCATCCAAGGACATTTTTAGGTCATGGACCCAATGACACCCTTGGTTGACCAAGTTGACTTTTGAAAAAACCTTTTATAGCATTTCCAATTTGAATTTCAATTTGAATAGCCAGATTCAGAAATAAGCTTTGTAATCCAAATTTAATTTCAAATATGGAAATCATTTTTAGGGTTGGACTTAGACTTATACACTATGCTTGACACTAGTGTAAACACAGTTTACACCTCAAGTACATAGAGTATAAACTAAGCATTTGCGATGACATTCGAAAATAGGGTTTTATCATTTCATGTTACAAAACATTACAGAAGCTCAATCAACCTATGAAATGTAAACTTGTTTTAGTTGATGCACATTAAGGTTGACTTAAACATGAATGCTTTGCGATGCATATGATGACATGGCATGTTTTAGTTAATATAACACCAGAGGTGTTACATTAACAAGCCGGTGTACTTAATTGGAAGACCTCGAAGAGTCAACGGATACCTGGAACAGAACCGAGGGTCCACTGAAAGTAGACATCTCGACGGTCGCGGTCGAAGTACGGGCAGAGTGGCATTCTACACCGCAATATGGTACGAACGGTGGGTCAGATCTATCCCTCGATCTAGCAGCTCTGGTGTGTCGTCCGCCATCCCTGCATGACATTATCACAGTTAACACATATGACACATGCAAACAGAAAGCGAAAAAGTATACAACAATAAATTTAAGGTACAATAAGAAATGATCGAATTTGAAACATAAAGAATGCACTACAACATGTAACTAAAATATATTCAAATACAAGACAGAGATTAAGAACATCATAAAACATTACATCCGCAAGATAGGTTGAAACAACAAATTTGTTCACTTCAGTTACAACAAAGCAAAAACCGTACATTACATAATCTTAACCATGCTTACTACACATCACTACATGGCCGAACCACGAGGCACGCGTGCACGCCTTGGCCTGGTGGGCCTAGAAGTTGTCCCTTCCCCTGTTGGCGGGGTACCATCCAATCCGGATCCTGATGGCAGGGCTTCTGCTGTTGTGGGCATGTCTGAGTCCTTCGGGCACTTCTTGTAAGTATGTCCCTCCTTGTCGCATTTGCTGCAACGTTTGTACCTTCCACCTGCTTCGGACTCATCCATGGTGTTTCAAATACGTCTTGTCTTTCGACGCCCAGCCTTGTTTCAAATAGGTCTGGAATATAGCTAGGTTGCGTTACTGTACCTGTAAAATTCCCCGCTATGCCAAAACCATAAATTTCATGTGACCATGTATGCAATATGGCTTCCTTGGTGAAATAGGGAGATACAAAAGTACGATCAAGTATTCCACACTACGAGCTCGCTGCAATAACATGGGAACATGGTTTGTGGTAGAGTCTTAGCTTGTGGCACGTGCATGCGCAATACCCATCCTCCTTAAGTATGCATTCTTGCACAAATCTTGTTCTATATATTCCACGCTTGGCCCTATCAGCACACAAGATTTCAAATTGGTGCTCTCTAGTACCTTGAGTTATAACTCTATGCTCCTTTGCCTTCTTATGTTTTTCCTCCAGATAATTTGTCAACATATGTCCGAAGAAAACACCTCGCACTTGCATTGATAGGGCAGCGACTTGGTACCTGTCTCTGAAATATCTCCATGTTCCATGCAGGATGAACTCAATAATGGCAACCAGGGGAAGGTCTCTAACACCACGCATCACCCAGTTGTAAACTTTGGCCAAATTAGTTGTCATAATGTCGAACCATGCTCCGTCGACATCATGCAGCAAAGACCACTTATCCTTAGGCTCATTCTCTATCCAGTGCGAAAATTTTCTCATAGCAGATGCCGATCTCCTTTTGATGTTTGGACCATCTGTGGGCAGCGGTCCTAAGGCCTCTGGACCATCCTCACCAACAGGTGCTGATCGGCTTGAGTGCTCTTCCCTTTGCTTCGTTGTGAGCTCGTCCAACCTCCTTCAAAGCTCGTTGAATTTTTTCTCTTGATTCTGTCCGCACAGCCTCTTGAATAGATCCATCAAGCTCTTGCCCTTAAACTGCTTGTAAAAATTAGCACCCATGTGACGCATACACCACCGACTTTGAACATTTGGCCAATCTTTATCATATCCTATCTCTGCATCACCGTTCTTCAGATATTCAATTGCCCGAAGAAGGCCAGCGTGACGGTCATAAATTAGGCATACACCAGGCCTCATACCAACAATGCTAACCTTCACCTGCTTGAGAAACCAGTACCAACTATCGGTATTCTCGCTCTCCACAAAAGGGAATGCCAGTGGTAGAACTTGATTGTTCCCATCCACGGCAATTGCTGTTAGTATCTAACCTCTGTATTTACCTGTCAGAAATGTCCCGTCAATACAGAGTATTAGACGACAATGCACAAATGCCCTGATGTAAGCACCTAGTGCAAAAAAAGCACGTTGCAAGACCAATACTGCACGGTCATTCTCCATGGTTAGGTATGTTATAAGATCTGTACATGTCCCTGGATTTCTGGCGGCTATGCATTGAAGAAGAGATGGTAAATTATCATATGAGGCTTTGGATGTGCCAAATCTCATCTCGATAATCTTCTGTTTTGCCCTCCAGGCCTTAGCATATGAAATGGTGTATTTGAATTTATCTTCGATATGTCTTATTATTGACCTTGGCTCGTATCCCAGATTATGCACAACATCTAAATACATCTCTGTAGCAATAAATGCAGATGTCATGTTTCTGTGGTACTTCTCTACACCTTCCAAGTGACAGTTTTGCTCAGTGACTATTGACACTTTCCAATAATCCTTCCACTTTCCCTTGAATGCATGCACCCTCCACGGACAACCATCACTGGATCTCATGCACTTAACTTCATAGACACACTTTGTGGACTTTGCTACTCAGAACTCCCTCTGCAGTGATACAGCCCAATGCTTGACTACCTCCATCAATTCTTCCTTCTCTGCGTACATCGCTCCCTCGATTACCTCATTCTCCTTATACTCCCATGGAACATGGTATCCCTCTGAAATAGCAAGTCCAGAGAAGTATTCATTAGACCATTGCCACGGATTCACATTGCATCCTTCCTCATCAGAAGATTCATCACCCTCCACTTCCTCATTCGCCGCATCTTCATTTTCCATTGCCTGAACAATGGAGTTGATCCTCTCGCCCTCATTTGCCAAGCCTCTCGGCTCACTGGCTTCTCCTTCTCTTTCTGGTTCCCGCACATCCTGTCCCTGTGCTTCTCCTTGCTGAGCACGGTCGTTTCCCTCTTCCATTTTAGCATCAGTCCTAACCATGCTTGTACCCTCTACATCTTGCAAGGTTGCATTGTCTTTATCGTGCACCTCCATGAAAATGCTGGGTTCCCAGCCCCGCTGCAATGAATTTTCTACGTACCATTTCCATGTTTCGGTGCAATCTACCGACATCAATTCCCAGAAGCATTCTTCATTGCCACGGTTGACTACTACATTTACTTTTATTGTGGTAACCTCTGGGTTGATATGAAATGCCCTCATTAACCAGTTACACACTGACCAAAAATTTCTTTCCGCTGGCCTATCTATCCCCTTTAGTGTTGACCCAAATTCAAACAGATCTATACCATACGGGCCATATCTGACAGTGCCACTACCATGGAACAACCGAAACATCACTTTGGTTGACATATCTATTCAGAGAAAATACGATATTCGTCACATTTCAAATGATGCAATCCATTGTTTAAAGTATAGCATAAACATCATTATTCCTAAACCCTACACCCTAAACCCTAAACCCTAAACATATCTATTCAGAGAAAATACGATATTCATCACATTTTAAATCATGCAATCCATTGTTTAAAGCATAGCATAAACATCATTATTCCTAAACCCTAAATATATCTATTCAGAGAAAATACGATATTCGTCACATTTCAAATCATGCAATCCATTGTTTAAAGCATAGAAGAAACATCATTATTTCTAACATGAACTGCAATGCTCTAACATCATTATTTATAGATCACAGATCTACCCAGAGTCAACTAAAAACTAAACAACTCTAGTGCACATTATATTTTACTAATGCATAGCAACAGACTTGTAATATATGAGAAACTTACCTACCGAGGTCTCAAACTGACAGGGCTTCACCGTTTACTTCCTTCCCCTCCCTCCTCTCCTCTTTTTTTTGGAAAATTTAGTGAATATAATGAAAATCTGAAGAGGGGGGCTGGGTATATGTAGGCGGAGCCCAAAAAACGCGCGCCAGGGGGCCGCCTGCAAAAGTGCGCGGTCGGCCTCGCCCTTTTGCAGGCGGCCCCCTGGCGCGCAAAAAACGCCCACACAGTGGGCGTATGTCGGCGTTAGGAACCCGGGGGCGTCCTAAGCCAACGAGTAAACGTATGTGTGTGTAACCCGTTCGGATGGTGATGCAAGAAGAACACAGCGATTTATCCTGGTTCGGGCAAAGAAGGCCCTACGTCCAGCGGGGGGAGAAGATTTGTATTATCTTGCACCTAAGTGCTTGTACAGGGGCGAATACAAGCGAAGGAGGGAATTCGAGGGGGGTCGAGTATAGAACGAGAGAGTTATTCAGAGTCTAGGAGTCTGCCTAGGCGTGTGTTCAGTTGTTCGTGAGATCGTTGCCTGGAGTTGGTTCTCCCTCCATATTGGGTCTCCTGGCGTCCCCTTTTATAGGCCAAGGGGAGGCACAGGGGTACAGATATCCTGGTTCGATGACGCGGTGGTGACGTCGTGGGTCGTGGTGGTCAACTCGAGGCCTCTGTAGAGACGTGCACTGAGCATGGCTTGTTCTGTAGCAGCGTGGCTCAGAGTTGACAGGCGTCCTACGGAGACGTGGTTGCTGACCGGCAAAAGACGCGATCCCCTGTAGAGGACGTGCGAGTTCCTATTGGGGTCGCATCGGGAGTTGTTGGCGCAGCTTTCGAAGTCGATGTAGGTTGACCGGAGGGCGTCGATGCGCACTCGAGGCACAGTCGAGGGGTAGCCTCGAGCGTAGTGGTTGAGCGGATAAGATTGAATTTAGGGAATCCGATGTCGGTTGTTTGTCGCGTAGTGCATCGAAGGGGGGCCTCGAGCTGCCTAACAGCGCTGAGTACGGCGTAATAGTGCCGTGCAGACCGATGCATGTCCTCAGTATGGGTAGTAAAACGGGATTCGACCGCTGTACGGACCACTGTGTGGACACTATAGCCATACGATTTGACGAGGTTAGGTAGTTTTGTATTAAATGTGCTATCGAACGCAACTGGAGTTGGTGGATCGAGGGGGGATCGACCCTTGTCGTATCGAGGCGTCCGTCCCGTCGGGGCCTCGACACTTGACACGGGGTCCCCCCTCGAGTGATCATCGGCTGGTGACGTCAGTGATTTGTCGAGGGTTGCGGCAGAAGCTAGGTACTCTGTTGTGGGCCGGCCCAGTGTGTATTTGCCGGTGGGCCCCGGTGGGTCGAGGATGTACGGTCTGGTCTTGCACGTGTTTTTTCGAGGATCCCGCGAGATTAATTCTGAGGGTAAACTCGTGGTTTAACTGAAAACAAGGAAGGTTTAGGTTACCCCTTTTCTCGGTAACCGACAGTAGCCCCCGAGGCTTCGTGTAAGTGTTGATACTTACACGGAGGCTTAGTTGAATGGACTCGGAGTGTTGGTCGTATTTCGAAGGGTGCGCGCGAGCGCACCCTTCGGGTGTAGCCCCCGAGGCCTCGGGTGAGTAGAATACTCGCCCGAGGTCTTTTATTTTTTGTTTGGTCGATGCGTGCTCGAATGATCGAGCCCTCGGACGGTTGGGTCCTCTTTCGTCGAGGCCACCCGGTTGTGGGTCCGCTCCTTAGCTTCTTTCGTCGAAGCCGGTCAGGTGCGAGTCCGACTTTTTTGTTCGACCCTCATGAACCCTTTCGATCGGGTAGAGGGGGGAGAAGCGTTGTGCTACCCATGCTCGGGCGAGCATCAATGTCTCAGGTGAGCTACTATCGGGAAATTCAAGTAAGAGCTCATGCCCTGTTCAATAGGGGTCGACTAGTGGCCCTGAGGTGCTCTTATTTGAGCAAAACAGTGGGTCCCGCGGATGCCAAACCCTTTCGATCGGGTCCGGTGGCTCGATGCCTCCCCTCGAGGGGATTTCGTCGTGGTCCCTTAGTTTTGCCTTGAATGTGTCCGAGGGGGCCTCGAGAATTTGTTCTCGAGCAAGGGACTCGCGTCGGCCCCCCTCGAACACCCCTAACTCCGGTACTCAAGGGCGGCTGTCGAACCCTTTTCGAGGGCCAGCCTTCGCTCCCTGGAGATTTCGAGGGCTTGGGCCCATATCCCGTGTCGTGGGAAGATCCATCTGCGGATAACTCCTCCTGTCCATCACGCGTGCCTTTTTACGCAGAAGCCGGAGTGGCACGGTAGTGGGTGATTCCTGTACTTGAAGCGCATTTCAAGGAGGATAACTGTCACTTCTCGTTTTTCAAGAAAAGATTCGAAGCGGCGCGGCCGTAATATCACGGGAGTCAGAACGACGCGGTTGTGGTGGAGCTGGCATAACGCCTGATTCGCAGATGCTTGACGTGTGTCCATGGTCGATGGCAGTCGAGGGGGTGAATGCGAAATGGCCCTGTCCATGACGCACTGGAATCGAGAGGAGAGTGCTTTGGGTGCATTTAATGCGGGGACTTATTGGTCGGGCAAACGTCGGCCGTCCATCGGTCTTCTGCCCCTATAAAAGGGGGCACTCCGCGCACTGTTGCTCTTCACTTGCTTTCCTGCCGTTTTCGCATTCACCTTCCTTGCGCTCTTTTGTCTTCCTTGCGCTCGCCTCCCTGCGCTTTCCTTCCTCGCGCTCGCCTCCCTGCGGAGATAGGAAATCTTCCGGGTTGTCCGTCCACCGAAGAGCTCCATGCTATTGCCATGGCGTCACCGAAGATTCTTCAGCCCGTGGCGTGGCTCCCCTCAGATGTGACAAGGAAGGAGCTGGAGGGGTTGGTGGCGGAGGGGCTTCTTCGCCCCATCACCAACAGGGCCGAGCCCGAATGGCTCGTTCCGCCGAAGGGGGACCACGAGCCGAACCCACCGGAGGGCTACGTGGTCAGCTTCGTCAAGTTCCACCGGCTGGGCTTCGGTGCCCCGTTGAGCCGGTTCATGCGCGCCCTCACTCACTACTATGGGATCGAGCTTCAGCATCTCTCCCCCAAGGCGATCTCCTACGCCGCCATCTTCACCACAGTCTGCGAGGGTTACCTCGGGGTGGAGGCGCACTGGGAGCTCTGGCTCCATCTTTTTCGAGCGGAGTACTTATCCAAGAGCGCGTCGCTGGGGGTGAGGAGGCTGGTGCGGGCTGGGTGCTGCAACTTCACCATGAGGAAGGCCGACGACTTCATCCCTATCGGCCTGACTTCGAGCCACGGCACCTGGCCTTTGAAGTGGTTCTACATCAGGAACGACGAGGGGCTGCTGCCTCAGTACACGGGGCGCGTCATCGAGTCGCGTCCCCACAACTAGGGCGCCCCAGCGTGGGACCATCAAGGGAGGCTCGAAGACCTCCTCGACGCCCTGGCGACCCTTCGAGGGCAGGGGTTGACTACCAAGGTCGTTGCCTCGGCCTTCCACCATCGACGTGTGCTCCCCCTGATGCGGCGCTCGCTTCGCATGAGCCAAATGTTCGTTGGAGCGGAGCTCGGGGGGAGCCGGATGGTTGCCGAGGCTATTACGCTGGAGAGCATCGCCAAAAGGGTTCGAGGCACGGTGTCGGGCCCCTTCACGGCGTAGGATGTCAACCGTCTTTCGATGCGGCCGGATCCCGGTTGCCCCGAACTGGTGAGTGTATTACTTCATCGAGCCCTTCTTTTTGTTTCTTTTCACCTTACATTTTTTGGGCTTTTGCGTGTAGGGGGAGCTCGACTATGAGTTGTCTGCCCACCGTTAGGGAGGATTTCGGGGCTTGTCCGACGGGGCTTCTCGGCGCCTCATCGGCAAAGAAGACGAAGGAGGAGGAGGGCAAGAAGAGGCGGATGCATAGCCTCGATCTCTCTGCGGGCGAGGGGCGCTCGGCGAAGCAGAGACGAGAGGTGGGGCCCGTCGGGAGGTCCTCCTCTGAGGAATCGGGGGAGGAGTGGAGCGGAGATGAGGAGCACCTCTCGACCCGGAGGGTTGCAGCTGGTGCCCCATCAACGCAGGGCGCCGCTGGTCCTGAGGGGCTCACGGAGGGGCCCCGTGAAAGTCACCTGGCCCTTGGGGCCGGGCCGGTGGCACTGGCCTTGGCCGCATCGGCGGCAGCCTCCGCTCGTGGGGCTGCGGGGCCTCGCGGCGTGACGCCGCCGGTAGCGACTTCAAGCCTTCCGGGTGCCGGGACGCAGCCGTCGACGGGGGCCTCACAAACCCCGGGAAGGTTCCCAGTGGCGTAAGTTCTTAACCTTGGAGCAGCTCTCGCGTCTCGAGTCCACGCGTCTAATTTTTCCTTTCTCACAGACTCAAGCGCGAGCGGGCACTGGCGGGGCCCGCCCTGGCCAAGCGCCTTCGAACGGAGGCTGCGACGGAGGCGATGGCGGTCGCGGCGGCTCCGGTTACGGGCCCAGTCCCTTCGGCGACGAGCGCCACGTTGACTCCTCCGTCGATTTCGAACGCGGGGGTCATCGCTTGGGTCAAGGCCGCATGCGCGGTGTTGGCCCGAGGAGCTGATTCGGTTATTGGCGAAGTGGCCACCGAGCCTGCGGTGGTTACGGCGTCGAGCCCCCGAGCCGGGATGGCCGTCGAGGCACCGAGAAGCAGCGTGCCAGAGGGCCCCTCAGATGACTCGTGGCTGGGGTTTTCGGAGGCAGCACCCATCGTCCTCGAGGCCGAGGAGGGCGAGGCCTCCGTCGACGGAGGGAAGGAGAAATACGCCGCGCCCCCCTGTCGCCACCGAGGTCGAGGGTCGTCGAGTCCGTGGGTGCCGAAGCGGCCCCGTCAGGCGGGGCCCCCGTGGGTGATTCGGTCGAGGAGGCGAGCGCCACCGTGTCTGCCCCAGTGGACCTTTTTGTCGAGCAGGAGGAGCCGCAAGCTAGCTTGCTGGCTATCATGCTGTGGGAGGGTCAGTCTACCCTCATGGTTCCCGAGCAACGACCTGCGGCAGGCGCGGCCGTCGACGCGGAGGGTGCCGAAGCAGAGGCGGCGCGGCGGCGCTCCGAGGCGGAGACTTCGGGATGGGGCTCGGAGCCTATCCGCGTCCATGACCCCATGAGTCATGATGCTCCCTCGTGGGAGGTGGATGACCCTGTGGAGCTCGAGTGCTGGAGGGCCGTCGAGGAGGAGCGTTCTTGCCTTCAGAGCTCGCTGAAGGCAATGTTTGGTCTCGTCAGCAACAACCTTCACCAGCGCCTCGGGGTAAGCGTCCTTCTTCGAAGTTATGGAACTCGGGGTGTGTTTTCTTTGTCGATGATGTCCTTTGTTCTTCTTTCTCTTAGGATCTAAGAAAGCGCTCGAACATCAAGTCCTATCTTATCCACGGCGCCAAGGATAAGTGGAACCAGATCCCCGAGCTAGAAGCAGCACTCGAGGCTGCCCGGGTCAAGGCCGCGAAGGCGAAGGAGGAGGCCGCCGCCGCTCGGAGTGAGCTTGAGAAGGCAAAGTCCGAGACCGCCTTGGCCCGAGAGGTGGCCGCCCAAGCTAAGGGGGCCGAGGCCAAGGCAAAGGAGGAAGTGGGGAGGGCCCTTGAGCAGGCGAGGTCCGAGGCCAGCGGCGAGCTGGCAAGGGTTGGCACGGCCCACGAAGCGGTGCGGAAGGATCTTGAGGTCTCGGTCTCCAAAAACGCCAAGCTTTTCGAAGCCTGGCAAGAGCAAAGTCGGAATGCCATTTCGACAGGCGAGGCCCTCGAAAAGCTCAAGGAGGAGAACGCGTCGATGGTCCGCGCTGGTGAGGCGTTTGTGAACGAGTATCTCGTTTTGCAAGACACGCACACGAAGCTCGAGACCCCACATCGTCGGTGAGTCTTCCTTCTTCTCTCGAAGAGTTTTCTGCCTTGGTCTTCTTTCTTAAGTGTTACTGACTCCGTTTGTTTATTTTTAGCCTTGGAGGAGGAGCTGGATCGGGCTCATCGCGACCTCGGCCTGCTTCAAAAGTCATACACGGCCGAGGTGAAGCTGACCGGCGAGCTCGGCGGTATGCTCGATATGGTCTGTGACAGCCTCGGCGTCCCTCGTCCTGAAACGGCCGCGGATGACGTCCATGGGGCCCCTCTCCTTGACCAGCTATTCGAGCTCGGCCGCGTGGTTAAGGAGAAGGTGCGGGGCGCCCTTCATGTCAGCGTGAAGCGGGCGATGGCGGTCATCGGCTCCGGCTACATCTACGACATGGTGGTTGTGTCCCACGGCTTCGTCAGCGACCCTTCGAAGACTGACGAGGAGAATGAAGCCGTCTTCATGGGGTTGGTCGAGGCTGTTGAGGAGCCTGGCGGTCGTCTTGCGAGCCTCTTCGAGCGTGAGGTGCTTCCGTCTCCTGAGGATGATGGCCTATGAGCCAAGCCTGGGCAAAGAGGCCTTTGTAAGAAATCTTGTAATCTTTTGTTCTTGAGGTCACGATGCCTCGAGCCAATGTACATTTATATTTGTATGTGTATGTCTAAGTGTGCTCTAAGTCTTTTCTGTCTCTACTGCCTGATCGGGTCTCTACTTTTATCGATTTCGTCACACGATCGTGCCCTTCGAAGGGGGAGTGAGTGGAGGTGCCGTAGCCCTGGGGCGTTGGCGGTCTCCCGACCCGACATCCCTCGACCTTTCAGACCTTCTCGTGTCATCTTCGACTTAGTATCAACCCATGTCGAGGCATATCAAGGCAGAGTGGACCTCGAGTCTTAGAGAGTGTATGATTTTTAAGTCTTTTTCTTTCTCGCATTCCTGATAACATTTCTTACTTAGTGAATTCGATGCATGTTCGTGCCCCTCATCGGGGAGCGAGTGGAGGTACCGTAGCCCTGGGGCATAGGTGGTCTCCTCGCTCAACAGCCCTCGACGCTTAGGACATTCGCGTGGCGTTTTCGACTAAGTATTAGAACGTATCGAGGTGCGTGGGAGAAAACAGACTTTTTGAGTTTTGAAAAATTGAGTTTTTTGGGGACTCCGGGGGGTTCCCCCCCTTTATAGCCCCCGAGGGAGGTTTGACTCTGAGGGAGTAGAGTCGAGGCTACCTCTTATATGTATAAGGAAATTAAGCTTGTGATCGAAAGCATTCCGTTATGCGAAAATGTAAGAAGAAGGCATCGACTAGGGATAGAAGCGACGTAGCTGGTCGATGTTCCACGCGTTGTTGAAGATTTTGCCTTTGTCGTTAGCGAGCTTGTAGGTTCCGGGCTTCAACACCTCTGCTACGATGAAGGGGCCTTCCCATGGTGGAGTTAACTTGTGCCGGCCCTTGGTGCTCTGTCACCGTCGTAGGAGGAGGTCGCCCACTCGAAGGTCCCTTTTGCGCACATGCTTGTCGTGGTAGCGTCGAAGCTTCTGCATGTATCTTGCGGATTTGAGGAGGGCCATGTTTCGAGCTTCTTCGAGTTGGTCGACGGCGTTTGCGAGGGCTTCTTCGTTGCTTTGCTCGTTGTACGCCTTTAGTCGAGGGGAACCATACTAGAGGTCAGTGGGGAGGACGGCCTCGGACCCATAGACCAAGAAGAATGGGGTGAACCCCGTGGCTCAACTAGGTGTTGTCCTTAAGCTCCATAGGACCGAGGGCAGCTCGATGGCCCACTTCTTGCCGTGCTTGTTAAGGCGGTTGAAGATTCTCGGCTTGAGTCCCTGCAAAATCATGCCATTGGCGCGCTCGACCTGGCCATTAGTTTGAGGATGAGCAACCGTAGACCAGTTCACGCGGATTTGATGGCGATAGTAGAAATCCAAAAACTTCTTGCCAGTGAACTGTGTGCCGTTGTCAGTGATGATGACGTTCGGGACCCCAAAGCGATAAATGATGTCGGTGAAGAAATCGACCGCCCGCTCGGAGCGGATATTGCCGATAGGCCAGGCCTCGATCCACTTGGTAAACTTGTCGATGGCAACGAGTAGGTGGGTGAAGCCTCCAGTTGTCCTTTTGAGGGGACCAACAAGGTCGAGCCCCCATACGGCGAACGGCCATGTGAGGGGGATCATTTGCAAAGCATGCGCAGGGAGGTGCGTCTGCTTGGCGTAGAACTGGCAACCCTCACATGAGCGGACGAGGCTGATGGCGTCAGAGACAGCGGTCGGCCAGTAAAAGCCTTGTCGAAAAGCGTTCCCGACGAGGGTCCTGGGCGCAGCATGATGACCGCAAGCCCCCGAGTGTAGGTCGTTGAGTAACCTTTTGCCTTCCTCGACGGTGATGCAACGCTGCAAAACTCCGGTCGGGCTCCGTCGATAGAGCTCCTTGTCTGGACCGAAGAGGACATAGGTTTTGGCCCTTCGCGCGATGCGTCGAGCCTCGTTCCGGTCGTCTGGCAGCTCCCCTTGAGTAAGGTATTCGAGGAAGGGCTTATGCCAATCGGCTTCATCGCTTGCTCAAGGGGATGATACCTCGAGGTCCATGACCTCGGCCCCAGGCGAGAGGGCCGGGGTTGGTTGAGGCTCGACCCCTTGGACGGATGTTCGTGTTCACCCGCGAAGTCAACTGATGGCTTGTAGAGATCTTTTGCGAAGACGTCGGGTGGCACGGTGCCTCGGGTTGACGCGATCTTTGCGAGCTCGTCTGCGGCCTCATTGTAGCGTCGAGCAATGTGGGTTAATTCGAGGCCATAGAATTTGTCTTCCAATTTGCGGACCTCTTGATAGTACGCTTCCATTTTAGGTTCGTGGCAGCTCGAAGCCTTCATGACTTGATTGATGACTAACTGCGAGTCGCCCCGAGCTTGGAGGCGTCGAACCCCGAGCTCGATAGCAATGCGTAGTCCGGTCACGAGGGCCTCGTACTCCGCGATGTTGTTCGAGGCTGCAAAGTGGAGTCGAATTACATAACGCATGTGAACCCCGAGGGGAGAGATGAAGAGCAGGCCCGCGCCCGCTCCCGTTTTCATCATCGACCCATCAAAGTACATGGTCCATACTTCGGCCTAGATCTGTGCGAGCGGTGGTTGAGCGTCGGTCCATTCGGCCACGAAATCTGCCAGCACCTGCGACTTGATGGCCTTTCGCGGTACGAAAGTGAGGGCCTCGCCCATGAGCTCGACTGCCCACTTAGCAATTCTCCCTGTGACCTCCCGATTCTGGATTATCTCTCCGAGGGGGAAGAATGAGACCACGGTTATCGAGTGGCTTTGGAAGTAATGTTGGAGTTTGCGCCGCTTAAGGACTAGAGCGTACAACAGCTTCTGAATCTGAGGGTAGTGGGCCTTAGTCTCCGAGAGCACTTCACTGACAAAGTAGACTAGCCTTTGAACGGGCAGGGTGTGCCCTTCTTCTGCCCTCTCGACCACTATGGCCGCACTGACCACCTGGGTGGTTGCAGCAACATAGAGGAGAAGGGGCTCGGCCGGGTGAGGAGGTACTAGGATCGGGGGTGAGGCTAGCATAGACTTGAGCTTTGAGAGGGCTTCCTCGGCTTCGAGGGTCCATTCGAAGTGCTCCGATTTCTTCAAAAGGCGGTAGAGGGGCAACACCTTTGCCCCGAGATGGGAGATGAAGCGCCTCAGGGCTGCCAGGCATCCTGTGACCCTCTGAACGCCTTTGAGGTCTCGAATGGGCCCCATCTTGATGATCGTCGAGATTTTCTCCGGGTTGGCCTCGATGCCGCGCTGAGAGACTATGTACCCTAAGAGCATGCCTTGGGGGACGTCGAAGACACACTTCTCGGGGTTCAGCTTGATGCTCTTCGCCCGGAGGCATTTGAACACGGCATCGAGGTCAGAGACAAGATCCTCGACTTTTTTGGTCTTGACCATGATGTCGTCGACATAGACCTCGACCGTCGAGCCGATGTGTTCTCCGAAAACATGGAGCATGCACCGCTGGTATGTTGCCCCGGTGTTTCGAAGGCCGAAGGGCATAGTAATATAGCAGTACATGCCGAAGGGGGTGATGAAGGAAGTCACGAGCTGGTCGTACTCCTTCATCCGGATCTGATGGTAGCCGGAATAGGCGTTGAGAAAGGAGAGGGTCTCACATCCCGCCGTCGAGTCAACGATTTGATCGATGCGTGGCAAGGGAAATGGGACTTTAGGACATGCTTTATTCAAGCCGGTGTAATCTACACACATCCTATATTTCCCATTTTTCTTTTTGACTATTACAGGGTTAGCTAACCACTTGGGATGGTGGACCTCCTTGATAAATTCGGCCGCCAAGAGCTTGTTGACTTCTTCCCCGATGATCCTGCGCTTCTCCTCGTCGAAGCAGCGCAGGCGTTGCTTCACCGGCTTAGACCCGGGGCGGATCTCCAAGGCGTGCTTGGCGACTTCCCTCGGTATGCCTGGCATATCCAAGGGACTCCACGCAAATATGTCGGCGTTCGCGCAGAGAAAGTCGACGAGCACTGCTTCCTATTTGGTGTCGAGGGAGGTGCTGATGAGCAGCACCTTCCCCTCGGAGCAACTCGGGTGGAGGGGGATCTTCTTCGTGTCCTCGGTAGGCTCGAAGCTGCCGGCATGTCGCTTGGGTTCGGGGATCTCGTCGACAAGGGCCTCGAGAGTGGCTGCAAGCATCGCCGTCTCCTCGAGGGCTTCCGCGTGTTCGACGCACTCGACGTCGCAGTCGTATGCGTGCTAGAAGGAGGGGCCGACGGTGATGATGCCGTTGGGGCCCGGCATCTTGAGCTTGAGATAAGTGTAGTTGGGAATTGCCATGAACTTGGCATAGCCCGGTCGCCCAATGATCGCATGGTATGTGCCTCGGAACGAGACTACCTCAAACGTGAGGGTCTCCTTTCGGAAGTTTGCGGGAGTATCGAAATACACCGACAAGTCGATGCACCCGATGGGAATAGCCTTTTTGCCAGGCATGACGCCGTGGAAGCCCCCAGCACTGAGTTTTAGCTTTTCCCTTGGGATTCCGAGAAGGTTGAGGGTCTCGGAGTAGATGATGTTGAGGCTGCTGCCTCCGTCCATCAAGACTTTGGAGAAGCGGGTGTTGACAATGACAGGGTCGACAACAAGCGGGTAGAGCCCCGGGTTCGGGACGTGGCTCGGATGGTCATCACGGTCGAACGTGAGAGCCGTCTCAGACCAGTCCAAGAATCGAGGGGTGGCGACTTGAGTGGAGAATACCTCCCGACGCTCCCTCTTACGCTGTCGAGGGGTGAGCCGGGCGGTAGGTACCCCGTAGATCATGTAGCAGTCCTGCACCTCAGGGAACCCATCAACCTTGTCGTTATTCTTGTCGTCAGGCTCTTCCTTTTCCTCTTCCTTCCCTCGAACCATACCCCCGAAATGCCTTTTGAGCATCCGACAGTTTTCGAGGGTGTGATTGGCCTGGCCCTTGTGATATGGGCACGGTTTCTTGAGCATCTCGTCGAAGAGGCCCTTTTCGGAGGGCCTCGAGGCTTCTTGCGCTCGACAGCCGCCACGAGGTCATCGTCGGGGGCGTCTTCGTGCTTGCCTCGCGGGTTCTTCTTCTTCTTGCCCCCTTTCTTGCCGCCCTGGTTCGAACCCTCGGGGTTGGCCGCCTTGGCTTGCGTCTGGCCTTTGCCACCGTCGAAGAAGGCACCGACGGCCTCTTCTCTGGTGGCAAAGTTGGCCACGATGTCCATCAATTCGTCGGTGGTCTTTGGGGGAGTACGCCCGAGCTCCCGGACCAGTTCCTTGCAGATGGTCCCGGCAATGAAAGCCAGGATCACCTCTTCGTCGGTGACGTGGGGAAGCTCGGTGCGCTGCTTGGAGAAACGTCGAGTGAAGTCATGGAGAGATTCCCCGGGCTTCTGTCTGTAGCCTCGAAGTTCCCACCTGTTGCCCGAACGCACATAGGTGCCCTTGAAGTTCCCCTCGAAAACCCTGACCAGGTCGGACCAGTCATAGATTTGGTTAGGGGGAAGCTCCTCGAGCCACCGTCGTGCGGTGTCAGAGAGAAATAGTGGGAGTTGTCGAATGATGGCGCTGTCGTCGTGGGCCCCACCAAGCTGGCACTCCAACTTGAAGTCGGCAAGCCAGAGCTCAGGCTTTGTCTCACCGTCGTATTTGATGAGACTTGTCGGGGGTCTGAAGGGGCTAGGCAGCGGCGTGCTGTGAATCGCACGGCTGAAGACTCGAGGTCCCGGCGGATCCGAGGATCGACGTCAGTCCTCGTTGCTGTCATAGCATCCGCCCCAATGAGCGCTGTAGCCTCGTGCCTCGGCGTCACCGCACTTGTGTCTGCGGTGTTCGTTGATGTCGTGACGCGCATCGTGGGGCTCACGGTTGTCACGAACGCGATCGTGGTCCAGGACCACCCCCTTCGAGCGGGGTGAGTCTACCGGCTGGGTCGAGGCCTGCCTCTCATGCCGCGAGGGTTCATGGTGTTGCCCTGAGGCTGCACCTCGATGCCTCGAGGCAGAACTTTTGGCCTGCTAAATGGCGGCCACCTCGAGAAGGCCCTTGATCTCCTGTTGGACTCGTTGGGCTTCAAGATTCGAGGGGGCTGGCATGTTGCGAAGAAGCATGGTTGCCGCGACGATGTTCTGGCTGGCTCGATTGAAGGCAGGACGTGCAACCGTATCCGCGCCCACAATCTGTCACTACACTTGCCGCGCTTGAGCCCGAGCCCCTCCGCCTGGGGGATTCCGATTGTCTTGCCCGAGGGCACACTCGAGCTGGCGCAGTCGCTCTTTGTCTTCGTCGAGCTTGGCTCGAAGCTCCTGGACCTGTGCGAGCTGGGCGACATGAGCGCCCTGCGAATCGTACGGGTCATTGGTCGTGGCAGGGGGCCCTTCCTCCTGTCCCGCCAGGAGGGGCCCACCTGTTGCAGCCGGTGGTGTCGACGTTTCTGCGGGATCGGTGTTGTCGTCGCCCAACGCAACGACTATATCGATGTGAAAACACTCTCGTGTGGGATCATAGTAGCTGGCTTCGTAGTCGGAGTCAGAGTCGGAATAGAGCGGCCAAGGCACGATGGTCCGCCCCAATTGTTCCACTTCCAGCCACCTTCGAAGCGCGTGAGGGCAGGCGCCGCGTGGGCGAGGGTTAATCGAGTGTTCGGGGACCAGTACCGGTACCTCCCGGTGCACTGCTGCGCTTGGGGGGGTCTGGTCCATTCCCTGTCCGCTCCGAAACCCGAGCGCACGATAGTGGAGTATGCCGAAGCGGCATTGTCGAGCCCAAATGGCAGTGCCGGTCGGGTGGCAAACTGCTCATGGGGCAAGAGAGCCGTAGATGTGAGGGGCGCGTTCGCCTGGGGAGACACGTTCAACCCTGGCGAGCACTGCCCCACTTCGGGCCTTACGCGTAGTCGTGGGAGGCTCCTGGCCAGAGAGCTCAAGTCATCTGTTGAAGACGAAGAGGATGTGACGACCGTGAACGCACGGCAGTGCCGCCCTCCCTGCGATCCACGTCTCCTTCTTGATTGGGAAGCGTGGTGGTGAGGACGACGTGAGGCTCCTCGCGGAGTCCCTGAAGTGCCCCCGCTCGGGTGCGCGATTGAGAGCAGGACCATGTCATGGCTCATGCCGAGCGACATGAACTCCAGACTCCCAAACCAAATCACCGAGCCGAAAGGGAGCGATGATACGAGGTTCGCCATCCGGACAAAACGGTTTGACACACAGGCCCCCTACCTGGCGCGCCAACTGTCGGCGTTAGGAACCCAGGGGCGTCCTAAGCCAACGAGTAAACGTATGTGTGTGTAACCCGTTCGGATGGTGATGCAAGAAGAACACAGCGATTTATCCTGGTTCGGGCAAAGAAGGCCAGCGGGGGGAGAAGATTTGTATTATCTTGCACCTAAGTGCTTGTACAGGGGTGAATACAAGTGAAGGAGGGAATTCGAGGGGGGGTCGAGTATAGAACGAGAGAGTTATTCAGAGTCTAGGAGGCTGCCTAGGCGTGTGTTCGGTTGTTCGTGAGATCATTGTCTGGAGTTGGTTCTCCCTCCCTATTGGGTCTCCTGGCGTCCCCTTTTATAGGCCAAGGGGAGGCACAGGGGTACAGATATCCTGGTTCGATGACGCGGTGGTGACGTCGCGGGTCGTGGTGGTCAACTCGAGGCCTCTGTAGAGACGTGCGCTGAGCATGGCTTGTTCTGTAGCAGCGTGGCTCGGAGTTGACAGGCGTCCTATGGAGACATGGTTGCTGACCGGCGAAAGAGGCGATCCCCTGTAGAGGACATGCGAGTTCCTGTTGGGGTCGCATCGGGAGTTGTTGGCGCTGCTTTTGAAGTTGATGTAGGTTGACCGGAGGGCGTCGATGCGCACTCGAGGCCCAGTCGAGGGGTAGCCTCGAGCGTAGTGGTTGAGCGGTGTTGACACCGTTTTTGACACGTGTCAATATAGGCCGAAAACTGTGCCGATCGGCAAGGGAATGGTTATTCTCCAGCATTGCTTCTGAGTTGCCGATGGATGATTGCCGATAAAGGACATGTTGATCTCGTACATTGCCGATGAAGCCAGAGGGCTGCTGCCGATGGAGAGAGAAGCATGGTTGCCGATGGAAAGCAGAGCTGAAGGACGTGGAAAGCAGATCTGAGTCATTATCGATGGGTTTTGCCGATGGAATCTATAGATGAGGAACGTGCCGATAGAGGTTTCATCGTAAGCAATGGATAAGGAAACTGGCAATATTTATGCTATTGTTTTAATAGTTTATTTTTGAGTCTGACCTTGGTACGAGTTGTTATTTTTTATTCCTTAGAGATAAGACTTATTTAGGTAATACTTTGTCGTGTCTGTCTAGGACTCATAGTACCAGGGTATAAATATGTACCGGGAGACAATGTAAAAAAAATACAATCAAATACAACAAATCTATTATTTTTATCTACTTTTCCAGCAATCTACTTTTCGACGACTTCGACACCAGTACCTTTTCCTTTTCAACGAGTTCTTTCAAGAATCGACGGGCTGCATCAACTTGATCTCCGGCGACCTTGCAGGTTCCGCTTTTACCGAGCAAGATTCAGGCTTTGACGTTCGGGCGTATCGCTGTCGTCTCGTCTGATCTGTTCAACAGTTATCGAGTATCACCTGAGCTTTGACGTCCGGGCGTATCGCTGTCGTCTCGTTCGGGTTTTATTCAAATCTATCATCCTTGTCGATTAATAGGTCAAATCGACTGGCACGCCTTGATATCAAACTAGGGTATTAGCCCGGTGTGTTTGCAGATCTAACATCTTTTTGCATCAACACATCTTTTGGCACGCCTGGTGGGACAAAGTCAACAGATCTATCATGAGGAATACTACCGATATCACTCCAGAGAACATCATCGACATATCAGAGTCAGATCTCAAGGAGGATCAGAGGCAAGCCATGGAAAAAGCTATGGAGGATTACAGGCAGCTCTGCTTGAAGTCTTTCAGCATGAATAGGGGAGGAGAAGTCATCCAGAAGCAAGATCTGCCGTTGCCGCGGCAGGTAACTTTTGACTCCAACCCTGGTAAATTACAGGAGATGGTTAATTCTGCATTAAATCAAGCTTTGATCAACCACTCCATCGTGCTGTCCAATACTATCTACAATGCTGTTGTGCAAACATTAAGGGACGGACAAGCACCAGGGTATGACAGGCCGGCATATCATCAGCCGGGATCGGCATCTACCAGTACTCCATCGGCAATTCTAGCCGTTGAGAGTATGGAAGCGCCTACTCTTTCAGCTGTATCAGGACCATCCATCACTGGAGCCACGCCGATAGGATCAGATCTAACATCTCAGGAGAGGCCTAGTACTCAGTTGAGCACAGATCTATCGGCATCGGCAATGTCAGGTCCTTCAGGTCAACATAGTCAAACTGCTGCTAATTGGTGGGGATACGGTATGCCTCCAGGTCCATCTACTGCCAACTCTGGACTGCCTCAAGTGCATGATGTAGCAGGGAAGGGTCCAATGACATCGGCTACTCCAATTCGGCCGGTGTCTCAAGCGCCGCATTATTCTACTGTACCTCCTGCTATACAGCCATTGTCAATGGGATTCTACGCACCTCTGCAACAGATATTTTATGCGAATCCATTGACTAATCCTCCACCAGTTCAACAGGGAGCTTCCACTGTAGAGCAGCCCGTAGTACCATTCATATCTCAGTCTGGGTTACCTGCAATTCAAGGCAATTATGCTGGCTATCATCCATCTATACAAGAGCATCAGTTGTCTACAAGCTATCAGTCATCGGCGAACCAGGTGCCGATGAGTTACAGTCTCAATTGGTCAGGGCAAGCGCCAATTCAACAACCTACTATTCAGCCAAGCCACCAAGCAATAGGGACTCAACGGTATAGTCCACGGACAACTTTCCAAGAACAAGCATCGGCAAAACAGCCGATGAACTTTACTCCATAGATTGGTGCCGTGAATATGCCGATTTATCCAAGCCAAGTGCCACAGGGGTATGTAGAAGCATATCAGCCAACGCCTCCAGTAGAAATCCAGCCAGTGTATCGGCAAGATCAGGATGCACTCTTGACCGATAAAATTGCAGAAGTGATGAAAGAACAATTTGGGATTCAGCCCAAGATTGATACTTACTCTTATCGGACTCCATACCCTTCATCTTATGATTCAATTCCTTTCCCGAATCGGTACAAGGTGCCAGATTTCACTAAATTTTCTGGGCAAGATGATACGTCAACAATGGAGCACATCAACCGATTCATTATCCAGTGCGGGGAAGCAGCGAACAGGGATGAGCTGAGGATCCGTTTATTCTCGTCTTCTTTGTCTGGATCAGCATTCGCGTGGTTTATATCATTACCACCGAACTCTATTCTTACTTGGACCAATCTAGAAAGGCAATTTCATAAATACTTCTTTGTTGGTGTCCATGAAAAGAAGCTTACCGATTTAATGAAATTAAGACAGCGAAGCGATGAATCGGTAGAGAATTTTGTGCAAAGGGTACGAGACATGAAAAACAAGTGCTACAGCCTAGTGCTTGATGACCGTCAGTTAGCTGGTTTGGCCTTCCAGGGTTTGTTGCCGCATCTCAGGGACAAATACGATGCTCAGGAGTTTGAAAGTTTAAGTCATATTATGCAGAGGGTCTCTGATCAAAGAGCTCAAGCTCCAGAACATAGAAAGAGCTGGAACAAGAAGATGTCCTTTATAGAGGCAGAGGAGTCAGATTCAGATGAAGAACCAATTATCAGTCTGGCTGAGTGGGTAAAAGGTAAAAAACCTTTATCGTGTCCTTTTGGTCAAAAAGAGCCAGAGAAATTCACGTTTGATGTCACAAAGGCCGATAAAATATTTGATCTGCTACTTCAAGAAGGCCAAATCAAGCTATCACCCAATCATGTGATTCCATTGGCAGATGAACTGAAGAAAATTAGGTACTGCAAATGGCATAATGCAACTTCGCACAGTACCAATGACTGCAAGGTTTTCAGGCAGCAGTTGCAATCGGCAATTGAATCTGGGAGGATCAAGTTTGACAATTCTAAAGCTCAGAGGCCAATGAAGATTGATCAGCATCCTTTCCCAGCAAACATAGTGGAGGCCGCAAACAAAACCAAAGTACTGGCATCGGTAAGCACTAAGAGGAGAGCATCGGTGGATCCAAGAAATCAAGCAACTACCGATGACTTGAGGGGGAAAGAGATAGTTGAAGAAAGCAGTAGGTCAGGAAGGCTTCCTAGACCAGCTCCGTACAGAATTCCAAGTAACCGCTATCGGCATCGGCAAGAGGAGTTGCGTTGGGAAGCGTGGCATCGGCACAAAGACCATTGGAGATGCCCTTTCTTCATTTACTGTTGGGAAGAAGGCATTAAATTGCCTACTGTTGATAGTTGCCCCGAGTGCTTTGGTTATGATCGAACCGATCGGGCAGAAAGAAGGCCACGCTATGTTGATCGGAGCAAATACGTCGGTAAGCCGATCAGAGAGAGGGCATCAGTACATGATCGGCTGGGGGGCAGGACCAGTGTACTTGAAAGGTTGGGCAGGCATGACGACCGTTTGCCGATGAACCGAGAGGAGTTCAGGGAGATGGCCAATACGAGAGTCCCTAATGAAGTGATTCTTTGTAAAGATCCCAATACAAATTGCCCAGGTTCAAGTGCGAAAATTTATCAACCCGTCTGGAAGACGAAGCTTCCTCAATGGTGCCCTAAAGGTTTAACGAAGACTCAAAAGAGGAAAATACAACGAGAGCACAAAGAGGAAATTTCCTGTGGAGCAGAAACTCAAGAATGACAGCTGAAGCGCAAAAGTGAAGGTCCATCGGCAGACATCAACATGGTTTTCCTATTGCCGATGAGATTTTTTGGCACTTGCCAATAAAATATATATAGATAAAGTGCTTGTTCAAAAAGAATGTATCGGCACTACGTCAATGTGAAGTTTTACAAATTACCGATACATCACATTGCCGATGAAAAGGAAAATTTACATGTTCAACAATGAATGGATAGTTGATATCGCACGCAGGCGAATTTGGTCAGCTTCCTCCAGTATCTGTTCATCTTCTTCGGCACTGCCTTCAACTGGTCTAATCTTCCTCTTGAGCGCCAGCATCTTGAGGACTTGGTTGTCCCTTTCTTGCTGAAGAGTCTTGACAGCTTCAGGCATTTGGGCCTTCTCATGATTTGCTGCATCCAAGGCTCCTTCAACCTGCCTCAGCTCTGCTAACAGGGTTTCTCTTCTTGCCGATAGTTGAGCAATTTTATCCTCCAGATCTGCACAAGAGGTTTCTAACTTACCGATGTCTTTGTGCTTCTCATCGGCAAGTTGCTTATGCTTCATCATGTCCTCCTGGAGTTTTGCCTGAATGGCTCTATCGGCAATCCGCTGGGCAGCCCTTTGATACTGCAACTGCCGGCTCTCTAGATGTGCAGCCTGAAAAAGTGCTTCTTCAACATCGGCAGGAATATGACCTCGGATTCCTTTAAAAGTTGCTCTTGCAGAATTAGAATCCTGGATCAGTAGAGAGGTCTCCTGTTGCAGCAGTGATAACAGCGTCTCCAGCTTTGACTTAGTCTCAGGTGATAGAACTCCAAGGGCTGGAGCAGAGCTTTCGTCAGAATCTTCATCATCGGGAACAATCCCACTGATAGAAAAGGAAAACAGACTGTCGGAGGAATCTTGCTCCTAAAGAGGAAAAGGTGATGTCAGCAAAGAGCCTAAAGTGTTAAAAGTTGTCTAAGGGAATTAATCTACCTGTTTCAAGGCAATCTCTCACCTTTGGCTCGAAGAAGCAACCTCAGAAACAATTGCCGATGACGTTTCTTGTGTTGGTACCTCAATTGTTTGCTGCTGCAACGCCGGTGCTGATGAAGATCCTTGTATGGGTACAGTGGCCGATGGGAGAACAGTCGCTGATGGAGAAATCTGCACAGATACGTCAGGCGATGCCGGGCGAGGCGAAGATGCCGACGGAGATGGTGTAAGCCTTGCCCGCTTGGGTTGTGATTCTTCGCCTGATGAAGCCTTACGCTTGTGCTGTAAGATATCGGCGTCGAACGGCTGAGGGACATCGGCAATGGACGGCTGAGGAATCGGCACACTTGGGACGGTTGCCGATGCAATCACTCGGTGCTGCAAGAGAGAGAGATGAGTAAAAATGCCGATCCAGTAGTTAAGGTTTGAATAAAGAATACCTCTGGAGAATCATCAAGTACAACAAGGTGGGGTGACGAAGGTGTTGCAGGAGGAGACGAAGGGCGAATTACCGATGAAGATTCTAGTGGTGTGGAACTCGCGCCCTGAAATGTAAAATCGGTAAATCACAGCAATCGGCATCTGCAAAAGAAAGTAAGGTGGTTACCTGAGATGTCTATGCCAAAAAGGTGACCGATTTAGTGCTCTTCTTGGTACGACCATGGCCCACTGGAGCATCTAGTGAGGGAGCTTTGTGGCCGATGATGGATACCAGGGAAATCGGCTGCAGCCGTATGACCTTGCCACTCTTACTCAATGTTGGAACTGGGTCATCAACCTGTTAAAAAAAAGGGTTAGTTGCCGATGGATTAAAGGGGAGTTGAAAGAAGTACAGAGGGTCAGACTTACTGCATCGGCAGGGATGGCGTGATCGGGATCAATAAGGTTCCGGTAAAAATGAGGAGAGGCAAAAAATAGCTGCTCTTTCCATTCTTGCCACCATAATTTGAAGGACTCGGTGACAAAAGAAGCCGGTACCCAATCAGTGAGATCAACATTTGAGGTATCGGCATCGGGAAGGAGAGTAACAATCTTGTGCCAATCCACACGGCTCGCAATAGTCTCTCTCGGTTTAATCACATCGGCAAAACATAGGTTGATGGGCAGTTGTCCAAAAGCTAGTTGTCTTGCTGCTACCGATGGATAATAGAACTCGTATGAGGGATTAATGTTCTTCCCGCTTCCAAAAATGTTGACCGGGATAGCACGAGGAGTAATTATTGCCCTAAGAATATCGGCATCCTGGTTCAGGGCCTCATCGGTAAGGTTAAAGGAAAGAGAGAATCGTGCTGCTTCATCAACATACGGGACCCAGGCCCGAAGCTCAGAGGGGATGCCGATGTAGAGGCTGTGGAAGAGATTGCTGATCTGGATTCTGTTTGCCTCTGCCCCTGGTAGTACTGCCAGCGCTTCTCCAAAGTTGATAGGGGGGCGCGTTGCCGATTCTTCTTCCCCGAGTTGATAATCTTCAGGAAGACTTCGGGGGAATTGCTGGGCGAACAGGTCAATATGGAAATACTTGTGCATATGGGCATTCAACCACATATTGATGAACCACCAGGGACCCCCTAGATTGCCGATGGATTTGCCTTGCAGCAGTCTTTGTGACACTTGGTGAAGGAGGTGGTAAACTGAGCCAAGAAGGTATCGGCCCAGTGGGAGTCTGACGCCACTAGCCAATAGCTCTGCTGCAGGAAGGTGCATGTTGGTCAGTCCGACTGTTCTGCCACAGAAAATAAATTTCTCAAGCCACATATTCAAGAAAGCTGCGTGCTCCCTGTGACTGACTGAACCAGATTTCTTATACTCACTGATGTAGCCAGTCCAGCCTCCAATGTTTCTGGTAGTCAGTCGATGCTCAGGTTTTCGCTGGAACAGTGAGTTGTCATCAGCAGAGGAGATGTCCAGGCCAGTGAGCATGTATACATCGGCAAGGGTGGGAGAAGCTGGCCCATGTTTGAAGATAAAGGCATTCAGGGTATCCGACCAGAAATAGGAGGCGGTAATTAACAATGACTCATTCCTCTCCATATCGGTAATAGATATTCTGATGCATTGTTCTAATTTACGTTCTGCCCAATACAACTCCATCGGCCTAGCGACCCTCAAATACCAATCTTTCCATCCCTTGGTGGCTTTTGGCCAGGATCGGAAGGTATCGGTCCAGAATCCCAAGTCAAAATTCTGAGTTCTAAAGGGGATTCGATTGGTTTCCGCGTTTATGATGTCGGTTGGGTCTGGATTTCCCATTGGGCCTAGGCAGATAAAGTGATTCTGATGCGTTGGAATGAGAAGATTATTGCAAAGTTCCTGAGATTAAAGATTGGGAATAAAGAAGAGTCATGAACTGCGCAGAGAAGGAGAAACAAAATATCAGAGGACGGGCAAAAGAGGAAGACTAACCTTGGGGACGTCAAAACGAATAGCCATGGCCGCGACAGAGGTGGAGAAGGCAAGGAATGCTAATGGAGGCTAAGGATCACCGTCAAGAGTGCCGATGATCGAGTTCGTCGAAGGATCGCCTGTTGATGTCGCCGCTGGAGAGAGAAAAGCTAGGGTTTGAATCGCAGATGAAAAATGGGCCGTGGCGGAAAAAGCATTATATGGGCCTGTTGGTACAGGATCTCCACTACCACGCGCGCCACTCTCGAGGAGAAGATCAAGCGGTTTGGGCAATTATGACCTGGAGGAAATTTCGGCGCATAAAGTATTCTATACTCCGAAATTGGGGGGCATGTGTTGACACCGTTTTTGACACGTGTCAATATAGGCCGAAAACTGTGCCGATCGGCAAGGGAATGGTTATTCTCCAGCATTGCTTCTGAGTTGCCGATGGATGATTGCCGATAAAGGACATGTTGATCTCGTACATTGCCGATGAAGCCAGAGGGCTGTTGCCGATGGAGAGAGAAGCATGGTTGCCGATGGAAAGCAGAGCTGAAGGACGTGGAAAGCAGATCTGAGTCATTATCGATGGGTTTTGCCGATGGAATCTATAGATGAGGAATGTGCCGATAGAGGTTTCATCGTAAGCAATGGATAAGGAAACTGGCAATATTTATGCTATTGTTTTAATAGTTTATTTTTGAGTCCGACCTTGGTATGAGTCGTTATTTTTTATTCCTTAGAGATAAGACTTATTTAGGTAATACTTTGTCGTGTCTGTCTAGGACTCATAGTACCAGGGTATAAATATGTACCGAGAGACAATGTAAAAAAATACAATCAAATACAACAAATCTATTATTTTTATCTACTTTTCCAGCAATCTACTTTTCGACGACTTCGTCACCAGTACCTTTTCCTTTTCAACGAGTTCTTTCAAGAATCGACGGGCTGCATCAACTTGATCTCCGACGACCTTACAGGTTCCGCTTTTACCGAGCAAGATTCAGGCTTTGACGTCCGGGCGTATCGCTGTCGTCTCGTCTGATCTGTTCAACAGTTATCGAGTATCACCTGAGCTTTGACGTCCGGGCGTATCGCTGTCGTCTCGTTCGGGTTTTATTCAAATCTATCATCCTCGTCGATTAACAGGTCAAATCGACTGGCACGCCTTGATATCGAACTAGGGTATTAGCCCGGTGTGTTTGCAGATCTAACGTCTTTTTGCATCAACAAGCGGATAAGATTGAATTTAGGGAATCCGATGTCGGTTGTTTGTCGCGTAGTGCGTCGAAGGGGGGCCTCGAGCTGCCTAACAGCGCTGAGTACGACGTAATAGTGCCGTGCAGACCGATGCACGTCCTCAGTATGGGTAGTAAAGCGGGATTCGACCGCTGTACGGACCACTGTGTGGACACTATAGCCATACGATTTGACGAGGTTAGGTAGTTTTGTATTAAATGTGCTATCGAACGCACCTGGAGTTGGTGGATCGAGGGGGGGCTCGACCCTTGTCGTATCGAGGCGTCCGTCCCGCCGGGGCCTCGACACTTGACACGGGTCCCCCCTCGAGTGATCATCGGCTGGTGACGTCAGTGATTTGTCGAGGGTTGCGACAGAAGCTAGGTACTCTGTTGTGGGCCGGCCCAGTGTGTATTTGCCGGTGGGCCCCGGTGGGTCGAGGATGTACGGTCTGGTCTTGCACGTGTTTTTTCGAGGATCCCGCAAGATTAATTCTGAGGGTAAACTCGGGGTTTAATCAAAAACAAGGAAGGTTTAGGTTACCCCTTTTCTCGGTAACCGACAGCGTATTTTGGCTGTTCCGAGGCCCGCCCGCAAAACAGCGTGCACTTTTACAGGCGGACCCCTCGCCACCAAAAAACGCCCACGCAGTGGGCGTTTTTTGGGCGCCAGTGGGCCGCCCGCAAAAGCCGGCACCGACGGCAGCCGGTCCTGTGCCACGTCACATATAACGCCCACACAGTAGGCGTTTTTAAACGCCCACTGTAGACGATTAGTTCTGTCATATTTCGAAAAAAAATTAAAATTATAATTTTTTTAAAAAAATAAAAATAAAAAAATTCCAGGGCAGGCGCAAAATGAAGGGAAGCACAAGCCCAGCCCATGCGAATCCACCCTTCTCGGGCCTTGAGGCCTAGCTAGGCCTGCAACCATCTAGCCCAGCTGAAGCCTAGGAAATGATCGGCCGGACCCCTGCGACACAAAACGACGACGCCGCCGGCGAAACCCCGAGCCCAGCGCTTCCTCCCCCGCTTATCCTAAACCTCTAACCCTAGGAGGGGCGCCGGCGGCGGCGGCGGCCCCCAAGCGCTGGGCTCCGACGAAGCGAGCTTCTGCGGCGGCTATGGCCCCCAAACGCTGGGCTCCGACGAAGCGCGCTTCTGCGGCGGCGATGGCCCCCAAGCGCTCGGCTGCACGTCCACCGCCTCTGCCCCTGGAAATCTCCTCGGAGGAGGAGATCGCCCCCTCACCGCGTCCGGCCGCTCCTCTAACCCTAGTAGCGGCAGCGGCGGCGATGGCCTCTGACGAGGAATCCGAGCAGGAGACTTCTTCGGCGATGGCCCCCAAGCGCTGGGCTCCGCCTCTGCCGGCTGGCGTGGAATTTGAGACTTCCGACGAAGAAGAGGAGGAGGAGGCGGACGGCGAGATGCCGCAGACGAAGCCCGCTTCTGCCAAGCGCTGGGCTCCGCCTCCGCCGGCTGGCGTGGAATCCGAGCAGACTTCGGACGAAGAAGAGGAGGAGGTTGCGGACAACGAGATGCCGCAGACCAAGCCCACTTCTGCGGCGGCGATGGCCCCCAAGCGCTGGGCTCGACATCCGGCTCCGCCTCCACTGGCTGGCATGGAATCCGAGCAGGAGACTTCCGTCGAAGAAGAGGAAGAGGCGGACGACGAGATGCCGCAGACGAAGCCCGCTCCAAATCAAGAGATGGCTCCCAGGAGATGCGTGAGCTGTACCCATGCCTTGCGGAGGAGGTGAAGGCAATTCAGAAGGAACACCCGGGCTTGTTCAAGCGGGAGTTCGGGATGATCGAAGATAGCAAGGCCCGTGCACTGGAGGAGGAGATCAGGAAGCAGAGGCTTTCACAGATGAGGCTGCGTGCGAAAGTGACCAAGATGCTCTTGGACCTGGCTGAGTGATGGACCTTGACTGAGCTGTGCAGTATCTAGCCATTCTAGTCTATTTTGTGGTATTTCTATGCACTGATGCTCGAGTACCAGCAAATTTCCTATGCTCTACTGAAGCATGGTAGCTGAATCTCGATTTTTATTATCTAGCTTGCCCATCAATCTTGTAGTATATCTATTGTGTTCCCCTAGCAGATTCCAAATGTTTTGTTTCTCTTATGTGTTCTCCAGTTTATGTTGATACCATATTATGATCCCACTATGATCTGGATGTTGATTTGCCCATCTTGCTTGGAGGAAACACCGTAGTTGGGGTTGGGCTGCTGAGCCCTAAAAAAGTCATGAGGAGGGGAGGGAGGGTGGGGCGAGTCCATGACGCCCATTGTGGTTTTAAATACAGAGCAACAATTAAAGGCTTTGTTGTTTGCCATGGCTTGCTGAGAAAAATTACAGAATGAACTTTGGAAACCATTTTGTGCAAGGACTTGAGCAGATGTTACTGCTAGTACTCTATCAGTTGTATGGTAATATTGCTCCGGATTTGACTGCCTATATAATTCTGACATCACCAGTGTGGATCCTCTCCGATCCTTCAGAATTTGAGTGGCAGAAAATAGTCGATGACTGTGGTGACTTGGCCAAGTGGATTAGCGAAGTTTGAGAATGGGAACATTTACATACTGCAGGTTTACTAGGTCATCTCTATGATGAGATCATTCTCTCAGGTTCTCCCTATTCCAATAGGGTGACATGTATCACCTGAATAGCAACAAAAGCATCTTTGTAATCTTTATTCCATTGATATTTCCTTCTTGAAAGAGTTCAAAAAACACAATGGCTTGGTCGATAAACCACTTGAAAACTGTTCACATAATTCTTTTGTTGTTTAGAAGCACTATCTGAAACTATTATTGTGGTTGTCCACTACAACTCACAAAGTTTGGAACAATCCTAGGGAAACTAAAAATCCTACCCCCCGATGACGCCCAGTATGCCCACTCATCCTTGATCCTTGTCATACCTGCTTGTTCAGCATTCCTCTTCCTGTTGATAACTATGGCGTTTCTTTCCTTCCAAAAGTGCCAAGCAGTCAGCATTGCTAAGGAATGTGCCGTCTTGGTTACTACTTATCCATTAATTGGTAGTTCCATTTAGACCCAAATTGTTGCTTTGCGTGATTCTTGTATTGTATGCTAGAAAGAGTTTTAAGCTGACTCAAATTGCTGTCCTCGTAAACGCTGAGCGATTGTTTGGTTCTATTGTGATTAGAAGTTAGTCTTTTCTCTCTGCCATCCAAGTGGATGCTGTTGACTGAATTGTGATTATTTGGCTCTACCATTGGCGCTGGCATTGTGTGAAAGTATCTAAAGACCCAGCTTCTCTGATCTTTAATGGAGTTTGTGACTACCAAACATGAGGTGCTGCTCAAGCCACTCAAGATTTCTATCTGATTCAGTGCAAAATTGATGAGTTCTGTCAAACTTTGGGACAATGCTGTTTGATGTTAAAGCCTTAACTGGGGAAAGAAAGCCTCAATTCAAATGGACAGAATGTGTAAGAATTTTGAACCATTCAGTTCCTATTGGGGAAAAGTATAGGAACAGTATATTTGTATATACTTTGTATAAAAGTGCCGGGTTACCTCTGTAAAAAAAGTGAAGGAACTTTGGACAAATCAGATCCTACTATTCTTGCTTGGTTCATGAAAGATTATTTTTGGTTGTTCAGTTCAGAACTTGTTATATGAGTGCACCACATAGCTGGCTGGGGACGAAATACTTTGATTTTTAATGTTTATCTTGATTATGGTCCTGTTTGACTTATGTTCTGTTGGTAACTATTATTTTTGTTTCTAAAAATAAATTCCGTGAGTTTGAATCTTAAGCACTGCATGCTTGTTTATATCAAGGTGTAAAGGTATGAGCATCTCATCCTAATACTCTAATTGATAGTGCGTGCTGGAATGTTTGCTACTTTTATTTTTGGCCTAATAATAGGAGGAAATAAATTTAAGACTGAAATGGAGGATACAAAACATGCAGAACTTTTCAGGAAACTTATAGATATGCTTCTTACTGCAGTGGTATTCATGTCTGTCTGTTTTGGATATGGAACATGTATTTACTCATACCAGCGGATAACTGCTGCTACTTCAGCTTGCACAGCAATTTCAAGGTATGTACACTACATTTTTTCGGATACAAATTAGCTGTTTCCAGTGCCATTGTTGAGAAGCTCATATCATGTGCACCGTTTTCTTGCATGAGGATACATCTTGGTGGATGCCAAGTTCAGTGTCAGCATTCAACTCTGGTCTGCTGCTTTTCAAATGCCATTTGATAGCAGCAACAAAGATATTCTTCATAATTTTGATGCTCCTATTGATTGGTTGATTGATATTCCAGCATTCTGCAATGACTGGATCAAACATGCCAGGAACATTCAATGTTTATAATATTGGGAGTTCTTTGTGGTTATTTTGGAGGCCGTTGTGTCAACATGCTCTACGGTCCTATTTGTGGTTACTCACAGGACCAAGGCTGTTCATGTATCATATTGGGCCCGCAGATACACATTTTATGTTTTGGTGTCCCTTATTCTGCCATGCTTGGCTGGTTTGCTGCCATTTGCATCTGTTAGACCAGAAAGAGCTTGCAGTTCAATGTTTGAAGTCCAGATTCAGTGGAAGTAACATCGAGGGTTGATTTTGATTATTGAGAGATTGGTTGTGGTTATCGGTTTAAGCTCAACACATTGAGGATTGATTATTGAGAGATTGGTTGTGGTTATATCGGTTTAAGCTCAAACATATTTTGCAAAAGGATTTTTGCAGTTTTAGCTAGCCACACTTTTGTCCATTAGAAGTTTAGAAGCACATGCCCGGATGTCTCTGACGCTGATGGAAACCAGCCCATATGTCAGTCAAGGAGAGTCGGCCGTGGTGCGCGGGCGGCAGCGCCAAATCACATTGGCTCGCGGGGTGGCGGTGGTTTCAGTCCCGCACGCCTGCTGCTGATTGCTCCGATTGGGCAAGGGGTTGTTTTTTTTTACAGAAATCAAACAATTCTAAAGTTGAATAAAACTATAAAATAGCAAAAAAATATAATACTAAAAAATATTATTATATTAATTATAGAATATATAGTACCTATCCGCCTGAGCAATTTTTTTTGAAATAAATCCATCTGAGCAATTGTCACACCCCAAAATTTCTTATTTTAGGTTGTGCTTAGAAAACTCTAATTAAAATAAATATTTTAGTATTTAGATAAAATTTACTAAGTTTAGTTTAAGATAGTGCAAATTTAGTTATAAGAAAAATGTGAATCTTCAAACTTTCCTAAATTAATTTGATGGATTATTGCTTGATGTGATATTTCTTTGTTGATTGAACTTGTGTTGTGAATAAAGATTTCAAAAAACACGTTTAGAGAGTCGTTTGTCTTTTTCCGGGTTGTCCTTGTCTTCTTCCTATAATCAAATTCCTTGTTTCTCAACTCAAGATTTCTTCAGGAGCTTCCTAAAGTCTTCTCCTTGTAACCCAAATCACTCCTTTTAGCTCCTCGCCTATCAACCGATTTCTAAAAGCTTCAGGGAGTTTTTTTTGGTTTTTTCTCGAATTTGTTCCTAGGCATGATCTAATTTTTTTTAGATGCTCCAAATTATCTTACCATGAACTCCAAATATTTTATCTGGGTTTCTCATGTTCCATAATGTCTCTAAGAATTTTTTTCAAATTTTTGGATCTTCCAGACTATTTTTCATGGCATAAATACTTCTAGACTATCCTGGAATTATTTTGTCAACGGAATAAATTTGGAAATAATTAATTCTACTTCTCAGCTATGCGAACATAAAATCCTTGGCTCTTTCTTAAAATAGTCTCCAGCAGCTGGACTTATCTGCTTTTCTTTCGTGTTCCTCGTACCTTTTGCTTTGGCGTGATGAAATAATGTAAAGAAGCAAAGCAATAGTCCTCCTTTATGCGTATAGGGGTATAGCTGATGATATATATACACATCAGTCTGTTGCTAGCTTTTTTTTTTTTTAACAAAGCAACCATTTTATTGCCTTCCCACCGAATCACTTGAGTCACGAGTTACACAAGAAATTACAAACTCGGGGAGGGGATCAGTCTAGATATGGAGAGATCCGGGTCCCAACTCAAGCCAACACGAGCAAGCTCATGAGCACAACTATTACATGATCGTGGTGCATGTACCACATCTACTTGTACAAAATTCATAGAAATAAGAAACTTTGCCTCTCTAATAAGAACACCAGCAGCTGAGAAATCATACTCACTAGACTGAAGAGCCTGAACCAAAATTTTTGAGTCTGATTCAAGGATTATATGAGCCATTCCTTGATCCATCGCTGCATTAAGAGCAGCAAGACAGCCATGGATCTCTGCACTTAAAGCATCATGCAGCACCTTGATTCTCGCCGCACCAGCCAACATTGCATCACCATCATGGTCCCTCACAATGAAACCCCATGCACCTGTCCTCTCTTTCTGTAGAAAGGCCCCATCGAAATTGATCTTCAGAATGTCAATTGGTGGTGGAGACCAGCCTGGTAGCAAATTGATTTTCATATTCTGCCTTTTTTTTGTACATATAGACTTTTATCATATCTCAAGCCTTGGGCTTTGTGGATTATCTCCTCAGTGGAAGGCATCTTATCCCCTGCGTTCGCCTTATTTCGTGCATCCCACCATGCCCACAGAAGAAACACAACAAGAAGTTTCCTGTCATCATCCAAAGAAAGGATTTTGGAAGCAACCTGTTTTGCCGAGTTCAGATCAACCAGACCCAAGCGAATTTCTTCCAGGTTAATTGCTCTCCAACATTTCTTGACAAACTTGCACTTGAGAAAACAATGTCCCCCATCCTCATTTAAACACCAACAGACTGGACATCTTGTGTCAATATCCATTCCTCGTTGTTGAATATTCAAACGTAGGGGCAGACTATTATGTGTGAATCTCCAGAAGAAATGTTTTACCTTCGGTGGACATTCAAGATTCCAGATTTGCTTCCATTTAAAACTGCAGGAGCTATTAGGATTTGTACTGGATTCACCCACCTGTCTTCTTTTTGAAAGTTCTTTTCTATCTTTTAGAACATGGTATGCAGATTTCACAGAGAAACTCCCTTTTGAGTCAAAGTGCCACGCCAAGCTATCCTCCATGCCATATTTTAGTGGGATGCCCAAAATGTTTTTCACATCTTCCTCCCAGAAAATTTCATTTATAAAAGAAATATTCCATTCACCAGAGATTGGGTCAATCAGATCAGATACTTTATTTAAAATAGTATGCCCTCTTAGAGCAATAGGTCTTCTAGTGACACCATGTAGTATCCAAGGATCCAGCCATATATTAATCTGAGTACCATCACCAACTCTCCACACCAGCCCATTCTTTAGTGCTTGCACCCCTCATACAATACTTCTCCATGAGTAAGAAATACCAGGTTTCTCCACAACTGACAATAGGTCACCATCAGGGAAATATTTAGATCTCAGGACTTGAGCACACAAAGATTCTGGATTTAACAGGAGTCGCCACCCTTGTCTAGCGAGCATAGCTAGATTAAAAAGATGCAGATCTCTATATCCCATACCACCATTATCTTTTCTTTGACAGAGCAAATCCCAAGATAGCCAATGCATTTTGTTTTCCTTTTCTTGTTGAGCCCACCAGAACCTGCCTATCATGCTGCTAATCTCATCACAAAGACTTTTTGTGAGATCAAAACATGACATTGCATAACTTGGGATGGCTTGAACTACAGCCTTGATTAGAACTTCCTTACCAGCCTTTGACAATAGCTTCTCCTTCCACCCTTGTAATCTTTTCCAAACTCTTTCCTTCAAGTACTTAAAAGTTCTTTTCTTTGACCTTCCCATGTACATAGGCAGTCCTATATATTTCTCATTTCGTGCTTCTGTTGTGATTTCCAGAGCAGCCATTAATTGGTTTTTTTCTCCGCTTTTGGTGTTCTTGCTAAACATCACTGAGGACCTGTCCTTGTTGCTAGTTTGCCCCGAGCAATCTTCATACAAAGAGAGAATATTTTGCAGATGCGCTGCACTCCATTCATCAACTTTCAGGAGCAACAGTGAATCATCTGCAAACAAAAGGTGATTTATACTCGGTGCATGCTGGCATATCTTAACTCCAGATAACTCCCCTCTTCCTTCTGCTGCCCCTAACTAAAATTAGGTAAGGCGAAAGAGGATCCCCCTGCCAAAGACCCCGACTGGGGATAAACTCTTCTGTTAATTCACCATTAACTTTAATACGGTAGGTGACCGTTGAAACACAATTCATAATGACTTGAACCCAATTTCCATGAAAGCCTAGCTTGAGCAGCATCTTCTCTAGAAAAACCCATTCAACGCGGTCATATGCTTTACTCATATCTAATTTCACAGCAGCATAACCGTCCGATCCGCTATTCTTTGTTTGCAAATAGTGTGTCAGTTCGTACGCGAGCAAAATATTATCTGTGATAAGACGTCCAGGAACAAAAGCACTCTGGTTCAAAGAAATAACCTCTGGCAAGATGACCTTTAACCTATTTGACAAGACTTTGGAAGCAATTTTGTACACAACATTACATAAGCTGATCGGTTGAAGGTCCTTTAATCTTTGTGGGTTCTGCATTTTTGGGATCAGGACCACTGTAGTTTCATTCCAGCCTTTTGGCATTGTGCCCCCATTCAGAAAAGCCTTCACTTCCCTAACCACATCCTCCCCAACAATATTCCAATATTGCTTATAAAACAGAGCAGGCATACCGTCCACTCCAGGCACCTTTAGATCCCCCATGTTATCTAGAGCTTGTCTGATTCATCATCGCTATATTCTTTCATTAGAAAATCATTCATCTCAGGAGATGCTTTTTGCTGGACTTGGTTCACTAACTCATCAAAGCGAGTACCTGCATGGGATTCAAAAAGAGCTTTATAGAAATTAGTGATTAGCAGTTTCAGTCCAGCCGTGTCCTCCACCACACCACCATCCTCCTTCACCAATTTTTTTATTCTGTTATTTCTTTTCCTCTCAGAAGCGTACTGATGAAAAAAATTTCTGTTACGATCCCCTTTCTGTAACCAGTGAGCATGCGCTCTCTGACGCCAATATAGTTCCTTTTGATATTCAAGTCTCTCCAATTTATATGAAAGAATTACCTCTCGTGCAACATTTTGTCCATTAATCTCCTTTTTCCTGCATTCCTCTAGATTTCTCCTTGCCCTTTTAATTCGTTTCTCCAAATCTCCAAGTATATTTTTACTCCAGTCCCACAAATCCACAAATCTGTTGCTAGCTTTGGTTCTATTGCTACCAGAGTGGAATCCGACCATATATATTCCTTATACCAAACTATACGCCGCAATATCCATCTCTACCGTGTACGTAAAGGACTTCCTGTCCAGCTTGCCGGTTGATGTTCGCATCTATAAATATCAAGCCCCAGGCCGATCGATTTTATTATTTTCCGAACCAATCCATCCTGATGCACACCGCCAAATTGTTTTCATCTGCCCTAGCTAGCAAGTCGCGCCGCCAGCTGTCCCTACAACCAGCCTCGCCTCCATTATCGCCGTGCAGTCTGCGACCTGCAGAGCTAGCCGATTGACGCCACAATGAGAGAGTTGCCGCTCTCGCCTTTCGTCATTCAAGGCCGTCATCTACGTGCGGCTTCAACCTAAGGTCTGGTACCCGATCCCTGACGAGATCATCATCACACCGATCCATTCTGTGTTCACCATCGCCATGCTTTGGTAAGAAGCACTCTGCACGATGATCTCGTCTATCATATATGGAAGCCTCTCCAATTGTTGATCCCATCTGATCTTCACGTACATGCAGGCTCTCCATCTACGTACATGATGAATATCTGTGAACGACAGTCTGCTCATCTCCGTCTGCACGATTGCCAATTTGCCATCGTCCCAGCGATGCACCATCGCCGTCGCCGATTAGACGTTGGAGGAACCCACATGTGAAACCGATCTTGCCGCCGCTCTGTTCCTCATTACCGGCCTCCTCAGGATCTTGCCGATGCATGGAAGTGAGCGGATCTCCAAGAGAACTTCGGCAACGCCGTGTCATGGCCTTGTCGTCACTGGAGCTCGTCGTCGCCCGTGTGTGCAAGGAGTTTGACCGCCGCCGGCCGTGCCTACGTGCCGCCGCCGTCTCGTCTTACAAGCTTCTGGAGCGCCAACATCCATAGGGGGAGATCAATCCGTTGCCGTCAACTATTATCTCTGGCAGATCTTTTCGGTACATTGCTGCGTCTGGCCTGTCGATCTACTCATCTACCATCTGATGTTGCCTGTGTGCCGTGTTGATGGTCATTCCCTCTCGTCTGCAGTTGTGCCGAGCAGGAGCATGCAAGCCGCCATGCATGCTAGTTGTCATCTACGTATCACAGGTTGTCGTGTCCGTCATGGTTCTACCCATGGTGAGCGTGCCACCGTCTCTATCTTCCTGTCTTCTTTATCTTATCACCAGCAAGAGTTCTACCACCGTCCGTTCTGCACTGTGCTTGCAGATCATCACCGGCCACCATTTGCAGTTGCTGCACGCCCAACCAAGATGCCGGGCATGCTGCTAATTTCTCGATGCTAGTTTGCTAGCACGAGGTTATCTCTGCTGCAACTGCAAGTCGATCACCCTGTCCTTGCGAGTGCAACATCCAAATATGCACCATGACATGATTCAGTGAAGGTCAGCGGCCAGATTAGTCCCTTGCCAACTTAATCTATTGATTACACTATGCTGATGTCATGTGTATGTCATCTATGCATCATAAATCATCATTCTCTATTTATTCCTCAACCAAGAAATTGCATCTTTCATATACATCGTGGACCAGCTCAGGCTGCCATTGAGTGTAGTTATATATGCTTCTCATCGCCGTTATCTTATTTCCTTCGTATCTTAACTGGTTCAACACACGTCACATTGATGCAGTCTACCGATGATGTTTAACATGCTTTCTGTTTTCTCTCGTATCGTGTATCGTTCTTAGTTGTCTCTTTTTGTGTTGTATGTTCGACTATGCGTGGTGCTTGCTATGAGTAGAACAAGAATCGTTGTGAGCGTTAGATGTGAGCGTTGGAGATCAAAAGCTACAGAATGAAAGATAAAAGGTGATGTTTCTCTAAACACATTGCTTTGGGTGTAAAACAAGTCTTAAGATAAGTATAATTGGGTTTTGTTTCTATGATCATGATCATAAGCTTGTTTATGAAATGTGATATAAATATAAATAATGAATGCTATTTTTTGGCAAAAGCTGAGATTTACAATACAACTATAAGGGCTACATGGCTTTGGTTTTAGCTCAGTATGAGAACCTTTTCTAGCTTATTAGAGGTTTGCCGAGTTGAGTATAGGACAACCTCTGTCCTTATGAGTATAGCCGAGAAGGAATGTGTCATATTGGAAGGGGGTTCCTACATCTAATGATCAGGCAGCCCTAGTTAGTTAGACGAACCTTTGGAAGGCTTCATAGTGAACCCTGTCGGCTTTCCTTGGTAGTGAGCTAAGAGGTCGACGGGCCTCGGGCGAAAGGGTAAGTCACCGCTCATAGTGAAAGTGTACACCTTTGCGCAGAGTTTAATAAACTGGTATACTAGCCGTGCCCACGGATACGGGCGGCCCAAAAAACTGAGGGAATTGTATGTTTATTTAATTTTATTTATATGCAATTTATTATTCAATTACACTTGATCATGTGTTTTTGGGATTACAATACCTTTGCTATATTTGCGGAGTTAGACATGGACTCACTCTTGCTATTTCCTCCACACCTCAGTGTGCAGTCAAAGGACTGCTCAGAGGAAGAACAAAGATGTTGTGATAGAGAAGTGCTTGGCATACGGAGCCCTCAGTTAGCCGTCCCTGTCCCAGATGGAGAAGAGAAGTTTAGGAACCCTTCTGCGTTACTCTGATAATTACAAGTGTTAATGTTAGTATATTTTTTGCTATAAATATTATTTTATGATATTTCCATTATTTTGTTATATGTAAGGACTTTCTGGGCACACATATAACGATACTCGGTTTCTTTAGAAACCAGGGTGTGACAGCAATAAACATAATAATGTTTTGTATAATCTTATTAGTCAAAATTAAAGGAGTTTGACTCAATACCTACGTTTTTTTCACAGAGGTATATCTATCTAGCTAACTACTTCGAGTCATTTATTTGAGCTGGTTGTAAACGAAACCTTGATATTCCTAACACCAACTTAGTTGGCACATCATTGACAATATTTTTTTGGCAGTAGATAGTTTTTTTTTTTAAGAAGAAGGGTGTAGGAGATATGTTAGGAAACAAACTATGATCACGTGGGCTAAGCGCTACCAGCTGGTAATAAAGGACGAGAATTGTGAGACCATGATGATCGAGGATGAGTACTGATCAAACATGATAGGGGACAAAAAAAACGTTTTGCAACGTGTGGAATGCTTAGATTGTTTTTCAACGTTGTCCCCACAAGGCCACAACATAGGAAAGGAGAGTGAGGGATAGAGGGGAAATAAATAGTTCGGCAAATAATCCGGCCCGGAGGTCCAGGTGAGGCAGACGCAGCAATCTGGCAGCGGAGTTGACTCAGCCTGTGCCGCTGGCTGGATTGCTGCACAATAAACATGCTAGCTTCATATTGGTCGATGACTGCTACTCGTACCTGGACTGCTGCACAATAAACATGCTAGCTGGGCTGGTCCGATGGCTGCTCAGCTTTCTAGTTGCGTTTAGGTTCTGCTCAAAAAAAAAAAAATGCGTTCAGGTATGTAGCAGTGATATGCACACGCCATCGTTAACTCAAGCTACACCCACATAAGCATACAAAGGGCCAATTACTCGTAACCATGCAAAGCAACTTCAACAAGAGGTGCACGCTTTTCTCTCTGAATTACATTCTAATATCAATGAGAATTATCTACTATCTAAATCTTGTACTCTAATGCTACTTAGGTTTACACAAGAGGCGACACCATTGGGCTACATGAAGGACGCAAAGGCACACCGCATCATGGACATGAAGATTGCTGCCCAAGATGAGAAGTGTGACAAATTAAGAACCAGCCGTGCACCGCAGAAGCCTCAAATCTCTGTGCAAAACTGTACCATCTCCAGAGGAGATGTGGGCCATGGTACACATGGTTGGAAAGCATGTGAAGTTTAGTTTCTTAACGCAACAAACGGTACGTCATTTGGAGTTTCGAGGAGGGAGTTATGACTAGTTTACTGAAGACTGCGCAGAAGCCCAGAAGACGCGCGGAAACGGATTTCCACCTCGAGAATGCTCCAGCCACTTGGCCTTCCATCTCCCCACGAGGCCCCCATCAGTTCATATCTATCTTAGAGACTTGTTACAAGTATAAATATCCCCTCTATGCTCCTAGAAATCAACTTTTGATAATCTAAAAACCTGATATGGTATATTGCAGTTGATCTGCCTGAGTGTAATCTTACACACCTTATTCTTGCGAGTTCTTCTTGGGCTTGTGAGAGATCTCTCTGAGGTCCCCTACTTTATGCTCTACGATTTCCGTTCGGCTGCGGCGTATTGTGTGGATTAGTTCCCGGTTGTGGTTCTGCGATCACTCGGAGATCGAGTCGAGATCCTCAAGGTTTCGGTTCCTCTCTCCCTGTCCGCTTGGTCACCTCCAACCTTGGCAGGCATTAAGCTTCCTCAGATCATGGTTCTTCGATCATACGGAGATCGAGTCGAAGTCCCCAAGATTTCGATGCCTTTCTCCCTATCCGTCAGGTCGCATTCAACCTTTGTCAGGTATAAAGCTAGTTATCCCTCTGTTTTTCAGCAAGTTATCTTTGTTCCTAAACCTACGTCGTGAAGATCAGGCCAATTCCTTGCCGATCTAGATCGGTACTTATCATGTGATAATCAGAGCTATCATTGTCACGGTAAGTTTTTACTATCCGCTACTTTTATTCCACGATATATATTTGTGTTTGTTCATGTCCTACAGTCCACTAAAAACCCACAAAAAAAATCCTATAGCCATTTCGTGGTACTGTACTATGTGTTCATCTCGTTCATCTTGTTGCTAGTCACCATCGTTGTTCTTCCGCCGTACTCTGTTTAATTTTTATCCGCACACCTCATATGTTATCTGGTGTTTGCTGAAAAAAAAGAGTCAAAAAAAGTAAAGAGAACAATGATTTTGGTGGTTCTTCGATCATACGGAGATCGAGTCGAAGTCCCCAAGATTTCGGTGCCTTTCTCCCTATCCGTCGGGTCGCATCCAACCTTTGTCAGGTATAAAGCTAGTTATCCCCGCTGTTTTTCAGCAAGTTATCTTTGTTTCTAAACCTACGCGTGAAGATCGGGCCAATTCCTTGCCGATCTAGATCGGTACTTATCAAGCGGTGTATCCCCTCAATAACAAAAAAGGGCATGTAGCGTGTTTTTTTGGTCATTCTTTGCTAAACAATCAGTGCACGCGTAAAAGAAATCTACCCATTCAAAAGAATATGTTTTTTTTGAGGGAATGCCCATCGACAACTTTATTGATTCATCAGAATAGTTACATCGTTCATAAAAAAATTAAAAGAAAACTAGGGTTCATCGACCCAAATACATGATTGTTTATTAATGAAGCATCTCCTAGCTATTTCATGAGCAATCTGATTGTCGTCCCTATGATAATGTTCGATTGAAACATCACAAAATCTCTCCACATCGTAGTAATCATCCTACATTGATGCCACTAAAGTTGCCAACCCCCCTCCACCTTCATTGTTACAATCTGCTTGAGCAATGAAACGGTTACTACCTTTATTGAGCTAGTTACAAGCCGTCTCTTAGCGCACATGCTTCCGCCCCGCACACCGGGCAGGACTCTTTCGGCAACCGAGCTCGTGACCCCTTCTTTCGGTCAGATCAATACATTCGACTAGTACATAAGAAAATGGACATACGCGTCCATCCAATACATTATAGTTCCATGTTGCAACACTACCTGGCCAGGTCCGTGGCTTAGTCACGCTGACGTGGCCACGCTCGCGAGCTCCCCGAGAAACACGGCGACGTGCTCCGGCTTCACAAACATGGACGACACGATCACCGCGCCGTCGTCATTATGCCCTAGCGTGCACGGCGGGCACACCACGCAGGCAGGCACCATGTTCCGCTCAGCGTACCGCCGCATTACGCGAGCCGGCCCGCCGCCGCAAAGGTCTACCGCGTCGAACCCCAGGTTGCGCCAGCTCACCACGGCGAGCGCGTTGTACCACCCGGCCTGCAGCTGCGGTTGCTCCCCTGCCACGCCGCCACCGGTCGCTGCTCCGTCGACACTGCCGGTGCTAGAGCCGCCCGACAGTATGTCCGGAGCCTTCTCCTTGGCGCGCCTGATGAGTCTGACAAGGTCGCCGATGCTGCTGGCCGCCACCGCGCTCTTCGTGGCCTGGACAATCTGCTGGCGCCGGCGTGTGCGCGGATATTGCATAGGAACGCGATCGGCGCAGGTGACTCCGTGTCGCTGTCTCCCTGGGACGACGGCGACATGGCCGCACGGAAACGGCAACGCCAGAGGACCGCCATGACGGCCTCATCCACCGTGGCGCGCCGGTCTCTTCCTTGATGCGCCGGACCAGGCTCCCTGGAACGGTGACGTTGAGGTACGACAGGTCGTCCAGGGTCGGCATCGTGGACTTCTGAGCGGCGACCATCGGCGCAGGGAGGCCCGGGAGCGACTCGTCCTAGTGCCTGACCGGCACCACCGACGGCGGCGACACCCCGCGAGCCAGCTCGCCAACTGCCTGCAGGAACTGTGCCATCCCCGCGCCATCAGCGGCGATGTGGTTCGACGTGACCCCGAGGACGAACCCGCCGCAGGAGAACTCCGTCACCTGCACCATAAGCGGGGTCGGCGTCGCCCGGGTAGCTGACGGCGAGGTCCTTCAGCATAGCCGCTGACGAGGCCACGGCGTCCAAATCCATGGCAGAACTAGATGACGCGGTCACGAACGTGACGCCATCGTCGGTGCAAGAGAGGCAGGACTCGCCAGCGGCTCCGGTGACGAGGCGGGCGGCGAGGGGCCGATAGTGCGCAAGGGCCCGCGCCAGTGCCTTGTTTATCGTCTCCGCTGGCTTATGTATCGGACGGTCATAACTCATAAGCGAGCAGCAAGTTGTCCGGGCCAACTACCACAGTCCACAGGAAGGCAACGATAGGTACTGGGCTCAATGAACCGTTGTCCGGGCCAAGAGTCTAGCACGCATTAGTTGGCCCATTTACTTGCTGCGTGCTTTGCGTGGTGTGGAGAGAACCTAAATGAAATGTACATGTTGTAAACAGCAAGCATTTATTCTTTTTTGCAAGGATAGCAGCCTTTTACATGGCCTATGTGTTGATTAACATTTTGAATTTTAATTTGTTGACTCCATAGGCTACATTATTTTTATCGGCTTCGCCATACCTTGATTTTACTTCTTCCTCCGCCACTGCTTGGTCTAGTGGTAATATTCCCACGAACTTGCAAGATTCGATTCAGAACACATCTTCGAGTTTTCAGAAGATTTCAGACACACCAGACAAGTACAAGTAGACAACTAGTATATATAGCTTACCCAATCTGTCGGCTTGTATTCAACCTTTGAATGAACATATTCTGCTTGTATTCAACTTTTTTTATAAGTCAGAATGATCAATAATACGGCAACAATATGGCCTGTTATGTCTGTCTCAAATAATTCAAATATGATCTTAGTAGATAATGTTTTCATTGTAAGACAAAAAAGATATAGTCATAAATATATCATAACTTTAACTTCATACTTCCTCCGTCTCAAATTCTAAATCATTCCAACCTTTTTGAAAAGTAAAAGCATCTCGAGTTTGAATAAACCACGCGGTCAATGACGGGGTGACGACAATGAGGATAATGGTGAGGTTGGACCGGAGGATCTTGACGACACAAAGTTCTTTTATGATTTTCATTAACCTGCTCGACAATGATGATCTTAGACATCTCCAACGGTGTGCCAAAATTCACTTGGCAAATATCATGATTTGGCAACTTGCTAAAATATATGGCAAGTGAAAAAATGGACTGTCTCCAACAGTTTGCTATTTTAACTTGGTAAAATAAAAAAGGCCCGCTAACCGAACAAAAAGGCCCGCTGAGCGAACGAAGAGCCCCGTTAAGCGAACGAAGAGCCCTTTAAGAAACGAAGAGCCCCGTTAAGAAATGAAGAGCTCCATTAAAAAAAGAAGAGCCCCCATTAAACAAGCACGGAGGAGAGCCTCGCCGTTGCCGCAGAGGACGCAGCGTCAACCCTAAACCGCGTCCTCCCCTTCCCCCACCCTAAATCGCCTCAGCCTGGACATTGTCACCCTCGCCGACGAGGACATCGGCGAGCGACGGGCCTTCCGCGACGTGCTGGCGGTGTCGCGTGGAACAAGCGCGCCTACGCGGTGGCGCAAGGTCGTTGCCCCAGCTGCCCGTGTCCGGTGTCGACCCCAACCACCCACCAATCTGGAGCAAGGTCGTCGCCCTCGGCACCCGCCTCTGCCACCAGCACTGGCACTTCTGGAACGACGCGCAAGAAGCCGCGATAGCAACTCGGATACGCACGCGTAAAGATACACACAAGTTGGGAAAAATAGCAAGTGAATTTGACAAACTATTGGAGAAGAAATTTTGCTTATTTTGCCAAATTTTAAAGGGTGGCAAGTCATTTATCAAACTGTTGAAGATGCTCTTATATATGGGACCCCTAGGTGGCTAGACAACTTCAATGAGAAGAAGCAGGTGGCTATAAGGATCTGATCTATATATATGGATCGTCTGAAGGAATGGACAGTGCTATGAATTTCTCTAGGTGCTGATGCTAAAGGCTGAGGTTCTAGGATTCGGGCTTTATGATCTGAATTTCACCGAAATTCGTCCAATTTGGCCCGCCAAAGGTATAAATGAACTGGTCAAAAAAAAATTTCAGCCCAATTCAGATTTTCGCTCAGTCTTATGGTCCAACAAGAGCCCATGGACATTTCTCACGCTGGAAAACTTCACCACCACCCTTTTTTTCGACAAAAGAAGAATTGTATTATATGATAGCTAGATACATCAAGATATTACAAATATTTCGAATTACAATAAAGTACTCATGTTGTGAAAAAACATAACTCAAGACCTGACTTGTTAGAGGCGTTGCAGTATGCATGACCGCACAGACAAACACTCGACAACGAAAGATGGCTTGAGAACAGGTGCCCAACGAACAACGGCCAACATTTATGTAGGTGGATTTAATAACCTTCTTCTTCTTTCTGGTGTCTTTCTTCTTCTTATTTGTGCCACTGAAGATCGAGGAAGACTGATCTAAAAATTATTCTCCCTAGTCCTTCATTGTGGCAAGATCTAAACACAACAAAATGGAGAAGAGACCGGAGAAATTTACTCCATAGCGGTGACATCATCTCCGCCTTAATGCCGCCGTCCAAAAATAAAAGTCTCCATGCCGTCATGCGATGATGATGTCGACGCCGAAGTTGTCGCCCTCATCTTCAATGGAGCCGTCATAGAGAAGATGATTCGAACCTTTCCCTTCACAGTCGCCGGAGAGAAGGAGAAGAGAAATCAGAACTACCAAACAATTTGGCACTGAGAAACACACAACGTAAGACTCGATCTAACAGGAAAACTTTTCACCACCATCCCTAGGCAGCGTTGCCTTCTTGCGTGCCGCCGATAGCAGTGTCGTCGTTGCTCCATCCTGCCTGCACCAGCGCTCCTCGCCTGCGCCAGCGCTCCTGCAGCCACCGCGAGAGCCGTGGTTGCTTCCTGACATCCGAGCTCATTCCATGGATGCTCCTCGACACCACCCAGGTGCCATGGCCACTCCTCGATGGTATCCATCATGTTGTCACCGTATCTGACTCATCGTTGGCGGCATCTACACCACTTGATCTAAGCATTGTGTCATCGCTGCCCTCCCCGCCATGGGTGCGTGTTCTATTCTCGCTCCACGTGCATCCTCTCTAAGCCCATTGCCATGCCTGATTATTTATGGAACTTTTGTTAAAATTTTCTTAAATTTCATTCAAATTATGAGTGGATAGCATTCCAATTTTTTGAATTTTTCCCTCCAATTAGGTGAGGTCTGAGCTTTATATGGTTTTGAATCCCAAATCCTTGCTAAAGGCTAATGCTAGAATCAATGAGTTGTTTTGTCTCCTTGGTTCCCCTCATAAAAAGATAACAAAGTGCCCACGAATACCCAGCGGGCGAAAATGCTAATCCAACTAGTGACATTGGGTCTTCAAAAGATATATGCTTTCCCTAACGACTGTATCTTGTATTGGGGCACCTAGTATGAGAACTTGGAGATCTCTCTGCATTACAACGCAAGTCAATACAAGTGGAATGTCAGGTGTCGCATGGATGTGGACAATGAGGGAGCCTTGAGTGGTCTGAAGAAGAAGTCGAGCAAGAAGAGTAGTGCAAAGTAGATCTCATCTCATGATGAGGAAGAAGGTTAGACATAGAGGACAATTGCTGCCTTGGTAATGAGGCATATGCCTTTGGTCGACCACCTATGTAGAGTGTATACAAAAAACACGAGCATGCCAAGCTGATGTCCTAGCATGCATCTGATGATCTCACGAAGGATGATGGCAAGTGGCGACACTATGCTGATGCGAGTGGAAGGATTTCAATGCCACATACCTAGAGTTTTGTGTTGAGCCAAGGAATGTCATGTTCATACTGAGTACTGATGGGATGAATCTATTCGGTGACCTCAAAACTTGCATAGTAGGTGAATGATCATTCTTACCATCTACAACGTACCCCCTGGTTGTATTAGAAGTGCAAGTACCTTCTACTAACCATCCCTATTTTTGGACTAAGAAGTAGCGTGTCTTTGAGATAGATGTGTTCTGAGAGCCACTAGTGGAGGATAGAAATAAACTACGAGAGAAAGGGGTTGGGACATGGGATGCAAGAAGAAATTCACTCAAAAGTCATGATCTTTGTCCCCATCAACGATTACCTGGTCTATTTTCAATATCGAGGCTGATTGAAGCAAAGACTAGCTATGTGGTTATCCTTGATTATACCTGCTATGTTTACCTAGCTTAATAGTCTAAGAAGATGGTGTACACAATGCAACACATGCGATTCCTCATCATAAGGCATAGGTACCAATCTGGTTTGATGAATAAGTACTTTGAGAATAAGGACGAGCCACATCCTACCTAACCAAAACAAGAGAGATACCGAAAATGGGCGTTTGGAACGGTGAAGAACATGGAGGTCATGTTCAAAAAGAAGGAAAAGAGGAGAAGATGACAAGGAAGAGAAAGCAGGATATGATGGAGGAACCTGCCATTGTCATTTCTTTCAAGAAGAAGTCAATATTCTTCAAGCACTTGTCATACTTGAGGAAGGTGGATATACCCCATTGCCATCGATGCCATGCACCTAGAGATGATATCTTAGTCACACCTGACATGGCAAGCCTTGCGAGCTCCCCGAGGAACGCGTCGACGTGCTCCGTCTTCACGAACCTCGAGGACACGCTCACCCCACTGTCTTCTTTGTTCCCTACCGTGAACAGCTGCAACACCTCGCTGCCTAGCACCAGGTTCTGCTCATCGTACCAAATCACGCACGCCGGGCCCATAGCTGCCACTGAGGTCTACTGCGTCGAATCCCAGGTTGTGCCAGCTCGACACGGCGAGCAAGTCGTACCACCCAACATGCGGTTGTGATGATTCCCCTTCCATGCCGCCACTAATCGCTGCTTTTCCATCGTAGTCGACGCTGCCGGTGCTAGAGCCGCTAGACAATATGTGCGGAGCCTTCTCCTTGGCGTTCCTGATGGGCCTGACTAGGTCGCCGATGCTGCAGGCCGCCACCGCGCCCTTTGTGACCAGGACCATATGCATGGCGACGCCCATTTGTGGCATCGGCGTGCGCGGGCATATTGCACAGGAACACGAGCGGCGCGGGTGTCTCCTGTTCACTGTTTTCCCTGGGACAATAGCGACATGGCCCAGTGGGTGCGGCAATGCCAGAGGACCACCGTGACGGTTTCATACAGTGTGGCGCCAGTCTCGGCCTTGATGTGGTGTACCAGGCTGCCAGGAACGGTGACGTCGAGGTGTGCCTGGTCATGCCGGGTCATGTGTAATGCTGCATTGCCGACTTCTGCGCGGAGACCATCGACACAGGGAGGCCCAAAAGCGACTCGTCCTAGCGCCTGACGGGCACCACGAACGGCGGCGACACCCCGCGAACCAGCTCGCTGATGGGTTCGCGGTGACCCCCCGTGAACCCATCCCCGCAGCATTGGCAGCATTGTGGTTCCACGTGACCCCGACGATGAACCCACCGCAGGAGAACTCCGTCGTCACCTGCACCAGCAACAAGGGTTGCCGGGGTAGTAGACGACGAGGTCCATTAGCAGAGCCGACCCCTTAAGGTAATTTTAACGAAGGATAATTTGGAAACTTAAGATAACCCTTAAGGTGGAGGTTTTTATGTGGTACTTGTACAAAAGAGTAATTTTAACATAGGATAATTTAGTTAGGAGACAGTGGCAAGTAGATAGGAAATGTTATTTTTGTTCCTCGTACGAAACCATACAACATTTACTCTTTGACTGTCTTTATGTTAAATTTATCTGGAGAATCATTCATATTTTGTTTAACCTAAAACCGCCAACTGGGGTATGCAATTTGTTTACAGGGTGGTTGCAAGAGTTAAATAAAAAATGAACATTTCAAATTTTTATTGGTGCAAGTGCTATCTGTTGGACATTTTGGTTAACAAGAAACGATGTTGTGTTTAACAAGACCATAATAGCATCCTATTTGTAGGTTATCTTTAAGGGGATGCACTCAATCAGGTTCTGCTCCTTGCTTCAGAACGAGGAGGATCGTCTGTTTATGAAGACGGGCTGTAGGATCAATGAGACAACCGTTATGAAAGTGTTTATGAGACATGACTGGTGTTTTAGTAATAGAATTGCTCTTTAGGTTGTTTTCTTTGGAGAATATTTTATTCTTGATGGCTCAAAACATTGTTTTTGAAATTTCCTGGAACTATGTCGGAACGTTTGTGATAATAAATAGCCATATGCATTAGTCGATGCAGAAGCTGGGATATTAGTATATTCTCTTTTCTAAAAAAAAAGACGACATCTAGAAATAAACAATATATATCTTACCCAATGTGTACTTTTATTAAACGTTTGAATGAACATATGCTGCTGCCACATCGTAGACCGACCGTGTATACTGTACCACATTATCCACGTGTCGCGTATCATAACTGTTGCTAGCTATTAAAATCTATCAATAATAATAAACTAGCCATGCTAAGGGGTCGAATAGAAATGAGTTTTTCGTGTTCGGCTCCCTGTGGCATAAGTTTATTTTTTTAGGAAACAGGAGAGGTGTGACCCCTACTGGGATTTAAAAATAAATAAATAATTGTGCATGTTACAAGAATCTGCTTATGAAACAAAGAAAGTGTGAAAGAAAATAAGAAAAGTTGAAAATGAGATTGTAGCCATACATCTAATTTGGTTGGACTTCTGGTTTTGCTCGTAGCCTAAGTAAGACTTCTTTATAGCACTAAATAGAGTGAGATATATTCATGAATATTACATCATTTCTCATCATCCATATGGACCAGCACATAGTAACAATAATCTCTATAAAGAAAGGTTTCTGAAACTGAACTTTGAGGGAGTCCACAATAAAACAAGGATCAAGGCTATTTGGGATTATAGTCGAGATGGAGAGCCAACAGGCAATGGCAAAAGGACAGTGAAAAAGGAGATGCGTGAGATCTTCATCAACCTGAAGGTGGCATAGGACACAAGTGTGGTTAGGGTCTCAGGGAGATGCATGTTATGTCTTCGGAGAAGGGACTGGTGCTGAGTCTATCTTCAGGAAAAAGGATAAGAATCCCACTAGCCATCTTTTACATTTACAACAAGGGGCGAAAAATCTGCAACATCGGGCTTCGAGGAACCTAGGGGAAGGCCTAAGTAAGTAAAAGGCAGTGTACCCTTAGAATAGCTAAAGAATGTAGCAAGCACCTCTAGTCTTTCTTCATAAATGTTCAGAGGTACCATCATAGATTTTTCATAATTAACTTTGAGCCCTGAAGCTTCAGCATAATTAGCTAAGAGATCTTTCAGATGACATAATTCATTCAAATCTCCATTCATGGATATGATGGTATCATCAGCATACTGTAGGATAGGGAAATCAGAATCACAATTTATAGGTAAAGGAAGATGCATGTGACCAAGTTGCTTATCATTGTCTAGAATTGTTTGCAAGAAATCTGCTGCCAAGACAAAAATAAGGGGTCAGAGAGAATCACCTTATCTCACTTCTATTTTACAATGAAAAACTTGCCAGGAACAACATCTAATAGGACTGCAGAAGTGCCTAAATTGAAAATAGCTTTCATCCAAAGAAGCCATTTAGCATGGAAGCCCCTGTGCTCCATGATTTGTAACATATGGTCATGATCTTCCTTGTCAAAGGCTTTTTCAAAAATAAAGCTTTTAAATAACAATTTTTTCTTGCTTTGATGACACAAATGTAGATATTCCAAGGCCCAAGCAACACAATCCTGTATAGCTCTACTCTTGACAAATCCATACTGATTCTTATGGAGAAGGGATGGAAGAACATGTTAAAGCTTGTTGGCAAGCAACTTAGTGATAATTTTGATTGAGGTATTAAGCAGGGATATTGGCATATAATCCTAAATCTTATTAGCATCATCCTATTTAGGGACAAGGGTGATGTGGGAACCATTAATACTATGAAGGCACAAGTTGTTGTCAAAGAATCCATTGCACAAACTGTAAAATTTTGATTTTATGAACTACCAACAATGTTTGATGGAGTTTGTGTTAAAGCCATTTGGGTCAGGAGCTTTATCACTTGAAGGCCTCTAACAATCGAATCAATTTCATTTGTAGAGGAGGATGCTGTGAGGCTAGCTAAATCAGGGGGTTTGTGAAAAAATAAGCTAAGTCAAAATCCACACTAGTGAAGAAACTTACTCCCAATATGTCTTTTAAGGATTCCCAAATCAAATTTTCCTTGTTTGTATGACTAACAGCCAGGGTCCCATCATCTTTTTGGAGTTGTGCAATAATATTTCTTCTGAATTTCATTGTTGCTTGTACATGAAAAATTTTGTACCTGGATCCCCAAGGGTGTCCCATTTAATGTTATCTCTTTGCTTCCAATAAGCCTTTTGTTGTTGAAGAAGACTGACCAGTTGGCTTCCAGAGTTCACTTAAGATTCCATTCAAGGAGACAGAACTCCTCCTAAGATATTCAAAAAGGTTAAAACCATTTTAACATTCCTAATATTTTCTTTGAGGGCAGAGAGTGTTTGCTTCCATCTTTTCGAAACACCTCTTAAGCTCTTGAACTTAGCACTGATGGTCTTGGCAAGATCAGTAATATGAGGAGGGGAGGTCCAGCCTATTTGAACATGGGTGAAAAATTCATCATGTTACAATTAAAAGTTTTCAGAATGAAAAATATGCATTTTTGTATACTAGTGGACACTGTGATGAGACATGGCACATGGTCAGAGGTTTCCATAACCAAAGTAGAGACAAAGGGAAGGCAATAATCCAACTTGCAGAGTTGAAAACCCAATCAAGATGCTTCAGAAGCGATGAATTCTGATTGTTGTTCCAAGTGAACCGCTGTCCCCTCAAAGGTAATTCAACTATACCCATAGCAATAATAGCTTCATCGAAGAAAAGCATTTTAGCATAATCTGCACCAATTCTATTGCAGTCTTCAGGGTTTTGATACAAATTAAAATCTCCAACAACTAACTAGTCAACATCGTCTGGCACTGTAACATTTTTGAACCACTGAATAAAAGCCCTTTTACTAGTAGGGTACATGGTGCATAAATATTAGTCAAACTAGCATTATTATGAGCAGAGGAAAGAGAACAGAAATGACATATTCATTTAAAAAATAGGAGTGCTCACTACTAGGATTTGACCCTTATAGCACCACTAGTTTTCGCAATGCTACACATTTGGTTGCAATATTTGCCTCTATGGCAACCAACATCATATTTGGTAGCAATATATGGGCCTTATGGCAACCAAAACGTTGTGTTGTGTTATTCATAAGCTTTGTTGCAAGTAGGAGCTAATGCCACGGTGGAACAGGTGGTTGCGAGTACGGTTGCCTATTGCCACAGTTAATGTTGAGTTGTGATAATATTGTTCTTGCGTTGTGATAACTAGGTGCTGTTGCCACCAGTGTAAAGTTGGTAGCAAGTAGTTGTGTATATCGCAATGAAGCAAGTGCATTGTGTTAATTTTGACCTGCGTTGCGATAGATCAGATATATATTGCATCCAAGAAATGATTAGTTGCAAGTAGTTGTGAATATAGCCACGATAAAATTTTGTTGCTTTAATTTAGACCTGCGTTGCAAAAGGTCTTATTATATTGCAACCAAAAGTGATCCGTTGCATCCATTGAGGTTCTATTGCCACCAACTTTATATGTGGCTATAATGGAGTACATGTTGTTGCAAGAAGAGTGATATTGCCATTAAAACGTTTTCATGGCTAGTAAATAAAAAATAATAAGAAAAAATCACAATACGTGTAGAAATTAGTGGCGCAGCCGACAACTGGAAGATTAATTAGTAAATAAATCAAATCAACACGTCATTACTCTACTACTCTGTAGGTCTAATTTAACTTAAGATCAAGGTGTCTGGAGCAATTCTCATTGCATTAAACAATAAAGAAAATCTCCTACGAAACCTGTGTCCAAGTAATCAGCAAGATGAGATCATCGAGACAAATAGAGTAGCATTTCTCCATTTTGTAATTAGAATTTACAAGGTAAATACAATAATGAGTAGACTATGAATGCAAAACGATGCCAACATATGAGGTGCAGCTTTGTACACATATGAGGCGCACCTCTATACATAACAATATTGCGCAGCTCATGAACCAAAACCTTAGATCAGACAAAAATAGCGCAGCACATGAGCCAAAATCCTTAAATCAACAAAGAAAATCACACCAACATGCACATAGCTACATATGTGTGTCCATAACAATATTTCAATTCAATATTTCACATTGCATGAACCAAGACTTAAATCAAACAAAACATTGTGCAACTCTTGAACCAAGCCTTCAGCTAAAAAAAACACACCAATAAATATAGAATAGAATCATATTTATGTAAAAACTCATCATTCTGTCCTTGGCCTAAAGAGTTGACAGGTGCAACATGTCCATCGTCAATTATCATCATCTTCATCAATTAAGTCTTCATCATTTGGTTCTGGCATAGGTATAGCTTTTTCAATGATGCTAGAATCTCTGGTCACTCCTTGGAGGTCATTCCTTGTCCAATTTGTCAACTCTTCAAGTTCGCTAGATATGGTCATGGTCTCCACACCGACATTGAGTGAGTCAATATCAATATGTCCTTGTTGTTCATTCTCTTCAGATTCTGGCATGGAGAACAAAGTCCTAGGCTTCATTCTAACAACACTGCTCTAGTTAGATTTATTTGCACATTTGACATAAAAAACCTGCTCAACTTGAGTCGCCAGAACATAAGGGTCGTTTACACAATGATGACGAGTTGTATCAATATCTATAATCCCATATTGATCCTTCCTGTAACCTCTACTTTTGTTCTTAGTGGCAGCAGGGACGTCATACCAATCACACTCAAACAATACAACTTCTTTTTCACCAGGAAAATCTAGTGTGATTATCTTTTTAAGGACACCGTACCAATCCATATTGCCTGTACTGTCATCACCCTTGACTAAAACTCTAGAATTTTGTGTACTGAAGCTGACCTCTGTAGAAGCTATTCAAAAAAGGAAATCATGGATGACACATCTGCTAAAAACACGAGCCATGTGATGAGGACCCTGAGAAAGGGCATATAGCTCCTCACTAATCTTCTTTTCTGCATAAGCTACCTTCATCTGCACCCAGTTCGGACTCAAATAAATAAATAAGGCAATTGCTATATTTTTTACATGTATATGAGAACATTACTCACCTTACATTCAAATCACCCAACAAAATGCTCCCTGTGTCGCTTATCGAGACCGTGTGCTTCTCAGTAGCTCCTTATGCTCACTATATATAATAATCCAATAGATTAGTTATGAGTATTGTTCTGCTCTTTCTAATCTACTATGAAAAAATACAAGAACACAAAAAGGGTGGTAGTAATAGCTTACTTAATCCATGGAATTGCCTTGTCATGGTTTGATAATATATAGTGACGCATCCGCAGCATGTCAGTTCTAGAAATAGACTCAATTTTGCAGCCTTTTTTATTGTAGTCGATGCTCCCAAATATGCTACCAGCTGTTGGCTCATTCATTGTGCTCCTCTCATGCCGCATTGGGCGATCTAGCTTTGTGTCAATATCTTCTAGGAAGCGAGAGCATAATATCATGCACTCCTCTGAGATATATCCCTCCACTATCGAACCCACTGGATGTGCCTTGTTCCTAACATATTCTTTCAGTGTACGTAGCTACCTCTCGATTGGATACATCCACCGATAACACACTGGTCCTCCAGTTTTAGTTTCCTCAGCTAAATGAATGGCAAGTGCATCATGATGTCAAAAAATGCTTGCGTGAATATCATCTCAAGCCGACATAAAGTCTCTGCAATTGAAGAACTTAGTTTTTCAATGTCACTTTGCACCAACTCCTTTGAACATAGAGCATTGAAAAACCTGCTAATCTCAATCAGTGGCCTGGCAACATCTTCAGGCAATATGTGACGTGCAACTAAGGGTAGCAGTTTCTGCAAAATAACATGATTGTCATGTGATTTCAGTCCAGAAACCTTACATCCATTGACATCCACACATCTCTTTATATTAGATGCATAACCATCAGGCATCCTCACTCCTTCTAAGAATGTACATAGCATTTTCTTCTCATCCTTGCCTAAGGAGTACAGTGATGGTGGCAAAGTATACTGACCATTCTCTAGCACTGGATGCTGATCCGGCCTTATCCCAAGATGCTGCATGTCAAGCTACGCCTTGTCACTATCCTTACACTTACCATCTATGCCAAGCAATGTCCCAATTATACTCTCATAGATATTTTTCTCAATGTGCGTAACATCCAAATTATGCCTTCATCATGTCATCAAATATACTACCAGCTCTTGTGCATTCAATAAAATAACTGACACATGTTGATTTATTTCTTTTTACTGTCATTATTAGAAGAAAATGTGGATGAAGATCATTTAGCTGGAGGGGAGGGAAATCAGGAAAGGAGCACAACAAACAATGATAGGCCAGCTCATGCAAGAAAGCCAAAACAAGGGAATGGTATGTGCTGGTCTTTCCATTTTGGATTGTATGTTCAAAACTCTTTTGCTGATCATGTATGTTTATTTCATATATGTTAATAAGGTGGACCCAAAACTCGTGGACTTGGATGTCTCAAAGGCTTCAAAGCAACTATCAAGAGAATTAAGAGCGGCTCTCAGAAATTAAAGATTTAATTTGATTCTGAGACAGGAGGCCCCTATGGTGAGAACAGCCGCAATTTGTCGATGAGATTGTAGTATTTACTAGGAAAAAGGCTCCACTTATAGGAGTGAAATCATGGAAGGACGTGAAGGACGATGTGAAAATAGCAATAGTAGATGAGATGTTGGTGAGTCCGTTGTTTTGGTTAGCCAAATGTTTTGAATTCAGTACCTCTGCTTTAATGTTCTATTTGTCTTTCCATTCAAACAGAAAGTTTGGGACTTGGAGGACATTGAATATGCTAGTGAAAAGATATTGGCAATTGCCAGAGAGAGGTACACAGGATGGAGAGCTTTATTTAGTTCGACATACAAGGCATACTCCATTGATGATCAACGAATGAAGCATAAGCCTGAAGACTTAGACATTGTGGAATGGTACTACCTGATCCAGTATTTTGGAAGTGAGAGATTCCAGGTTCGTCGATGTCCATTTTCTTTTGCAATTCCACTACTAAGTACAATATAATTAACAGAGCTCTACTTGTACACCTTTTGTAGAATATTAGCACCAAGAACTCTGGAAGTAGACAGAAACAGAAGACTAAGCATTTCACGGGATCAAAACCATTTTCCCAAGTCAGTTTTGAATAGGTGATGACAACATTAACTAAGCTGATTACTTACTTAAATATATGGCTGTTACCTAATGCTACATTATATTGTTGCCATCTCAGAGAAACCAGACTGATGGTCAACAACTTACTGATTTACAACTTTGGGTGAAGACTCACACCAAGGATGGGCAATGGTCAAATGACAACTCCAGGGATGTCTACGTGAGTGCTTGTATATTGTTGCAGCTTCAAAATTAAAGCATGTTTCAAACTCGTTGGCATGTTTCAAACTTGTTGGAACTATTTGAAATTACATGATCCTAATTTATCTCTCATGTTCCACTTAGGAAAATGCCTGCATCCAAATTACAGCGGCAAAAAGAAGGAAGGGTAGGCATTTCCTTACGGTTGAGGAGAAAAACAAAGTTTTCCAACTCAGCTACTCTAAAACTCTTGGAACAAAATTGTATAGATGTCATGGACGTGGATACATGGCCAAATATCCAACACGAAGAGCTCTACTATAACAAAGAGAAGAAGATGCAGCCTGCAGTGAAGTCTTAGCCCGACAAGAAAGATTGCGGCATGAACAAGGGGTTGAAGAGTTAAAAGAAAAGCTTGTAGATGAAGTTTCAGCAAGGGAAAGAGATAAGGAAGAAAATACGAAACAAATTGAAGAAATTAGGGAAGAATTCCGATCAGCACTACAACAACAACAATTGGCACTGCAGCAGGTACTGACATTGGAACGTGATTCTCCTTTTTCTGGCTTCTTTATTTTAGCTAATGTTCCTTGTTTTTTGGCTGCACAGGCTATGACAGGAACCATCAACACCACACAGGTTCCGAATGGCCCAAGTGTCGACAACAACTTCATCACCCCACCACACATGGAGGATACAACTATAGAGGTAATAAAATTGCAGCAAAATAACTTACATAATGTGCAACAGGTTTACATATAAACTGCAACTTTTTACATGAGAGCATTCATTTTGGCAGAATAATGGACCAGCAAACGTGTTGACCACAGAAAAGGTAGGTGGTGAATGTACTACCATGGCGACTAAGATTGCCGCAACCAGGCCTCTTTTTCAGAAAACAAATAGTGCTACTGGGTTATCGAATAATGTAATTTCGACCCAACAATTATTGAGGACTCGTAATCAAATGAAACAACATAATGTATGAATACCTTGTCTTTGAAATGGTGGTTATTATGCTATGTTTGATGTGTTAGTAAAGTTCATCAAACTGGTGGCGATTTTATTATTCAAATGGTATATGATATTTTTGCAGGGTTCCTTAATTTACTATATATCTTTGCCATGCCACTATGATCATTAAATTGCACATACTTAGTTTTTCCATGCACTTAATCGCCAATGTTCTTATATTAAACTAATAATAAATTATATTGGGCTTCAAAAAATAATAAATTCTATTGTCTTCATGAATTGCAGAAAAGCGTGGATGCCCAAAATATTTAGAGAAAGGTACCTATGTGATAGTGATGGATAGCTAGAAGAATGAAGTTCTGATGGGCGATGGAGCATGCAGCGATCAATTAGCAAAATCATATTTAGTTCTATTTTATTATGCGATATTCAAAACATAGTTGCAAACTTGTATACAAAGATGATGTTTTTATTCTATTGTGGTCATCTTTATTCTAGTAGTACTCTAGTCATTGTTTTATTACTTTGGTTGAGACATATTTGAAGTTAATGAAGGTTTGAGTTCTTATATGTGATGATGAAATCTATACTCGTGGCAAAATTATTTCGTATCAACAATTAAATTTCTAGCTACGAAACGAAATACAAAATGTACTAGTCTAAATGCCCTCGTTGCAACAAACTACCACACAACCCTTTTTTATTGTTGCAATATACATTATTGCCACAAATTTTATGTGTTGCTAAAGGATATGTCTACCACCAACAATGACCCTTTGCATTTTTCATGTCATGCCCAAAAATTTGCATTGTTTGGAAGTAGTCAAATTGATTTAATTTTGCAATTGGTGATGTATTTAACATAGGCTAAATAATGATTTTGTGGAACAAAAATTCATCATGGTTAGAAACATGCTTGTGCATTCATGTTGCTGCATGTTTTCTGTTATGTTGCCTGGTTTTGGTTCAATGTTTAGTTGATTCAAAATCTCTTGAAAACGATTTGTGAAAAGGTTTGATAATACAAGAAAGGAAAACTCTTTCTCCTTATTTTCTGGCCGCATGGCAATTTGGCCTGCAGGCTGCCTTCTCCTGCTTCCCTTGTATCTGGCTGTGTGGCCTATTCTCATTTTTGGGCTGGAGAGCCAAAGCCCACAGTGTAGCTGTAGCTGCAGCTTGTTTCCTTCCTCTGCAGCTGACACGCCGGGCCCGCACCGTTGTCTTCCTTCTCCGACGCAGCTATGAACCGGAAGCAGAACACCAACCCGGGTCTCTTCGGTCCACGCTCGGTCGCTCGCGCCATGCCTTCGGGATATATAAACCTTGCTCATGCGTTCGCAAAGCCTTTCCAACCCTAGCCGCTAGCGCCGCCTTCAACCTTCGCGCGTGCTAGCAGCAGCGAGCCGTGGGGACCTAGCTCGCCGCCGCCAGGGGCAATTGACTGCTCCGTCGCCTTCATCATCTCCGTAAGATCAAGGCCATGCTTCGTTTGATCTCGCAAAGGCTACGGTTCTCCCTGTCAATTTGTTGTGTACGGTTTTGCTCACGGCACTTCGCCGATGTTGTAGGACGCCGCCCACCATCTTCAGCAGTGTGCCATCCTCGGTTCATCTCCGATCCCATCTTTCACGTTGGTGAGCTTGCCTTGTCCTCCTCTGTCGATTGAATCTTGCATCGCTTTGAATGGAGCACCACGTCGCCATATTCCAGTTCGCCAGTGAGGAGCTCGTAACAGGCAATGGTCATCACCGTCGTGCATGCCCTTGTTTGCTTGCTTTGCTGATGTCAATCCTAGCTTTCATGACATCATCATGATGTCATCATGTGATTTTGGCCATTTTCATACAGAAATAATTCTAGATCCGGCCTTGCGCATGGCCAGTTTACGCTTTCAACCTTGGGAAGCGTAATTCTTTACAAAGAAAAACATTTCCAGTAAATTACAGTTTTGCCACTATATTCAAATGCTTGTAAAATGCTCATTTTAACTCCGTTTGAGTCCGTTCAAATTGTGTTGGATTTGTAATTTCATAATCTATGTGTAAGTGTTTCTATTAGCTCAGTTTGTAGACTTTATATTTTGAGTTCATATTTATTGCATTTATTAGTCTATAGGAAATCTTTAAAAATTCATATCTTCGCCGTTGTAATTCCGTTTTAGGTGAATTTCACGTCTCTGTGATCGTAGCAGCGAGTAGAATAGATTTATAAACTTTTTATTCTATTTTGCTGAGTTTGGTGTACTATTCTTCTAATAGCTCTTTGTTTGCTTCATGTATGTATGCTTGATTGGCTTGCATGGTGTTGATTGTTAATATCGAGTTCAAACGGTGAGGGTTTTGTTGAGCAAGGCTACTTTGAAGACCAGCAGAACCAGCAGGAGTTTAAGAATCAAGGCAAGTATAGCTAAGGACCCTCCTTATTGTCCTATTCATGATATACAAATAATTCATTTGCATGTGTCCTTTGATGCCTATTTAAGGGAATTCCTAGATGTTGATTATATTTACCTTGTTAACCTTGGGATATATGCATTTGGGCAGTATGTTGCTAGTCCTAAACTTTAACCATGATCATGTAAGCTGGAGTAGTGAATATGTGATAACCATAAGAATGAATGTAATCCTTTGGCAAAAACTGGGACTTTTCGTACAGCTACGAGGGCTATATGGCTCTGGCTCTAGCTGTTTAGGGGACCTTTTCTACCTTGTTAGTGGTTACCACTTGGCGCCAGAGGGGTGTGTCCGGGTTTGGTGTAGTTGGACCCCTGTCTATATGTGTATAGGCTGCGGTTGTTTGCCATCTAGAAGGAGGGATACTACATTCGTAGGCGCTGAAACCTAGTGGTCCTAACTTGTTAGACAAACCCTTAGATGGCTTTATATGTTTTGCGGTGGTTTGGGAGTAATTAACCCACTCAATTATAAAACATGATTCACAGTGAAAGTGTACACCTCTACGCAGAGTTTAAATTAATATACTATCCGTGCCCAAGGTTACGGGTGGCTCAGAAAACTGAAGGAAACTATTATGTTCATTTAATTGGTTAATGTGCGATTCATTGATTCAGCTACCTTATGATCATGTGGTTATGAAAACTTTACTACCTTGATGTTGCTAATTGCCAAATATGTTACTTCTAAAAGCTAAATGCAGTTAACCATGTCAGCTATATTGCGTCTCATGAACCCTTAGTTATACTTGTTGAATAACGTTGTGTACTTACGCTTGCTTTACTTTTAATTTTAGAAAATCCCGGATGGGTAACAGATGAAGGTTGGAATGAGAGCTATCAGGATAAGTACTAGGCTTAGTGTTCACTAGTTGGTGTGTCCCTGTGTTGCAGCTTCCGCAAGACAGCTATCTTAGTTATTTGTTTTATGCGCAAGACTCTGTGATGAATATTTGTTCATTATGTAATAAACAGGGTGATGATACTATTTGTAATTTATCGACTCATATGTGCGACTGATTTTGGGGCACATATAAGGTTTTTATACATTCTATTTTTATCCTTAAAAATGGATTATGACACTTCATCTATTACCACCAACAATAATTTGTTGCATTTCACATATATTATCACCAATAATGATTCATTGTATTTTCCATCTATTACCACCAACAATGCTTCATCGTATTTTCTATCTATTACCACCAACAATGAATCATTGCATTTTCCATCTAATGTCCCCAAGGATGATCCATTGCATTTCCTATCTATTACCACCAACAAATCACCATGGCAATTTGGATTCTAGCCACCAAATTTGTTACATTGCAAAATATCTATAATGCAATGGAGCATGATGCATGGCAATATGGCCATATTCCCACATAACTACGGACTTGCAATAACGTTATTTTACCACCAGTTCATCCATGGCAACATTGTCATATTGCAGCCATGTGTTTCGTCACAACAGTAACTAACACAACCATTCTGCTGGTTGCAATAGTTATTTTTGTGCATTGCAAAACTACTATATTGCAACTCACATTCAAGAGGATGCAAGAACCTATTTCACTGTTCCAAATGCAACCACCTCTCAACGATCTTACATCGATGCAATTGATCCATATTGCAACCAAAATACCCATATTGCAACCATATATAGGCGTTATGATAGGGCTGGATCCTAGTAGTGGCTAGAGAACATAGAGCTCTTCGAAATAATGACAGAGCCACTAGAGGCTCCAATAGAAGTCAAGAAATCATAGTAGTCAAAGGAAGCTGGATAAAACAAATGAATAAAAGTAGAATCAAAAGATGATTTTTTGGTCTCTTGAAGACAAATGACATCACAATTACTTTCAATGACTATCACGAACAGAGTTCCACTTCTGCCTTGAATTTATACCATGGATGTTCCAAATTAACACTTTCCATTGTCTAACAGCCATTTAAACAAACAATAATAAAAGCAAAAGGGTATCTTAGACAACTAAGACAGCTAATAAGGCAATCATCACACCTTGTCCTTCTTGGACTTGGGCCTAGCCTAGGCCTCATCTTCACTAGGTGCTCCCTTCTTGCCTTTTTTGTCCTTCTTATTCTTGTCAGCTTCATCCTGCTTGGGCCTTTTGGATTTGGGTCGACCAACAGTTCTCTTGTATTCTTGGCACACTCTAATTGAAACTTTCATTGACAAACGAATATGACCTATTATTTAAAAATGATGAGAGCCAAAGCCAATTCCACTATGATCATGTTTTCCCGTTACGACGCAGGGTATTTACCTATAATAAATCATAAGTACACGTGATCCTTTTGTTCTTTTGTAACGATAGTGTTAAAAATCACTATGCACAGATAATTAACTATTCTCTAATTCGAAAATCTAACCCTCACAAGGCAATTCCAGTAAGCAGATTGCTATTATGATTTATTTTGTTAAAACAAAATTGAATCAAAAGTATTGGATCCAAATAGTTCATAAATAAGGATACTTTTGGTACAAGAGGCAAGTACAAGATGGGATCCTATATCAAATGAATATTAACCATCATTTTCTCACTTCTCAGTATTCTGTTTGGTTTGTCGAAGGAAATGCATTTATTCATTACGAGCTTATTTCATTTCACCGAATTTCATATCGGATGCATCATGCATGGTAATAAAGCTAATTCCTGGGCACAAGACGGGGCCGGAGTGGCTTCTTCATGACAGTGGTGAACCCGGGCTTCTCTGCCATGTCTACCTCGTTGCCTGGCACTTCCTTCCACTTGAACTCCTTGACCATGTTGGCCACGAAGTACTCGAGCTGCAACATGCCAACGGTCATCCCGGCGCAGATCCTCCAGCCACCACCGAAGGGCATCATCCTAATCCCCTTGGTACCCATCACGTCCACACCCACGCCGTCACCACCTTCCAAGAAGCGCTCAGGAATGAACTCCATGGGTCCCACTCCTTGTCATCCCTGCCCATCTCGGCCACCATGAAGTTCACCGTCGCACCCTTGGGGATCAGATATCCGCCGACGTCCATGTCCTTCGCCGCCTTATGTGGCAGCACCAAGTGCCCCGGCGGGTGCTTACGAAGGCCTTCGAGGATCACACCCTTTAGGTAGGGCATGTCGTGGATGACCTCCTCCGAGACCTCAGAGTCTCTGCCACCGCCGCACGTGGCCTTGATCTCGTTGTAGAGCTTCTCTTGAACTGCCGGGTTCTTGACCAGCTCGGCCATGATCCACTGAAGCCCGGTGGACGTAGTGTCGACTCCGGCGATGAAGAACTCAGAGCAGAGTGTGACGATCTCGTGGTCGGTGAGCGGGCGGTTGCCCTCCTCTGGGAGCGTGATGTGAAGCAGGCTGTCCACGTACGAGTGGAGTGTTGTTTGCCTCATTGTCGGTGGCGAGTGACCTTCCTTGACCATCTGCTGCCTCTTGTACTCCCAGCGGGCATTGATCAGCGGCACGAAGAGCTCCATCTGGCGCCGCCGCATGCCGTGCCCATCCCGGAGGCGGGCGCGGAAAAGGCGCTTTGTGATGGATGGGTAGAAGGAGAAGACGCTCAGCTTGGTCGAGAAGTAGAGGAGCCAATCATGCTTGGCATCCTCGATGGCGCGCACTGCGGGCTCCTCAAGCCACTCGCCGAAGCACATGAGCACGAGGAGGCAGAACATGCTGTGCTGGAACACCTGAACGACATTGCTGGGGGCGTCGTCTCTGGCTGCGCCCCGCAGCTTCTGCAGGAGGACTCGGTGGACCCATGAGCGTGCCGGCGCGAACAACCGCACGCGAGACGGGTGCAGCGTCTCGGAGACCAGGTTGCGGCGTAGGAGGCGCCACAGGGGCCCGTAGCTGGCGCGAGTGGTGACATTGTCGCTGATGCCGAGGATGCTCGTGGCGCCCCTCGGCCGATCGGCCAGCGCGGTGCCGGCGCCCACGAGCGCGGCGTGTGCGAGGCGGTGGTCCGCCACGAAGATGCTGAGCCCTGAGCCGATGCGGAGTGTGACCATGGGGCCATACTGCTTGAAGAGCTCCAGGAGGAGAGGCTCCAGGTCAGCGGCCGAGTGACGCAGCCATAGGAGGTTGCCCAACATAGGTACGGCCGTCGGGCCAGGCGGCAAGCGGCGCATCCTTCCGTTACGGAGTACAACAAAGAGTGGGATCAGCACGGCGCTGGCGAGGATGAGGACCAAACTGGTATACATGACGTTCCCCTATGTCGCTGGTTGCTGCGATGAAATCCTTTTATAGCGCCCGTGGACAGTCGATCTTGTCGCTGTAGGACAGTTGGAGGTGCAATTGATGCCTGTTGACGTGAGGACCGTACCAGTTCCAAAGTTGGAGGTTCCATTCTGGGAAAACATTTTTCACCCAGAACCTGATAAAGTCATACAAACGGAAACTGAGGCTCTTTAATATTTCTATATATCAAAATTGTTGGTGTGCTGCAACGGGTATTGGTGATGACGGAATTTTTTTTGAGCCAATAATCTAGCCTAGTTCATTTATTTGTCGTGATTTCTTATATAATTTTGTTGATTATTGTATTTCAAAATATATGGCACAACAATAAAATCACAAATGCTTTATTGGCTTTCAGATGCTGTTTTAGACACAGACATAATGTACGGTACAATAAAAATTGTTGGACGGTAGCGATCCCAAATCAATTAATTGCTCTTGGCTAGAGAGATCTATTCGATTATGACTCTTAGTACTCTGAGAAGTCATGCATAATTCATATATAAAAGGGAATTGCTAGCGCTCGGACATACTAACTATAGGACGGTCATCGCTAGCAGGGCCCGGCCCATCTCCCCTTACATTGGTCCCCCGCTGCATGCACTGTCCACGCAGCATCACTCCTCCTGACCCCGCCCAGCATCATGCACAGTCCTCCCTGCCCCCTGCCCGCAGCATGCACGCTGCTTGCACTCCCCCAAAACCCCCCGCCGCCAGCACCATGCACACCACATTTCTGTCTACTCGCCCTGCACAAAAACACAGATCTCCAGCAGCACTTGCCCCCTCCTCCTAAAACAAAATGGAAAACAAAAATGAAAAAAACAATCAGAAAACAATGTCCGAACCAAAACTAAAAACAATATAGAAACAAACTAAAAAATAATATAGAAACAACTCTTTTCTAAATATAGAAACATTACAAGAACGTGTGCTGAAACATAGAAGAACCGTGTGTTGAAATGTGTATTGCACAGAACATATGTTGTAGAAACAAAAATCGAAGATAAAATACAGAAACAACTTTGACAGTTCTTCTGAAACAAGGGGGAAAAACTTTGAAATAGACTGAATGAGACTATTGAAACCCCATCTACTAGCTAGTGACATAACATACTCTTGAAACAATTAACAAAATCGTAGCGAAATAACAAAACAAAAAATAGTGAAACAACTATCCGGACACAATAAAAACCCATCTACTAACTACCGACAGAACATTTTGAAACAGCCAACAAAATCATAGTGAAACAACCAAACAAAAAAAGTAAAACAACTAACCGGACGCAAATGAAGCAAACAAAACACAAGAAAAAAAGTAGATAAAAAAACCTAATGCAAACAACAATGGGAACCTAGTGCAACAACAATTGACACCCCAATTGAAGCAACAAAACAAACAACTTACTGAAACGACAACTGGAACTTCTGAAGAACAACAAACAACTTTTCAACCAAAATTGAAACAACATGACAATACTAATGGAAACAACAAGGATGAACTACTGGAAACATCCAATAAACATGTGTTTTTGCAACAAACCACACCAAAACACGCCATTGCAACAACCCAGTTCTGCCATTTCAAACAACCAAAGAGTACAAAATGCAACACCAGAGAAAAAAGGTTGGGGGAGAGAGAGGGGGATGGGAGGCAATAGGGGCTCGCGCATCATCTTGCCGCTGGCGCCGCCATAGGCACCTCCACCCACCGCTAAGGCCCCGGCGCGCAGGACGCTACCTCCATGGACGACCTCGAGGTGGAGGTGGCGGGTCAGGTGGAGGACCTGCATGGGGTGGAGGGGGCACGATGAGGGTGGAGGCCGCTGCCTCCATGGATGCCATCGCGGTGGAGGAGGCGCGGATTATGGGCTGGGGATGCAGGGGTAGAGGAGGAGCTGCCTGTCACCAGATTTGGGGGAGAGGAGGGAGCAATGCGATACCGGATTTAGGGGAGAGAGGAGGGAGCCCCGTGCCACTGTAGCGGGTGGGCGTCGTGAACCGCCGGGGTGGGAGGCTGCACCGCCATGGCTGGCTGACTGTCGCCGGGGTGAGAGGCCGCCATGGCCAGATGAGTGCGCGCGGGATGGGGAAATGAGTGGATGAGAGAAGGCAGACTGGGAGGGAAGTGGATAAGAATGGGGTGGACTGGGCGGCGGGCACGAGCGGAGAGCACGAGGAGGGGGGAGTTGCTGTCCTATTTTTGTACTTGCAGTCAGACAGGGTGGTCACGTGGACCATGGACAATGTGAGCCACAGTCGAGTGGTGTGCATGTGGGGGTGGCTGATGGAGCGCGGCACGCGCGGACGCTGGAGAGGGCCGTGTGGGCCTGTCCGATCTATCGGACATATTAGAGTAAGCATTACCGTATATAAAATAGGATGATTGTAAATAGACAAAAAAATAGACCGATATTTTGGTTGTTTAATATTACTATCAAAATTGTCCATGCGTTGGAAAGGGTGTTGATGATAGAAGAAACATCCCCACAATATGTTTCACCGTTTTAAGATGATGGAAAGTTTTTGATCCAATAATCTGGACTAGTTCATTTATTCTGTCTTGATTTCTCATATAATGTTGTTGGTTGTATTTCTTATTTGGCACAACAATAAAATCCACCGATGCCCCCACTTAATTTATATGTTTAGAATTCTAGGGACAACGAATCTGTCTTGCAGGAACCTTTGCAGCTCCACTGTGTCGCGATTTTTGCCGTTTGCATCCTCTCGATGATCCGGTGTGCTGCGGAATGTCATCCCAACTCGCGTCCGGGAGACTTGACTATGGTGGGATCGATTTTCGGAAAAGATCTTTGGCAGCGCAACTTGATCTGTTTTCATCTCTTGCTCCATCGGCATAGCTAGTTAGGGGAGGCCCGCGAAAAATAAAAAAACAAAAAATCCATGAAAAGAAAAACAAAACTAACATGAAACGGAAAAACGTAAATCGTAGCCAAGTCGATGTCTTAGTTGGACGGAAATTTTGCCTCTTTATGTGAACACAAAAATATAGGACATGAATAGAAAAATTGCCAATTTTATGCCTTTTTGTTATTAGGTATAAATATCTGGAAAATTATTTTGTACTCCAAGGAAATAGTTACTCGCATATTTATATCTCTAGATTTAGGGTATATATGACATAACGAAGTATTTGTACACAAAATATATGATTATACTAGATCATCTATGGTAGTATGTATGTCAAGTATGCACATATACATAGAGTGCATGGTTATACTTATTTTTATATACTATAATTGTGACATTTTAGCAATATATATTTAAAAGTATGGGCTCTGCTAAAATTTTCTTTTACTAGTAAGATTTAGAGTATCTTTTTTAATCAAACAATAGAGGAGTCCCCAACCTATTTTTTTTTTACTTTTCAATTAGATGAAAGAATCAGCTATACAAAAGGGGGTTACAACGCAACTAAACCCAAAAGAAAACCAGAGAGAGAATTAAACACTAAAACTATCTCTCCAAACATTGAGCATGGTCTGTCTTGATGGCTTGGCTTTGAGACACACATAGCCAAGTTATTCTCTGAACCGCCTCTTCCACATGTTGATGTTGGCTCGCTCATTGTCAAAGCTTACACCATTCCTGGGTAGCCAAATGGCCCAACAGGTTGTGATGAAGATTCCTATGAAGAGATTTAAAGTATCTTAAAATAAGTATGTAAGCATACTCAATGTGATAAATAAGTATGCACTCATACCCATAGATGATATATTAGGTTATATTAGGTATATATAGGTAGAGGTATAGATAACATTAAGTTTTATCTTTAAATTACTCCTCTCCTTACTAGGGAAAAGAGAAATAAGAACAAAAAAAAAAGAAAACAAAAAAGAAAGAAATATAAAAAAACAATGTAACGATCACTCGAACAGACCCCGTTTCCATAAATACACAACATTCAAGAATTTTACAGCCAAAAACTTATTGTCGGAACCATAACTGATAGCTCTACAAATGGAAATAGCATCTGCCCACGCAGGGGGAACAAAAACAACAACACTGGAGGATAAAACTAGGCTAAGCTGCGCATCTGCCACATGCGCCCAGAAACAATGAAACCAAAAGCTAAAAATTGTTTGCTTTATTTGCAGCATGGCCTAGTAGCTTTCTATTTGTGCATGATGCTCGAAGTTCTTGTGAAAAGTATCAAACCTGTCTGTAGTTTTTAGTGTTTATGGGGTTTTGTCCCAAGTACCCGCACTGTCCTTTTGCTTTGCTTCTGCTAAAAACTCTGAATGATGTATTTCCGTTAACTATAATGGAAATGGGGAGTGTCCTCATATAAAAAAACTGTTTGCTTTGCAGCAAGGAAGCGACCTGCTGAACTCTTTTGGACAACATCACTTCATGTAACAAATCCGACAGAAACATCATCAGAAAGCTGAGTCTTTCGTGAATTGGCTTGTAGTCCAATGGTAAGATGGTCTTGTGGGACGTTACCCACCTTTTCTAGGATTTATCGGCATTACTAGGAGTAGAATTTGCATACGTGTGTTCGTCCGGGTGAGTGTGCGTGTGTCACTACAGGAAATGCTAGCTTTGCCGACTGCCAAATACTTTACCGACTGTTTTTCCTCGACACTCGGCAAAGATCTACCTTTGCCGAGAGCCATGTCAGGCAGTCGGCAAAGTCTGGCACTCAGCAAAGGATGCCAGTCATGGACGGCATCCATGCCGTCACCTTTGCCGACTGCCACGCCGTCAGCAGTCGGCAAAGGTGGCAGCCTTTGCCGACTGCCAGCCTGTCCGGCAGTCGGCAAAGGCTCTTTGCCGAGTGCGACATGAGGCACTCGGAAAAGATTTTTTTTTGGTTTTCAATCCTAGTTTTTTTTTGTTGCCTTGATACAGAAAATACATTCTAAATTCCAAGTTTAGGATAATTTTGATTTGTTTTGCTATATTCCATTAATTTTTTCTGTTTCTTTGATTTTTTCAGCAACTACTGATTTGAACTGTAGGTACATGAAATATTGGAATCCGATGATTCAAAAAATAATATTCATGATTTTTGGAGCATGTTGAGGCCGTATGCAGGGCCTTGCGTGAAATTTCGACCGTGTTGGTGTCGGAACACGCCGAGTCACGCGCGTGAAAAGTATTTTTAAATTTTATAAAATCCAAACGGAGTCCGAAAATGACAAAACCTGACTACATGTCTCGCCATTGCATGTGGAGGCTGTGGTAAAAATTTGAGAAAGTTTCAAGCAAGTTGTGACGTCGCGTGCCTAAAACCCACGTATCTCCACATGTGATCACAAGGTGATCACATGTGGAGATGTCTAGGTTGTAGACATCCGACGTCTCAACTTGCTTCGAACATTCTTAAATTTTTATCATAGCCTCGACATACGATGACAACACACCTCGACAAGTTTCGTCATTTTCGGACTTCGTTTGGATTTTATATAATTTATAAACACTTCTACCATACCTGGATGGTCGTTTTTTGTGGACAAGGCGTGTAAAAGTTTGGGTGAGTTTATGGACACGGCCTCAAAATACACTCTCCAACGTGAATACCATTTTTTGAATGGCTA
>CM041640.1:39813855-39854604 GCA_023333625.1 Bothriochloa decipiens
TGCCGCTCTAGTCATCGGCCTGCGTGCCGTTGTGATTGTCGGCCTTCGTGCCGTTGTTTGTGGATGTCGGCCTTCGTGCCGCTCTTTTTGCAGGTTATCGAGATCTCCCGGTGTAGTTGTCGGCCATCGTGCCGTGTAGTTGTCGGCCATCGTGCCTGACATGTATCTGTGGTTGTCGGCCATCGTGCCGTCTTTTCTTGCAGGTTTGGTAACCTCCCCGTACAGGGGAGGTGCTGCCGAAATTTTTCATTCTCACTAATTGTTTTTCTTTTTCAGGAGGGCTCCCGTTGGAGGCTAGCCGGAGGAGCACAACTGGGCACTGCCCCGCTATCCTGTCTTCACCGGCACCTGCGGTATGACCTCTCTTTCCATCACATGTAGTCGTAGGTTGTGTTACCTAGTTAGGCGTCTCCCGTCCAAAACGGATACGGTTGGAAGTATGCGTTCTTTGCATATGTATAACCGTATCTGTTTTGGATTGTCCACGTTATTTGGATAGCCTGAGGATGCGTAGATGAGGTTAGCTTCCATGTTCCGCTCCCGTCCGAGTCGGAGTTTTGGCAGGACCTCCCCGTTGTTCTCCGCATACACACTCTCCCCGTCGGGACGTGTATCGGGAGAACAGCGGGGAGGTGCTGCCAAAATTCCGTCTCGGACGGGAGCGGATTATGGAAGCTAACCTCATCTGCGCATCCTCGAGTGGGATTAGGACCTATCCTTCACCTATTAGATGGTAGGAGCGCGTTGTAGATGCACTTGCTGGTTTTATCACATGTTAACATTGCCGCATGACAGAGCATGGGTGACCGTGAGTGGATATACTCGGGCTTCGCAAGTAAGAGCAATGAATGGATTAGGGGGACGAATGAGTTCCTGGAGCAAGCATTTGGCCCAGCTGCGAAAGGGTCGATTCGGATGCCGTGTCCCTGCAGCCAATGCAAGAACAAGAAAAGGAAAGTAAAGGTTGCGGTGGGGAAAGATCTGTTCAAGAACGGATTCATTCCAAACTATACCCGTTGGCGCCACCATGGTGAACACCATCCTATTAGGGACGAGGTGGTGGGACCCGTCCTTGAGGAGTATGATGCCGATGCCGGGATGGCAGACATGATGGCAGACTTCCACGAAGCACGGTTCGGCGAAGGAATGGATGTGGAGGAAGATCCGGAGGAAACTGCGAAGGCGTTCTATGACATGATGGAGGCGGCACAGAAGCCCCTTCACGAGAAGACAAGGGTTACACAACTGGATGCCGTCTCACGCCTAATAGGGTTGAAGTCGCAACTGGGCATTAGTCGAGACGGCTTCGATCTCGTGTTGAGCATTGTTGGCACACTGCTTCCGGCAGATCATGTCCTGCCGAAGAACACCTACACTACACAGAAGCTCCTTCGTGCACTTAAGATGCCGTATGAGGGGATCCAAGCTTGTCCGAAGGGGTGCGTCCTGTTCAGGGGAGACCTCGAGGAAGCAAAAATCTATCCAAAGTGCAAAGCCTCTAGGTTCGTGTTGGTACAAGGCTCTGATGGTAGCATGAAATAGTCTAAGGTCCCCGAGATGGTCGTACAGCACCTTCCTTTCCTACCGAGGCTTCAACGGCTGTACATGACAGAGGAGTCCGTGAAACATGGAGGCTCAGAATGTACGCGTAGCGCTGTCAACAAATGGGTTCAACCCATTTGGAATGATGGCGACCCTGTACACTTGTTGGCCCGTGTTTGTGATTCCCCCTCAATCTCCCCCCGGCGTCATGTTTGAACCTAGGAACGTGATCTTGACGCTGATAATACCTGGACACCCGGGCGACAATATGGGTGTGTTCATGCAGCCGGTGTGGGATGAATTACAACTTGCTTGGGAAGAGGGGGTACTCACGTACGACCGAGCTACAAAGAGGAACTTCAGAATGCATGTGTGGTACCAATATTCAATGCATGACTTCCTGGCGTATGGCTTATTCAGCGGGTGGTGTGTTCACGGGAAGTTCCCTTGCCCGACATGCAAGGCAGATGTGATGTTCACCTGGCTGGCCAAGGGTGGGAAGTATTCTTCTTTTGACAAGCATCGCCAATTCCTACTTGAGAACCATGAATTCAGGCTTGATGTAAAGCACTTCACAAAAGGTGTTCAAGTCACCGGCCCCATTCAGCAGGTTAAGAGCCCTGCCGCCGTCCTTGCCGACATACAGGCTCTCAAAGTTGAGGAAACAGGTGGTTTTAAGGGATATGCTTGGGACCAAATGTGGACTCATATATCGGGCTTGACTAGGCTCCCCTACTTCAAGGACCTTCTTCTTCCACACAACATCGATGTAATGCACACAGAAAAGAATGTGGCCGAGGCACTCTGGGCAACACTCATGGACGTTGGTAAAAAGTCGAAGGATAACGTCAAGGCTAGACTGGACTTGGAGATGATTTGTGATAGACCAAACCTGGTGATGAAGACCCCTGCGCCCGGCAAGAAATGGAAAAGGGGCCCGACCGATTATATCCTGAAAAGGGCCGATAGGAAGGAAGTACTGCAGTGGATCAAGATGTTAAAGTTCCCTGATGGGTATGTGGCGAATCTGAGCAGGGGCGTGAACTTGCAGACTATGAAAGTCTTAGGGATGAAGAGTCATGACTTCCACATATGGATTCAGCGGATCCTTCCTGCGATGACCCGGGGATACCTCCCAGAGCCAGTGTGGCGCGTCCTGGCAGAGTTGAGCTTTTTCTTCCACCAGCTTTGTGCCAAGGAGTTGTCTCGGGATGTTTGTGTTGAACTAGAGAAGGCTGCACCTCTGTTGCTCTGCAAGTTGGAGATGATATTTCCACCCGGCTTCTTTCTGTCGATGCAGCATCTGATTTTGCACCTACCGCGAGAGGCACGGTTGGGGGGTCCCGTGCAGGCCCGTTGGTGCTATCCAATCGAGAGGTGTCTAAAGCTTCTTTGGAAAAAGTGTAGAAATAAAGCCAAGATTAAGGCATCTGTGGGAGAGGCCTCCGTTCTGGAGGAGGTGTCGACCTTCACACAGGCGTACTATACTGAGAATCTTCCCATCGTGCACAATCCAACCCCTCGTTACAACGCCGATGAGAACTCATCGACCCTTAGCCTTTTCCAAGGGGATCTCGGAAGTGGAAGCGCATGTACCAACAAGCAGTTGACCCATCAGGAGTGGCACACTATCATGTTCACATTGTTGCTCAACCTTGATGAAGTGATTCCTTATCAGAAGTAAGTTCTCAATGAGGTTGTTACCTACGCTGTCACTATCCTCCACCTATCATGATTCGACCCTCTAGTCTCTTGCTTCTTTCAGGGAATTTATTAGTCAATACTGCACAGGCAATAGGGTTCCTACCGAGCAAGAAGAAGACAATCTTCTTAGACACGGTGTGCCCGATTTCATCTCCTGGTTCTGTACAAAGGTACCAACCAACTAACTTCTTTCTGACTTTGTGATTCCACTTTGCTCCCCGGAGCGAGTAATGTAACGATCTACCTGTCCTCACCCTTGCAGGCCCAAACGGATACAGAAATGAGTGATGAATTGAAACAGGTGGGCCGTGGCTTCTCCCGTAGGGTGAAGTCATTCACCATTAATGATGTGAATGGCTATCGCTTTCGCACGAGAAGGCACGAGGAGAGTCGACCCAACCTAAAAACCATGTGCAGCGGAGTTTGTATGGCCGGCACGGATCAGAAAGACTACTACGGCATAGTCGAAGAGATATACGAGCTCAACTTTAAGGGTGCTGAGACTTTCAAGCCGGTGGTATTCAAATGCCATTGGTTCAATCCCGATGTCACGAGGCAAGACCTTACGATAGGGCAAGTCAAGATTCAATAGGACTCTAGCTATAAAGGAGACAATGTCTACATTGTGGCCAACCGAGACGCCATGCAAGTTTATTACCTCCCATGGGCGTGCCAGAAAGACGAGAAGCTTGCGGGTTGGAGCCTTGTGCATTTGGTGTCGCAGCGCGGCAAACCGCCTCTCCCAAACGACGATGATTACGACTTTGACCCGAACCAAGATGAGTTCTATCAACCTGAGGGGCTAGAAGGTACTTTGGAGATAGACACTGGTTCGCTCATGGGCATGGAAGTAGACAACGAAATTGATGAGGACGAGGGTGAGGAGGTGCAGGATGCCAAGGACTTAAGAATGCTTGAGCGATGGCAGATGCAGCGCGATGGAGTTGTCCAGGAGGATGAACATGATGATGACTATGGAGGTGATGAGGATGATGATGACAGTGATGACTTAAGAGAGCTCGACAATATTGATAGCGATGACGACGATAGTGATAGTGATGACGACTCCACGCCCACCATATTGCCGTTCGCAGAGATAATTACGAGGCCATGTAATACTATATTGTTATTATTATGTTCCTTTACAAGTACTTGTCATTTATTTATGCTAACTCTTTTGTTCTTTGTCATTGCAGGCACTCGGCAAAATGCCAGGCGGACGGCGGCAGCGGCCGCATCGAGCCGTACGCTCGGCGTACCAGGTCCCCCCGCAGGAGACCGCCAACGACGACGAGGAGGAGGAGGTGTTGGCGGGCGGGTCGTCTAGTAGGGGGTCGCAACCCCGCAGTGGACGTCGCCAGGCGACGAGGAGGCTGCCGTTCTCGTCCTCGCACGAGGGGACGACGACGGACGACGAGGACGACGATGACGCCGACGACACCGACGACGACGACACCGTGCCTACACCAGGCCAGACAGCTTTGACTTCGTTAGGCGTGGCCAAGGCGTACTCGCGCTGGCCCACGCAGCTTCCTAGAGTGCGGCCGCAATTCAACAGACGCCCAGTGATTACACCCGTGGGCCAGACGTAAGTAACCATTATTGGTTTCACTACTTGTTCATATGACATGTTGAAAATCAAACTGCAGACTAACAATTGTTCTTAATGACTCGTGCAGTACCTGGGTGTTTGTGAGCGGAGAAGGTGAATCACGCCATATCAATGGCATCCAGGGCCTCCTGATTAAGGAGTACTACCCTGGCCTTGTCAACGTGGACGACGAGTTGAAGGTGCCCACGAGGTGGGCTCACTTCTACCTCGTCAACGTGGGTGGTGAGACCCTCGCGGCAAAGATAAAGAGGGAGTTTTGGGTGAGTCTTTCATCACACCGCATTGCTAAATAGTACGCATTCGTCAGACTTCTTAAAACAATGCAATGCTACATGATGTGTCTGTGTGCAGGACTTCTTCACGTGCGAGGAGGGTAAAGCGGGCCAGGCGGCGCAAGTGCAGGAGGCGGTCTGCAAAGATCGTCTCAAGGACCTGTACCATGAGGCGCACATATAGGCCATCCGCGACTACTACACCGACGTGCATGCAGAGTCCATCAAGAAGCCTGAAATCCGCCAGATCATGAACTCGAGGGAGACCGACCTCACCTTCGCTCAATACGTGCATGTAATTAAGTAGGAAAACATTCGTTCAGACTCCTTCAGTGAAACATTACACTAATCTTCTCACATGTCAAATACTTGATGTCATGCAGTTCTGTCCGAGGTGGTGCGACAACCACGGGGACTACTGGGAGGAGATTGTGCGCATGTGGAAAACGGACGAGGCCTATGCGAGGCGCAACGACCGTCGGGGCCGCCGCCTGCAGATGCGAGGGGTGCCACACCACCAAGGGAGCCAGCCCCTCCCAACGTACATGAGAAGATGGGTATGCGTCCGTTCATGTCTTTTTTGTAGCCCTCAATTGTCATTACTTGTAACCATGTTTCTGTTTTCAATGCAGACGCAGGCGCACGGTGGGTAGGAAATCAACCAGTTCACCGGGTACCTCCTCTCCCACAAGGGCAAGGCGACAGCGCCGGATAACGTCTATAACCCGGAGGACGGGCCCGAGGCGTACAGCAACCCCACCGCCTACGAGAAGGCGACCGAGTACACCGCCGTGGCTCGCCAGCGCTACGGGGAGACGTTCGACCCCACCGCCGAGCCCCTGGACATAGACCTCCTACAGAGGTTGGGACCAGGGAAGCAGCACGGCCGGTACTACATGGCCCACAGCGCCGTCGACCCGTCCGATGCTCCCACGCTGAGCTAGGTTCGATCCAGGTCCACGAGCTCCACCGACATCCCCATAGCGTCTCAGCAGCCGAGCATGTCGCAGTTCTAGGTAAGTGTGGTTTCATTCGTCTTTCACTCGTTTCACACCTATACTTACAATCAACACTGCGGATGTAATATTGCAAGCCCAGGTGCAGGAGCAGATGGCGCAGATGCAGGCGCAGATGCAGGCACAGATGCAGGCGCAGATGCAGGCGCAGATGCAGGTGCAACAGATGGCTTACCAGCAGCACCTGACAGCCATGCAGCAGCACTACAATAGTCAAATGCAGGGCTTTGCCGGCTACTTCCAATCCCTGCAGATCCCCGAGCCGCCTCCACCGCCTGAATTATTCGCTCCACCGCCTCCTCCACCGTCTTTTCCTGTGCCTGCTCCTGTCACTCCTGCTGGGACCCCGGTGAGTACATTGACTCTTGCTTTAGCTTGTGCGTCCATCCTGTAGATACTAATGACATCACTTGGCCTTTAACTTGTGCAGGTATAGTCGGCGGGTTCCAACCCGTCTCCTAGAGGTGCCGGCCCTCAGATGATGCCGTATCCACCTCCGGGTGGCCCTTCTCCACCGTATCCACCTCCGCATGGCCCTCCTACACCTTACTCGTGGCCGGTGGGCGGAGGGCGGCCGTACTGGTCGGCGTCGTGTGATCCAGGGTGGGTTCTGTGGGAAAACCCTGGGGGCTCTGGGGACGGACAACCTGACGGCTCCGGGGATGGCGCGACGAGCTAGGTACTTGTCGCTTGTCTTATGCTCCTGGACTTGAGTATCGTCGAAGTCTCTGTCATGTATTTCTTCTCTTCGTGATGGACCTAGACTTGTTGTGTTGAACTTCATGTGATGGACCTCAACTTGTGGTGTTCGACTCGTTGCGTTGAGCTTCATGGTTGTAATGGACTTGTGATGGTGATAAGAGATGCTATTGTGAGATATATGTGTTATTGTGATATATATGGTGACGGTGGTGATAAATGTGATGAAATTGTGATATAAATGGTGCTACTTGTGGTTCTGGTGAAATTGTGATATAAATTGTGATTTTGCAATGTTTGGATGCAAGAAAACAAAAAAATGAAAAAAAAATTTCCCAGCTTTGCCGAGTGCTAACACTCGGCAAAGCTGGGGAATCTGGCCACAAAATCCCCAGCTTTGCCGAGTGCCAGCGTGGCACTCGGCAGAGGGGTCATGCCTTTGCTGAGTGTCAGCACTCGGCAAAGAATTTTCTAAAAAAAAAAATTTTCTTTACCGAGTGCCGAGCTGGCACTCGGCAAACAAATTTTCAAAAAAAAATAATTTTTTTCTTTGCCGAGTGCCTCGCCGTCAGCACTCGGCAAAGCCAGCCGTCAGGCTGACGGCGCCACGTGGCTTTGCCGAGTGCTGACGTGGCACTCGGACAAACCTTTGCCGACTGCATGCCACGTGGCACTCGGCAAAGCCTTTGCCGACTGCATGCCACGTGGCACTCGGCAAAGCTGCCTTCGTCGACGTTTGCTTTGCCGACAGCCCTTTGCCGACTGCCACGTGAAATTGCAGTCGGCAAAGCCTTTGCCGACTGCTATTCTGCCTTTGCCGAGTGCGCATTGCAGTCGACAAAGAGAGCGAACCCTGTAGTGTGTATTATGAGCGTCCGTATTATACCGTGTAATTCTTAAAAAAAGCTCTTCCTAACACCCTTCCATTTTTTTTGACAAAAGACTTCCGTTTTCCTCTTTTTTTTTTGTTGATAGACCTCAACCGGTTTTAAGCTGGGCCTCCATCATCATAATCTTCTTCATCTTGTAGTACTGTATGAGGCGGTTCACCTAACATGTCTGAGCTGCCAACACCTCTTTGGCAATACAGAGCATGGTCTCGGCACCCTCCACATGTTGTTATTTTTTTTTCATAAAAGGTTATCAATTAAAAATTTCAGCATAGCGCCACATCGCGCCCCCCCCCCCCCGGAACACACCACACACACACATAATCTTCCTCATCGCTTAACATATAAATTTCATTTTCGTTAAAACTGATCTTTAACCCTGCTAACATACATAAAATAAAGAAAATAAGAAAGGATGGGAAAACCAAGGAAAGAAAAATAAAGAGAGATCAAACCGTAACAATAGAAAAAGTGAACTAAACGAAGAAATACTTGTGCTGGTTATAAATAGCTGTGCTGGTTAGCAAGGTCAGCAGTAGCTAAGGAAATACACACGGAGTGCAGTTCCATCCAGATAATAAGAAGAAAGCCATAAAATGCATGGTGAAGCAAGCAGCCAGCGTAATGACTGGACCCCTGGTTCTGTAGTGACCTAGGCCTCACCGGTGGTCATCCGGCCGTCGTCGGAGTTGGAGCTGCAAACACCGCCTCCACTGCCAGCAGCCGTTGACACCGTTAACGTTCCTCTATCCTCCTTCGAGAAATGCGTGCCTCCTATGACGGTCACATGGATGCTCGTGTTCGACTGCACCATTTGACGAGCCCGTGGAGACGATAAAGCGAGCAATGTCGCGAGCACTGGCCCACTACAGCCCGATGGTCGGCTGCCTCGACGGTGCCGGCGGCATCGCGTGCACCGACGAGGGCATGACGTTCGTAGGCGCAGCAACCGGCTGTGCTCTCGAGGAGGCCACGGTGGCGCTGCCAGAGATGAACCTCGCCGTCTCCTACCCGGGCTTGCTTTGCCGTGACGTGGACCCATTACTCCTGGTGCAGGTCACAGAGTTCGCCTGCGGCGGCTTCGTTGCTGCGGTGACGTTCAACCACGTGGCCGCGGATGGCACAGTTCCTGCAGGCTGTCGGCGAACTCGCGCGAGGGATCTCGCCGCTGTCTCGCCTTCCGGTCAGGAGCTGGGACGAGTCGCTCCCGGCCACGTCAGCCATCCCTGCCGCGAAAGCGAGCACGGAGCACGAGGCCCAGACTCTGGCCCCCCTCGACATCGTCATCCCGTCGGGCCTGATCCGCAGGATCAGAGCTGGAGGGTTCGGCGGAGGCGGCGAGGCCTGCTGCACGGTGTTAGAGGCGGTCATGGCAGTGCTCTGGCGCTGCCGCACCGTGCGACCATTTCGCCCGGCGACGCCCAGTCACCCGCGCCTCTCAAGTTCGTGTGCAACCTTCGCGCGTACGCCGGGGCACCGGCCGGCTACTACGGCAACTGCGTCCGCGCGCAGGTCGTCCCGGCAACGGCCGGCGTGGTAGCCACTAGCGATCTCGGCCACCTTGTTGGGCTCATCAGGCACGCCAAGGAGAAAGTACCGGACCTCATGTCCAGCGGGCCGGCAGCACATCAGGGGCCGGCGCCGCCGTCGCCCTGGTACGAGGCGTTCATGGTGATGGACTGGAGGAACCTGGGCTTGGACGCAGCGGACTTCGGTGGCGGGCCACTGGAGCGGGTACTGCTGAGCCAGTCGTTGTTGAGCAGCGGTTGGGGGCGCGTCGCGTCGAGGGCCCGACCGCGCAGGCCGTCCGGTGCGTTTTCGGCTGTCGATTGGCGGGCGCGGCGCCTGTGGGGCTAGACGTGGCTCCGCCATCCTGCGTTGAGCCCCAAGGCATAGCAGAGGCGTTGTCCAACTACGATTGGTCCATGCACTTGCGGGGCCTGCTCCACCCCTCCTTTACTCCCTCTCTCTCACGAATGGCAACAGACTCTCGAATCCTCTCTCTCCCTCTCTCTATCAAGCAGCAGTAGGCCACCACAGGCCCCGACGGCTAGCGCCGTGACCCACCAGCCTCGGTGCTGCAGGCACGTCACCTCCGGGTCTTGTTGTGCATCCTCTTCGCCAGCCTCGACTTCATCAGGAAGTAACTCTGGTTGATCTACAACGCCGACAACAGTCAACTGCTTTGCCTCCTCTACCTGTGGTTTGCTATGCTACATGGGGACAGGGGTGCCCCTTAGGTGTTCGATGAAAAGTCCCAGCTGAGTTGGGTAGTTCTTGTTTGAATTTGAAGAATTTTTCTGGTTGCTTGTTCTTGCACAAGATATGTGGAGTCGACGAAGAAGGATGTGGGGAGTGTTTCAAGTAGTTGGAGTCAATTTGGCTGGTAGTATTATTTCATGTACCATTACATGTGATGCTAGCAGGTTTAATTTAGCCAAATCAGTATTCATCTGTTGTAGGTGCTTCAGGCAGCACTAGCGGTAGCACGGGAGGGTGCTAGAGGTGGTGGTCTGTGTTCCAGGTACTAGACATCTTGCGGCAGTTGTTTTCTAGATTTTGCAGCTGGAGCTGAGGATTCACGCTGAATTTCTCTATTTAGAGGTGGTGGTCTGTGTTCCAGGTACTAGACATCTTGTGGCAGTTGTTTTCTAGATTTTGCAGCTGGAGCAGAGGATTCACGCTGAATTTCTCTATTTCTTCTGCTTGGATTTTTCAGGGTCCCATCCAATGCTGCCGTTGGACGAGATTGAACAGAGAAAGTAGCTGCTGAAAGAGATCGATAGCACCTTGTTTTGGTTGGCTTCCCTCAGATTTCAGAATAGAGCGATTTACACTTTTTGTTTCTTCTGTTCTTTAGCGTTTGTAATATACGCAGCCCCTGAATGATACTGAATACACCTTGTTTTGTAATATATGCACCTTGTTTTTCCCGTGCTTTATAATAGTTCATCATATTTATTTATAGAGCATTTTTTGCTGGCCACAAATCCTTCACCACGATAATTGAGCCTAATATTGCAGGCACTAATGTTAGGCTTAAAGAATTGGTGGTTATTTTGGTTTGTTGCAGCTTAAAGAATTTATGTTTAACACAAGCTATGCAAATGACATGACCAAATCGATTGGTTGTTTTTATATCAATGTGTTGTTTTAGCTTGGTATGTCACGGCTTTCAAACTCATGTTCATTCTATAGGCTTATTGTGCATTGGGACATTGGTGAGTTGTGTGACTGCAAGAAGTTAAATTTGAGGACGATATGAAGAAATGCTTTTTAGAAATGCATCTACATGTTAAATTGCAAGGAAAAATATTTCGATGCCAACAAATCTACTGTGGCTCCAACTGGCGAAAGGAAATATCAGGTATGAGAAACAAAAAAGAACTTTTCTGGATGCTTGATCATGATGGTACTTTGTTGTTCATCAGACCTCAGATTATTGCTATGTTTTAAGGAATGGGCTTATGAAAGAGATATCATAATGTATGAGTATGATATACTGATTTGGTTTGACAAGCATGTTGAGTTTGTTTGTATAGATCCGCTTTAATTGGACTGATCTTTAATTCTCCTCTACGCATGTATTCAGTTTGTTGCACCTAATGGAATAGATTGGTATGAATAGAAGCAGTCCAACTGTCCAAGTCATTTCCTATTTATTATGCTTTATGTAAAAAAAGGATTCAATACAGCAGACCATTTTCCCACCTGGGTACTTTGCTTATGGATATTTTTGTTTCACACTTTAGTTTTGTAACACCGGAAACTCTCGATTATGAAGTACCTTAAGGCTAGAGCTGGTTAATTTGCTCTTGGTTGCTGGAAACAAAAAGGGATGGTCTCAAGAAGCTGGAGACCTCCGTGCTGGTGCTCAGCCAATGCAGACCATCTTCCCTATTGCTGGTTAAGCTGGTAAGGCACTCAACACCATACCCCTTTGTATCTAGAAAGTGTGAAGGTCTCAGAGGCCAACTACTGACAATAAAATTGTGATGACAAATTATACATGGAAATTACTAAATGATAATCAATAGGTGCAGCAAGCAGTTGTGGCATAATGTATATTTGCATAGTAGTCATATACTGTGAACTACTTAGCTGCTGATAAAATTTTGTGTCAGAGCATAGAAGTACCAATAGAGTTGACTGGTGGTTATTATTTGTAAATAGAGTTATCATTATTCCTAGAGATATTTTTTTCTTGAAAAAAAAACTATGATGCCTGTTTTGCAAGAGTTGTTGGAATTTAGAAATTGATAATACTCCACTACAGTTGTGTACTCATTTCCTTCTATTTTTATTTTACGTGGGGTTTGAAAGGGTTCGGAATTGAAAGCAACACAGTGCTTAAAATGCATACACCGGAAACATATTGCTGGAGATATATAGAGATTTGAGTTTGTACTTGGAATGTCAATGTTCTATGCCAGATTGGCTACAATAGCACACTTGATGTGGAACAGGATATTTAATGAATTTGTCTTTTGCCATGGCTTACATTTTTATGGCTAAAGCAATCAAACAAACAATTATACTGGAAATATGAAACATATGTGTGCAAGAGTGAAATTATTAAGGAAGGCCTCATTAAAACCTGAATTGGATATGGGAAGAAAAGGAAGGATTTGAATTGAATATCTTATTCTTAGCAAAATCCCAGACTAACCTTGTTTCACCCTGAAAATACTAGATTTGTCTCACTCTGAACTTATTATTATCAAAGATTTGTCACTTTCGTTTACATAATAGTATGTGCCTTTTGCTTGCAGCAGCTATTTCAGTTGAACAAGATGAAGTCAATACTTATCTTCCAAAAGGTGATATGTGGTATGTGCACAAGTTTGGTGGAACCTGTATGGGAACACCCTAAAGAATCCAGACTGTTGCAGATATAGCTCTTGGTGATTCTTCTGAGAGGAAGCTGATAATTATTTCAGCAATGTTCAAAGTAACCTACATGATGTACAAACCATGTACAGAAGGCTCAGTCAAGGGATGGTTGCCTCCTTGAACATCTCGCATCCCAGTTTAGAAATCTGGCTTATATGTACTCTATGTCTCATGTAAGATATTCGTTCCAGCTTTAGAAATCCAGTTTCCTGTTTGGTGCGCATGTGTGTGAGTAACAACTGGCTAAATGTGTGTGATGTTAATATATATGTGCTATCTGTTCCAGGTTTAGAAATCCAGTTTCCTATTGAATTCCATGGCTGATTAAAACTCAACTTAGTTTTAATTTAGAAATGTGCACAGTTTGTGGTGATAATATTCTTTTACCAGACTAACCATCATCCGGGTTTATATTTGGTTCATGTCTGAACATCTGGTATCGTAGTATTTAGCTCATGCCTGGACAGCTAATGTCTATATACATCCTCTACAAATATTACTGCGGCCAATGCTCACGCGCATGGGCGCGCGCAAAACACTAGTATGATGGAGTGGTCGTGTCGTCCTCGTTCGTCAAGCCGGAACACGTTGATGCTTTGCTCAGGGAACTCGCGACGCTAGTCGCGTCGCTGGAATGACTTCTTATGTTTCGGCTGAGCGTGGCTAGTCATCATGGATGTTACCACGGCAGGTTTTCTTTTTCCATTTTACACCATGGAACCCTGTAAGTTTGAGGAGAGCGAGTGAAGTAACATGTCGGAGGGCTGGGTTAATATATCGAAGAGTAAAATAAAATGAGAGATAACATGTGAATAACATATGGGAAATGAGTTGTGATGAATGCAATCATTTTTTGTGATGTATCCACATTGAACATTGTGACCGAGAATTGAACTTGGTGGCACATGTACTACATACCTAGGGAAGCTATTTCTTCTAAACTCTTTTCTATTTGGGTCGATGAACCACCTAGTTTCATTTTAGATAGTCTTATAAATGATGTAACCATGTTTGCAAATCAATAAAGTGTGTCACATGGCATTATGAAAAAAGCTATTTCTTGTTATTAAGCTCAATTTCCTGATAAAACTCTTGAAAAAATATAAGTGGCTCACAGTTTAACCTCGATGAGAAGATGGTAATTGGAGCTTGAGGGTTTGGAAAGGTCTATAGAGTAGTGATGTAGGATGGCACCAAAGTCGCAATAAAGTGGGGACAATGCTCACCTTTTGGCTGTATTGTTTTCTTTTTCAAACGAGTGAAATAAGATGTGGGAGTACACAAGTTTAACATGTCGAAGAATAAACTAACATGAGAGAGGGCACGTGAATAACATATGGGTAATGAGTGAGGAAATGAAAATCTATTTCCTCTTGATAAAACTCTTCAAAAATTTCTTGATAAAATAATTAAATAAGTGGCTCACAGTTTAACTTCGATGAGAAGATGGTCACTGGAGCTTGAGGGGTTTCAAAAGGTCTATAGAGAAGTGATGCAAGTTGGCACCAAAGTCACAATAATGTAGGGCAACACACTCACCTTTTGTCTAGATTGTTTTTTTGAGTGAGTGAAATAACAAGTGGGAGGGCACATGACTGGTTAACATGTTGAAGAGTAAATTAACATGAGAGAGGATACGTGAATAACCATAATATGATCATATTTAATTTGTTGTAGTTCTAGTGTATCTCCCATGAACATTGTGACCAAGAATCAAAGTAGGTGCCATATGTAGTAGCCAGGGAAGCTATTGCTTCTAAACTCTATTGTAATTGGGTTGATGAACCCCCTAGTTTCATTTTAGAAAGTCTTATAAAAAATGATGTAACCATGTTTGCAAATCAATGAAGTGCATCACAAGGCATATTAAAAAAAGCTACTTCCTCTTGTTACGCTCAATTTCTTGATAAAACTCTTAAAAAATATAAGCGTCTCATAGTATAACTGTGATGAGAAGATGGTCATTGGAGCTTGAGTGTTTGGAATGGTCTATAAAGGAGTGATGCTAGAAGGAACCAAAGTAGCAATAAAGTAAGGCAACACTCATTTTTGTGTTGGATTTTTTTTTCTTTTGAATAAGTGAAATAACATGTGGGCGGACATATCATTAAAATGTTGAAGAATAAAATAACATGAGAGGACACGAGAATAACATATGGGAAACAAGTGAAATAAAAAGGCATTTCCTCTTGTCAAGCTTAGTTTCACAATAAAGCATTTAAATAAGTGGCTTATAGTTTAACTTTGATGAGAAGAGATGGTCATTGGAACTTGAAGGTTTGGAAAGCTAAATAGAGGAGTGATGCAGGATGACCCCAAAGTCGCAAGAAAGTGGGCTACACTCTCCTTTTGGCTGAATTGTTGTTTCAAGTGAGTGAAATAACATGTGGGATGTCACATGTTGAACATGTCGGAGATTAGGATAACATGAGAGAGATGACGTGAACAAAGTATGTGATACTAGTGAAATAAAAAGCTATTTCCTCTTGAAACCTCAATTTCTTCATAAAACTCTTAAAAAATTCCTTCATAAAACAATTAAATTAGTGGCTCACACTTTAACTTCTATCAGAATATGGCCATTGGAGCTTGAGGGTTTGGAAAGGTCTATAGAGGAGTTATGCAGGATGTTACCAAAGTCACACTAAAGCAGCGCAACACTCATCTTTTGGTTGGATTCTTTCTTTTGAGTGAGTGAAATAACATGTGGGAGGACACATGGTTAACATGTTGGAGAGTAAAATAACATGAGAAAGGACACATTAATAATGTATGGGAAATGAGTGAAAGAAAAATATATTTGATCTTGTTAAGCTTAATTTCTTGATAAAACTCTTAAAAAATTCTTGATAAACAATTAAATAATAGGCTCACAGTTTAATCTCGATGGGAAAATGGTCATTGGAGCAAGATGTCTGGAAAGGTCAATAGAAAAGTGATGTAGGATGGAACCCAAATCGTAATATGGGGGGGCACATTCAACTTTTCGCTCTATTTTGTTTTTGCTAGCGAGTGATATGACATTTGGGTGGCCACATGTTTAACATGTCAGAGAGTAAAATAACATGAGAGAGGACATGTGAATAACGTATGGGAAATGAGTGAAATAAAAAGCTATTTCCTATTGATAACCTCAATTTCTTGATAAAACTCTTAAAAAAAGTTTCTTGATAAAACAATTAAATATGTGTCTCATAGTTTTCCCTCAAGGAGAACACTGTCATTTGAGCTTGTTGGTTTTGAAAAGTCTATGGAGGAGTGATGCAGGATGGCACTAAAGCCGCAATAAAGCAGGGCAACATCACCTTTTGTTTGGGTTGTTTTTTCAAATGAGTGAAATAACATGTTGAGGACACATTGTTAGCATGTGGAAGATAAAGAAAGTTGTGTCCTCTTGATAAGCTCTTTTTGTTGATCAAACTCTAAAAAAATATAAGTTGCTCATAGTTTAACTTCAATGAGAAGATGGTCATTTGAGCTTGAAGGTTTGGAAATGTCTATAGGGTAGTGAAGCAGGATGGCACCAAAGTCGCAATAAAGCAGGCAGCAACACTCATCTTTTGGATCGATTCTTTCTTTCAAGCGAGTGAAATAACATGTGGGAGGACACATGGTTAAGATGTCGGAGAGTAAAATAACATGAGAGAGAACACATTAATAAGGTATGAGAAACGAGTGAACTAAAAAGCTATTTCCTCTTATTAAGCTCAATTCCTTATAAAACTCTTAAAAAAATTCTTGATAAAGCAATTAAATAAGTGGCTCATAGTTTAACTTTTGATGAGATGATGGTCATTGGAGCTAGATGGTTTGGAAAGGTCTATAGAAAAGTGATTTAGGATGACAGCGAAGGCGTAATAAAGTAGGGAAACGCTCATCTTTTGGCTGGGTTGTTTCATCTAGCGCAAGAAATAACATGTGGGTGGCCACATGTTTAACATGTGAGAGAGTAAAATAACATGAGAGAGGTCATGTGTATAACATATGCGAAATGAGTGAAATGAAAAGCTACTTCCTATTGATAACCTCAATATCTTGATAAAACTCTTAAAACATTTGTTGATAAAATAATTAAATATGTGTCTCATACTTTAATTTCGATAAGAAGATAGTCATTGGAGCTTGGGGGTTTTGAAAAGACTATAGAGAAGTGATGCAGGATGTTACCAAAGCCACAATAAAGTAGCACAACACTCATATTTTGGTTGGATTCTTTCTTTTGAGTAAGTAAAATAACATGTCGGTGGACACATGGTTAACATGTCAGAGAGTAAAATAACATGAGAGACGGCACATTAATGGGAAATGAGTGAAATAAAAAGCTATTTCATCTTGTTAAGCTCAATTTCTTGATGAAACTCTTAAAAAATTCTTGATAAAACAATGAAATAATAGGCTCACCATTTATCTTTGATGGGAAGATGGTCATTGGCGCTAGATGGTTTGGAAAGGTCCATAGAAAACTGATGCACGATGGCACCCAAGTCGTAATAAAGCAGGGCAACACTCACCTTTTGGCTGGGTTTTTTTTCTAGCTAGTTAAATGACATGTGGGTGGACACATGTTTAACATGTTAGAGAGTAAAATAACATGGGAGAGGACATGTGAATAATATATGGGAAATGGGTAAAATAAAAAGCTACTTCCTCTCGATAACCTCAATTCCTTGATTAAAATCTCAAAATGTTTCTTGATAAAACAATTAAATATGTGCTTCACAGTTTAGTTTTGATAAGAAGATGGTCATTGGAGCTTGAGGGTTTTGCAAAGACTACAGAGGAGTGATGCAGGATGTTACTAAAGTCACAACAAAGCAGCGCAACACTCATCTTTGGGTTGGATTATTTCTTTCGAGTGAGTGAAATAACATGTGGGCGGACACATGGTTAACATGTCGGAGAGTAAATAACATGAGAGAGGACACATTAATAAGGTATGAGAAACAAGTGAAATAAAAAGCTATTTCATCCTATTAAGATCAATTTCTTGATAAAACTGTTATAAAAAATTCTTAATAAAACAATAAAATAATTGGCTCATAGTTTAACTGGATGGGAAAATGGTAAATGGAGCTAGATGGTTTGGAAAGGTCTACAGAAAAGTGACATAGGATGGCACCCAAATTGTAATAAAGGGGGGCACACTCACCTTTGGCTAGATTTTTTTTTCTAGCGAGTGAGACATCTTCGTGCCCACATGTTTAACATGTCGGAGAGTAAAATAATATTTTTTGATTGAAAGAGAGTAAAATAATATGAGAGAGGACATGTGAATAATGTATGGGAAATGAGTTAAATAAAAAAGCTATTTCCTACTGATAACCTCGATTTCTTGATAAAACTCTTAAAAATTTCCTGATAAAACAATTAAATATGTGTTTCATAGTTTACCTTCAATGAGAAGATGGTCATCGGAGCTTGAAGGTTTAGAAAAGTCTATAGAGTAGCAATGAAGGATGGCACCAAAGTCACAATAAAGCAGGGCAACACTCACCTTTTGTTTAGATTGGTTTTTTCGAATGAATGAAATAACATATGGGAGGACACATTGTTAGCATTTGAAGATAAAGAAAGCTATGTCCTCATGATAAGCTCTTTTTGTTGATCAACTCTTAAAAAATATAAGTGGCTCACAATTTAACTTTGATGAGAAGATGGTCATTTGAGCTTAAAGGTTTGGAAATGTCTATAAGGGAGTGAAGCAGGATGGCACCAAAGTCGCAATAAAGCAGGGCAGCAACAATCATCTTTTGGATTGATTCTATCTTTCGAGTGAGTGAAATAACAGGTGGGAGGACATATGGTAAACATGTCAGAGAGTAAAATAGCATGAGAGAGGATACATTAATAATGTATGCAAAACAAGTGAATTAAAAAGCTATTTCCTCTTATATATTAAGATCAATTCGTTGATAAAACTCTTAAAAAATTCTTGACAAAACAATTAAATATGTATCTCACAGTTTACCTTTAGTGAGAAGATGGTCATTGGAGTTTGAAGGTTTAGAAAAGTCTATAGAGTAGCAATGCAGGATGGCACCAAAGTCGCAATAAAGCAGGACACCACTCACCTTTTGTTTGGATTGTTTTTTTTTCGAATGACTGAAATAACGTGTGGGGGGACACAATGTTAGCATGTGGAGGATAAAGAAAGCTATGTCCTCTTGATAAGCTCTTGTTGTTGATCAAACTCTTAAAAAATATAAGTGGCTCACAATTTAACTTCGATGAGAAGATGGTCATTTGAGCTTGAAGGTTTGGAAACGTCTATAGAGGAGTGAAGCAGGATGGCACCAAAGTCTCAATAAAGCAGGGCAGCAACACTCATCTTTTGGATCGATTCTTTCTTTCAAGCGAGTGAAATAACATGTGGGAGGACACATGGTTAAGATGTCGGAGAGTAAAATAACATGATTGAGGACATGTTGATAACGTATGGAAATGAGTGAAATAAAAAGCTATTTCCTCTTGATAAGCTCAATTTCTTGATAAAGCTGTTAAAAATTGTCTTGATAAAACAATTAAATATGTGGCTCACAGTTTAAGTTCGATGCTAAGATGGCCATTTGAGCTTTTGATCGAGTGTTTTGAAAGGTCTATAGAGTAGTGATGCAGGATGGCACACCAAAGTCGCAATAAATAAAGTAGGGCAACATTCACCTTTTGTTTGGATTGTTTTTTGTTTTGAGTGAAATAACATGTGTGATGACACATTGTTGACATGTCTAAGAGTAAACTAACATGAGAGAGGAAACATGAATATCTTATGGGAAATGAGTTATGACAAATATAATCATTTTTTGAAAAAGTTCTAGTGTATCTCCATTGAACATTGTGACTGAGAATCAAACTTGGAGGCATTATGTGGTAGCTAGGGAAGCTATTTCTTCTAAACTCTCTTGTATTTGGGTCAATGAACCCTAATTTCATTTTAGAGAATCTTATAAATGATGTAGCCATGTTAGCAAATCAATAAAGTGGACCACAAGGCATTCAAAAAAAGCTATTTCCTCTTGTTAAGCTCGAATTCTTGATAAAATTCACAAAAAATAATATAAGTGGCTCATAGTTAATTTCATTGAGAAGATGATTACTAGAGCTTGAGGGTTTGGATAGGTCTACAGAGTAGTGATCCAGGATGGCCCCAAGAGCGGTGGACAGGCGGTCGCCAAGCCTACCTACCAGGTGTGCAAGAAGAAGGGCCACGAGGCCGACATTTCCTGGTATCACTTTGAGGAGGACTACCAACCCTACACCAAGAATGCAGGAACAACGCAGATGAACTACGGCATCGACACCGACTGGTACGCCGATAGTGGAACGACCGACCACATCACATCTGAGTTGGAGAAGCTAACTGTCCATGACAAGTACAAGGAATCTGATCAGGTCCATACTGCCAGTGGCTCAGGTATGCATATTAGCAATATTGGTCATGCAATCTTACATACCCCAAGTAAAAATCTCCATCTACAAAATATTCTTCATGTTTCTAGTGCAAATAAAAGTCTTGTTTCAGTACATCGTCTCACATCTGATAACAATACCTTCACTGAGTTTCATCCTCATTATTTTCTTATAAAGGATCAGGTCACAAAGAGAATTCTTCATCACAGCAAGTGTGAGGGCGGCCTCTATCCTTTGCAGTCACAAGAGGCTGAAGCACAACGTCACAAACAAGCTTGTCGTGTTAGTAGACCATCTATGTCAAGATGGCATAGTCATTTGGGTCATGCATCCTATCCCGTTGTTGAGAGAGTCATTAAGAACAATTTGCTTCCTTGTGTTAGTAATCGCAATGTTGAGTCAGTGTGTGACTCTTGCCAAAGAGCAAAGAGTCATCAACTTCCTTATTCCTTATTCTACCTCGGATAATAAAAGTTGTGCTCCTCTTGATTTAATTCATTCTGATGTTTGGGGCCTGCTCCTATTTCTGTTGGAAATCATACTATTATGTGTCTTTCATTGATGATTATAGTAGGTACACATGGATTTACCTTCTAAAACACAAATCTGAGGTGTTTGGCATGTTTAAAAACTTTCAAAACTTTGTTGAAAGAAAGTTCAATAGAAAAATTGTTCACATGCAAATTGATTGGGGAGGCGAGTATGAGAAACTCAACTCCTTCCAACAGCTAGGAATCTCACATCGAGTATCCTGTCCTCATACACATCAAAAAAATGGTCGAGCTAAGAGAAAGCACCGTCACATAGTTGAGGTAGGATTATCCCTTCTTGCTCAAGCATCTATGCCTCTAAAATTCTAGGATCAAGCCTTCCTTACCGCTGCTTATATTATCAATATCCTACCCTCTAAAGTGCTCCAAAACAAAACTCCTATTGAATTGTTGTTGAAGGAAAAACCTCAGCATACATCTCTTCGGGTGTTTGGGTGCGCTTGTTGGCCAAATTTAAGGCCATACAACACTAGAAAACTCTCTTTTTGGTCAACACAATGTGTCTTCCTTGGCTACAGCTCTCTTCACAAAGTTTTCAAATGCCTTGAACCCAGCACTGGCCGCATATACATATCCTGTGATGTTGTCTTCGATGAAGAAGTGTTTCCCTTTGCCTCATTACACTCCAATGTGGGCACACGGCTTCGCAATGAGATATCTCTCCTTCCTAAAACTTTGACTCCTTTTGTTCTTGGGGATGTAGATTGTCATGTTCCTAATAGTACTAATCTTGCTGTTGAAGATGATGATCAAGTTGCGCAGGAAACGGATGAAGTGCAAGTTATTTTGGAGATACCAGCTGATGAGGCCACGGATCTGGTTGCCACACCTGATCTCAGTGTAGGTTCCAATGCTGATTCACCAACACCAATCGCGTCTCCGGCAGCGCCTACGTCCGATGTTGTCGCACCTACTCCACACTCGCCGCATGGGGGGCAAGATCGTCTTCAGGATCCGGTTCACCTGCCATGGCGACTAAAACTGCTGCACCAAGTTTGGGATCTTCTGTGCCTAACTCTGGATCAAATGTGAATATGCAGGATGGATTGAAATCAAGGCATGATGCTGGGCAGTCTGATAATCCTGTTACCAGACTACACACACAGCTTCAAAGTGGCATCACCAAACCTAAGGTATACACTGATGGTATGATTAGATATGCAAATAATTGTGCTACTGGTGAACCAAATTCAGTAGATGAAGCATTGAAGTCATGCAAGTGGAAAAAGACTATGCAAGAGGAGTATGAAGCATTGCAAAGGAATGGTACTTGGAAACTTGTACCACCATCTCATGGCCAGAATATTATTGATTGTAAATGGGTTTATAAAATAAAAAGAAGAGATGATGGACAAATAGATCAATATAAAGCTAGGCTAGTAGCCAAAGGTTTCAAACAATGATATGGGATTGATTATGAGGATACTTTCAGTCCAGTGGTAAAAATTGCAACTATAAGATTGGTATTATTCCTAGCTGTAGCAAGAGGATGGTGTCTGCGACAGCTAGATGTTCAGAACGTGTTTCTCCATGTTGTTCTGGAAGAGGAGGTTTATATGAGACAACCACCTGGTTTGTTAACTCTAAACATCCTTCCTTTGTTTGCAAACTCGAGAAAGCCATCTATGGTTTAAAGCAAGCTCCAAGGGCCTGGTATTCCAAACTGAGTTTGAGACTTGTTGCTTTGGGATTTGTTCCTTCTAAGTCAGACATGTCTCTATTCATCTATAGGAGAGGGAATGTGGAAATATATATGTTAATTTATGTTGATGATATAATTGTGACAAGCTCATCTCAAGATGTAGTGAAGATATTATTGGAGGCTCTTAAGAAGGATTTTGCATTTAAACATCTTGGACACTTGCATTATTTTCTTGGAATAGAGGTTGAAAAGAGACAAAATGGTGATCTACTTTTGACTCAAAAGAAGTATGCTAATGATATTCTATCGCGGGTTGGTATGGCAAACTGTAAACCTGTTGCTACTCCAATGCCTTCACCAGAAAGGATGTCACGTAATGATGGAGACCCTCTTGGGTCAAAAGATAGTACCAGGTATCGAAGTATAGTTGGTGCACTTCAGTACATAACTCTCACCAGACCAGATTTGGCGTTTTCTATTAACAGGGTCTGTCAGTATCTTCATTCACCAATGGCAGTTCACTGGACAGCAGTTAAGAGGATTATCAGATACCTGAAATCTTTTGAGAATACTGGGTTGCTGATTCACAAGCGTTCAGCATTAGTTCTCAGTGCATTCTATGATGCCAATTGGGCAGGATGTAAAGATGATCAAAGATCCACTGGTGGCTTTGTCTTGTTCTTGAGATCAAATGCAATCTCATAGAGTGCTAGAAAACAGCCTACAATCTCTAGGTCCAGCACAGAAGCAGAATATAAATCTATGGCTAATGCAACGGCTGAGTTGATTTGGTTAGAGCAATTGCTTGGTGAATTGGGCATCAGACTCAATTTTAAACCTCGGCTTTGGTGTGATAACTTGGGGGCAACATATTTAGATGTAAATCTATTTTTCATGCTAGAGCAAAGCACATAGAAATGGATTTCCATTTTGTGTGAGAAAGAGTTGCTAGGAAGCAACTGGAGCTGCGGTTTGTCTCAACTAAAGATCAAGTTGCAGATGGCTTTACTAAAGCATTGTCACTTTGGAAGTTTGAAGAGTTCAAAAGCAATCTAAATCTTGTAGAGAAAACAAGTATAAATTGAGCGGGGGTGTTATGATATATATCTAACATATCTTGTAAACATGCCATATCTTGTAACACGGCAATGACCGTGATCATGTGCACGATGGTTGTATGGTTCGGTTGAGATAGTCTCAGATTTAGATAGATTAGATTCCTTTCTTAACAACCGACCAACTTGTAACCCAGGTTTGTAATCACTATATATATAGATTAATATGGAGACGTGATGAGCCAAGATAGGCAATCACGGTTGTTGTAGTTCTTTCATTTTCTTCACTAATGTTGTCCACGACGACGCAACTGCACGTTTCATGTGTCGAGTCCGTCAGCTGGCGGCAGCCGCTATTCCTCAACATTCAGCGATGATTACTCAGCCTACAACCATCCCTCGGGCCACGACATTGAATTAGTAATGCACAGGAATCGACTTCATCAACGTTCGATGCAGCGTCCAACCAGAAGCACCGTGCCACGTTGTCATCAGGAAATGACACGCTGCCACCATGCTCATGTGAGAAAGATAAGTATATAGAATTAAATAATCATTTGGCGCAAAACCTGTGCTACCGATGAGGTGGTGACCGCGCGAGAATGCAGATGAGAACGTGAACACGAAGAAATAGAATTTTGGTGCTGCCCAACATTGCAGCCTTTTTCGGTCCTTTTCATTGTATATATATAGACTCTGATCATGAGCACAGGCGCCTAGATCCACCATGCCATGACATGCACCGTGCGTATCTCGTTTCACTACAAGACACGCCGCGTGCGTGATACTTGTCGTGGCATCAACAACCTGACCGACTCGGGATGAGTCATCATCCAGCACGCCACCGATCATGCTGCCCTGCTAACTAACCATGCTAAGACTCCAACTAACAAAGGATTACATGAATGACTTGTGCAACAACTTAGCTAACAATTCTCTCCCTAAGCTTGATGCACTCTGTCCACACCGAGCGCTCTCCTCAGCTCCTGAAACCTGGCACGCCCCAAGGCCTTTGTGAAAATATGTGCCAGCTGTTCTGCCATGCCAATGTGTTCTACCTCCACCTTACCCTCTTCAATACATTCACGAATGAAGTGAAACTTTGTATCAATATGTTTACTTCAATCATCATGTACGGGGTTCTTGCTCAGAGCGATAGCTGACATGTTATCCATGATCAATTTCATCGGTGCCTCTTTTGTTCCAAACAAGTTTCCAATCAAGCGACTCAACTAGACACCTGACAAGTTGTTGCAGCTGCTGCCACATACTCGGCTTCACACAATGACAAGGTCACATTTTTCTATTTTTGTGATGCCCATGTGACAAGATTGCCTCCTAGGAAACAAACAACCCCAGTGGTGCTCTTTCTATCTTGGATGTCTCTAGCAAAGTCACTGTCACTAAAACCGAGCAGCAATGGTTTCAGTTCAGTGCCTCTCCCATATCTACAGCCATAGTCAATAGTCCCTTTCAAATATCGCAGGATCTGTTTTATAGCACCCCAGTGAGCTTTTGTTGGAGCCTCCATGAACCTGCTGACAACACCCACTGAGTAGGCTAGATCGGGTCTAGTGTTGACAATGTACCTCATGCTTCCTATGATGCTTCTATATGCAGTTGGCCTCACAACATCATCTTCAATCCTCTTGTACAACTTGAGTCATGCCTCCATTGGTGTTGCAGTGGGATTGCAATTGAGCATCCCCACATTCTCCAAAATCTTGTTAGCATATCCACTTTTACTCAATGTGATCCCATCAATTCCTTGCTTCACCTCGATACCTAGATAATAGCTAAGGAGCCCCAGATCACTCATATTGAACTTTTTCATCATTTCCTATTTAAACTGTTTGATATCACTGATACTTAGATTAGAGATGACAAAATCATCAACATAAACTCCAACAAGCTAGAAAGAACTGTTGTTGCCCCTTATGTAAACTACATGTTTCAATTTACTTTTGACAAAACTGAGAGCTATTAGCTCTTTATCCAACTTTGAGTTCCAAGCTCTTGAGCTTGTCTCAAACCATATAGTGCTTTTCGGAGCTTCAACACTTCATCATCTTTGCCTATAACAATACCTGGAGGTTGCTTGACATATACCTATTTAGTCAGATCTCCATTCAGAAACGCCGACTTCACATCCATGTGGTTGACTTGCCATCCACCCTGAGCTGCCAAAGCCAATAACACCCTTACTGTTTCAATTCGGGCCACATGTGCAAAAACTTCGTCGAAGTCCACTCCCTACACTTGAGCATAGCCTTTCGCTACTAGATGAGCTTTGTGTTTAACTATCTTGCCACTGAGATCCTTTTTGACTTCAAAGACCCACTTAAGCCCTATGGCTTTCTGCTTTGCTGGCAAGACTAAAACTTTCCAGGTTCTGTTGGCTTCTATGGCTTGCATCTCAGTCTGCATTACCTGTCTCCAAAACAGCTCAGACATGGCTTCTTCAACCGAGGCAAGCTCTTCTGCTGCCACTAGCCACAAGCTAATGTACTCCTCACTAGGAACCACATATGTTGAATCAAGTGAATCAAATACTATTATGTACCTCATAGGAACTCCTTCTGAATCTATTGAACTGCCAGTAGGTGGAGAGATGAATTGAATCTGCTGGCTTGCCGTGTTGATCCCAATGATCCAAAGATCAGAGTGTGGGGTAGTGTAACTCCATCGCCCACGCTGCCCAGGGATGGAATTGATCCTGCAGGCGAGGCTGGTGCACCATCATCTGAAGATTCAGCTGCCAACTCTGAATCACGGTCCGTTGCCAGACTGTGAACAGTGTCTGGGAACTTGACTGTGAATGTGTGCAGTGCTGCCGCCCCATTGCCTTACTCATCCTCTCCCAATTCCATGCCTTCTTCTCATCAAACAACACGTCTCTCATGATCATCAATCTTCCCTTTGCTGGCTCAAACACCGATAGCCTTTACTGCCGGATTTGTAGCCAAGAAATATCCCTGGGACTACTCTGTCTTTCAGTTTGTTCAAGCTCAGGCCAAGCTTCTTTGCATAAACCATGAACCCAAATGTGTGCAAGTGCTTGACTCCCGGTTTCCTGCCAAACCACGCCTCATACAGCATCTTGCCATTCGGGCTCTTGGTCGGTGCACAATTGAGGAGATAGACTGCAGTGCTGACAGCCTCCGCCCAAAACCTATCGGGCACATTCATTGACTTCAACAAGCAGCGCACCATCTCTACAATGGTTTGATTCCATCGCTCGACTTCCCCATTATGCTGGGGCATGTATGGCATCCTAGTGTTGTGCTTGATGCCATTGTCACTGTAGAAGGACATGAACATGCCTGAGTTGAACTCCGCACCGCAGTCTATTCTGAATTGTGCAAAAGCTTCATCCTTTATCGTTAGCAACTCGAGCCACATGTATCTGCTCATATCATCAACCACTAATAGGATGTATGACTTTCCCCTAGGCGTGGCCGGCGAGATCTATCCGCATAGATCGGCGTTTACAAGTTCTAGAGCTTCCTTAGCATGGTACGCCATAGCTCGAGGGAATGCTTCTCGGTGATGCTTCCTGAGGGCACAACCATCATAGAATTGCTCTATCGCACGAATTCGTGGCAGTCCCACCACCATATCCTTGGAGCCTAGCTCCTGTAACGCCCTAAAATTCAGATGCCCATACCTTGCATGCCATAGCCACACGGTCTTGTCCATCTTCATCATCAAGCACACAGGTGATGCCAACTTCACCTTCATAATGTATAGTTTGTTCCATCTCTCCACTCTAACCAACACGCTTTGCTGCCATGCCACAACCTGTCATCGTTCAAAGACCTCCATGACGCCATTGTCGATCTCGACACAACATCCTACCTCCTCCAATTGCACAAGGCTTACTATGTTGCATCTTAGAGAGGGGATGTAGTACACATCTGTGAGAACATAATGCTCGATGTGCTTAACTGCGAGTGCCACTGCACCAAAACCTTGACTCTCCATGGTGGAACCATCCCCAAAACGCACAGCACCATGAACCGATTCATCGAGGCTCGCCAGTGCCTCCGTACTGTCAGTCATATGATTTGTGGCGCCTATGTCAAGGATCCAGGCTCCTTCTCATGGTACTCCATTGGAAACACATGTTCCTAATTTAGGAACACCTTTTGCGCTGGCATGATCGGTGTCCTCACGACGGAACACACCTGTGCAACTAGGAGAGCACCTATCTCGATGTCGCCCATGGCATGATGAGCGGCATCCTGCTTCTCCTCCTTGATCTCAGTTTTGCACTCCCTAGCGAAGTGTCCATAGATCTTGCACTTGTTACATCTGCCTCTTCGCTTTGGTGTACCATAGATGTGAGGCGTGCTCCGGAGTCACGTCTATCATTACGTGCCCCAGACTTGTCCTTACAAACAAAATGACCCCCATCCTTCCTCTGGCCCAATGATGAGGATGAATCTGTGATCAATCGGCTCTTGTTCTTGACGTTCCACTCCTCCTCCATCATCAAGAGGTTGGCTGTCATCTCCATGACTTTCTCCACGGCAGGATCAAATCGATCTTCTGTGGCTCTCATACTCCCGATCAACTCCTGGATCATGAGAGTGTCAAGATCACAAAACATCTCGATCGTTACAGCCACTTGGTTGTACTTGGCAGGCACAACTCTCATGAACTTTCGAACAACTCGCTTATCATCAACACTCTTGTCACCAAGTCCTTCCAGATCGGTTTTTATCTTGGTGATAAGCATGGCAAAATCCTCGATTGCTTCTCCTTTTTTGTAGGTGATCGACTCAAACTCCTGCAGTAACTTTTGAGCATTGACCGCCTTCACACGATTGTAGACGATTCTTAACTACCAATTCTGACCACCATTATTGCATCAAAATGGGAACAAATAACAATACAAGTAGGATTTTTGTTTATAATTCACCTAGTTCCACTTGTACCTAAAAATTTTATTTGTATGTAGGAAAAACACCAAAAATAGATGAATATGGAACATTGGAGAGGAGTGGAATGTGGCAGGGCAGCAACCCAACCAGGTTAAGGGTGCCCGCCCTCACAGCCACGGTGGCCGCCCTGGTCACGGTGGCCGCCCTAGGGGTGACTGCTCCCGACCTTCGCCATGTCACACCCTCACATCCACGGTGGCAGCCTTGGTCACGGGGGCCGCCCTGACTATGGTGGCCGCCCTGACCATGATGGCCGCCCTGGTCAAGGCGCCCGCCCTGATTGCAGAATCGACTCTGCCACGTCAAGGATCTGCGTGATCGACTCCCCAGGACTTCAGAACCATTGATCCGATGGCACTCTATGAATGTCACTTGGATTCATGGGCCCATTATCATGCACTCAAGGAGGCTAAGTTGGTTGGAACCGAGTCCAAACCGACTTATCTCGCATGCGACGGACTTGGGGGAGTGAGCCATCATTGTAGGATCGAAAGGCAGTGCAAATGGATAGTATGTCCAGGGCACCCACCCTGGCTAAGGCGCCCGCCATGGACCTAGGGTGCTCACCCCTACGGCCACAGCTACCGACTTTTAGAGCACTATAAATCGGTCCCACATCCTTCATTTATAACACACACTAAGAAGGAGCTCTCTCTACCCTTCAATACGTAACTCTAGTAGTATTCTTAGTGGGAGCTCTGCTCGGAGTCAGGAGGAAGTCTTCAGAGTCTGGTATAACTTGTACCACTCTGGTAACACTTTCCCTATTGCAATAAAGATATTACTTTCTCTGCAAGTACTTTTCCAAGTCTTTACTTCAAGTAATAGTCTTGTTCTTTAGCTATGTTCTAGTGATAATCATGATTGCCTTGTTTAGTGTGGTTATATCATGCATGGGAATACCGCCTGGTTAAGGTGCTCTAATCAGTCATGACGTTATAGTAGTAAGTCTATAGATTGAGCGTGGTGCTCAGGCTATATGCTTACCTGTGTTTGCTCTTAAATCTCCAGAGGTGGTAGCAATAGGTGGTGACAGCCCTATTTGCGTGTGTAATCCATCACTATAGGTTTAGTCTGAGTAGGGCTCCAAGTGCTTTGTGTCAAAACCATTTGCTGTGGTGAGTTTCGAGCAGGTGCGCTCCGAAGAGCATGATAAATCCCTCTATTTCCTGATACATCTATATCACAATAATCCATGGCTAGAGTTATGCTTGTTTAGAAGTAATATAAGACTCCCGTGCTCTCCCTCTTAACTACTCGATCACTTACTTATCTATGAGTAGAACCTCTTGGGTATCATCCTACCTTGAATATCGCAAAACCCACTTTAGTCTAGTTGGTACACTAGTTAGTGGATACAGGATGGTTCACTATCACTATCTTTAACCATTGCTTCCCTCTGGATAAATATGATACCCTAGAATACTCCTGGTGAAGTGCTATAATGTTATTCTGTGTGCTTGCGAAATCTTCTACATGAGCATAAGAAATATCAACGAGCATTTCTGGCTCCGATGACGGGGACTAACAAACCTAGTAACGATGTTAAGAAATGTCAACAAGCATTTCTGGTGCTCTTGCCAAGGAAGCAATTGACATAAAGATTTTGGTAGTTAGCTTGATATCTGCTGACCTAGTTGAAACTAGTTTTTGTTGGTAATACATTTATCACGAGCCCAGGGTGCCTGATTCATTCTTGAACAATCAAACCACCACCCTGCCATCATGTAGATAGTTATGTATATGTGCAGATGGAGAAAAGGTCGCCCTCAAGCTAAAAGGAAATCATCATGTGTGTGATGGAGCGACTACGTTACTCATAATTCAATCACAAATTGTGAGTGATGAATTGATCAAGGTATAAGAGAACCAACCCAGAAACATTTTATGCATTTTAATTTCATTTCCACCACTGCATGTTTGTTAATTTCATCATATATCTAGTGCTTTCTTTGGGTGGCTCCTAGTCTTTGAGCTGTATTCGGGCACCGTGCCTAGTCTAGGTCGATGGCAATCTTATTGTCATCTATCTATTCGATGCTCTTAGCCTAGCTTCGTAGTAGGAGGATGTTAAACGAGTCCATCCTGAATCATAAGTTGGCTTTGCCAGTCGGTGTGATAGACTGATGGTCCACGCTATGGGAAAAAGCTAAGGCCTAGATTTGCATGCATATCACTCTTTTTAATTTCTTTAAACCATGGCATGTTTGATTGATCATATTCACTCAATTGAGTTAGTTGCATTACCTTGCATATTAAAAAAATTTTGGTTCTCTGATTCATCATTCAATTCTCGCACATTGTTTGAATCGTCTCATGTTCATTGTTTACATGCTTCCTTCTACATTAGTATGTTTCAGTTTGGGAGTGTTGGTTATTGCGCAATGATCATACTTCCGTAGGCCTTTAAATTAAGCATGGTGCTTAGGTTAAATAGCCTACCTTAATAAAGTTAAACATGGTGTTTAGTTTGAGTATTGAACTAAAATTTTTTGTGTAGACATTGGTTGTGTATCTAGACTAGGTAAGTCTTTGAGATAAATTCAATGGAGAAGTCATGCTTAATCGACTTAAAACAATGAGCCCTTGCCGATAGGTAAACCGGTATGTATCCCTTATTTAATTCTTACATAATGTTTTAGTTCGTGCATGTTTAGTTTCCAACAAAATTGTTTTTCTTTCATGCATAATAAATTAAAACAACATTGTCTTATGTTAAAAAAATTGCATTGACTCTTAGTATAATAAGCTTGCAACTACTCTCCTAATACGACCTCCCTTAAAAAAATGAGGGAAAGAATGTGCTCTAAAATAAATTCCCTTTGGTGTCTTTGCTCACTAAATGTTTCAAGATTAAAAAGAACAAGGGGAATGCATGTCTAGAAATTTGATTCTTGCTCCTTGCCATGTGCCTCAAAAACAAACATAAGTTGTTCCCGCTTTCATGCTCACCTAAAAGGAAGTTGTAATAAAAACATCCTTGTAAAAGCGAGAACCAAATGTATCCGGTAGACTTTGTATCCTTCGGGTATGCTTGTCGCTAAACCTTGCAGGATGAACATAAAAGTGAATGAAGGGTCAAAACAACACGGTAGAATAAATTGAGCATGACATCATTCAGCGATGGAGTACATTTTGAGGGATGAACAACATTGACACTAGGCTTTTAATGTCAGATATATAAAAGTCCTAGTGTGGGGGAGGCTGCGCAATTTGTATATACCACCCTCTTGGCCTTCGCCATTTGGGCACACTGGTTTGCACCTCCTCTGCCACTCTTGCCTCTTCATCGTAAGCTTGATATCCTGATAATGCTACATGTTAAAATCAAACTTAAAATCTAGTTGTGTTCCATGCTTTGCTAGAATCTGATGCAAAAGTGGTGACATTAATCTTAACTTAAGTACCTATCTTAAATTGACATCTTAAAGTTTTCTTAGAAATGATGAATAATTGCTGTAATACTTTGCAAAAGCTCTTCTACAACCCTTTACTGCTTAAGTTTTGAGCATGCGAAACTAGAGTTTATCTTAAGTCAAACGCTATTGTGGGTTGCGCTTGCTATAACCAAGTCTATGCTCTTGTCAGATAAGATGTGGTAGTAAATAGAGTAAATCTTAAACTTGTCTGAGGAATGGTTGAGACAAATCTAGAGTTTTGTTTTGAAAAAAATCTCAAAACCTTGCCAAAAGTTCCTCGATGGTGTTAAAATTTCTACCACAAGCCATATACATGTTCTCTAGGTAGGAAAACCCCACAAAAAGCCACTCGATTATTTTGAGCTTGGTTAGGCCTTATTGATCTGTTGGCCCCTAATTTTTAGGGTCCACTGTGCATCATATCACTCCCGGGATCAGCAGGTGATATGCACAATTGAGACAAGATTGATATCAAAAACCATACTTTTATTAATCTAGGGGAAAAATACGTTACAAGGTTCATATGCCTTTACATAGCTTGGGCCATTGGTCTTACAACATACATCAGAGTTTCTACTATAGTGGTACTATGTTGTTGTGGTTCCATTCCTATAGGCAACTTTGAGTACGAACACAACCCTAGCCTTAGCGTACTTTCATGTCCTAGTCGTGGTAGTCCTCGAGTAGCTCCATCATGTAACGGCACAACTCCATCTTTAGGTATGCTCCAGTTGTCCTATCCTTGCATATTCTTCAGTAGCTTCATCCTCGTGTGCTCATCTGTAGCTTCACTCCTAAAGACATAGAATGAAGGGGATTGAGTACATAAAGTACGCAGCAAGCCCTAACTTAGGGCGAAGAGAGATGGATGGGAAGGCTATATGTGGAGGTGGTTTGTAGTAAAGGTGAAGGTAAAAGGGGTAGGGTGAAGTAATTATAAATATAGGTTGAGCCCTGGTAGGGTATTACCATCCTCACCAGTTCTCGGGTTAATTATAGGTTATCTTAATATAAAATAGTCTTATCAGTTCATCATAATTATGGAAGCCTAATCATTTGGGACCTCATCCCAGCGGTTTCCCATTACCAAAGATGTGGCTATTCGAATAGGATTGAAAAACACTGCAGAGATGTACAAATTTTCCCACATGATAGGCACCATTCCTAACCATGCGCAATTAGCAGAAATAGGCCTAACGAGATCTCGTACCCGAGAGGGCGCTACCTTAGATTTTCATATAATTCCACTATGAACTACTCAGGGATCAGAACCCACAAGCATCAGGATGATCACACAGCATCCTAAAATATCAAGTGGTTAGATGATCACATAGCATCTAGGTTAAATAAAAAGGTGCTCGCACACAGCACAACAATAAGTTTTACATGGAAGACCACATAGCAACCATGCCGATCAGACCATGGTAGATCACACAACAACCGTGTCCTCTCCTGTTAGTCCGCTGCCACTCCGGCCACCTAGCAAAAATTATACTTCTATCTAACGGGGTGTGAGATCAAGTCTACCAATATAGACATGTGGTTGTATGAAATTCTGGCTAGGCGAGATGGCAAATGAACTAATCTTATGTGACTTGGGCGAGTATCTCCCAAGAGGAGCCCTCACTAGGCGAACCTGCCAACAAGGTAACCCACACTACATGAATTACCCTGCACCTGCTCTTGGTCAGGGTAGTCCAATTTTACCAATTTAAGTTCCATAGTTATTATCATCAAATTTATACTTCTCATAACTCATCATGGTAACAAAAACATATTATATAAGCAACTCATAATTCATCATAGTTTAATATTAATTCATGAATGTTAATATAGGGAGCATATATATATATAAATATTGGTAATTGGTAAGGTATGGTGGCTCTATGGTGAAGGCTAGCAAATGTAGAGTTAGAAGAAAGGGAGTGGTTAAAGGAATAGTAATGTAGGAAAGGCAGGAATTAGGACTTGCCTCTATTCGATGACGAGCATCCGAGGTTCTGATTCCAATGCTTCTGGCTCCTTTATCCTTGTGTAGTGGTGCTTCTATGTGTCCTTCGGGTTTTCACGTCATCTATCTTATGCTTTCCTAGCGTCAGCATACCAAAAGAAAACAACAAGCAAGACATACAACACAAACATAATCGCTCAAGGTAGGGGTGATGGATTGTTAGTTAAGCCTATTATTACTATGTGGACCTGAAAGGAGGAAGCCTGACTAGGTCATCACAGATGGTTTTGATTGGCTTTTGCGGGTCCACAGGGTTAGCGGCACATACGCTCATGCATATGTGTGTGTCTCGGGTTAGTTAGGTTAGAGGACGGAAGATCAGGTTAGCCATACACTGGTGTTTTGTGTCGGAACCATTTGCTATGGTGAGTTCCGAGCGGTGCGCTCCTAAGTGCATGATAAATCCCTCTATTTCCTGGTAGATCTATATCACAATAATACATGGCTAGAGTTGTGCTTATTTAAAAGTAATATAAGACTCCTGTGCTCCCCCTCTTAACTACTCGATCACTTACTTATCTATGAGTAGAATCTCTTGGGTGTCATCCTATCTTGAATATCGCAAAACCCACTTTAGTCTAGTTGGTAGACTAGTTAGTGGATACAGGATGGTTCACTATCACTATCTTTAACCATTGCTTCCCTGTGGACAAATACGATACGATACCCTGGAATACTCCTGGGTCAAGTGCTATAACGATATTCTGTGCGCTTGCGGAATCTTCTACATGAGCATAAGAAATATCAATGAGCATTTTTGGCGCCGTTTCCGGGGACTGACAAACCTGGTAATGATATTAAGAAATGTCAACAAGCATTTTTGGCACCGATGTCGAGGACTGACAAACTTGGTAACGACATTAAGAAATGTCAACAGCGATCTACTCCGAGGCGCATGGACTTGATCCCACATGTCCCACACGTCGGATGGAAAACGGTCTTAGACAGGTCCCACATGTCATCATCGAAGGGTGGTGGCCTCAAGGTTCCCCTGGCACGCAGGTCCCACAGGTCGGTCGGTGAAGTGTGGTACAACAGCGCCCATTCGGAACGGATGAGTAACGGTGGGTCCCATAACATCGGATGGGGAAGCGTCCGGCTGAGTGATGGGCGGGTCCCATGACTAACGGTGGATGGGGGGTACTAGTGATGCATGCTAACGGCAGATGGAAGTATGAGTGAAGGCGGCTCTCCCGCAGGCAAACGGCGCCGGCTCCCATAGCCAAATGGAGCGGCGCGGGTTTCAGTGACGAAGTGTGTTGGTCACAACTCAAGGATATCCGTAAAAACATCACAATCCAGTGATGAATAGTTCTGCGAACGCCTCTGTGATGATTCCATCAGGCTTTCTGTGACGATTCCTGTGACCTTTTTACAATACGTCACGAAAAACAAAATCGTCACGCAGTTCAATGACCAAAGCGATCAAAACGTCATGGAAACCAATCTTCGATGACCATAATAAAATCATCATAAGGAATTTCGTCATGAAAGGCCAAATCTCCACTAGTGTAGGAGAGCACCTATCTCGATGTCGCCCATGGCATGGTGAGCGGCATCTTGCTTCTTCTCCATGATCTCGGTTTTGTACTCCCTAGCGAAGTGTCCATAGATCTTGCACTTGTTACATCTGCCTCTTCACTTTGGTGTCCCCATAGATGTGAGGCGTGCTCCAGAATCACGCGTATCATTGCGTGCCCCAGACTTGTCCTTACAGACAAAACGGCCCCCATCCTTCTTCTAGCCCAATGATGAGGATGAATCTGTGATCAATCGGCTCTAGTTCTTGACGTTTCACTCCTCCTCCGTCATCAAGAGGTTGGTTGTCTTCTCCATGACTTTCTCCACGGCAGGATCAAATCGATCCTCTGCAGCTCTCAAATGCCCGATCAACTCCACGACCGTGAGAGTGTCAAGATCACAAAACATCTGGATCGTTATGGCCACTTGGTTGTACTTGGTAGGCACAACTCTCAGGAACTTTCAAACAACTCACTTATCATCCGACGCTCTTGTCACCAAGTCCTTCCAGATCGGTTTTTATCTTGGTGATATGCATGGCAAAATCCTCGATTGCTTCTCCATGTTTGAAGGTGATCAAGCGAACTCCGCCAGCAACTTTTGAGCATTGACCGCCTTCACGCGATCTACTCCAAGGTGCATGGACTTGATGCTTCCCAAGCCTCCTTCCTTACATAGAAATTATTTGCTAAATCTGTCCATTTTCTATTGGTTTTAATCTCTTTTTATTTGGTCAATTGAATTTTGATCTTGTGGCTATAAAAATTGAGTGACAATAGAGCATTAAAGCACTTGATTTGGTTTATTGGGTAGATTCGAGTGCTATGAGGTGGTGTGTTACTCGGGTGACAAAAAGGTCGGCATCACCTGAGGACCAACAGACAGACCCAATAAATAGACCCAATAAATGATATTGCACAAATTTTTTATTAAGACGAGTGGTCAAGCATTATTTCATAAAAGTCAAAAGATCGAGGAAGTAGTTTGTAATTTAGCAACAGCAGCTCGTCATCAGTCCCGCCTTGGCTTCACGGTCACGGGGAGCCCGTCCGCCATCCTCAACGTTAGCGACGCGAGCTTCCGGGGCTGGTACGCGCCATCCACCGCCATGTCGAGCTCCATCAGCACGCACGCCACGATGGACTTCATCTGGATGTACGCCATCTCCTTGCCCAGGCACATCCTGGGGCCCGCGTGGAACGCCACGAACCGGAACGGGCTGTCTGGCCGGAACGTGCCGTCGACAGGGTTGAGCCACCGCTCCGGCCGGTACTCTCGCGCGTCGTCGCCCCAGAGTGCCTCCACACGCCCCATCCCGTATGAATTGTACATGACAAACCACCCTGCCTGCACGACTGTTCCGTCTGGCAGGACGTCATCGCTCTGCGCCCGGAACGAGTTCACTGGCACTGGCGGGTACAGCCTCATCGACTCTGTGATGGCCGCGTGCACATAGTGCATCTCGCGGAGCTCGTCAAGGTCGAAACCGATGACGTCGCTGTCAAGGTCACGCCGGGCACGCACAGCAGCGACCTCGTCGCGGATGCGGCGCTGCACATCTGGCTGCGTGGACAGCAGCCAGAAGAGCCAGGTGAGCGCCGAGGACGTTGTTTCACGCCCCGCGAGTAGGAAACTGATCACCACGTCACGGAGGGGCACCTTGGACTCGGAGTTGGAGTAGGTCTCGTCCTGGCTCGCCATGAGTCGCGACAGGAGGTCTTGCTTGTCGAAACCGGCATCACTCAGCATATCCTGCCGGCGCGACAAGATTATGCGATCGGCGAAGTCGTGCACGATCGCGACGGACTCCCGCAGCCGCTTCTCAGAGCCAACGTCTAGCACTTTCTTAATCCTCCAAAATCCCGGGACCGCGTACCGGAACCGGCCCATGCTGAGATTGGCGGCGTCACGGAAAGCGTTGGCGAAGGTGCCGTCCGCCGTGTCATCCGCGAGCTGGCGAGGGTCGTGGTCGAAGGCGACGCGACAGATATTGTCGAACGACAACCGCTCGAGCATGTCCTGGAGATCAAGAGGGGAGCTGGACGCCGCAGCGCGCCGCAGCAGCGGGAGGAGGCGTCCATGTAGCTCGGCGTGCACGCAGCGTGCCACGAAGGCGCGGAGCGAGCGGGTGGTGAACTCGTGCGCCAGGCCTCTCCGTCGGCGTTGAAGATGCCCCTGCCGAGGAAGTCGTGCAGCACCGACGTGAACCGGGGTCCCTTGGGGTAGTTGTCGAAGCTGGCACGCAAGACGTGCTCCACGTTCGCCGGGCTCGTGGTGATCGCGCCCCGCATGCCGCGCGGTCGGTGGATCACGAATGTGCACGTGGTCTGGCCCTCGAGCGCCTCGGTCATCCAGTCGAGCAGGCGGTGTTTATTAGCCAACAACTGTGGCAGGTGCCCGATCAACGGGTATGGCTCCAGCCCCGGAGGGTACGTTGGCCCTGCCGTTTTGACGATGCTTCGAGCTCTCCATGCACCAAGAACCAGGAATAATATGCTCACTACAAGCAGCAGCAGCAGCAAGAAAACAGTCATGAGCGAGGACTCTAGATCTCTGCACGCAGCTAATTAGCGGAGGGTGTGTTATGCTTCTACTTGTCGGTGTCTACTAGGCAAAAGATAAGCCCTTTATATAGTGCTCAGAATTTCCATTTTGGCCCTCGATTAGATGTTCTACTCAATTACGCTTAGGCGCTTAGCAACATATGAACGTGTGGCGCAAGGCGAAAGGGGTGGCGACTGTGCATTTATGCAACACAATACATTTTGGAATCAGATTCTATATAGCGCTTGGACATGAGTTATTCTAACTCCTAAGAGCATGAGTTATATATAAAGTCCCAACAGAACATTGTCTACGATGTCAAAATAATGGGCTGAAATTTTGCCTCTTTTGTGTTAGGTATATAGACTTATTTATGACTTTGTTGACCCAAAACAGCCAAAACATGAGCAGCTCTGTTTCCATCTCTACTCACAAAGTTACAAGAGAACTCAATAAAATTTACTCTACATATAAACGTAAGTTCCTTAATTAGACCTCCCTCTGGTCTTGAGTCCGAGCAATTTGACATCAAAGCTTGTTGCACCATCAAACAATCAGTCTCTAGAATGAGTCTTCCAATTCCCATGTTGACAGCTACCTGAACACCCTGTAAACATGCAACCAACTCAGCCTGAAAAGCACTCAGCACATAGTTGATTTTTCCTCGACCTGATATAACAACGTCTCCTTTGTGATCCCAAATCAAAAATCCCCAACTTCCCTCCATAGATTCTTTTAAAAAGGAAGCATCACAATTCACTTTAAGGACATTCGTGGAGGTTTAGTCCACCGGGACTTGAAGCAACGGTTGGTTTTTTTTTTTTTGTTGTGCCAAAAAATTAGAATACAACCAATAGCATTATAACAAAATCACAACAAAATAAATGAATTAGGCTAGATTAGCTCCAAAAGATCCTGTCATCTTAAAATGATAAAATGTATTGAGCCATCGTTCAACACCTGTTGCAACACATTGACAATTTTGATAGCAATTTTGAAGAGCCATAATTTTATCCTGTTTTTTGTTTGTTTACATATTCCTATTTTATATATGTCTGACAAACAAGACCGTGCATTGCCACGAGGTAAAATAAGCTATCAAAAATCAAAACATAAATGCTACATATTTTCTTGTGTTTTATCTTGATAGGAAATTTAAAGGTACTATATTTTATAATTGCCATGACATCTTAAAATATAAATTACTGATGTCAATAGTAGAGCAATGTCCTATTAAAATTAAATCAAATTCAATACAATGCTGAAAAATTCTTTCTCCCGTGCAAAATATATATAACAAGCACTACATGGATTACTGATGGCAATAGTAGAGCAATGTCCTATTAGAATAACTCATTTTGGCCCTCGATTAGATTTTCTACTCAATTACTGTTCGGCACGCGTGCACTTAGCAATATATGAACGTGTGGCGCAAGGCGAAAGGAGTGGCGACTGTGCATTTATGCAACACAATACATTTTGGAATCAGATTCTATATAGCGCTTGGACATGAGTTATTCTAAGAGCATGAGTTATATATAAAGTCCCAACAGAACATTGTCTACGATGTCAAAAAAATGGGTTGAAATTTTGTCTCTTTTGTGTTAGATATAGACTTATTTATGACTTTGTTGACCCAAAAATCCTGGACGTAGGCCTAGATTAAGCTAAAATATGGGTTTAGAGTTAGTCATCCGGTGGAGGTGGGCTTGGATCGTGTAAGGGTTAGTTATTGATTCTTGTGCATGGAAATCTTAAGCTAAACATGAAAACCTTACACAATCTAAGCCCATATCTACCAGATGACGCTAAACCAAAGCCAAGCAAGAATTAACCTTGATCTACCAAGTCCCGTGTCCACCGGATGACATCAAAACAAGGCAAAGCAAGGCATGACGGTACTTACAGTAAGCCTGCGTCCACTGGATGACACCTAACTTGTCAAAGAAATTTATTGAATCTACTCTACTCCTACTTCTAAGGATTTTTTGGCCAGCACCCTGGGCCTAGCACGAGTTTCTCCTAAAAATGTCTGCTCTATAAAATATAGAAAATAAACAAAAAGGAATATTTCCCTTCTGTTAGTGTCCACCGTGTCTTATTCTCTATCCGCCAGCACAAATGGATTGATGCGTCGATCCGATCCTTTACTTAGTCGATCTGTCAAATGATCCTTCCCACACCTGCTTCCTGGGCCTACAGTCAATTTTTGACCAAAATCTGGTGTCAACAGGCTTCAAACAATCTAATCGGTCAAGAGCAATTAATTGATTTGAGATGGACTACTGTCCAACTAGTCCAAAGAGTTTTGATTGTATCCTACATTACGTGTGCGTCTAAAACACCATTTGAAAGCCAAGAAAGCATTGGTGGATTTTTTGTGGTGCCAAATAATTAGAATACAACCGATAGCATTATAACAAAATCACAACAAAACAAATGAATTAGGCTAGATTACAGGATCCAAAAGATCCTATCATCTTAAAATGGTGAAATTTATTGAGGTAATGTTTCAGCCATCATCAAAACCCGTTGCAACACATGGACAATTTTGATAATAATTTTAAAGAGCCATAATTTTGGCCTATTCTTTGTTTATTTACAATAATCCTATTTTATATATGCCTGACAAACATGCATGTGCATTGCCACAAGGTAAAATAAGCTATCAAATATCAAAACATAAATGCTACTTATTTTCTTGTGTTTTATCTTGATATGAAATTTGAAGGTACTATATTTTATAATTGCCATGACATATTAAAATATAAATTACTCTTGGCAATAGTAGAACAATGTCCTATTAAATTTAAATCAAATTATTGAAAGATTCTTTCTCCCGTGCAAATATATATAACAAATACTCATAAATATATTATAACATTAATCCTCATACTATTTTGCATCGTTACTTATATGACCAGTAACTATTATATTTATTATTTACTATAATCTTTATATTTATTGAAATAATCAATAGAAGTAAATAGGAAGGAATTGACGTACATGAACAGTACACACAAAA
>CM041640.1:39879299-39925352 GCA_023333625.1 Bothriochloa decipiens
TTGTAGTGATAGGATTTGTTTGGAAGCGCATAGGGCTCAAGGAGGTATATGTGTGAGGCGCTTCCATTTTGGATCAGAGATGGTAAGTGGATATTGTGCCAAATTTCTCATTTTCCATCGATGTTGTGTTTGTGTGCTTATATATCAGATGACAATTATCTAAGTTGCTACTTCATTGGAAGAAGCAAGAAACTTCGGTGAATGCTATGGAAGATGAGAATTCAGATTCTTGGACCACCGAGTTTATTCAGACTTCATGCTTCCAACCAGGCTTCCAGGTGATTGAAACTCTTATCCATATACTTTACAATAGTCGGACCAAATGCTTCATAATAAATCATCATGCTTTAATAGTTTTGGTTGGAAGCTATTTCTATTTGCGGTTACTCTCATTTCTAAAGATCTACCATAGCAGGCTAATATAGACTTAATTAAGATGATTGACTATTCGTAATCTTTTGTATAAGTAAAGAAAAGAAATGGAACACAATGCTAGAAAAATGTATGTCAACATCTCATGAACCCAGTGCTGATATATTAAAAATTATTTGAGGCTTTGGCGTTTCTACCCTTACTTTTAAGAGAAATGGTGATTTTATCTTTATTTTTTTGACTTTGTAATTTTACCCCTACTATTTCAAAACGAAGGGAGAGTCTACCCTTGATCTGTTAAGTCCCACTAATGGTGTTAACTTTCAGAGGAAATGACAACTTTGCCCATATGTTTTTACCCCTATTTTATTTTGATATTTGTATTTTTATCCCTATTTTCACATCAGCAATATGGCAATTTCAATACATGAGTACATGATTCAATCAGTGCAAACTCAAATGACATGTCACACGCCGATATATCATTACTAGGACAGACAACTTATTACCAGGGCCAAGAAATGCAACTAGTTCCATGTTCCACGATGCTAAGGAGGAAGGTCAAAATCGAAGACTTCACTGCCAAATTGAAAGTTCCTAGATGGAATCGAGATCATGTCCAGCTAAAAGGAAATATCATAGATGGATTCATATTCGAGGGTGACCAGCAAAATTGAAGCATGCGACCGGGCCCCAAAGCACCTAAATCCGCGAAAAGTGCTCCACGGCTGGTGTGCTCGTGCTCCACGGTCATGGCCTCGGGCCTCGCAGTGGCTTGCTCGCGCCCTGCATCGCCGTGACTGCGGCGCCTCCCGGACGCCCTGCTCGCGCCGCCCTGCCCCGCGGCTGTCGCGCCCAACCTACGGGCGCCTGCGCCGCCATAACTGCTGCACCACACGATTGGCCTGCTTGCGTCGCCGCCGCATCTACGCCCCGTGGCCTCCACACCTTACTCGCACCGCACCAAGCACGAGCACAGCTGGGCCACACGTGCGGGGCCCTAGCAGTCGCGTGCGCAAGCCAGGGCGCCGCCGGACACTTGCGCAAGCCGGAGCGCCGCCGCCGTCGATCTTCGCAGTCAGCGTGTCCCCGTCGACGAAAGCACTGCCACAAGTGTCGCGGCAAGGTGAGCCACCTGCCGGTACCGTCCCCGTCCTTTCTCCCGTGTCGTGCTCGCTGCGCGACCTCGCCAAAGTCGCACCGCCACCGTCGTCTGCCGCCGCCGCATCGTCCTGCGCCTCCAGCCGCTATCCGTCGCTCTCGTGACGCGCATAGCTTGCGCGTGAACACGCGCGTCGCGCCCAAGCATCCGGCTCAAGCCCTAGCGCCCTGCATCGCTCCACGCCGAGGTCGCCGCCGGCGTCAATGGCGCCGCCGCGTAGCCAGCCGCCTCCGGCCATCTCCTGCAGCCATAGCAGTCGCGACCAAGTCCGCGAGGGCGCGCTCGTCCCTCCTGAGCCCTCCGCTTCGCCAGCCGCGACCCGGAGCGCCCTTCCAGTCAACTCCGACGAGCCTCCGGCGACGCGTCACTGCCTGGAGCGTCGCTCCGGCGACTTGAATCCGTCGGCCAAATCCTGGCCGCCAGATCGGGATCCGACGTCCCAAATCCGCCGGTGACGCTCCGGTCAACGCGGGTCAACCCCGCCCCGCTCCAGCTGACGTGTCAGCCGACGTGGCTGCCACGCGGGCGCCACCTCAGCGCCACATAAGCAGCGACAGGTCAATCTGGTCCACAAGCCGGTCAGCCCTGGCATTTTTGCAAAAAGGTCCCTAGACTTTTCTATAATTACTATTTAGTCCACCGCAGTTCAAAACAGACTGCTATTTTTACAGTTTGAACCCCGAAGTCATCGGTATTTATGTGTTAGGTCCAAACCAAGTTTTATTCTAGTTTTTAAATTATTTTTGAATACAAAAATAGTTTTATTTATTTATGATTATGCCCCTGACCTTGTTTTAGCCATAAGTTTCACGTTTTAACTCTGTTTTTAGCAAACTTATACTTTTTGGAATCGTATCGACGTAAGTTACGCGATCGTAGTGACATTTACCATGTTGTAGGATTTTCAAAATGCTACTTATTTGTGGGTTAGAATAACGATCTATCAATGCCTTTTCAACATGCGAATAGCCTAGATCAACCTTGTTAGTTGTGCCACCACAATGATAGCTCCTTTGTTGGTCACTCTTACGCTCTCGTGATTGTAGTAACGAGCTCTACCGTGTAGACCACTCTTTCTTTAGTGTTTCTTTTGATTGATGTTTGTTCTTAGCTTTGTCTGTTTGTGTTGCTTATTTGCTACGAATAGACGAAGAGCAGTTCATGAGTGTAAAAGATCAGGAGCTGAGGATCGACAAGTGCAATTAGAATTGGAGACCAAGAGTTCTTTGACAACCAGAATCAGCAAGTTCATCAGGAAAGCTTTGAACGAGGCAAGTATAGTTTAGGTTTTATTTCTATGACCATGATCTTGTGATTTAATTAATGTTTAAGCAATAAACATTTAAAGATGACTTTTTAACAAATTAAGATCTTATCTATACGTGATCATCCGGGATTTACAGTACAGCTGTGAGGGCTATATGGCTCTGGTTTTAGCTTAGTATGAGTACCTTTTCTAGCTTATTAGCGATTCCCTTTTTGGCGCAAGAGGGGTGTGTCCGGGTTGGGTGTAGTTGGACCCCTGTCTATATGTATATAGGCTGCGGTTGTGTGCCATCTAGAAGGGGGATACTACATTCGTAGGCGCAAAAACCTTAGCGGCCCTAACATATTAGACGAACCTTTGAAAGGCTTCATAGTGAACCCTGCCGGCCTTCCTTGGTAGTGGGCTAAGAGGTTGATCGCCTCGGGCAAAAGGGTAAATGACGGCTCACAGTGAAAGTGTACACCTCTGCGCATTGTTTATTAAACTGGTATACTAGCCTTGCTCAAGGACACAGCGGCCTTGGAGACATTTATATTAGATGATGATTGTGGTTATGTTAAGATGCTCATTATTTATCGTTTATGTTTTGCATTATTTATGTTACACAGATCATGAGTCTATAGTTATACTACCTTGTTGCTATACTTGCGGAGTTCAACATGGACTCACTCTTGCTATTTCCCCCCACACCTCAGGAGAAGTTTTAGGCTTGTGATCAACCAGTCAGTTGGATCCGGTGGAGTGAAGTCTACACCCGGAGTTTGAAGTCGTCTTTCCACTGATTATTTATTAGGTAATCTTTTATATATTTTATATGTTATATTTAAAGTATTGTAATTGATACTATTTGTAGCTATATGTGAGATTTGTCCTTTAAGACTCACATATAGTGTATATCTGGTTTTGTCCTTAGAACCGGGTGTGACACTTGCGCTCTGTGCGGCCACAATGTTCGGCGCCTGCCCTATGCACCGACACCCAAGGCTTGTGGCTGGCGCACCCGACGTCCGTGCTCTGCGTAGCAGCCATTCGTGCCCTGTTGCCTACGCGTGACACCCTACTGCCGATTAGGGTTTGCTCGATTGGGGAAAGTGAACGAGTTTGCCTCTGTTGAGACTTGGGAGAAGGGATGAGATGGGGGCAGTGTGGTCTTTTCTCATGGCTTTCTTTTCATTTTTTAATTTTTTTCGCCACTTAATTCCTCAATATTTAACGCTAGCACAAAGCAGGGGTAGACGGCTTGTTCGTTTAAAAAAAGTAAGGGTAAAAACACAAAGTTTAAAAAAGAGGGTAAAATCATCATTAGACTTTAAAATAAGGGTAGAAACACCATATTCCCAAATTATTTAGGCTTAAGAGCTAAACTTTAAGAGCTAAATTTGTAGTCTTCAAAAAATGCATGTTTTTTGTCTTCGTAAAATACAATTTAATAGCCATTAACTCAATATTTCTCTTGTTAAAGAAAAACCTTTTTTAGACACGTGCATGTCACACATGCATTTTCACTAGTATATATAACTCTGATTAATTCCTGGGCACAAGATGGGGCCGGAGCGGCTTCTTCATGATAGTGGTGAACTCGGTCTTGTCTGCCAAGTCTACCTCGTCACCAGGCACCTCCTCCCACCTAAATTCCTTGACCATGTTGGCCACGAAGTACAGCATGGCAATGCTCATCCCAGGGCAAATCCTCCGGCCAACACCGAAGGGCATCATCCTAATCCCCTTGGTGCCCGTCACGTCCACGTCCACGCCCACACCATCACCGCCTTCCAAGAATCTCTCAGGCATGAACTCCATGGGCTTGTCCCACTCTTTGTCATCCCTGCCCATCTCGGCCACCATGAAGTTCACCGTCGCGCCCTTGGGGATCAGGTACCCGCCGATGTCCAACTCCTTCGCCGCCTTATGTGGCAGCACGAAATGCCCCGGCGGGTGCTTGCGCATGCCTTCAAGGACCACAGCCTTGAGGTAGGGCATGTCGTGGATGACCTCCTCCGAGACCTCACCGTATCCACCACCACCGCACGTGGCCTTGATCTCTTCGTAGAGCTTCTCCTGGACCATCGGGTTCTTGACCAGCTCGGCCATGATCCACTGAAGCCCGGTGGACGTAGTGTCTGCACCGGCGCCGAGGAACTCGGAGCAGAGGATGACCATCTCGTCGTCGGTGAGCGGGCGGTTGCCCTCCTCCGGGAGTGTGATGTCGAGCAGGCTGTCCACGTACGCTTTGCGGAGTGTTGTTTGCCTCGTCCCCAGCGAGTGACCTTCCTGCCTCTTGTACTTCCGTCGGGCATTGATCAGCGGCACGAAGAGCTCCATCTGGCGCCGCCACATGCCGTGCCCGTCCCGGAGGCGGGTGTGGAAAAGGCGCTTTGTGATTGATGGGAAGAAGGAGAACACGCTCAGATTGGTCGAGATGTAGCGGAGCCAAGCATGCTCGACCTTCGCGATGGCGCGCACTGCGGCCTCCTCGAGACGCTCCCCGAAGCACATGATCACGAGGAGGCAGAACATGCTGTACTGGAACGCCTCGACGACATTGCAGATGGCGTCGCCGGCGGCCTCCTGCCGCAGCTTCTGCACGAGGACGCGGCGGACCCACGCGCGCGCCGGCGCAAAGAGCCGCACGCGGGACGGGTGCAGCGTCTCGGAGACGAGGTTGCGGCGCAGGAGGCGCCACAAGGGGCCATAGTTGGTGCGAGAGATGGTGTTGTCGCTGATGTTGAGGATGTTCGTGGCGCCCCGCGGCCGATCCGCCAGTGCGGTGCCGGCGCCCACGAGCGCGGCGTGCGCGAGGTGCCGGTCCGCCACGAAGATGCTGAGCCGCGAGCCGACGCGGAGCGTCACCATGGGGCCGTACTGCTTGAAGAGCTGCAGGAGGAGAGGCTCCACGTCAGCAGCCGAGTGACGCAACCATAGGAGGTTGCCGAACAGAGGCACGCCCGGCGGGCCTGGTGGCAAGTGGCGGCGGCTCCTGCCGTTCCACAGTAAAACAAAGATAAGTGGGATCAGGACGGCACCGACGAGGAGGACCCAGCTGGTCTCCATGACGTTCAGCGGGCGGTAGCTCGTGTTGTGTCGCTGGTTGCTGCAATGAGATGGCATGAACGGCTTTCCATGCTCCTTTTATTTATAGCGTCCTGCCGCTGAAACCTGAAGGAGAGGTGCCCGTTGACGAACTGTCCAAGCTTAAGCAAATTCCAGGCGGTGCGTCTGCCTTGCAGATGCGTAGATTTAGGTACAGCACAGCCTGTCTCGGCAGCTATGTGTAGCTATAGCGCACCTATAGGATAGCTATTCCCACGTTATAGCGGCAGCTATATGCCACAGCGTCACATTGCTTAGCACGCTATAGCGGCGCTATAGTAGAACTAACCATATTTTTATGATAAATTGATAATCATAAGTTACTTCTATTTTGCTACATAGGAAACAACATGTGATGGCACGAAAACCTTTTCTAATACATAGAAAACAACATTCGTGGCTTCAAATCAACCGAGCCAGGATTTTTTCTGGGCCACCCAGGGAACAAGTGATAGTGCAACAATAGCGGCGCTATGGCGCTATTTCTATTTAGCAGTGAAATAGCGCGCTATAGCGGCAATAGTGCTGATAGCGTAAAAAAAAGTAATAGCTTCGCGTCATATTATTTGAGCAGCTATAGCGTGAAAATGGTGAGCTATTTTTTTCATGGGTCATAACTATGGTGAAAATTTCACTTATCCACTAATATGCAAAATTTATGTAGGTGCATCCGCCTCCGATTCGTAACTGGACATGTAGCTTAATTTGTAACTCGGTTTGTTCGATTTCCAATCTTTTGGGTAGCGTGAATGTTTCAAATTTACAAAAAAAAAAAAAAAAGATTTTGAGCTGTCATGTTTGAACTATTTTAAATGTAGTTTTGTAATGTTTCAACGTAATCTTTAAATTTAAGACTTATCATGATATTTATTTAGTTATATTGAACTAACAAATGGTTTCACCAAATTGTATTTTAAACAATCTACTCACTGTAGCTGCAAGACGGCGCTCAACGTCTTCGGTTTGGCATCAGGGCTGTTCGCCAACCTTGACAATAGCATCGCCATCCCGATGCACTGCTCCAGCGAGGATGTGGCAAGGGTGCTCGGCATTCTCTCCTGCCGGATTGAGACGTCCCCGTGCTGATACTTGGGTATACCATTGTCAGTATACGAGCTGAAGAGGTCTGAGGAGCAGCCGCTGCAAAGTGGCTCGGCCCATAGTGTGCAGACCACGAGAGCTCGGTGGACTGGATATCTCCGATCTGAGGCGCACTGGCATCACCCTCAAAGGTGTGGAGGATATAGAAGGATAGACGAGAGGTTCGGTGGCCGAGGACGGGTGAGAAGGTGGCGGTGGCTGTGTTGCAGGCCGCTACCATTTCATTCTGGGCACGGTGGGTGGGTCCACATACTTCTGGACGGACAAGTGGCTCTGCGGAACGAGCATTGAGCTCCTCGCGCCGGCTGTTTTTGCGACTGTATTAGCAAGGAAGAGGAAGACCGTGGTGGCTAACAACGAGTGGATGAGGCACATCAATGGGCCTCTCACAACGCAGGTGATTATCGAGCTGGAGCTGATCTGTGACCGGCTCAAGGGGGTGGTGCTCTTGCAGGAGGTGGACACGTTCGAATTGGGGCTGACGGTTAACCGTGTTTACTCCTCAGCCTCGGCCTACGGGACAATGCTCTTTGGATCGTCGCAGCCGGCAGGAGCCAAGAACATCTGGAAAACTTCGGCACCGCCAAAGGTTCACTTCTTTTTTCTGGCTTGTGATGCACCAGAGGTCTGGCTAGACGGCCGATCATCGGTGGAGACATGGCTTGCAAGACTCCAACTTGTGCATCACGTGCGACCAGGACTCCAGGAAGGTCTGGCATAGGTGCTTGTGCATGCTTCACTTGCAGGACATGGTAGCGGTCTCTGATGAGCCTGTGCTTTTCTGGTGGCTAGCCCGGCGGAAGAATTTGTGCAGGGCTCTACGGTCGGCTTTTGATTCCCTGTTTTTCCTCGTCGGCTGGATGCTTTGGAAGCAGCAAAACAAGTAGAAATTCAACAGGACGACGTCTTCCCCGCAACAGCTCGCAGACTCCGTCATGGCTGAAGGGCGAAGCTGGTGTTCAGCGGGGTTCAGGAAGCTCGGAGTGCTCCTAGACCTGCTGTGAGGTGACTGCATTGGCTTAGAGCAAAATTAGTTGCAATGTATCTCACTGTGCTGTATCTAGTAGATAGGTTTTAGGGGTCGGTAACCTCGTGCTACCATCCTGTTGTTTCATTCGGTTGTAAAACCCTATTCTGCTTAATGAGAAATACGTCGTGAGCGTCGTCTAAAAAAATCATAGAAAATGTATCCACACATCTTTTAACCTTCTTTCTAATATAAGAGTGAGTCGAGGAAGAAGAGGTTGCGGCCTACATAAAAGGGCAATGGGTGAACGAGACGTCCCTACAATCAAACAATAAAGACGATTAGCCATGTCGATCAAATCATAGGGGCGGCTGATGGGTCACTGTAAGGGCAGCTACTCAGTGAGCTGACCGTAGAATAAGGTGTGGTTGATACAAATCGTTTGTACAGTAGCCGAAGCTAAGCCGCGTACCAACTACGGACTTGATTTTGAAGCTGCTTTCACGACGTACTCTTGACTACTGGGCACGTGGCAGTACAGATGCACGCATATGTCAGCTTCCACGAACAAAAGTTAATTAGCTAACGTTCGTAGCGCGACTCTTGGCATTGCGTACTTGAATTTTCTTTCAACACAGTAGACATTAACACATTTGGTTACATCTTATAGTGTAGTGAACATGCCATCAGATTAACTCAAACTATGATGGATTTAGACCTTGATCATTTAACATGATTAGTACACACCCATACATATCGATGTGCATTTTAAAAATTTAAGACCAGCCCCCGAGCTAGTTCGAGGACCTTCTATTTAAACACACTCACATCCATCGCAAGCAGAGAAAATAAAAGTTAGGTACAATTACAAGCTTCCGAAGGACGAAGCATTAACTCAAACACGCAACGTGGAAAGTCGAAGTAAGACCAAGTTCTACCTCACTCAACAAGAAACTTATAAAAGGATCAAGCTCTGCTCAAGTCAAAACACGCAAGGTGGTCCGGCACCGCTTAATTACGGGGAGACTAGGCGGTGCGCGTGCGCTTGGACCAGCAGCGGCGCGCGCGCACTTAGTCACATAGCACCGCGTGGGCCCCTGTCTACTTTTTAGGACACTACTTTTCTTGTCTAATTTAATTTAGGCCACTATTTATTTCATCTAGTTTATTTCATATCCACATAAGGATGATTTCAGCATGCAACCATACAGTCTTGCCCGGAAATGAACACAATTAGATTTTGTTTCGTTCTAATTTTTTTATGTACAACCAAAAGTTTACCCTCATAATTATAAAATTTTGAACCGTTATGCTACAGACTTTGCACTCATAATTATGGTCCCGTTTGCCACTGCTTTGCTTAGCTTAACTAGTGAAACACTTCTTTTCTTCAGCTTCACAAACATCTCTAAACCTATTTTATTTTATTAAATATTTGGTACAACAGATATACATGTGAAGCCGCATGCGTGATATATGAATCCATGCAGGGGTCTACCAAAGCGAGTTAAAGCAAGAACAAGTGACTACTTTTTTGCTTCATGACATCGTATCCTTTCGCGACAGCACATTTTAAATACTTTTACAACATTATTTTTAAAAATAGCTATTTGACACAAAGCAATTTTAAACAGCTTAAGTTAAGGTATCTGCAATATTGCTAGCTACGTAGCCAACTTATACGGGGTGAGAAACAAAAGCAAATAATATTTTATATATTCTTTTTTTCTATATATTATTGGACCCAAAGGTTTCTCACTCATATTCTTAGACTAATGAAATAGATTAGTTATTATTTGTTCATCATTAGTTCTACTTTTTTCTTTATTTTTTGCTATTAAACTGATAATAGCTAGTCAAATAGCTAGTTGTTGGAGACGTTTTTAGAGAAATTGTGCCCGATGAGACCTATGTCAATAGTGTAGGAAGACAGAGCTAGCGTATAAATGTGATGGGTGATGTTTGCCTAAGCATTGGAGCTGAATACATCACTTGGAGAACTAGGAGACTTTCCTACCTATAGGATAGGATACCGATACAATCCAAATCTGCCTAACATACCTAATAAAGGGATATTGATATACTCCAATAAATAAGACATAAGGTGTTTGGCATGACTATAGAGCCGAATTCTATGCTAGGGCTAGGTGGAGTAGCCCAAAAGCTCTAGTTTATCTTCTTGAGCTCCTATTTCATGCCTGAGAACCCTATGAAATTGAAATAGAAATAGACATGGAGTTTTGATTAAATTACCTACCTTTGCAATCGATTACACACTTGAACATTAGACCATTATTTTTTTCTATTTCCCCACTTCCCTACACAGAACCCATCGCTTAGGCCCAAAACGCCCGCCTGCTCAACTCATCGCGACTCTTGACAAAGTTGGCACATGGCATTGCGTACTAGAATTTTCTTTCAACACAGTAGACATTCACACGTACATTTGGTGACATCTCATAGTGTCGTGAACATGCCATCAGATTAACTCAAACTATGATGGATTTAGACCTCGATCATTTAACAGGATTAGTACACACCCATCATACACATCGATGTTCATTTTAAAAATTTAAGACCAGCCTCCGAGCTAATTCGAGGACCTTCTATTTAAATACAGTGCACACTCACATCCATATCCATCGCAAGCAGAGAAAATAAAAGTTAGGTAAAATTACAACAAGCCTCCAAAGGACGAAACACTGACTCAAGCACGCAATGTGGAAAGTCGAAGCAAGGCAACTTCTACCTCATTCAAACAAGAAACTTATAAAAGAATCAAGCCCTGGTCAAGTCAAAAAAAATCAAAAAAATATTTATATATTCTTTTTTTCTATGTATTATTGGACCCACAGGTTTCTCTCTCAGATTTTTAGACGGAAATAGATTAGTTATTATTTATTCAGCGTTAGGTACTGCTTTTTCCTCTAATTTTTTGCTATTAAAGTGATAATAGCTAGCCAAATAACTAGCTGTTGGAAACGTTTTTAGAGAAATTGTGCCATATGAGACCTATGTCAATAGTGTAGAAGATAGAACTAGTGTATAAATGTGATGGATAATATTTGCCTAAGCATTGGAGCTGAATACATGATTTGGAGGACTAGGAGCCTTTCCTACCTATAGGATAGGATGCCGATACAATCCAAATCTACATAATATACCTAACATAGCGCGGTGGATGGCGCGTGTATCCATGTCCAGCTTGGCGTGTTGGGTGAGGGAGGCAGAGGCACAGCTTGCTAGAGCATGAGAATGGAGCAAGCGTTTGACGGTGAGGACGACGTGCGGGTAGAGAATACTTACAACGTGTTTGTAAGAATATCTACGAAGATAGACCTCAGGTAAGGAAGGGCGTTTTGTTGTAGTTCACATGCTTAATTGCTTTGGTGGTTTCTATTAAGTACTGTACTTGAATTTGGGAAGGTGACACTTGATTGCGTAGAATTAAATTCAGTTCCAACAAATCAAGGTCAGCAATCCACACTACGTGAAAAACTTACATTGGGAGCGCCCCCCCTTCTTCCACTGTAGAGGCGGCTATCTACAGCTCACGTAAGTTATGCGTTCTATGTTTAATTTTTAACTTTGCAATATGTTAGATCATATAAGTTATGTATTTTAAGTTAGATGTATAAGTTAGATAATAAAAGCTACTTGTAACTTTACCTTTCCTTTGCTATAAATAAAAAACTTACCTAAAAAGGAAAGTTGCAGGATTTTTATTTTGTCAAAAAAAGAAAGTTTTGTGCTGATCGGGAATCGTCCGCCAGTTCCTGGTTCCGGAGCGCGGCCGCGAAATAGCAAGGTCGGGTGGGAAAAAGCATCAACTATCATGTTTAGCTAACAACTACGTACGCACACACACTTGATTAGGAAACAAAATAATAATGGACAAGGATTTCCATAATTACAAGATGGAAGCAAGCATTCTCTGTTGCATATGTTCGGATCACTAGTACTTATTGACTATGACCACCGATTGACCTTGGTTCTCAATGGGGCAATTGTTGAGGCCCATGGTCACACGGCACACGCACACGCACATGTCAATAGATTTTCTCCTTGAGCATGAAAGTGGGCAACCACATAAGACCATAATAACATCTAAAGTATCTACACAAACTCGCAAATCATAGTTTAAATTTGTTTTACTCTCACAAAAGAGCATTGTTGTTTACCCATGCAAATGAGTTTGTTTTAAGAAAAATAGTTATACAATTAGATGGCTATTGGCTAGCTGCCTCCTTTTTAATCAATGGGGCAATTTCTTATATATTCCACCAAGAAAAGTCACAATACATGATATCATATCACTATATGTCTGTGACACATGGGACCCTCCACAATCACTAACGATAGCTTATCAGGGATTTAATATTTATTTGGTTTCATATATAGAATTATCCCAAAATTATGAGGTCAACCTACAAAATTTAGGTTATGGAGAACCATATAAGTAAAGAAGACCACTCATGTCAAGTAAAACTACGTGCATATATTTGGTTATATAAATTAAACTATTATAATGCCCGTGCTAACGCTACGGTTTTTTTCTAGAGAATGCTATATAAATCATCCACTTTATTTTTGCAGAGTTTTACTTTTGGACAATTGTTTTTGAGTCTACATACAAATTGGGAATCATCACTGCATACAAGTAGACATCTTTACATTTTTTCTAACTTTTTAATCAAATATTGGATATCTTCAGGGATGTTGTCGTAATACTCATTTGCACGACTCGTCAAAATGTCAACGAAGAACTCTCTCCTCAGTGATGTTGATAGTTGTGAATGGCAGATAATTTTATGCCATTGTTTATTTGTGTAGTGACGCAAATATAGTTGGAGACTGCATGTGCTTACATTGTTGATCGGCGGCAATCTTACACCGTCCCACAACTTCATGAAATTGTATACAAGAAATCCTCCCAAGTTCCTGTGCAAGATTAGTTGTTTATTTGGCATACAAAACTGAAATATTTGTTTTTGTTACATCAAAGTTGTACCAAATGACAAGTGATTACAAGGGATATTTTCCTTGTCCAGTATAATTGGTGTGCTCGGGTCCATATTGGAATAATTATTACCAGCTTTTATTGTTGGTGTTCAAAAAGGCTCGAGCACGGGATAGATTAATTGTGGAATACAAGGATGAAATGGAAGAGGATTAAGTACCCATTGTTGATGAGTTTGGCACTGTTTGAGTCAAAACATTGGAAGTGCTATTATTTTATGATGCAGCCTTCTGCCGTGCTCGATATTCACGCTGGTACTCACATTGTTTCCTCATGCTCTCTTCCCTTTCTTCTTCGGTCATCTTCGCTTGACGATCACGCTGATACTCACGTTGTCTCCTATTTATCTCATCCCTTTGTTTCTTCGTCATCTCGGCACGATGATTGCCCCTTCATCTAAAGAGGAAATTTTGTAAAAATTTGGATTAGATTACGAACTTAGAAAAACAACCCAGTTATTAAGAACATACATGTGACGTTGGTGATGTCGCTTAGCTCATCGCGTGTATGTCCCGGTGTCGACATTAAAGCCACCTGAATGAATAAAAAGGAAGTAGCAGCAAGGATGTTTTATGAACCCACACTGTAAAGAGTCGATAGATGTGTAAAATAATAGCATATGAATAAACAAGTTGGCATCAATCCAAATTCTGAATAAATAAATGTCATAAGACGAAAAATAAATATTCAGAGATGCAGCTAAACTCTAAACGATTTCCAACAATTGTGATTTTTTTCGAAGCAAAATAATGTAGTTTGGGTAAGTTTCAATACGCTGCTACTCATACAATGACCTCAAATATAACTCTGAATTTTCTGAACTTTAATGCAAAACTCTCAACAACAAAAAAAAAACGATGCATACGAATGACGCTATCAAAAGCTAACAAGATCAAACTACGGCTGCTTGCTTGCTCTAGCCGGCGCTGCTACGAATTGGAACTACCGAACGCAGAGGGCAGAAAAGGATCTAACCACGAACTCAAGCCGGGTATTCACGATGTATACTCCGGTACACAGATGAAGCAATGCGCCTGGACAGCCTCCACCGGGGAAGATGGCGCCACCTAGATCACGACTGCCGCGAACATGATGGACGGGCACGTCAGGTTGTCGGCGGGGCCGCGAACATGATGGACTGGCACGTCAGGTTGCCGGCGGGGCGCCGTTGTCCGCCACTCGTGGCCTCACCTGGATCGCGTGATGGCACGACCGCTGCCGCCGTCGTCTGCGCAGCGCTGGTGGTCGTCACCTCCTCGATCCAGTCCGGCGTGGAGATGGGGCGGCCATGCAGGATCAGCGGAGTCAGGGGCCCGGCGTGGAGTTGGGAGTCCGGCCTTCGTCCCGTTCTCAGAGGCCGCCGTTCTACGCCACGGTGTCCCTCGGCGGCCACTGGGAGAAGATGCAGCCGGATGCCGACGGCGGCGGTGAGAACCCGGACTGGGACGACACCGTGTTCGCGTTTGACCTCGACGGCGACGGTGACGGAGCAGCACACGTCGAGCACGGATGAGATGAGGGCAGCGCCGAACACCGAGGAGACGGTGGCGGCAGTTGCACGGAGTGATATATTCGTTTTCCTTTCTCCGTGATTTCTATCCCGTGATGGCAGGGGTGCGGGGCTTTCAAAATTTGGATTTGAAGATTGGACATTAGTGGGCCGTGGAGATGTGCTGCAGAGATTAGTGGGCTGCGTTGGTTTGAAACGTGGGATAGGGGGTGAGTTTGTCCGTGTCTAATTCTTAGAGAAGTTTGGTATTATAGTGGAGATGAGATACGTGGATGTTCTACATATGGCGATGACACATTCTGAAACAAAATCAACTGCATATTGCACATAGTTCATGTTTTCTCAAATTGCTCGATAATTAAGCTTGAACAGTTTAACAAGCCTCATAGTGTAGACACATTTAAATTCAAATGGTCAGCCATAGCAGACACACAAAAATCGTTATCAGATTAACTGCTTTTTGTTTCCAAAACCGAAGATTTGCATTTCAAAATTGCAGATGTGGAATTCAAGAACATGTTGGAAGATTCTTTTTAAACAAATGAAGTGGTGTACCAAGATTTGTTAGTCCATCCGTCTATGAATGTAATCACCAGATGACATCTGAAAGAAGAGGAGGCTGCATTGAAATATTTGAACCTGGAGAAATAAGTGGATGTCAAGAAATAAGTGGCGGCATTGCACCTGCATTGCATAAAGTGGAATCCAATAGCTTACATGCTTCAGCACTTGCTTTGTGAACATTGTCAGATAGTGATGGCAGCACATATAATTCTGGCAATGGTGCAATGCCATTTGCAAAATACAATATGGAACCGTTAGAAAATTCTCCAGATCAGAGACCTGTATATGCTCATTGGAAATTGATTTTTTTTAATAACCAGCATGTTGTAAACATACAGCTATATGGTTGTCTGAACATTATAATTATAGAAGACTATAGAACAAAGCAAAAGCCCAAAGACCTGTATGGGTTTCTATAAATGCCAAATGCATTGAGTAAATTCAGTGGCATAAAGAAGCCCCTTCTCGTCTGATTAGGAAATTGCTGGCATAATTATGGTAAGCATATATATTGGAACTAAAGATAACAGGCAACACAAACCCATTGGTTGCTAGTCTTGATATCACATACTTTTGGAACTAGTACAATGCCCGTGCTAACGCCACGGCTTTAATCTGGAAATGACATGAAATAATCAAACGACCAAATCTTTGAATAGTTTAAGTCACACGCAACCACATAGAAGCATGTACATTATCTGGAATACACTCATCCATAACAAAATGCGTAATTAAATCATGCCTAACATATCTATTGATTAAGTAGATCTAGCAGGTCTCCAGGGATATTATACGTATATTCCTTTGTGCTGCTCTTCAAAATGTCTACTAAAAATTCTATCATCAGTGATTTCGAGCTCTGTAGTTTTTAAAAAAGTTAACTCATTAATTTGCTACTATGTAACATATCAAATTTTCATAGAAATTTTGCATGCTTACATTGTTGATGAGCGACGTTAATCTTTTGCCATCCCATAACTTTATGTAGTTATAGACAAGGAAGCCTGCTGTTTTCCTATATAAAAGGAGAGAGTAAGTATTTTCTTATTGTAGTTAAATCAAATGACTATACATATTTTGACAATAAGGTACGCTAAATTACAAGATTAATTGTTACCAGTTGGTTCCTTTAGGATGGTTTCGTTTGAATTCACGACGCCAAAGAAAAAGATTCTCGTTCCATGCAGGATTGGTAAATTGCATGGCGAGACTGAAATTATTAAAAACTCTCATCAATATTTCTGTATATGGCGTGGTTGGATCTACACCCATGTACGGCAGATTTGGACCATGCGGATCCATAATGTGCACAATTTTGTCAGTAAAGTCCAGTATGAATAAAATATAGAACCTGTCTCGAAAATAAGGCAATAGTACCTATAAAACAAACACAAAGACTATAAGTGCAAAACAAAAATATAAATTTTTGAATGAGTTCAATGAGCATAGATCTTACGGTGCTACAATCTTGGATTTTGTAGTCCCTGTCTGGCCCGCATTGAAGCAATTTTGCTAGTTCTTTATAGTCTATCCAGTCAAGACACCTTGGATCTCGTTCAAATTGTGTTATGTACTGTTCATTTTGCCAAAAAATACACATTATATATTTTTAATTAGTTATACAGCTAATATATGATTTAGATATGAACAAATATTTCATCTTACAGCAAACTGGAGGTCCATGTGGTGGTGTTGGTCTTTCTCTGACAAATACATTTTGTTGGATGCAGCCATACAAACAGCAAGGTTGAAGCAATCATGATCCATCTCTAAATTTTCATTCAAAATTTCATCAATTTTTCTGCGAGTTAAAGAGATCGGATACGGTCTTTCGCTTCGGACCCATTCTTCGCTAAAAACGCACGATACCGAACAAGTTAATTATTGTGGTACTTCAAGAAGCGGTAATGAAAAATCAAGAAATTAGAACAAATATTTTATTTTAGAATGACTTACTCTAAAGATTCAGGGTCTCTGTTCAGTATGAACCATGTACGAAATGCAGACAATAGGTCGTTCCTATTTTTCAATGTTATTGTGCCCGACAACATCATTTCAATTAACTCTGATTCATCGAGCATTCTGACATCATCAGGATTATTGTTGGCTTCATTTTCTTCTACATCATCCTGTAACCCCCTCCCCATGTTTAGCATAGAATTTTACAGGATCGCGGATAGCTTTAGCCTAAAGTTATTTATATCATCCTGTAATTAACTAATTGATAATTTTTAACCAATCAAACTAAAGAATTACGGAGAGATATTGATACAAAATTTTACCTGGGTAACAGGGTCAGACAAAGTAGTTCCGGTCCAATATACCATATAAGTAAGCATCCATAAACCGCAGCTTACACTGTGCAAAATTTAAAAAAGTATGAGATATGAGTGACTCAGATACTATGCCATATACACAAAAGTATAGATGATGTTTTACCCATCTGTTTGCATTTTGTTGGTGATCATATGTTTTTTTGGCCAAGATGCTATCTCGATACCATGTTTCCATTTTGTTAGATCCAGTTGTATGAGCTTTGCCACGTGCTTTATTAGCCTTTCCATTCCTATTAACTGTTAGGACAAAAACACTATGATTAAGAAGAGAGTATTAAAGAATTTAGAAATATTTACAATGAAGGTGTACCACAAAATTGACATATGGAAATTTTTCCGTTTTTGATCCGAATGAATCCAAAACATGTATCTCACCAACTGAAGCATTAACAATGCCTAAGTACCAGTGATACTTCACAATATTAATTAGAAGGAACACCTGTAATAATAAAGTTCTTTTTCCAATTTTTTATATATCTTTGAATCAACAGAAAATCTGAATCTATAAGAGTTCACAGTGAAGCTTACCATATGAGCGTTTAAATAATTTCGGACCTGTGTTTGAATCAAGTCAGTTTTACCATAGTTGGGGTATGTCTCAGTGGCCTCTCCATCACGGTGTAGCAATTGAGTAATAAAGGTATTTTTCAAGTAAACGTCTCCACCTTCTCTATGCAGATTATGTTTCTCATGCCGCATCATTTGGATGTATGCACTTATGACCTCAAAGTTTGTATTTTGTTGATTAAAAACGGCACATAATTTGCATGGACATGTGTTGAATGCCCTAACGTGCTAATACAAAATCAGTTTCAAAATGCTTACAGCGCCATTCAGATCCATTTCTTCCGCTTCAGCACTAAAAAGGCAGTCTAGGTCATCTCTTTTTACCCAAGCATCGTCGATTCGGACAAGTTGAGTATCATACTGTGTTCCCATCATGTAATCAGTTACCTTGTAATCTTCTTATGTACATATGTAGTCTACAACCAAAATAAATTTACTAATTAATTCAAAAATATTAAAAAAAATAAAGAAATATTTAAATGACTCACCTTGAGGCAGGATTTTTGCATTACTCGCCCTCTTAGGTTTATTATATCGGGGTATCACCATCACATCCTCATCATCATGCACACTGGCTTCTTCTTTTTCGACATCAACTATTTGTACAACACTATCTGTGATATGCACTTTATCTTTGATATGCATTTCTGACTTGTCCCTAATACCTGACTGTATATGCAATATTATAATTATAATATCAATTTAAGATATACATGAGTGGATATGTGAGTTGTTTAAGAGATCGTTGCATACCACGTCATCGTCGGCACGCTTCCGCTTCTTGTCAACTTCTGATTCTAGAATCACCATCATCTCGGCATCGTCTTTGCCGATAGGTCCCATTGCTGACGCGCTCTCTACGTCCTTTTTCATTTCTTCTGCATTGACAAGAATCAGGCGTTGGTCCCTCGACAGGGCTACCGGAAGTCATAATCAGGCATTGAATTGATACAAAATGCTACCTGATTTGTCTGCCAGGTTTAAATTTTCTTCTGTGGATGGTGTATCAACTACGGCACGATCACTCGTCATCATGTTTTCTTCTAAATAAACGCATCATAAAATAAATTAAAGATTTAAAAGCACCAGGTGAAAGTTATTGATTTTTCTAAACTTTTTACCAAGGAGATTACAGGTGCATACCAGATTCAAAATTTTGCTGTGACATCAGCGTGGTGAGTGGCACAGACTTGAGGTTGTCGTCGATCTCTACGACTAGGCGCTGACTCGAGTTGGAAGCGGTCGCGTCTAGCTTCGGTGAGGACTCAGTGTCATTGCGGCAGCAGCCAGCGCTTGCGAGGACTATGGGCGGCCCTTCCATGATCTGAAAACTGTGCGTTGATCGCGAGTGTGGTTGGTCGTGCGCTGATCGGTGGACGCAGATTATATATCTCTTTGTGGGGAGGTTGCGGCTAAGGCGGGCAAAGCAATCTGGGCGGGGTTTCCGAGAATAGAGTTGCGATAATCGTGCACGCGCGTTGATCGCGGGTGCGGTTGTTGGCGTCGTTCGTCACTTGAGCCGTACGTCAGGCGTGGAGCAAAGGCCAATAGCCCACCACAAGAGAGCCCATGAGCGAAGGCCAATGGCTTGATGTTTTGCCTGTACAGCATTGTCAATGTAAGTTGAACAAATCAAACATTCAGAGTTCATTTGTTTCCAGATGAGGAAAGTTATTTGTTTCCGATTTTACTGATTGAAACTATAATATTGAGCCCACCAAATATTATTTGGAATTATAGAGCACTTCCAGGCTTTCGACAAGAACCATCCCACCAAATAATTATGCAGCCCATTAATTTGTTACATTCAGGCAGCTATACATCGATGTCAGATAATAAAATGACTAAATAAAATCCACATTCTGTTCTTGGTATTGAGTCATGCTGTCGGACCTGCTACAGGCACCAGATTTCACTTCCATTGCCTGAAAGACGCTACCGAACCACTCATAAAAGCCTGAAAGTTTTGAATGCAGACATCATATCAGAGACAGGTAGCATAAACACCAAGCTAGACAACGGCCTAGTAGAGTTGTTGAATGCCAAAAAGAAACAGAGATCAATATTATAGTGTAGAATAAATGGTTTCCGTATACACACCTTTATTCACCAGTAAAAATGGTTTCAGAATAAATGGTTTCAGTATACGGGCCCGCCTCCATGAGGCCTCATCTAAAGAGGGAATGTTGATAAAATTTGGATTAGATTACGAAATTAGAAAAACACTCAATTTTTAAATGATAATAGATTAGATTATAAAATTAGAAAAACAACCCACTTATTAAAAGCATACCTGTGACATTGGTGATGTCGCTTAGTGCATCACGTGTATGACCCGGTGTAGACATTGAATCCACCTGAATGAAGAAAAAGGAACCGCAAAAAGGCAATAACTTTATCATAAGATGTAAAATGAATATACATAGATGCACTAAAAATAATAGCAAGCAGCAAGGAAGGATAGTAGCTACTAATACACTTTTGTTAGTTACTGAATATACATAGATGTAACTCTGAATCTCTTGAAGATAAATGCATAGTAGCAAGTAGCAAGGAAGCCAATTACAAGTAGCTAGAAGAAATGGGCGATTGTAATTTCTAGAAGAAATAGCATTCACTTTCAGTAATCGATCCAGTTCCATCAATGAGTAAAACGCACTTACCAATGCATAACATTTGAATGGATACGTTTTGTTTTTTTAATACATAATACATGTATGCACCTACGAACGCGTCCAAGACATGATTGAATGAATACGTTTTGATTGTTTAATACATATATATGCACCTTCGTCGGCGTCCAGGACATGATCCACGAATACATGTACACGCACCTTCGCCGGGCGGCGTCCAGAACAGGATCCACGAACAGAACTATAGATGGACGAACCTGCGTGGTGGCTGGCAGTCCCGATCCGGCGTTGTTGCAGCGGCGCCGCGCGTCGTTGCAGGCGGCCTCCTCCCGGTGCGCCGCTGGTGTCTCCACGGCCTTCTCCCGGTGCGCCGCTGGTCGTTGCAGCCAGGGGCCGGCGACCCGTCACGCCGCACGCCGCCACGATGGTCGCGAAGATGATTCAAATTTACTTACTTTGCCGTGATTGGTGTGATGATTGATTGGATTGACCTGATGACGTGATTGACTCAGCGTTAGTGGGCTACGTTGATGATTTAGTGGGCCGTTAGGGATGGATGTTAGGTGGGTTGTATGTTTGTCCGGTCTAACGGCCCAAGAAGTTTTCAATTATAGTGGAGACTAAGGACAGATATACCAAAGAAACACCTAACCTCTGTGTAGTGTTACATCCGTTAAAAACAAATAGTAGTGCTATACATTCTAGCACAAACCAACTGAATATGCAAACAAAAAACACAGGGGAGATGGTATACAGTATTTTGTAAAATTAGTTGCAGAAAAATTGGATTTTACCTCAAACCTGAACAATGAGCAGTTGCCACTCTGAGCAAATTCTTTTTTGAAATTCAATGGCCCCATAAATAAGAGCACACATATATGTGATCTGAAATTGAACATAACCATTTGTAATAGAAGGCTGATAATGCTGTTGATTGTAGGAGAGTACAGCATCTCATGGAGCAAGTGTAGGAGAGTACAACATCTCAGCATCCCAGCTGTCGATTGTAGGAGAGTACAGCATCTCATGGAGCATCTATAGGGGAAGATTCAGTGGTAAAGAACATTCATGTAAATAACTGAATCTGGAACTACCAGAAGCTATAAAATGTGGACGAAGGAGAAAACTCTAGTTAAGCACGGAGGCGTAAAATACATGGCAGCAAGAAAGATATTTCAACTTTTCTTATTTGGATACTGAGGTTAAGAAATAAACATGTTCAGAAACTTTAATGTGATATATAGGTCACATTTTAGGGCAAGCTTTATTTCGTTTCCCCCTTGTATTCAGTAATGGAGCACATATTAGGGATTCAGGATCAAAGTATCCCACAAAAGACAAACACCTTTATATGTGCTTACAACAAAAAGGCATATAATTTATTGGCACACACATGTGAATCTAGATCAAATGCATTTCTTCAGAACGGAGGTCAAAGATAAAAGGAGAGATACAGCAGACATGTTAACTTACCCGATAGCATGCTATGATCCCAAACGATCTAACAACATTGACTATTAGAATAGCATCCTCCAAACGAATGAGTCGAACCGTAGTAGTCCGGATCATAGCATGGGATACGCCTCGGCTTCCCTCGGCGACGCACCACGATGGCAATAGTCCGGATCAGGCCAGCGCTTCAAACCCAGGAGTAAACCCCGTCTGGACGACACCAAGCCAGTACCGAGGGCGGCCACGAGGGCGGCGCCGTCGCCGGTCTAGGCGGCGTAGGCTAGATCAGCGTCGCACGACGTTGAAGTAGAGTTTCCTCACCTGGCGGCCGGCAGTGGGATCACCACGCGCTGATCCTATAGGAGGCCGGTTGGATCAAGGAGTCTGGCGAGATCGTCTTTCGTGGGCAGCGGCGGGATAAGCACGGAGTCCAGCGGGCGTCTGTTCATGGAGACGGCGGCGAGGTCGATGGCCGGGGCAGGCCGGCGCCGTTGCCGGGCCACGGCGCGCCCTGGCGGTGTGGCGCGGCGGTGGTCTGGGACGGTTAGGCCGTCCTTGTAGGCGACCTCTCAAAATTTGGATTTGGAGATTGGAGATTAGTGGACCGTCGAGATGTGCTATAGAGATTAGTGGGCTACGTTGGTTTAAAACGTGGGGCAGGTGGTGAGTTTGTCTGCATCTAACCGTTGAAGAAGTTTCGCATTATAATGTAGATATTTAAAAGGTTGAACTCGAGTGTTTTATATTTCTTTCAATATTCTTAAATAATTTGCAAAGAGTTACATGCATGTTCACTTAACAATAGCTATTGTATTGAAAAAAGGTAATAAATTTTTCAGGTTCCCAAATTACCTTACTTTTTAGAATCCCAAATTACCTTACATGTTGGGCCTTTAAACAACGTTAGGCAAGGAATTTGCCGATGCCAATTATTACTATTTGTGATTAATTTTCCATGTCTCTTTCACTTTTTCCCCTTTTTCCTCCTCTGCCTCATCAAACAATTGAATTGACTTTCGTAGGAATATATATGGTAATTATATACTCTGACAATGAAATCTGATTGTTGTGGAGCACAAACGTGTGAGACCAAATTTGGAAACCACGGCGGCGGCATGCAGCCTCCTCTCTGCGGCTAGACCTTGGACGGCTGCCTTCCAAATCCGACACGGATCAGAATCACGAAGCCGATTCGAGTTCGGGCATGGCGTCGCGATCGATGGGTGTATATCTGTACCGCGCCGCTGAGAGACAACGGCACTAAACTCGCCGGCAGCGAATCATCAGTCGATTGGACTCCTAGACTGCTGTCATGGGTGACTGCGATTGCGACTGTGGCGGCGATGGCGAGTGCTGCCGCGAATGCTGCTCCTGCATGTGCGAACTCTGCCTAGAGGCTGCCTGCAGCCGCTACCCCAATTGCTGCGTGGCCTGCAGCTGCAGCTGCTCCACCAGCCGCTGTTGCTGCCGCTTCATCACGGCGCTCACCGCCATCGCCGTCGTCACGGTCATCGCCGTGCTCGTGGTAGTCTACGCCATCGTCCCCGCCCGCGTCACCGTCAAGGACGCGTACCTCAGCTGATGTGAACTAGGTTTCCGATCTTCCGTCAGTTTAAGATAAACAACGATTTAGGGAAGCACGACACACCGATCCGGTTTTAGATCACAAAGACCCGAACCTACAACCTTAGCACCACGTCTCCTCTGGTTATCAACCGTGTCAGCAACCGGTTGACCTCGCCAAGAAGGCTAATCCCTGTCTGTGAATCAAAGAACACAAGCAAGAACTCGAAAGTACGCAGCTCAAATATTGGGACAAACTACAGATATATAATTAAGATCACAAAGTGGGAGTTTCACAAACCGATAATACTGTTCAAAGACAGATTAATCTAAAGGAAAATCCAAACCCTAACGTAGACGGCGGCTGCTCATTATATAGCCTAAGGGGCGTCCAAAGACCCCTACACACGTCCATACACAGCCCTGACACATTACAAGGCCCAAATGGCCCAAAAGATAACGATGCAGCGCTCTGAGAGATTCTGGACGTCAACTTGTTTTAACGATTTCTATTGATCCCAAAGGAATTTTGACGTGGGTCCACTTTTATTGGTTTTCTTATCAAATTATCTTTCCATCCATATGTGGATCGTCGAAAACGGAGTCCGTATACAACCTGGGTATCCGTTTTATTGCATGCTGCTCCTGGAGCCCGAGACGGCCTCGAACTTGACTTGGATTGGGCCTCCAACTTAGCTTGAACGTCCCTGCCGGTATCCAAAGGTGGTGGCCAAGGAGGAGGACGTCCAAGGGCTTCTTTGGTGTGTTCCACATCTCCTTGGGGCATGCTCTCACTTGGGTCAGAGTCCCAATGGCGAATAACAAGCCTATGATGATGACGTAGCCCTTGGCATAAACAGTGACGGAATGTCATGATGAATTAGATGCCTTTCCGATGTGATATTGAGGTAAGACCAGACCTATTAGAAAGATTATCAAATAATATTTCCAACAAGTGCTGATTGACCTCAATCGCACTCCGGATACATGAGTTATGGCCTTCGTACTGAAGCCCTATCCAGCCGACGAACCGAACGTTAGACTTTGATGAGTTTGCCCTTTGAGACACGTTCGTACCTACGTCCAAATAAAAACATACACATATAGAACCAAGTGAATTGTACCAAAAATTATTATACAAATAAAGAAACAAACTCACCTTATCTTTACCCTCTACGGACGTAAGCATACGACTCATGTCCTCGTCATCAGCCGCTTCGCGCTCACCAACGGCACGGCGCTCGCGTACGACGTCTCGCTGTCTATCACCGTGCGCAACCGCAACTTCGCGACGGGCGTCTGGCGCACGGCGCCGCTGAACGCCGAGCTCCGGTTCCGCGGCCAGACGTTCGCGCGCGCCAGTGCCCAGCTCGAGAGCGCGGAGTGGTGGCCGAGTTCCTGAGGGAGAGCGTCGCTGGAGTGTTCGAGCTCGAGTTCGTTGTCGTCGGCGGGGAGGTCAAGACAAACGAGGAACACCACCACGGCAAGGATAGCAGTGTCAGGGTGATCTGCCCATTGAAGCTTTCGCTCCCGACGGCGACCGCACCATTTGTTGCGTTCACAAGTGTCAAGTGCACGTAGGCGATAGCCATGCAAAGATCGGAGTAGTAACGCTGCCAGTTGCCACATCCAAGCGAGAGCAGAGTACACACGATGGAGGATGATTGAGGCACGTCAGTGTGGCGTAGGAATATAAGACCTCATCGGTTAGGTTTTAATTTTTGCGCAACCCAAAAAAATCATATCAAGCAAAAACTTTTAGTCATCAATTAGGGCATTGCTAAAGAATTGATAGACCAATGTTTATGGTCAAAGTTTTGGTAAATTTTTAGAAACTTCTTGTAATGTATAAGGGAGGAGAAAAATGCTTTCTACTATTGTTATGACACTCAATCAATTAGCACCTATATATGTTTTTTTTTCTCTAACTTTGACAAATCTTGAATTTTATACCTTGATTTTGATAAGCCCAAATTTTGGCCTATTATGATTTTGGTTGGACAAGAACAAATTAAAAACGAATCAAGCAGGCCCATACTTACTTGGTAGTTATTTTGCTCTCCGGTTCCTGCCAAGAAGATTGGCTGATTTCTAAATGTGCTTCAATCGATTTTTCTTAATCAGACAGAACAGTACACGTAAACGTGGAGCCAATACATAAAAACATGATAGCATACGCCTTCACGATTGGACCCACCGCACTAATGCGCTAGCGCGCCATGTCCAACCATCTTGTTCCGTTTTCAGCCTGTGGTCTGATCCCTCGTTCCCTTGGGCCAGCCCACACGTAGTATAGCTGGATGGTTCGGACCGAAAGGAATTCCGACGGACGAACCCCCACCTCACAGTTCACATGGGCCGGTGATGACACAGGCCACTTGGAAAAGCTAGCCCAAAACAACGAAAAAATAACGAAATTTCGTTATTTTTGTCCGTCACAAATGTGGCGTGGTCTCTCAAGTTGAGCGCGGCATCCTCAGGTCGAGAACCCAATAGAGCCATGGTATTCACTAACGATCATCAGCAAGCTAAAATAAAATTAGTGAGGATTTACGTCTAGATGTTTCCACTTCTCCGGTGTGTTGTCTTTTTCTTAAAGAAAAAACTTATCATCCGAATATATGTAACCTCCATTTGCCTGACTAAACCTTTATGGTTTTTGATTTTTCGTTCTAAAAATGAGTTATTTAGTGTAATTTCTTTGTATTCTCAACTCTCTTGTCAACAGATACTTTATTCTTAACATCTAATACAATGAATGTAGGTTTTCTTTTCCTTTTTTTTTTTTTTGAGAAAAACAATGAGTGTTTTTTTTTCTCTAAAGTGCAAAATTTAGCTTCACCATCAGGCCCATATGGCCATATCTGGCCCAAAACGTTAAACCCATCAGGCCCATATCTGGAGCATATGCCCACAAATAGCCCACATGTGGCCCAGCCCATCAGGCCCATATCTGGAGCATATGCCCACAATTAGTCCAGCTCTATGCCTCTATGGGTCAAAATGTCTGACAGGAAAATTAGCAGTCCAATCATACCGCAGCACGAATTCTGGGAGCCGCCGCCCGCCGCCGCAAATCCTCCTCATCGTCGGTGCTCTCCCCCGCCGCCGCCCGCCATCCATCCAGATCGGCGCCGCAGCCCGCTTGTTCCGCTCCCTCCCCAATCCCAACGAAACCCCACGGGCACCTCATCCCGCTCTCCTCTCCTCTACTGGGGGGCCAGGCATGGTCAGTCCAGCACATCCACTCCGCTCCTCTCGATGTCTCGCGCGGCCTCTCGCTTGCGTGCTTGCTCCGGCACCGAATTCGTACGTCTCACCTTGTTCCTGTGCGCAGGAGAGCAAGAGGCAGTGGGGAAAAGCGCCCCAGGAGGCGGCGGGCGGCGGCGGCGGTCGCCAAGTGGATCTAGATGGAGAGGAGGATGACCTGGAGGAGTTCCGGCTGCCCATGAGCCACCGCCCCACCGAGAACCTCGACACGGAGGGGCTCGAGCAGGCCTCTGTCCACACTCAGCTCACCGCGTCCAACGTCGGCTTCAGACTCCTGCAGAAGATGGGATGGAAGACTGGCAAAGGGCTCGGCAAGAACGAACAAGGTATACTTCCTTTTGCTGCTGTAATATGTTGCCTTCTCTTATGATGATTGCTTGTCGGTTGCTATAGCAGTTGAGAATTCACGACTAGGAGCTTGTATTATCCTTCTTTTTGATGATAGAACAATCATTGAATTCTCATGGCGCTGGCATGTTTCAAGCATTCTGCCACTTTAGTCAGCTGTTGATCTGTTACTTTTTTTTACTAAATCTAATGGCGTCCTACAATCATATACCTTCCCTGCTTGATACAGTCAGTCAGTTTGCTTATCTGTCTAACATAAACACCAGTCATGAACTTCTTGGCCCTCAATGATGTTGTCAGCTCAATTGACTCCGAGTTTGATCGATACCAATGCTCTATCAATAGCTATTCATGCTCTCTTTTTCCAAAGTTTCTTTACTAGGGAAAGAATGCATGCCTGTTGTTGTTTACCTTGTTTTAGCAATAACCTTATCAAGCCTCACATTTGCCTTATAATTCGTGGCACAGTAATATTTTCATCTGAACATTTTCCAGAACTAGCAAGGTATCTTCCTTTTGCTGCTATATGCTGCCTTCTGTTAGGATGATTGGTTGTCAGTTGCTATAGAAATTGAGAATTCACGGTTAGGAACTTGTATTATCCTTTTTTTTTTTTTACGATAGAAGCATCATTATTTCTCATTGCTTTCACGTTGCAAGCACTCTGCCACTTTACTCAATTGTTGATCCGTTATGTTTTTGGACTAAATCTAATGGAATCCTCATGTTCATGCAATCATATATATACCTGCCATGCTTGATATCCTTCATTGTTGACTTATGGGCTAGGATAGATTACAGTCAGTCAGTTTGCTTACATGTCTTAGTCATAAACTTCTTAATCCTCAATATCTTGTCAGCTCACCTGACTCATAGTTTAATTGATTGATACTAATGCTCTATCAATAGTATCCACTCTCTTTTTTTCTAAAGTTCCTTTACCAGGGAAAGAATGGATGCCTGTTGACTGTTGATGTTAATCTTGATTCAGCAATAACCTTACTAAGCCTTACATTTTTCCTTATAATTATTAATGGCACAGTAATATTTTTATCTGAACATTTGTGCATTTTTTTTTAATTTGGGCCCTCTGGAAAGACATAAATGTTAACGTACCTTTTCCTTTACCAATGTTCTGCTTCATTTTGTGTAAACATAACAGGTTTAGGTGCATAGAAATTCCATTTGAGATCTGTCACTTTCTACACCTGGAGCAGAGTTGATCACCAAATATTCACCTCTTATTGTTCAGCCAACTAATAAATGTGATAATGCTTCTACACCTTCTGAGGATACCTTTGTTTGTTCTGATGCAGGTATACTAGAGCCAATAAGAGCTGACATCAGAGATGCAAAATTAGGTGTTGGGAAGCAAGAGGAAGATGACTTCTTCACGTCTGAAGAGAACGTCCAGCGAAAGAAATTGAATATTGAACTTGAGGAGACTGAGGAACATATAAAGAAACGTGAGGTATGCAATCTAACACCTGGTGCTAGTTTATGTACATTCTTCAAGGTTTTTTGTTTCCCTTTTGTTGATGCTTGATGCTGGAAACCTAGGTCTAGTTAGCCTGTAACTAGCTTTAATTTCGCTATGTGAGAATGGATAGCATCAACCGTTAAAAGAGTCTTCAGTATCTTGTATGCTTTTTATTTGGTGGTTTCTTTTCCTTCCTTGGTGCAAATCATGACAATCCAGGTCATAGCAGAGCGTGAGCACAAAATCCGCAGTGAAGTCAAGGAGATACAGAAGGTGTTCTTTTGCAACCTCTGCAATAAGCAGTACAAGCTGGCTCATGAATTTGAGAGTCACTTGAGCTCATATGACCACAATCATAGAAAGGTAGTCCAGTTTGTGCACCCTTCTGACTTTCTTAACGCATTTTATTGATATTTTTTATATATGTTCTTTTGCACCGTTCTAAATACCTTTGTTGTACAGAGGTTCAAAGAAATGAGAGAAATGCAGAGCAGCAGTGGTAGCCGTGATGACAGGCAGAAACGCGAACAACAACGAGAAGAGAAGGAGCTGGCAAAAATTGCTCAACTGTATCCATTCATAATTAATTCAAGGATTACACAAAGACTATTCTTTGTTATTCTGAAGTTATTCATTAGGAATTTTAGGTTGTATGTGGAGCTTGCGATTTCCTTAACAAAGCTTCAGTGCTGATGCTCATAGGAAACAGCAGCAGCAGCAGCAGGAGAAACAAGAAAAGTCAGAGACAGAATGTGTTGCACAAAAAAACATGGCAGCCCCTAGAAACCAGGATGAACGAGGAACCTTGAAGTTTGGATTCTCCAAAATGGCTCCTTCCAAGGTGGGTATCTTGACACCATTCAATTTGTTTGCATTTGAGGACTAATATATGCTCCCATGACCATAAGTTGTTGAGATGTTGAGTGGCAATTGGCAAATCTTGCAATGCTGTTGAATTTTTTGGCCACTGCTGCAAAATCTTGTTCAATTGGACTCCATAAAAATTGGATTTTGCTTTCCTAGAACCTTCTATATTTGTTATTATTTTAGGTTTGACCTGTAATATTGTCTGTTCAAAAATATAGACAACAGGAGTATAAATCTGCACATTATATACGTCTAATGTCTTGACTTTTTTTTCTTCCATAATTGCAACTCTAAATAAGCGGTCATTTTCATAATTTGTTTAACCTTTCATATTCACAGCAATGCCTACGCCTACTGTTAAGTTGACCACATTTTCATTGCAAGTACAGGTTCAATTTGGCAGTGCCAGCAAGAAGCAAAAGGTGGCTACAAAAGTTTCTTCTGTCTTTGGCAATGAGAGTGACGAGGACTCGTGATCTTTGCTAGAGGGTGGTACTGCTTATACAAGGAAGAAAAACATCAAAAACCCATGAGAACGTGAGGTGCCATGTATGTATCACTTTCTGTGCCACTGGCTTGGCCCCTGCAATGAATCCTGGCATCATCTCAACAGCTTGATGCGAACAACCTGGGACTTGAAAACAGCACCACGAATTGTATGAACTTTTGAGGGTACATTTGTACAAGGAAATCTGTATCGTTCTTGTGGATTTTTAAAGCTATTTATAATCATCTGTCCTTGTAGGCAGACAGTGCCCTTCAATTTGGGACACACCTTTGTAGTCTGTACTATCATTGTTGCCTTTTAATGTAACACCTTTGTATTAGATGCTTACTGTTGAGTCACATTTTGTCTGCCAAAGTTGGAAGGCTGCTGGGGATCTTTTGTGGGTTGCCCTTCTCTTTCGTGGATAGCTTCAGTTTAAGTTCCTTTTGAACAAAATCATGTGATTATGCTTTGGCTTGAGTTGAGTTGCATGAAACTTGCACTTTCAATAAGACTGCCATGAGTCACCTGTTACAAAAATGACATTCACTCCAAAAATAAAGTGGAAGGCAATCAAAGTGCAAATGGATGGACTATGGAGCCCATGAGGGAGCAGTTGGCCGGCTGGATCTGTGCTCTTGTGGTCCATGAGAAGCGATGCATTTACAGGTAACCATGCTTCTTCAGATAAGAGAGTTACTCGCATACATGTGGATGGCCTGCATCTTGCACCTTTACTCCTCACACCTCGACAACAAGTTATTGCACAGCACAGATCTGTAGCATGGCCATTTGCGCAGCAGCAAGTCAGTGAGTGCGTGCATTGCAAGCATGTCAGAACCAATGCAATAAGGTAAGGGTACATCATCCAAAGATGATGCATCAGTCCAAATTCAATTATTGGTATTGTTGCTGCTATTGTTTGCTTTCTCTGACAAAGTACGTTTTTGAAGAGTTTAGCAGATTGATTTCATCCGATGGACTGGTCCCTGTGTCCCATTTTTCTCCTCCCTTTTTATCTTCCCTGTGGCTGTTTCTGTTTGTATTCAGATACACAGAGAGAGAGCTGGACCTGTATGGCATATTGTTTGGTTGGGGTCTGTTGTGGAATATGGGGCCATGCGAACCAGCTGCTAGCTCATCCTGAAGATGCCGCATACCTACCACGTAGTCCCTCTCTTCAGTGTTGCTTTCAGCTCCATAAACATGTATATGTGATGATGCAAGATCTGACAGATCATGCCATAATGGTTAGTCAAGCACAATTTGGCATCATAGCATGTCAACATTGTCGCATTAATCCGCAATATCGTCGTTTCAGTTTCAGGCAAGCATATAGATAGCTACAGAGAGATGAATTACTGCAGTTCAATTGATAGGTTGCAATGTGGCATGTGGACTGATAAAGACTAAAGTTTGACTGATAGTCATGATATATGTTCTATTGTTCAGACTTAGATGCATCTTCTGTTTATATTATTGCAATATCGTCGTTTCAGTTTCAGGCAAGCATATAAATAGCTACAGGGAGATGCAAGTTCCTCCACTAATATGTTGCAGTGTGGTATGGACTAATAAAGACTAAAGTTTGATTGATAGTCATGATATTCCATTACTTCACCTTATTGCTATTGTTCAGACTTAGATGCATCTTCTGTTTATGTTTTCACAACAAGTTCCGCTATTCTGCATAGTATTTGGTGACCATGTGTGCACTGCTGTCCTTGCACAAGTTCAGGCCACAAGGAGAACTTCCAAATACAAATCTCTCCGTGTGGCCCAGAACTGTACCATCTTTCTCGTTTATTCTCTTTGTTACAAGACAAACCATTTCATCTGTAGTTGCATGCATACATGGTCCTAAATCATTAGTGTGGGTAAAAAAGAATGCTTGGCCGTCCAGACAGCGCAAAACAAATCAGACAACATTGCTTGAGGGCTCGAGGTGAAATATAGACAAGAGATTGCCAAATTTTCATGATGACAAAATTGCTGCGATTGGTGGGACAGTGAAGCAGGGCAGTGGTTGGATTTTGGACATGCATGGCAGCATCTGCTTTGCCCCAGCAAGTGTTGTGTGCTCTCTGGACCCTGGCTGTTTTAGCTAGCTAGTAGTAGGATTGACATATATATTATTGGATAATCTGGTTGAGCTTCATCCAGCATAGCATGAGGGAGTTCCTAATTTCTGTACTAGAAAGATATTTTGTTCTAAGTTGCTTACCTGCTGCCTCCAGTTGCTTAACTACCCTCTCACTTCATCGTTGTCTCTTTCTTGGTCTCTTCCATGCACCTCCATCTATTTTTTTTATAATGTTGATGTCAGATTCATCTACCTGTCCTGATCTACATCTTATGTGAAATCATTTAAGGTAATATCTATCTGATGCATCTGCAGGGAGACACTAATGTGGTTTCTATTTCTTACCAATAAATTTTGGATGGAAAAGTTGGATAGTGCCAGGCTACATGGCGACAGATTGGTAGTTCTTGTGACCTTGTCCAGCAACATCAGCAATGCAGACGTGGACATTAGAAAAATTAATTTGTAAAATAGAATATAAAAGGAGAAGCAAAGATGTTAGATTGATCCTGCATTTACAAAGAAGTTTAATTTGCGGGTAATATTTTAAAGTTTGACCAAATTTTAACTTGTAGAGTTGTTCTAAGTAAAACATTTTAAAGTTTGACCAAATTTTATAAAAATACTACTAACATCTATGGCACAAAAGCATATATTGTATATAAATATATTTTATGTTGTATATAACTATAAAAAGTATACTATAAAAGTACATATCATATCATATCTAACTATACTAATTATATTATCATAATCTTTTTCTATAAACTCAGTCAAATTATTTTTTTTTAACATATCATTATCAGACTGAATGCAGTTTTAAAGTATGGCGGCGGAAGGCTGATCCTAAAGTACGTTGCATTTAAATCTTTTCTCCATTTCATTAACTGTGTGACTTATTCAAATCAAAAACAGAAAACATATGCAACTAACGGAAGTTCAGTTAAGTTGAGCCTTGAGCCCTTCATATATGGCACTCCCTCTCCTATGCTGCTCCTCTCTATTCTAGCCTCCTAGGACAGGAGACAGCGTGGTGGGGGGTCATAACTACTCGCATATGCAGGGAGGGTTGGACTTTGATGAGTTTCAGACTTTGAGCTAGCTAGCTAGCTCTACCAGGTCCAACCTCCTCTCTTCTCCATTCCAAACACACCAGCATATAAACAACACAAGGCTATTTAGCATATATAGGTCGGTACCACTACTACTAGTACGAGTGCAAAGGACACACTAGGTAGTCACAAAGATCTCAGATATGGCTCTGGCCACCCTGCTGCTCCCCTCGTCAGGCTCTACGGTCACCAAAGCAGGCACCGGCGACCACCGCACCGATAGCCGGCGGCACGACCACCACCGCCACGGGAGCAAGCGCAAGAAGAAGCTACCACCGCCATCACCGCAACCGTCGTTCACGTCTTCGACGCCAAGAACCCCGCCAGGCGCACGAAGCCACCGCGTGATGGCCGCGTCGTCGTCGTTCAAGAAGAGCCCCATGGTCCCCGCGGCGGCGGCGGGCAAGAACCACCACGCCCAGTACCAGCAGCAGCGCCGAGGCCAGCACCAGCCGCCGACGAAGAAGGCTGCCGCGTCGTCGTCATCCTCCTCCTGGGAGCAGGTGAAGAGCCTGCTGAGCTGCCGAAGAGCGACGGCGGCGGCGCGCGTGCACGACCCAGCGGCGCCCTCGGCACTGGCGCGGCTCCGCGGCGCTACCGGCGGCGCGGGGACGTGCGGCACCTCGCTCTGCGCCATGCGCGACGTCGTCGACGCCGCCTCCTCTGCGGGGTCGTCCGCAGCCGCGTCCGCGTCCGAGACGGCCCCGCTGAACCGTCGCCGCGCGCACCGCGGCGCCGGGTCGTCGTCAACTGCCGGAGCCGGCGGCAGCAGCCACCACTCCTCCCTGCGGGCGCGGGGCCTCTCCGGCTGCTACGAGTGCCGCGCCATCAACGTGGAGCCTATGTCCAGGTCCGTCCGCCCGCCCGGCTAGCTAATTAATTTTGTGATTGATTGATGATTAGTAAGCTTTTAAGATAGACGATGATTAAGGTAATCATGATTGTGGTGATTGCTCCAAAGCTGACCGTGATTAATGGATGATTAATGAGCAGGCGATACCCTCGGCCTCGGGAGCTGTGCGGCGAGGTGTTCACCAAAGCCGACGCCTTGGAGCACCACCAGGCCATTCGCAATATATGTCTGCTCGTAGAAAATAATGCAATAATAAACTCATTATAAAGGGAGGCACACACATAGATTCGATTCAGCACACACATAGATTCAATTCATTCACAACTTTGCTCATAAATATATAAATGAATAAGTTGGATCATGATGAGCAAAAATGCATGCATGTGTGTAGTGTACTGTACCCTGTACATGCTTTTGAGATGATTTAGGTCAAGAAAAAGACGTCCTGAATCACAGGACGATTGTCGCCCAAAGATACCGTCCGTCGTCCATCTCGGCATGCAGTGTCGTCCGACCTGCACATTCATTGCCCTCTGTCTGTCATCGTCCACTGTACATCGATCGATTAGCCATTCCTAATCCTTGTACGCTACTAGATCGAGTTAATGGGCATCACATGCCATGCCGGTGTGGTTAATCACGTCGTCTTCTTCCTCGGGCTAATCCATGTCCATCCATCTGCTGCAGTGTCTGAGCTTGGGCCGCAACATCGTGGAGTCATCTTCAAGTCATCGACCGCATCCTCAACGTCCACAACGCGCCGCGCACCGTCGCGCGCTTCGAGGCCTACCGCGACGCCGTCCGATCCCGCTGCCGCCCCGCCGTCGTCTTCGCAGCCCGGGCCGCCGCCGACGGCAACGAGCTGCTCAGGTTCCACTCCGCGCCGCTCGCGTGCGCGCTCGGCCTCAGCGGCGCCACCGCCCTCTGTTGTGCTGCTGCTGCTGGTGCCGCCGACGCGTCGGCGTCGTCCTCCTCTGCCACCGCCGCCGCGTCGTCGTCGCCGCAATGCGGCGTGTGCACGGCCATCCGGCACGGGTTCGCGCCGTGGGTGGGCAAGCACCCGCTCGGCGTGCGCACCACGGCCAGCAGCGGCCGCGCGCACGACTGCGGCTCGTCGTCGGTGCAGCTGCAGCCCCACCAGGCGGGGAGCGACGTGAACGCCCCTGGCGCCTGCCGCGCCATGCTGGTGTGCCGCGTCATCGCCGGCCGCGTCCGCCGCGACGGCGACGGCGGCGCCACGTCGTCGTCGTGCGCTGCCGAGGAAGACGGCCCGTTCGACTCGGTGGCCGGCGAGGACGCCGCCAGCAGCAGCGTGTACGGGAACCTGGAGGAGCTGTTCGTGGCCAACCCCAGGGCCATTCTGCCCTGCTTCGTCGTCATCTACCGCGTCCTTGATTCTTTATGCTTCCTTTTCGTATACTATGTGTAGAAACGAATGAATGTGGACCGAGGTCGATCATGTCGTTAATTTTTCTTCTTTTCTTTTTAATTTTTTGTCAAACAACTAATTAATACTCATATATATAAGTATGTCATATATTTTATGTTTGTAACATTTTTGTTCATAGTAGCGTCAATTATATGTATATGTACTACTCCTGCTATATATATGCATTGAAAAGAAGGATGAGGTGCAAACCTTTCGTGTAATCCAAGGAAAAAAAAAAGATGAGTTGCTAGAATTATTAGCTCAACGCAATTGTCACAAATTTTCCGATTTCTGCCCTATTCGCTCGGTCGTTTCTGGCTGGCTGGTTCTGGCTGCTTCTGATTTTTTATGAGAGAAAAATACTGTTGAATGGCTGGCTGGTTTGGCTGATAAGTTCAAACGAACAGCTGTTTATCTTGCATCGCACATGGACAATTCGACATGATGATGCTTTCAGCTTTCCCCACGATGGTTTGGTGTTGTTGTGATTGAGTAGAGTAGTTGGGGAAGTGTTCAAGTCAACGGCTGCAGTGGACCGACCTTCTTCTCCTCCTCCTCTGCACTATTCATCTGCAGAGTACTACTACTGTTGTTTCATGCATGGATCAGGTCAGGAGTCAGAGTGACTAGCCAGTTTCAGATCCATCCATAGACAGGCAGAATCTCACTGGCCTCTTTGGAAAAGTGTTGCTGATGTTGAGATTCATTGGCTGGTTTTGTTGCCCATATTTTATTAATTTTTTATCCACGAGCAGGTCAACCATGCACATGTGTGCTGGATCTCAAGAAAAATGTACACGGATCCCTCATCTTCAATCAATCCCCCTCTCATTTTATATCAAGGAAATGAAAATCTGACAGGAAAAAGACACATTCTGCTTGTTTGCTCTGCTCTGCTCTGATATCGATCTAGCCTATTGGTTGAGACCCAAGTTTTAAACAGCGGGCTAGACAAATAGCGGCATATTTTTTTCAGAGGCTATAAAGTTATAGCGAAGCTATGCTAGATAGCGATTTATAAGAAAAATCATGAAAAACACCTGTAATTGGTGAAAAAAACAAGACAATTATGATATTTGATGAACACAAAAATGTTTTTAAGGTTCTACAAGTCTTATAACATTATCTAATACCAATATGACACTACAACATGGTTGATGAAAGTTTAATTGTCCAAAATACTAAACTAATAGCAAATGAAATACGAAATAGCGGTAAATAGCGGCGCTACAGCGGTAAATAGCAGTAAATAGCGGTGCTATAGCGGAAGACAAATAGCTTAGCGGTGAGCCTCTCCGGCAGCTATAGCGGAGCTATAGCTAGCTATTTAAAACAGGGGTTGAGACAAACCTTGAGCCACTGAAATGGTTTACCATGCAAGCTAGGTTGATAACAAGACAAACCCTTGCTTGTTTGCTTGTAATTGTTTTTATACATGGGAATCTGCTCTGAATAGTGTGCTGGACAATAACAAACAAGTTTTAATAACAATCAAATAGGTTTTGTTGAGATACATGTCAGCCTAGCTAATAATGTTAGGGGATGCCCAAATATATGTCCTAGAAGCATATACTCTAGACAACACTAAGCAGCGGGTACCTACCAACCAAAATGGACAGTTAAGAGGTCAAAGTAAAGCTCAAGGTGTAGCTAGATCAATGGGGTTGCGTCATCTGTCATGTGCAGTACTTCCACTTGACGATGCACTTGCATTGTCTTGTATTTATTGTATTAAGTCAAATTGTCATGCTACGCACATGAAGCCTATATGATTCACAAAGTAGAAGGTATCTCTAGGTATTTCATAGTACATATTGTGGATTCAAATTGTATATATTCACTCTTAAATCTTTACTCCATTGTGCGACCCCCTGTATGAGGACCTCCTATCATTTTGCTCTAGAGGGTACCTTACACCAACCAAAAGGACAGTTAAGAGGTCAAAATAAAGCCCAAGGTCTAGCTCAATGGGTGTTGCCACCTGTCATGTGCAGTAGTATCTCCATTTGATTGACGATGCACTTGTATTGTAATGTCTATTGTAGTAGGTCAAATGGTCATGCTACACACATGCATGAAGCCTATATCATTCTCACTAAGTAAGGTATCTCTAGATACTTCATACATATTGTGGATTTAAATTGTATATATGCATCACTTGTAATAAATTGTTACTATTGTGTGATGTCGGACAATCATGTATATAAAATGTGTCCAAATAATATTAAGTAGTAATTAACCAAACCAACATTTAAAAGGTCAAAAGTCCTAACATGTGGATCGAGGAATTGAGTCATGTGCAGCAATTCCACTTGATGAGGTGGTTATATCATGTTAATTGTGACATGTTTAATAAAGTAATAATGGTCCTTTGCATGACCGATCTATATAGTTTACTAAATAACCATGTCTCTGCATATTTTTAGACATGTTGCTCAATCAATATGTTCAAGCTTTACTTTGGTTGCACTTGCAAAGCATGTGTCTGTTCCTTTTTGGTCTGGCATACATTTTGAACGTTCATTTCATCTTAGGGGTCCTAGAGATATTCTCATGTCTTGAATATTTGTTTTAAAATAATGATTTTTATATATTTTTCTGAAGTAACATTTTGAATGGTATACATTTGTCCTCGCAAAAAAAAAGAATGGTATACATTTGAACATTCATTTCATCTTGTGTTCTTTTCTTGTCCAAAACATCAAACTACAAAATTGAATAAAACATGACTACACAGAGTATGCTTCATTTATAGGTCTTTGGAAAGAGTATGTTCATGAAGTTCATACAAATATTTTTATAAATACGAAACCGGACACAATTCTGTTGTCATGTGTGTTTCAACTTGCATATAGTTTACATTGAAAATTTAGCATTCAAAATTGTAAATGCCAAAAAATGTAATATATGTGGATATAAACCCAATGAAAACAAAGTATGGAACACCTTAGACTATCAATCCCATAAAATATATGGTTTCAGATCCATAAATAGACAGGAAGGGCATTTTGAGAGATTTTAATGGTTGGTTTTTTTCTCAAAATTATTATTAGTATTATTACATGCCATTGACAATGTCAATCACATGTGCTGGATATCAAGAAACACTAAATTTTCATATTTTTTCGAGAACTAAAAACTTTAGGATAGCAATCTGACATGAAAAGGACACACTTTATTTGTCTTCTAGCCTGGTGTGTCAGCATTGGCTTAAGGAAATGCAAGAGCTAAGACAAACCTTGAGCCCTGGAAATAATTAGTGGGTGTGTTTTTCAAGGCTATTTGTTGGTCATGTGATCAGATTGTACGTTGTTGTGTCCAACCTTTGTTTGTTAACTCCTAATCAGACACTTAGGCATATGCTGTAGAGATTAGTGTGCTAGCCAATAACAATAACATATTATTGGCTTACTTGTATGAGACATGTCAGACTAATGTTAGGAGATGATTGGCCAAAGACTTAATTATATATATGTCCGATCCTGCTAGCAGATACATACGGAATCTCTCCATACTTGTTGTAGTTGGCAACCAAACTGACAGTTTTAGTGTCAATATATGCTGAATTAGCCTGCATTTTCAAAGCACCCCAGATCGAACACAGATGACCAAGTATAGTACCATGTGCCGTATCTTCACTTGATGTTAATGCAACCAAAAGTATGGCACCGTTGACTGGACTATAGTATCGATGGGTATTTCAGACACAAAGCTAAATCAAACTTTATAAAGTTTGTTTTCATTAAAAATAAAACACGCCTAATATTTTACAAGTTCTACTTGTCGAACTCATTAACTACTCGGGGTCCATGTATATGGTCCGGGACATCAGCGTAAAACTCGTGTTGTCGTGGAGAGAGATATCTGCAGATCCAAATGGTCCTCCGTAGTGTCACAGCAGTGCAAATTTTGGCACCACAAACCCTGCATGAGATGCAATGAATCCACCATAAATGGCACACAGCCTAATGGCATGAAAAATTAAAAATGGGGATGCAGCAAATATGTCATGGCTATATCAAGTACGGATTTTCAATCAAGGTTGTCGGTTGGAGATCCATGTAGGGTCAACTGATTACTGCTTATAATGCATGCGAGATTGACAATTTCTTGTGTGGTCACAATCTTGTCCAATAATTGTACATGGCCTCAATTTAAATTTATTTAATTATTTTTATGTTTATGACAAAATTATGTTTAAATTTAGTACCCTCAATCATGTTTAAAAAGATTGGACAAGAATACCTATAAAAGTCTAAAAGGATATCTGTTTATGTTTATATTTAGCTGGCACAAGAAAAATACAGAGTGCTTTTGCCAGGCTTGCTGCCATATGCTGTCTACTTGCCACACAATTCGGTAGTATCTTCAGCACTATATGATATATACTATATATGATAGTATATGTTTCGCCACTTGTTCCAATGCCTTGGTGATTGCAGAATAATGCCCCCCGTAGATCCATGTTGACTGGCAACAGGAAGCTGTGTTGGATCGAGGCAAGTACCGACACCATGTTCCTGACTTGCATTGCTTGGAAGAATCCCTTGAATTCTTAATCTTTTTATTTAGGGGCACACTTTGGGTAAGGATAAAGTGTTGTGGCTTGGAAGAATCCCTGACTGCATTGTTGGCCAGTTTTGTTGCTGATTTCCTTTATTAGATTATATATAGGTCATCATCTCCTTCATTGAAAATTCTATTTCTTTTTTTTTTTAAAAAAAAGCAGTGACTACTTTCTGAAAGGAAGTATGAACAGCAAGAATGGTTTGGTCAATTTCAAAAAGACCTCTATTTAGGAAAAAGAGCATTATGCATTCATTTGTGTTCTGCAAGTTGTTTTGGTGGTTGAATGACAGGGAAAGTACCTTGTAGTCTGAATTCTGTTTGCGTGCTTCAACCCTTTTGTGGACTATGTAATTTTTTAAGTGTTCGTTATGGTCACTTTAGAGAACAATTAATTAGCACAACAACCGGCACTAAGTTTGATTTGGTGACCCTGCCGTGCAAGCGTGCACCGCCCAAAAGTTTCTTTTTGATACATGCCCACGTATGAATATATTAATACTATATTAATAAAAACTGCTACGGGCCAGCAGACCTGAGGGCATCCTACTGTGTGGGCCGCCGACCATGGTGCGCCGAGGCGAAGCAGGGCCCGTTCGCCGCTGCTTGCTGCTCTGCTTTGTCTACATGCCTCTAAGCTCTGGCCTCTAGATCCCATATGCCTATGTGGGTCTGGGATCAGTCCTTGTAGAGTTCTAGTGTAAAATTATGTTGTTGTCAGTGTACTATAGTCTATATACTATTAGAAAAACAAATATACATATAGATAGTTCCTTTTTCTTTGTGTTTGTTTTTCGTTGTCTACTGCAGTTTCTTGCATCCAACACAGTCCATTTCACTGACAGTAGTCTTTTTTTTTTTTAAAACTTACTTTGACAGCATCAACAAGGAAGCAAATAGAAATGCAGTGAGTTAATCAGACATCAGTAAGCCCACCGGCAAGAAGATAAATTTGCTAACCAAAACTCGTAAACTGAAGTTGCAGGTTCACTGTTCACTGCTAAGTGCTAACCAAACCAAGACACCTAAAGAGGAATTCCAAATTGCGTATTGTTTTAAGTATCTGCGAGGCCAAGGCCTTTTAAAAATATTCTCGAGTTGCATTTGACTTCCTTTCTCTCATTCCGTGCCTTTGGTTATCATACACACTCACACCAACCTACATTCTTTATTTTTTCTTTCACACAGCTTTGAATGGACCTCTCCTACTTTTCAACTCGGTGCCTGTTGTCCTATTATATATCCAGAAAAAATGCAGACTCTCATCCTTGACTTTTGAGGGACTTGGCAACCTATTTTTCTCTTGTGGTGACCAATTATTGGACCTGCCTACCTCGTTTTCCTCTACAAAGTCTTTGATATCACTGAATTCTCTTCAAGTGCCCATCCTGCCTGATTGTATAATCTGGACTCGAGATGTCTACACATACAAAGGATAGCTGTTCATGTGATCAAGCCTGAGGTATGATCCTACAGTTGCTAAGCTAAATCTTTGCTTGTGATTCGAAGTTCATATGTTTACTCTCTCTCATGTATGTATGCTGTTGTATATTGATTTTTTTTTTTAAGAGGGACGGGATACTAGAGATCCTTGAATCCTGATGGCGGAGATTGTCAGCTCTGCACTTGTGCATGAGACAGCCAGCCAACTCCTATCCAATCTGGTTCAGAAGTATGAGGACAAAGAGGGTGCCACCAGAAACCTGGAGAGGCTAGAGATGGCACACATCAGGCTGGAGGCTGCTCTTGAGACGTCAGAGAAGTGGCAGGTCACTGATGCGTCCCTGCTGCGTTGGCGTGGGAAGCTGAGGCGTGCTGCTCAGGAGTGTGATGACACGCTGCATAAATGCAAGCAGAGGATCCTAGAAGACGAACAGACAGAAAAGGAGGCGAGGAAGTCCTCATTTCCTGTACGTGTAGCTCATACTAACAAATCGTTTGTTTTCTCCATCTTCAGCCACAACAAAGACGAGTCGAACAGCTCTACTGTTCGAAGATTTGAGTGGTTTGCAGATGGTGCTAGCGAGTTTCTCAGATTATTAGAGCTTGGTGGCAGGCCACGCCACTACATGCTCTTTGACCCTCTTGTCAGGCATCTTCTGAATGGCAAGAAACTACAGCATAGAATCATTCAGGCAAACAGGCGTCCTTTGTTTCTACAATTGGTGCCATATATTACTGCAGAGTTTGGAGTAGAGGCTAGATTCATCTTTATGCAGACAGATGGTAATGCATCGGAGGATGACTTTTTCTTTTCTCTAATGATACAGCTTTCGGAGAGTACCGACATAGTAGGGATCGCGATTAAATGCCTGCAGCTGTATGCCCCTCTTTTCAATTTCAAGTCTACAGTTGAAACCATTAAGAATAAACTTGTGCACCTACTTACAGAAGATTCCTCATGGGTGCCAGATGTTGATACACATTACAAAGAACATTGGGATAATCTTCACAGGTTTGGCACAAATTGGTTTCGCCCAAACCCACTATATTGCAAGCAGAATTATCAGCACAAGCTCTGTCATGGTAGTAGAAAGCTAAACAAGTCAAGATTACCATATATTTTTCTTGAATCAGTTATTGAAGTACATCTGCAGTGTCATGTCTCAGTCTTGGACTGCAGCCATAGGTCCTTACTGTCTGAAACTAAAAGTTCTCTACAAGATTCTCCATATCTGAAAGTTGGACTCCTATTTACCCCCCATGGATGTTCAGAAGACATCCAACTTGTGGATACAACACCGGCAATACAGGCAATCTATAGCGAGGAGCAGCATTTCTTGCATACAGACTTTACGTTGGGACAGCTTGAAGAGATCATGCTGCCAAAGGCAATAGATTACTTCTGCAAGAATGATGAAGCGGCAGTCTACCAACTGTTCTGGAAATTAAAACATGGCGCTGCATACATTCTGGTTGAGAAGGCAAGCATGAGCACACAGAGAACAAGCATGAGAGCTTTTCAGAGACCTAGGAAAGGAAAGGTGTTGCAATGGCATGATCAGGAGATGATAGGCAGACAAACAAGTACGATCTTTCAATTATTCAACCAGTGGGTTACACATGCGCCTGTCAAGCTGCAGGGCACGATTGTTGACTGGATTCGGAAAGAAAAGGAAAGTCAGTTAGCAGCACCATAGCTACATCATCAGAAACTCCAAATTATGTAATATGGATGGATAAGGGAAGTGAGAAACGCAAGACCAGAAATGAGATGTTCAAGGGAGCTAATGAAATTTTTGGATCTACTTTTCATACCTAAGCATAAATATGGCGAAAACATAAATAAATGCTTCAAATACTGAGGCATTGCCATAGCATTGTGGATCGCAAACTTACAAAAACCTGCTGGTCTGACAATTACAAGTACCACATGCTGAGCTCATAACTACGTTTTAGTTTTTATGGGGCCGCGTGTTTCTCTCCTTTATTTTTCAGCAGTCTATACTTAATTTCTATGTGAATTTTAAGAGGGTGGCTATTGAGTATGGACATCGTTTTCAGAAGATAATGCTCATTTGCTACTTGATGCTCTAATCTCTGTTTTGTTGTAACACATCGGTGTGATGCTCTGTTTCTCTCCCATGGTCTGTAAATTATAAGTGCTGACTTGAATTGCCTCTCCAGTCTCCAGTGAGGGCACTATGTTCAGGTGGAGAATCCTTTTACCCTTTGTTGGCTGTGTCAACAAAATGTATCACTTGATGGCTGATAACCGCGGGGTTGTTTGGTTCCTTCGTCAGTCACTACTACACCTTGCTGAGTGTGTGTTGGATATACAGGCTCGGGTATTTTTTTTTTTTTTTGAGAATTACATTACCGCCTGTGTACTTGATACATGCCCGTCTACTGGGCTTGAAGGTCATTTCGAGGATATCTGACACCATCTAATCTAGTACGTGACAGACGTACACAACAGGAAGGCCCAAGGCCCAAGTCAAGCCCCAAGGCCCAAGGCCCAGCCACATGGAAGAGATGTTTCTTTTGCTGACGGTAATGCTTCTCTTCAGAATTTTTTTTATTAATAAATTTATTTTTAAAAAAAATTACAAAATTAGTCTCCGTTTTTAAAAAATTATAGAAATAGGCCACCAGTCGCCCGTTGGAAGGGCGAAGATGGGCCTTGTCGCCCGACTGGCGGGCTACTTGGGCCATGTCGCCCGACCAGTGGGCGACTTGGCTGTGCACGTGGCATGGCGGGTCCCACGTCGCCCGGCCGATGGGCGACGTGGCCCATGTCGCCCGACCAGTGGGCGACTTGACCGTGGACGTGGCGTGGCGGGCCCCACGTCGCCCGGCCGATGGGCGACGTGGCCCATGTCGCCCGACCAGTGGGCGACTTGGTCCATGTCGCCCGGCCAGTGGGCGACTTGGCCCTTGTCGCCCGAACACGGGGCGACGTGGCGCCGCTATAAATAACGCGGCCGGCCGCGGCCGGCCGCTGCCGGCTGGGAGAAGAGAACAGAAGGAGAGGAGAGGAGAGGAGAGAAGAGAAGAGAAGAAGAGAAGAGAAGAGAAGAAGAGAAGAAGAAGAAGAAGAAAAAGAGGAGGAGGGAGAAGGAGAAGAGAGGAAGAAGAAAATTTTTGGTAAGTAAAAAAATAATTTTATATATAATTATTTAATGTGTGTTATATTAATTGTTAGATAATGTAATGAGCCGTTAAGCGATTAATATTATATTTTGGTAGTATTACTTATATTCTTATTTTATATATATTGTTAAATTAAATAGTTATAGTTGAAATAATATTAGTAATATATTAGTGAAAAGCTATTTTAGCTAAAATTTTTAGATTACACAGATGTCGGAGAAGTTAGGATTTTAAATTTATTACGGAGAAGGAGAAATTATTCAAGGTGTACACGGGGTTGATCTGTCAGGATTTGCCTCAGTAACTAGATGGGTGTCTAGAGCAAATGAGAGAATAATTAGTGGTGTGCAGAATTAGTTGATGCGAATATTTGGGCTTGACAGCAACCAACATGACGTTAAGGTCATAGGTATGGTTAGTCGTGCTCGGGAGGGCACTTTTTGGGAGTTAGTACCGCTTAATGCAACATCAACATGGAGAAAATACGTCAACAAAGCTGTAAAACGTGGGTGGCCTCTAGTCCTTCTTGCTCAGGCATATACGAAGGAGGTTCATGAGGTACACGTTGTAGAAGAAGAAGGAGGTCCGAGCCATGACAATCACAATGATAATGAGGAAGATAATGAAGAGAGTGATCATCACCTGTCATCTATGGTACCGACGGGTGAAGCGGACGAAGGAGAGCGCATAGAGCATATAGTTGAAGAGATGGCGATGGAAGATATAGAGAATGAGAATATATCTGAAACTGAGTCATCTGAAGATGAGAATGAAATTTCTGTCCCACTGGAGTGGAAGAGTAACAGTTCGAAGAATTTGATGATCAATGTGGCAGAACCTCCTAAATCATATGGCCCACACGCATGATTATTGTCTAAACAGACTCCAAATAACCATGACTGTGTTCCATACGACTTAAAAAGTCTGTCGGGTAAATCCCGAATCATTCACGATTCTCCGAGCAGGATCAATCATTGTAGAGAGATATTGCAGTATTACAACAGTTTCATATAAATAAACTACTACGGAGTAAAACAGCGGAAGACTTACAATAACATACATTTACAAACTCTGAGTTTCAAAATATTTACAATGATAGGTTTAAGTTATACAAACCATAATAGTAGTGGAGTAGCAGTAGATTACAATATTACACAAAAGCTCTGCCCAAGAGCTTAACATCTTTATTCGTCGTCGCTTTCCTCGACGACTGTCATGCAGCAGGATGCATAACACTCCTGCCCATGCAGCTCACCTGCAACAGGGGTTCAACAAACCCTGAGTACAACAGTACTCAACAAGACTGACCCGACGAAAGAGAAGGGTAGAGACTCAAGAGATGCAGGCTAGAGGGACAAGGT
>CM041640.1:39925362-39980576 GCA_023333625.1 Bothriochloa decipiens
ATGATGACATGGCAGGTTTTAGTTAACATAACACCAGAGGTGTTACAATCAACGAAGGAAATTCTGTGTCGTGGGAATATCATGAGAATGAAGTAGTAGAGAGAGGTATGTACAAAGGCAAAGATGAAGTGATGAGTGCCGTGAAGTACTGGTCTCTGTCAATGAAGCGGTCTTTTGTAGTTGTTAAGTCTAACAAGAAAGTATATGATGTTAGATGTGTGTTTTCGGACTGTCCATTTAGGGTACATGCTTATGAGCAAAAATGAAGTACAATTTGGAAGTGCTCTATAGTAACAGAACATACATGTGAGTTACAAGAATTAGAGAAGATTTAAGGTATAATCGAATTGTTGATAATCGAATTGCAGAGTATATGTATAATCGAATTGTTGATAATTTAAGGTATGAGCCAAAATCTATAGTGACTACTATAGAGGAAGATTTTAAATACACCATCAGCTATTCGAAGGCGTGGCGAGCGAAACAGAAGGTCATTGAGAAGAGATTCGGTTCGTACGAAGCATCTTATGAGAACCTACCAAGATTGTTAGAAACCATCAGACAAAGAAATATTGGTACATATTATGATATCATGGATGTGTCTGATCCAAAAGAGCCCGGAAAGTTAATACTTCGTCGAGCCTTTTTTGCACTAGGTCAATGTATAATGGCATTTCGTCATTGTAGACCTGTTTTATGCATGGATGGTACATTTCTAACAGGAAAGTATAAAGGTTAGATTCTAACTGCTATTGGTGTTGATGGGAATAATCAAGTACTACCAGTTGCTTTTGCTTTTGTGGAAAGTGAGAACACAGATAGTTGGTATTGGTTTTTGGAGCGTGTGAAGTTAGTAGTGGTGCAAGGGCGACCTAATGTTTGTGTCATACATGACCGACATGCTGGTTTGTTGAAGGCGATAACGGATATGCAATATGGTTCAGTGGAGCGTGATCTTCCTCCTAGATGGTCGGACATACAATCAAGATGGTGCATGAGGCACTTGGGTGCAAATTTTTTCAGCCATTTCAAAAATAAACACCTTATGAATATGTTTAAGAGGTTGTGCAATCAGAACCAATAAAGAAAATTCAATGCAATGTGGACACGTCTTGATGAATTAACAACAAAGCAAACAGAAGATTTAGCGACTCGTACGAATCAAGACCCGAATGATATGTCTGTTCCTCTTTCAGGCCTTCCAACGGATGCCTTGAGGAACGTGGTTCGGAGGTCGAGTTCATCAATCAGGTGCTTCTCAGATTGGATTGAGTACGAGCCAAAGGAGAAGTGGTCATTATTATATGACACAGATGGGGCGAGGTTTGGAATAATGACAACAAATTTGGCGGAGATGTACAATTGGGTCATTCGAGGCATGAGAGGATTACCTCTTGTAGCAATCGTAGAGGGTATTTTGCATGGAACATGCAACTACTTCCGTGAAAGACATATGGTTGCTTTTAATGCGATGTCAGATAATACATTGATTTTTTCAATATTCATGACAAATTACATGAAAAAAAGGTGGAGAAGGCAAGCTTGCATCGTGCACGTCCTATGGGCACAGCAGAGAATCGCTTCGAAGTTCTGTGTAGGGATCGGGGCCGTCGTGGTGGCAATCGAGAGAGAATTGCACAAGAGTGTGTTATTCGTTATAACTCATGCAGCTGTTCGTGCATGAAACCGAAACTTCTACACAGGCCGTGCTCACATGTTATAGCAGTTTGTTCACTTACTAATTTATCCCCGAAGCCGTATGTCTCACATTATTTTACGAAGGAGGTAGTCATGACAACCTGGAATGCAGAGATTTATGGTTTCGCAATATTTGGTAGTTTTACAAACAATCCTAGAAGTAACTACCTGCGGGGGCCCGATAAGGACAAATTAAGACAGAAGGCTGGTCGTCGTAAGACACGGCGCATTAGAAATGATATGGATGACTCAGAAGTGGGAAGACTGGAGCATCGGTGCACCAAGTGCAATGACACAGGACATACTTACAAAAAGTGCACGCGTGCAACCACCACAGAGGGAGCTGCAGAAGCAGGACCTTCAGGGAATCCGCAAGACGGCCGGCGCCCTCGTGCACGTCGTGGATTCCGGAATCAAGGCGAAAATGCTCTTTAAAAATAATAGTATGTCTGCTTTTTTTGATTTAGTGTTTCATAGTATTAATTATATTTATGCATTATTTTTTACATTATTAAGATATTTTAGGTATGGCGATTGATGAGGGACACTTGGAGTTGTTGGACGCATAGTTGGACCAGCGCCACCGGTCCTACTTGAGTGCTGTGACAGCTGCTGAGCTACCTGTTCTACGGCCTAGGGTACCTCAGGAGTTGTGGCGGCTGGACGAGCGATGGATACCGAGGTATGCATAATAACACGTTCACTTATTTGTTTTACTCATACAGACGATTTGGTAATATATATTTATATATAAATGTTGTATTTACTACAGGCTACGAGCAGCTGGTCTACTGCCTCTGTGTAGGCTTTTGCAGGCTAGTGCTGTTGAGGCCCCGGCCGATGCGGTGACACGGTTTAACTTTGACCGTTCCTTACTTGCGGCATTGGTGGACCGCTGGAGGCCTGAGACGCACACGTTCCACTTTCCTTGCGGGGAGATGACTCCCACACTCGAGGACGTCTCCTACTTACTTGGTGTCACCACTGCTGGGCAGGCCGTCAGCCGTCCAGACGTGGAGGCCACTTGGCGTGAGGACCTTCTAGTCTGTTTCGAGGGTGTTGTGCGTCGACCAGATGCTCCAGAGTATCAAACTCTTGCTGAAAATCAGCATCACGGGCCTACGAAGACCTGGCTCTTGCAGTTTCAGGTAAATAGATAACATTGTGATATAGTTCATTAACATCAAATATTCATGTGTATGTTAAATGAAATTTGAACTTCTGTTTTCTAATTCAGGCCGAGTATATCCACCCTGCGGCGGATGAGGCCATTGTGTCGAGGCACTTGAAGGCCTATCTGTTGTGGTTGTTTGGTTGGATAATGTTCACATCGTCGCATGGGAACTCTGTCGCGAAGCACTTGATTCACTTCGCGCACGAGATAGCGGACGCACCGCTCGACGCCGTGCCGCAGTACAGTTGGGCATCCGCTATCTTGGCAGCCAGGTACCGAGGTCTTTGTGATGCGTGCACAAAGACCGACCCGTCAGCTATCCTCTCTGGTTGTCCACTATTACTTCAACTCTGGTCGTACGAGCTGTTTAGTATTGGACGACCAGTCATGGATTTCTCGACTTACGGAGCAGGTTTGTATGGGGAGACGGAGGAGGACGGCCCTACGATGGGTTCGTTGTGGGTCCGGCGGCGGGTAAGTCTTCTATATCGCAGTTGAACCTGTTTCTATTTATTTTCGAATAAATTGCACCTTACTATTATTTTCTATACAGCCTACTTGGGCAAACATTCAGGTTCACAGAGCCTATCCTGAGTACATGGCGGCGTTCGACCGGATTAGGGCAGACGACGTCCGCTGGACACCTTACAGCATGGAGGAGATTGTCGTACGAGCGCCTAATGGGTTGTCGTCGTTCTGCACGAGGGATCAGGAGTACTGGATGACACGTAAGGCTGTCGTTTTTGACATCTTTGTCGAGGACTACGCTCCTCACAGAGTGATGCGGCAGTTTGGTCGTAACCAGACGTTCCCACTCCCGGTGGCCCATATTGTTCCTCTTTCCGTGCACGGGTAAGTATAAGACAATTAATTCGTTCTGATTGAGTATTTAATATATATAGAAAGATAATTAATACGTTTTGAAATCCATAGTTACGTGCGGAGGGGTCTACCGGCAGGCGTTACTTGGTCCTCCCGTATACAGCCGTGGGTCGACGAGTGGGCCAACGCACTACATGATGTGACCTACGAGCCCAGACCGTTTTCCTTGCAGGCTTACGGGGACTACTTACGTTGGTATATTCCTCGCACACGGATCAGAGTCACGTATACACCAGCGGAGCCACGGACCCACGTCCCCAGGTTGACGGACACATACCCTGTGCACAGAGATCAGGCGATGTTGTTGGCGGTACGATCTTTATGAACTTCAACCCACTTCGTTTAATATTTTTCTTATCGTAATTACTTCAATGTTCTCGTTTTGTTAATAGACCGACATGGCTCACCGTATCACTGTGGATGGTGGATCGCTCTTGCACCGGTTGAGGGAGGGCATTCAGATGACCAGCCACGAGCTTACCGCTGCGGTCCAGAGGATGTACGACTCTGCTGCAAACATTGTCAAGTTGACGTCGTGCCGGCCCTGCGGGCGACAGCCGGATGTCGTCCCTCGACCTTCACACGTGACACACAGGCCTGACGGACCGACGGCGCCACTACCTCCGCGGCCTACGTACCAAACAGGTGAGTAACTTATATTTTCTTCGTACGTAGTAATGCTAACTTGTTCGTTACTTATAAGTTTCATTATTCAGGTCCACCTACGTACTCTGCCGGTTGGCGTCCGGAGTTCGATATCATTGGATCATCTTCGCAGCCTGCTCACATGCCTACAGGTACGATATAGTGGTGAAATTTAATTATATTATCTAATACTGCTTTATTCGTAACATTACATTCACTCTGCATGGTCAGGTATGCACTTTGACGGTTCGCGGCATCAGTTCGATTTCGGAGGTTCCTCTTCACACGCTGTACCCATGGTTCCAGGTATGACCTACTTTTAAGAGTTCGACACGTTATATATTAGTTTTACCATCAACGTTATCATAACGTTGGTCTTATATATTTAGGGACGACCCGTTACGACTACGAGGGATCGGACATCTCTGAGCACGCTGACACTTTTCGTCAGCGATCCCCGTCACCCTTCGACCTTGAGAGTTACCTGCAGCAGGAGCCGGCGGACGTACTTGCGTCATCGCAGTTACGTGAAGCACCACCACAGACACAGACTTCACAGGACGAGTACGCGACACCACCTGCTGCTGGAGGCCGTCCTGCACGTGTTACAGTTCCTCCTTCGCCGCTTACTTACTCAGCCAGCAGAGCACCAAAGCCTGGCACGATTAGGGGTGTTGCACCTAAGCGTGGACGATATTAGTTTTGTATGATTTGCCGCCGATGTTGTTTTCTATGATATTGTACTGATACTATTTTAGTTTTTAGAACTTAATTAATGTTTCACTGTTGTATTTTTTCATCTATTAAGTTTGGGCGAGCACACGACAACGGCGTTTTCGCACGCCCATTGCATGACTGCGTATTATTTTTGCTATTTCTCCGACTTCGATATTTTTTCTGAAATTTTCGAATAAATAATTATTATTTAAAAAAACCAAAATTTTTCCTGAAATTTCCAAATAAATAAATATTATTTTAAAAAAAACCCGAAAAATCAGGTCGCCCCTCGGCTGGGCGACGTGGGCTGGTCGCCCTTTGAACGGACGACCTGGGCCTGGTCGCCCATTGGCTGGGCGAACTGGGCCTGGTCGCCCTTTGGCCGGGCGACCTGGGCCTGGTCGCCCTTTGAACGGGCGATTCTCTCACGTCGCCCTTCCAACGGGCGACTGATGGCCTATTCTAGTTTTATTATTTTTTTTAAAAATAAATTTATTAATAAAAAAAATTCCTTCTCTTCATACGTCCTATTAATCGGACGGGTGGCATGCAGCTGGACCGACGCACCGCTCGGCCCACCAACCGCCACCCGCCCGGTACGCCCACTATGTCTCGTTTTAACCATTTTTTCTCTTCACTCCGTGGCTGCATGCTGCACTGCAGAATTCATTCCCCTCCACTCATTTCCTTTCTTTCCCCACGCATTGAGCAGTTCGCCGCCGCTCCCAATCCTCTTTCTCTGTTCCTCGCTGGCTAACGTCGAGAGCCAGCCCCCTCCTCCTCGCCAAGCACGGACGACGCGCAGGTCCGCCCGTCGCAGGAGCCACCCCGCCAGCCTCGATTCCTGCATCAACTCCTTCTCCGTGCGCCTCCCATGCCGAGCTCCGGTGTCAATCGCTAAGCACTGACCTAGAGCAGAGCAGCGTCCCTGGCGCATCTGGGGTCCAGATCCGGCGGGGGGCCTTCACTCCCGGCGCGACGAGGGCCATCCCCGGCGGTGGATCTCCACCATCTCCGGTGGTGGATGCTGGGTAGGCTCGACACGTGCTGCGGCAGATGAAGACTCCCTTCCTCCCCTAGCTTTTCCACCCTCCGCTCCCCCGCCTTGCTCGTCACCAACGGAGAGGATGTCGACGGCAATGGCTTCTGGCAAGCTGGGGCGCCCACCATGGCGGATCCACCAGATCCAAGCCAGGCAGCCCTCCTGCTCCTCTTATCTTTGTTCTCCTCCTTCTCTTCCATTTCAGAGGGAGGAGCTAGGGTTCAGGTGGGGGCGGGGCCGGATTCGGCCATGGCAGTCGTGGCCGTCGGCCGTGGACGGGCTCCGGCGGACCCGCGCGGGGGGTGCGGCGGTGGATCCAGGGTCTTGCCCTCCTCTTTCCCTCTTCTCTGTTTCCTCGTTTCCAGCGAGTTTTTTTTTTGTTTCTTTTGTTTTTCTTTGTTTCTTTTATTAGATCTTGAGGTGATGTTTCAAGGGTTTTAGGGGAGTCCCCGGCAATGTTTCTCCGGTGATTTCAACAGATCCGCTCGTTGTTTCAAAAGATTCTTCGTTTTCGTTTCAACAACACTTGACTTGTTGTTTCTTTCTTTTTCGAGTTTTTTTTTGTTGTTTCAGTTAGGGTACTCATGTAGTTTCAAATTTCTTCTACAAATTGTTTCAAAAACTCAGTTGTTTTGGTTCATTTTTTTCCTTTTTTCAGTTCTTTTTTGTTTTAGTATTTGCAATTTTTTGTTTCTGTTTCTTTCATTTTTTGTTTCAGTCGATGGAATTGTTTTGCTTCAGTTTTTTTTGTTCTGTTTTTTTGTCACAACAACATGTTCTTAGGGTTTCAATTCATGTCAATCTATTGTTTTATTTTTATTCCATCATTTGTTTCTATTGCATGCAATCTTTGGTTTATTATTCTCATTGTTTCATTGTGTTTCTTCGTGGTGTTTTATGTGGAGGGCCAGTGATGCTTCTGGAAGGTGTTGCCGGGACGCCTGGTCTGTGTGTTGCTGCAGCGGGTGCAGGTGGATGCCGTCGTGTGGTGCATGCCATGGTGGCGTGCATGCTGCGGCAGGAGCTCGGTGTGGACGCTGCAGGGTGTGGGGGTGGAGTTGGAACAATGCGTACTGCGGGAGACGGGACGGGCCGCTGCTAGCGCTGACCGTCCTATGCATAGGACGTCCTAGCGCTAGCAGGACCCTTTTTGTGAATGAAGGGTAACACAAGCTCGGGGCTTCCATCTTTCACCTTCTATACCCTGGCTACAATAGAAAAGGGAGACTCACCGGTGATTTGCTCTCCGGCGCCGCTTCCGTTGGCTCCCCGTCGTTTCTGGAAGCCTCGTTGCTGCTGGAGATGACAGGAAGCTGCGGATCCGGTGGCCGATGTATATACTCTGTTCTTCTAGTCTAAATCTAGTTAGAGTAGGAGTAGATTCGGACGAGCTTCTCTACTGTTTCTGTTTCTTCTTTAGGGATGCTGCTACCTATGTTGTGTCTTCTGAAGAAGAGAGTAGGAAGCTCAAAATAAATCTCCCTAGATGGTATGCCTGATTGGGGATATGGTTGCTGCCGTCGTTCTTCAATCTCAGTATGGAATGGACGGTAAGATCTTTTGTTTCTTCCCGAGCTCCTCTGCCATTGGTGTCGGTGGTGTTAGTGGTGAGTGGGATTTGGTTGTGGCCGGGATGTGCATGGTGCTTGACGATGGTTTTCTTTGCGTTTCTCTTATGTATCGGTGACCTACTCCTCTGGATGTTTTTATGTGCCATCGAAGCCCATGACATTAATAGCGCCTCTGGCCTACCAAGCTACAACATGGTGCCGGATACTTGGAGGAGTTCTGGTGGATTTGGGTACCAGCTTGATAAGAAATAGGGTTGGCTTTTGCTTTCCACCTTCTTTGGTGGTTCAGTTCCCCTTCGGGGCACGTCGTCGTCTGGCGAGCTGGGGTCTCGTGTCCTCGAGGTGTTAGATTCCTCGGCGTTCGGTGATGTGATGGCTAACAACCATCTTTTACAGGGAGGTCGTTCAGCGGTTACAAAGCAGGTCAAGATAGACGTGCTACACAAGACGGCAACAAAAATATCTGTTTCTTCGTCGGAGAGGAGGTCGGCTTCAAGCGATGTGCTCTGGCGGCCGGTGCGAGGCAAACTGGGAGTAGTTTACAAGGAGCAGATTGTTTTTTTTTTTCCTTTTATTTCTATGGTGTTCTCGTAGCATTTGGGCTGTAATCAACAAAAACTTTATGTGAAATATAAACCCGGTTGCTATAAAAAATAATGAAGAGTAAATCGCCAAACCCTTGGCCGCCCTACTCTATCTCGTCGTCTCGTCGACAGTCATGGCTGTGGAGTCCGCCATCTGCACGCGAGGCCGGCCAGGCCGCTGCCGCTGCCGCTGCCTAGAGGACAGGGCGAGATGCCTGCTCGCGACAAGACAAAAGGCGCAGCTAGCTATCTCCCAAACAATTCTCGTCTTCTATTTCCTTGTTCGTCGCTGCTGGCTCCGGTTCATGTGCTCGTCAGTCTCTGAATCTGAAACCGGGCGATCTGGCCCAGTCATGTAAAGCAACAGCAGCTTCAGCTCATCTCTCAGATGATGTCTCACCATGTGACAGCCTAGCTCATCTCTGTGCCTGCTCGCCCGGCCGGTTTGGCCAAAATATTTAGCATGCAACTAAACATATGCCTCAGAATATTTGCGTTTTCAAATTCCCAAATATTTTGTATTCTACATTCTGCATTCCAAATGGAACTAAACAGGCCCTAAAACATTTGCCACCTGCGGTCTGTTCGGCGGTCGATGCTTGGTACTTTAAACAAACGACAGGGCAAGAGGAAAACCTAAGCAATTATGCCAAAGTCACACTATTGTAATTGACAATACCACCACACAACACAAAGGCTTAAAATTTCGTTGGATCAACAGATCGTTCTTTCTCTCGCCTCATCCTCGCAGAATCCTCCCTCATTCATCTTCAGTCATCACTCATCACCAAAAGTGGTCTTCTTTCCTGTGCACAAATAAGAGGTTGTACAACAGTGAGATCAAAGCAGCTATAGCACAGTTAGAAAAATGCCTGTCATGGCCAAAATACGTATCGCAGAGGAGTGTTGTTCATCTCAAAATGCAGTTGACTTTACAAGTACAAGATGAGTTCTACCTGCACTAGGAGTGCCAGCACTCTGCCTGTTACCAAAGCCACGGCTGCCACCACCACCACCACGTCCACGTCCACGGCCACCCCTACCACCACATCGTCCGCCGAATCTGCTGCCACCATCCCTACCCCCAGATCGGTCACCAAATCTGCCATGGCCACCAGAACCGAATCTGCCACCAGAACGCTCACCAAATCTGCCACCACCAAGCTGGCCATCATCTTTTTGGCTTCGCTTCATTTAACATAAAGCTCATAGCCACCACCAATGTCAGAGCCACTGAGCTTAATGTCTTTGGACACAGAATCCTGATCCTTGAAGTCCATGAAAGCCATTCTGCAGAGTTAAGAGGATCAACACACTTGTCACTAGATTAGTAATTAGTATTTACTGAGCCCAAATTAAACATATGGCTAGTTGCTGGGGATGTTGGTGACATTTTGTAGAAAACCCACCCTTTGATTGCACCAGACTCATAATCAGTTGGGATAGAGACCCTTGTTATTTCACCACATTCACGCAAGTGTTGTTTGAGAGCGCTTCGGATCTGGATTCAGTGTCGAATATATTCTTAAGATAAAAAATAGCTAAACAAAAAGGAAATTATCTCATCCTCTGCAATAGTTCTATCAAAACCCCGGATAAATATCGAGTTTCTGCTACCCTGAGCTGGCTTCTGGAAAGATCCATCATTGCTGTTACAGTTTTCAAACCGATACACAGTTAATAACAATGGTTCAGGCATCAGAAAGTGCAACATAATGCTCTTACGAAACATTAAGATCATCTTACCCGCTGTGAGGAGTTTGTGTATTTCTTCCAATAGCAAAGTCAAGTCTTACTTCACGACCCTGCAACTCTTTTGATTGCTTCTCTTTAAATGCCTGCTAGAAAACAATCCATTAGATATCTTGTTTAATTGCATATTTGCAACAGTATCACTCAGAAGACAGAACTTTAAGCAGAAAACATAATTGCATAACAGCTTTTGCTTCAAAGACAATCTCAATATAACAAAATACAAAAATATATATATATATATATATAGTAAATAGCATTACCTTTGCAGCAGCCTCAGCTGAAACAAATTCAACATAGCAAAATCCTTTACAACTGCCATCTTCACGTGTAGGAAAACGAGGCTCGCACAAATTCCACATAACAAAATCCTTTACAAATTCAGAGGCACGCACAGGATCTTCCTGTGTTGTTTCAATACAAACAAAAATGTCATAAATGCAAATTCAAACAGTAGTGAAACATGTGTCCATTTAAACAATGAGTCAAGAAAATACCTTCTTTGGAGTATTAGCAGGCTTGTTTATAGGCGGCGGCGATGGTCGTGTTTGATGGAGCGCGCGCCTCCGCGCGCCGGTGTGGAATGTTGGCACCTGTTTTCCACCGGTCCACCAGGTGGGCTTGGTCTACGAAGGGGTCGTACTGTGATGCGCCGGTCGCCTAGCGTTACGTTTCGTCATGCGTGCGCATTTACTCGTTCTGGGAACTCGAATAGTCCTGCATGGGAACTCGAAGAGTCTCTGGGTGCACTGCATGCGGCGTCCATGCATGAATGCATTTTTCCCAAGGTGAAAGCATTGAGAGCGGGGTCATGAATTTATGGTGGTTAGTTGAGGAGGAAGCAGTGAGAGGCGGAAGCGGGCGACTCGAAACACGCAACATTCCGGCGATCGCCGGCGGTGATCTCAGAGTCGATTCCTGCTAGCTACTAAGTAGGAGATTTGACTCAGGGCGCGACGCCGGCCAGATGGTACGGTGGCATAGAATTTTTGTATTTTGGTCCTTTTTGAAAATATTTTTTATAAATACCTCCCGGTGAAACATTTTCTAAAAATGCATCGTTTTTAGGCGTATTAGGGCTGCCGCCGAGGTATGAGGCTCGGCGTTAACTGACACAACGCCGAGGTCCGTGCCACATCAGCAGCGACCGCGGTCGTCGGCCTCTACTGGCCCACAAGCTCGGCGTTGCGTCATCCAACGCCGAGCCTCATACCTCGGCGTGGGAGCGATGTACGCCGATATTTGGACTAGGCATTGACGGCCCACTTAAGCGCCCCGGCCCAAGAAGCTCGGCGTGCGGCCAGTTACCGCCGAGGTTCATACCGAACCTCGGCGTGGCCCGACGCAACGCCGAGGTCTGGGCATTAGAGGCCGCGCCGAGGCCCCTTCTTCCTCCTCCCTCCCATTCTGTTCTTGGCCGCCGGCGCCTATTTCTCTCTCCCTTCCACCCCCCCAAACCCTAGCCCCTAAATGCTCCTCTAGGTGGCCGGATCTCGCGTCCCGATGGTTCCCCGAGGTAAAACTCCCTCCCCTCCTCCAATCTATCTGTATGGATTTTGCTGCACTGTCTCCAAATTTGTTGCACCGTGGGTATATGGTGGTGTGGTATATGTATAATTTTTTTTGCGAAATGCTAGCGTTAGTATCATTGTTTGCTGTTGATGATGTATGTAGATGCAAATAGTGGCCATGGTGTACCTTAGAAGTCCACTTTTTTTAGAATAATAAATTGTAATAACGGTTAGGGTTTGGTTAATTAATATTATTTATTATGTACTCATGGTTGTCACATGCTATTGTATATTTAGGATTTGGTTGAATTAGTAGACTATTGAGTATTATGTACTAATTAGAGGTTTATTGTTTGGTTAAATTAGTAGTATTATTAGGTATTTTTCTTATTTATGAAAATGTGGCATCAAATTGCATTTCCATGATAAGTGACAACTCCTGTCGCGCGTTGTATGTAGATGGACAGATTAGTGAGGTTGCATCATGGAGGTCGTGTTGTTAGGACAAGAGATGATAGTTTGAAATTGGTGGACATGTCCGAAGAGTTGTTTATTTTTTCTGATACCCCCTCTTTAAATCAGATAGTGGACTGAGTGAATGAAAAGTTAGGTTGGAATGAAGTCAACGTGAATCTTAAGTTTGAAGGTGTGATCGATGTGGGGTCATCCAAAGGTCCACGGATAAAGAAGTTGTTCAAAATTTCTACCGAGTCTAATTGGATTGATTACAAGGCAGTTGTATTGGGCTCAGAAGTTCGTTCTTTGGATTTAGTGGTAACTAAGGAGTGTAGCTTAGGAAATGATAACATTCAAACATGGCCATGTTCCCCAGCTCATACTAGCGATGGTGCAATGTTTGAACAAGAGGTTTATCTGACACAACCAAGCTACGGTGGTGGCGACTGGTATGCATCGCCCGATCGTGATGAAGGGTTTTTTGAGGGCGATGGACATGATCACGAGAATGTGGTTGGTGAAGTTGAGGCCAATGATGATATTGATGAGGAGGATGATGATTATGTATTGGGTGGTGAAGAGGATGCTTCGGACGATGATAGCGGAGATGATGTTATTGAGGATGACCTTAGCGATGAAGATGATCTTAGTGGTGAAGAGGACTTTGGTGATGCTAGGGCTACCAACCGGGTTGACATTGAAGTCGCTGGAGATGATGAAAATTTCGAAGAGGACGTGGCTGAGGACTCTGATGACGATCGCCCTGCTCATCGTCTCAATGCTAGGGAAATAGAAATATTGTCTAGGGTCTTGCCTTGGAGGGATCCAGAAGTTGGTGATTTTGAGGACCTTAGTCATGCTCATAGGGAAGTAGCTGATGGAGGGCCAAGTGATACAGCAGTGCCTGATGATAGCGGTTGTTTCATCATACGCAAGGGCCTATTGTTCGGTACCATGGATCAACTAAAATTATGGTTGAAAGAGTACTCTATTCTCCACAACCGTCCCTTTAGGGTCGTCACTTCATGGAAGAACAATAGTACACCGTGGCTTGCGAACAAGAATAGTGTAGTTGGAGAGTATGTGCTAGACAGAACAGGACAGGCAAATGGAAGATTACCTTGGTCCAGCAACCACATCTTTGTGCCATGGCTGAGGCAGAAGAGAGCCACCTGCAGCTGAATTCTAGGTTCATTGCAAGGCAATTATGCCCCGTGGTGAAGCATATGTCAACCATTACGGTTTCTGGTTTGGTTGAGATCATCTTCCAACGCTACGATTACTATGTCAAGTATGGAAAAGCATGGAGGGCAAAGCAGCATGCACTAGAAATAATCTTTGGAAATTGGGAAGAAGCATAGCGTCTCCCTGTAATGTTGAATGCAATGAGAGCTGTAAATCCCGGGATGCACTTCGAGTATTTACCTAAGGAGGGTAAAACTAGAAATGGCAGCCAGGTTTTTGGTAGGGCCTTTTGGGCTTTTAGGCAGAGCATTGAAGCATTCAAGCATTGCAGGCCTATTGTATCAATTGATGGGACATTTCTTATAGGAAAATTCGAAGGCACAATGCTTATTTGTATCGGGACAGATGCAAAAGACCAACTTGTCCCACTGGCCTTTGTGATTGTTCGGAAAGAGGACACAGACAGTTGGTGTTGGTTTCTGAGACTCGTAAGACAAGTGGTGATTGGGCGAGGATGTGATGTTTGTATCATATCGGATAGGCATGCTGGCATTCTTAATGCTGTACAAGAAGAGATGCCAGGTTATGGGCAAATACACCACCGGTGGTGCACAAGACACCTCGCTCAGAATCTTATAAGTCATGACCACACAAAGGACAATTTCAAGTTGTTTGAGGAGGTTTGCAGGCAACAAGAGGTAGAGTTATTCGAAGAGAAGCTAGATGCCTTGAAGTTGGCCACAAATGTTGATGGCAGGCAGTTCTTGAATGACCTGATGGCGTCTAAGGAGAAATGGACGCTTGCATACGATACTGGAGGTTGGAGATGGGGCTTCATGACTAGTAACATGGCAAAGATGTTTAATAGTCTTCTGAGAGGTTGTCGTGGTCTGCCTGTGACTGCTATTGCATCATTCACCTTCTACAAGTCGAATGCTTGGTTTGTTGCGAGGAAGAAGCATGCGAGAAAATTATGGACTGACAATAGAGCTAGGCCACTTTTAGCTTCTCTGAACTAGCTTTTTCAAAGAAAAAGTCTAAAAAACAGAAGGGAGATTGTTTTGATCCAATCAACCATGGATATGACATTCTAGAGGTAGGTGGAACTAACATCGGTGGTGAAGATCGGGTGCTCGAAAACATAAAGTAATAATCAATGAGAACAAATGTTCTTGTGGAAAACCCACCATATACCATAGGCCTTGCTCCCACATGATTATAGCTTGTCGCCTTAGACATATTGACGCTGAGGTCCCTCCATGTATGGCTGTGGAGTTCTCTCTGAGGAACCTAATGAGCACATGGAATCCTTAGTTTGAGCCATTCCTAGACGAGAGCCAGTGGCCTACCTATGATGGCCACAAGTATGTGGCTGATCTTGGTTTACTGTGAAAGAGTAGAGGACCTAGGCGGCGCAAGAGGTTCAGGATGGACATGGACTGAGCCACCCTAGATAGATCAACTGCGAGTAAGGTTAGGACACATTTTTTAGAGGACACCCAAAAAAGTCGTTGCTCAAGGTGCCATAAACCGGGCCACAATAGAAGGAAATGTCCTGATTTACTTAGACAGCAGGTATCATCCATGTTAGCTACTTGTTACATTTAATAGTTTGGTTCCGTGTTTTACTTACAAGTGTTTGGTTCCTCATGTTGTTATTTACTTTGTATTACTTCTTACTACATATGGATGCTTTTTTCTTGCTTAAATACTAATTGCTTTGTGATTACTTCACTTGCAGAATGAATCGGTACCCACTACCTGATTCAAGGTTCGACGAGCAGCACCGGGCCCGGAGGATAGAGAATGGAGAGGTATAACCCTTGCATTTTCATACATGGTTGTAAAGCAGAATTCTTTTTTGTATGGTACCTTTGTCACATTCTCATTGACACAATATTTGCTTGGTTGTCTTTTTTTTGTGCAGGTGTTGAAAGTGCTGAGGCCAGTGACACATGACACCGCTATCACCATGGCCTACGACGATCGGTACATGCCTCTCCTGAGGCAGGCGAACCTTGCCACCGTTGCTCATGTCTGTCGTCGTGGCACGCCACCGTTCAACCCAGCGGCGTTGATAGCATTGGTAGATAGGTGGCATCCAGAGACACACACCTTCCACCTTCCATGTGGGGAGATGACGATCACTCTTCAGGATGTAGCCATGATCCTTGGAGTGAAAATCCGAGGATTCACAGTGATCGGAGACACGGAGTCTGCAGGATGGGAAGATCGTGTGGCCCAGTTCTTAGGTCGGGCCCTACCTGCACCTGAGCCAGGAAGGAAATGACATAGCAGTGGAGTATCCTTGAGGTGGCTGTGTCAAGAGTTTGGGCATTGTCCAGATGACGCAGATGAGGCCGCTGTGACCTACTACTGCTAGGCTTACGTGCTACACATGTTTGGTATGGTTCTGTTCCCCGACGGCACTGGAGACACTGCTTCTTGGATGTACATCCCGTGCCTTTGGAACTAGGATGATGCCGGGAACAGGAGTTGGGGCTCTGCTATACTTGCTTTCCTGTACCGTCAGCTTTGTGAGGCTTGCCGCCGTACTAGAGGTGAGCACGCAATAATGTCAGGATGCATCACACTACTGTAGGTAATAAATCAATATTGTGCAACTGTCTACAACAACCATTGGTTTTTATGTAAAAGAAATTAACATCCACCTTCACATTTCTGTTGCAGATTTGGATGTGGGAGAGGCTTCCAGTTGGGAGACCGCATCAACTGGATCCATAAAACCCTTGGTTTCTAGTAGGTGACACCATCGTTGCCCCTACCGTGGCACACCTCTATGAGAGAGCCCATGGAACTTACCACGTCTCGCGGTACGCGTACGTCAGCTACACAAATGAGCTGGACACCCTACAGCCACAACATGTAAGTTACATTAGCTTCTCAAACTTGCTTGACATCATCGCAGTACGTAGTACATTGAGCACAAAATGATGAGCACTATTTGTACAGGTTGAATGGCAACCATATGAAAGGGCTGCAGTTACAGGTCTCAATTTGAGCACCTCATGCAAGGAAGACGAGGCCTTATGGGAGATACGGTGCCCTCTCATTTGTTTCTATGCAGTGGAGTACCATCTACCTCATCGTGTAGCACGGCAGTTTGGTAAGCTGCAGCCTTGTCCTCCTGAAGAATTCTCCACCTCCTGGGCGCTGCACAAGTTCAGTCGACAAAAGAAGAAGAAGATTACCAACTAGCAGCTCGAGCACCAGCGGTACATCGATGAGTGGAACTTGATGGAGCAGAACAACATACGCATATTCGCTAGGCATCGTGAGAATGCTTTCAATGAGTACCTCATTTGGCTTGGTGAACAGACATAGCTGCAGTTGAAACTAGCTTGGACGGAGGAGGACATTGCAGAAATTGCAAGCGATAATGAAGGCAACAACCCATATGACGAAGGTATCTGACAAGGCCGCCAAGTTGAGATTGCCCTAGTGTTAGCTAGAGCGGTAAGTTTTTAAACCATTGCCCCAAGTTGAGATTGCCCCTTTGATGGTTACTAAATAAGTTATTTTGTTGCATAGAGCACGGAAATAATGAGGACTGTTGCGGAGCAAGGAGTGGCATTGATGGTTCCTGTGGGAGATCCAAATGAGGCCAGTTTGTTACACCAATACATTCAGGTACTCATTACCACTTTCCTAGAAACAGCAACTTGAAAACAATAACGATCATGTAAGTTAACTTTTACTGAATTCAAATTGCAGCGTTCGATGCATCTTCTTCGTAAAGTTGCAGCCCACCATGGATGCAGACACGCCCCACAGGTCATATCCCCACAGCATGTCATAGCCCCACAGCTAAATGTTGGAGCAAGCTCTAGTCAACAAGGTGCAGGCCCTTCAACTTCACAAGGAAGACCATGGGACCAATGGGAACAACAAGGCGATGAGAATGAAGGACAAAGAGAAGGGCATGAAGGACAAGGTGCACAGTGGGACCGATGGGAGGAAATTGGCATGTCACAGCTTGATGATGCACCAATGGGAAGTCAAGCCTCGGCATCGGGACGACAGCATAGGGAAATCCGACCAGTGGACAGGTACACTCCAGGTACCTACGCATTAGGGAGGGGCAAGCATATTGCTCATGGTAGATGAATGGATGGTGGACATGATGAACTTGTGCTCTCTTTTGTGTATGCATGATGTGTGTGTTGGTGTTGCGATGAAATGGTGTTGCGACCATGGCCTTTGTGTCATTTGTATGGACTGTGTCGCAGCTACAAACTGTAGGTGTGTGAACTATGGATTTGCTATGGACTATGTTTGTGTTTGGACTAAGCCACTATGTTTGAATTTTGTTTATTTATGTTAAATCCTGCTTGTCAAATTCTGTCAAGATATAAATTTATGCCAAGCTGTTGTGCTCAGGCTCGGTGTCAGGTGAATTAACACCGAGTTGATAAGGCTTGGTGTCACTTGACTTCATGCCGAAGCCCTGACCACACTGGGCTCCGGTGGCCAACGGTGCTGAGGTGCTCAAGCTCGGTGTCGGGTGACTTAACGCCGAGCTTCTCAGCCTCGGCGTCACTTGACTTCACACCGAAGCCCTGACCACACTGGGCTCCAGTGGCCAATGGCGCCGAGGTGCTCAAGCTCGGTGTCGGTTGACTTAACGCCGAGCTTCTCAGCCTCAGCATCACTTGACTTCACGCCGAAGCCCTGACCACACTGGGCTCGAGCCTTGGCGTCACTTGACTTCACGCTGAAGCCCTAACCACACTGGGCTCTGGTGGCCAACGGCATCGAGGTGCTCAGGCTCGGTGTCAAGTGACTTAACACCGAGCTTCTCAGCCTCGGCGTCACTTGCTTCACACTGAAGCCCTGGCCATCTAGACTCCAGTGGCCAACGGCGCCGAGGTGAATTCACACCGACATTCTCACCCACGTGGGCCACAGTAAGGGGTCGGCGTTGTTTGGTCAGGCGTCGATGCCATACAGGTGACTTCACACCGAGGTTCATACCCTAGACAGCCAGGGTGGTTCGAACCTAGCGCCGAGGATTTTTTTACTTTGGTTTTTTTGGTTTATGTGACTTTAGAAATCGTCCTTAGTATGCATATATATAGGTAGAGAGGTATTGTGGCCATAATAATAGTCCATTACAACACAATTATAGGTCATGGGCAACAGTCCATTACAACAAAATTATAGGTCATGCGGCGAGGGCGATGAATCTGAATTCATGTACCAAATCGGCCCTAATAATCCAAAACATAACCGGGAAGCAAATCTTCATCTTCAGAACCACTATCCTCTCCCACAAACTCATTGGTATGGCTACGCTCAGCTGTGTTGGCTTCTTCTTCCTTTTTTTGTAGTAAGCGGCCTCGAATTCATCGAGGGCTTGGGTGAACGCTTCATCATATTCCTCATCCTTAGCATATTGAGTAAGAAACTTGCCTTTACCCGCCGCTAAATCGGCCTCCGCTAGGGAGATGAGCTCGTCCAATCTGGAAGTGTCATCATTGTCCTCCATCACCGCCTCAGCACTCCTCTTTTCGGCCTCCTCCAGCTTCTCCTTTTCATAATATGTCTTCTCGGCCTCCTCCGCCGTCTGCTCCAGATAAGCTAAACGAGCGACCTCAACATCCCTGTTCCCTATGCATCCAATCTCTGTAGTAATCAAAACAAAAAGTTAGAAAGACAAACCATAAACAAGTTTACGAGCTTTGAAAGAAAGACACTCACTGAGACACAGGTGAGCTTCTAGGCCTCTGATGCCCTCATACTCTATTCTTTCTGCCTCAATTTTTGCATGCACTGCTGCCTCCTCTGCTCTCTTCTTTTTCACTGTCTCACAGTCTTTCTTCCAAGCAGCAGCTCTTGGCGTTTGGACACCCAATCGATGGGCATAAGCACGCTGCTCTTGATTCGGCATCTTAATGTTGTTGTCCACAAAATGAGTACCAAACCTCATCTTCTAGTCCATGAATTGCTTATGCTTGAGTGTACCCATGTATTCCCTCCTGTCTTTAACATGGTTAAAAACCTCCCAGTTGCATTTCCTCAGTCTCTGTGCTCGAACGAAAGAATTATACACATGTCAACAAAAAGAACAAAGTTTGAATATCAAGAAGTAAGAGGTAGAACAAATGAACCTCATCGTAATCAACCATATGGCCGCACCAATACCCTATTCCAAGCTCCGTAGGAAGTAGGCCATACCGCGCTTCGACACCACAGTTGCACATCACAGGAGGAGCGGGGGTAACCACTTTTCTCTTCTTGTCCACCTTTGGCTCTGGCCATTTGTTCTTAGGACCCCAGAGCCACTCCCTGAAGTTATACTTCCGCAACAAGGTGTACCCACCCTACAAAGTGAAATATTAGTACATGCAGAAAGACTAAGAAAGACATCAAGACATACAATTTGCACTTACTCCGGCGGGGTTATGACATTCAAACTAGTTAGGCCTATCTGAACTTATCACTAAATAATCTCCGCATTTGCAATGAGGCGGAGATTCAAGCCGTCTCAATTGGGCTATTTTCTTCTCTTCGTCTGTCATTGGCGGGGGGTCAGGGGGAGGTGCCACCCACCGCTTGAATTGATCGGTGTAACACCTCTGGTGTTATACTAACTAAAACCTACCATGTCATCGTATGCACTGCAAAGCATTCATGATAAGGTCAACCTTGATGTGCATTAACTAAAACAAGTGTACATTTCATAGGTTGATTGTATTGCTGGAATGTGTTGTCACATGAAATAATAAAACCCTACTTTCGAATGTCACCTCAAATGCTTGATTTATATTCTATGTACTTGAGGTGTAAACTGTGTTTACACTAGTGTCAAGCATAGTATATAAATTTAAGTCCAACCCTAATAATCATTTTCATATTTGAAGTTGAATTTGGATTTCAAAGATTATTCCCAAGTCTTGCAATTCAAATTTAAATTCAAATTGAAAAGCTATAAAATGTTTTTCAAAAGTCAACTTGGTCAACCAAGGGTGTCATTGGGTCATTGACCTAAAAATGTCCTTGGATGATGTATGTGATCACTAATAACCAAACAATTAAATTAGAAATCAAATCGAGTTTGAATTCGGTTTCTAAAACCCTTTATTTCAAAACCTAGTTTTATCCCCTTTTCCGTAATTCAAAATCTATAAGGAATTTGGGGATACTCTAAAAAGATAGTTTGTAGATCTTGACAAGAGCTACAAAGTTGGTATATAAAGTTTTTCAAGTTTCCACAAAGAATTTCAAATGAATTTGAAAATATAGTTTTCCAGCATTTGACCCCTTTTGATTTTAAAACCATAATTCAAAAATTATGCATAATTTGGAAAAACTTTGTATAGGAAAAAGGTTTGGATTGAAAAGTTAAACATTTCAAAGTTTTGAAGATTTTCAAACTTTATTGAGAAATCAAAAGTAATTTCAAATGTTTGTTTCTAGGGTTTTATTCCCCTTTTGAATTTGAATTCATATTTCAAAAATCCAAACAAAATTTGAGGATGCTAGTTAAATGAAAAGTGTAGCTCTTGAAAAGTTATGCAAATGATATTTTTGGTGATTTTCAAATTCTTATATAAATTTTAGACTTATTTGTAATTTCGAACGAGTGGCAATTCTATAATTTTCTTGAACAGCACCGAGACCTATCGTCGGCCGCCATCGCCGGCTTCTCAAGCCGCGCCGCCGTCCACCGCCGCACATTCCACAGCCACTAGCGTGCTCCTGGATGCGCAAAGCTTCGCCATCACCGTGTCGCCCGTCCATGCTTCGCCCTGTCCTATAAATAGGCGTGGCCAACCGTCGTCTTCCTCTTTTCTTCTCTGCCGCCACCGCCGTCGAGCTCGTCCCCACTGGCAAAATTTGCCACCGCCAATCTACCTCTGCCCACTTTGTGTTGCCAGAAGCTCTGCCATGTCCTTGTGCTTCGATTGAGCTAGCTCGTGCTCGCTCTCCCTGCCCGAGCTGCCCGCACGATGTCATCTTCCTCGCGAACGGCAGCTACGCCGCCGCGAGGTTTTTCACCGTCGACCGCCACCAGGGTTGGTTATTTATCATCTTTAACCTCACTATCATGTTTCTCATGCTATCCTGCTTCTCATGCGCACCTTGGTTCGTTCAATGGTGCACAGAAACCGCGGTGACACCGTTCTTTCCATTGGAGCGCCGCCGCCGCCATCGCCGCCGCCGACTACAGTTCGACTCAGCTCGCCTCCGAGCCAACCAACATGCATATCATCACCGTGGTGAGCTCTTGCATTTGTCGGTGCCCTCAATTTTATCCTTGCCGCGTCCTAGTGTCCGGCCGACGTGCGTCGCCGCCGGCGTGACCTTGCCGCTCCGCCGCGCGCATAGCCATTGCGGCTGGGGGCCAAATTGAGCCTCATCTTGTTGTCCATTACGTTCGCGTGGATGTATAGATTGTACCCGTGCGCTCGCCGTCGCCAGAAATTGCTCCGGTGAGCCCTGCCGCCGCGCCCGATCTCCGCCGCGCCGCCATGGCCGCTGGCGTGGGTGTCGCCGTCGCTCCGCCGTCGCGTTAGCTAGCCCAGGAGCTTTGTCTTGTTGTGCTGAGTCCGTAGAGCCCAAGCTCGACGTCGGAGACCTCGCCGCCGGCGAGATAGCCGCCGGTCAAGCGCCGTCGCGGTCGGGTCAACGCGGGAGAGAAAAAGGATTTTCTTTTTCTATTTTCAGAAAATGATTTAAATGCTATTTTCTTTAGAAAATCATAGTAATTCATGTATAGCTCCAAAAATTCTAAAATTTTTTTGTGTGTTCTTTATGATTTCATCTACCTAGAAAAAATATGAAATACCAAATTTGAGTACTTTTTGCATAAGTTAAAATTAGCTCTTTTAATTAAAAAATGGACCTTCAATGATTTTTAATAAATAAAATAATTGGCTTTTAATTCTGAAATTTGTTTTGCCATCTAATTAGGCCAAGAGCTTTCCAAAATAAAATTTTGAGCTCAATTAGACAACTTTAATTTTTATGCCTTTATTTTATGCTTTTAAATAATTAATTAATCATGTTTAATTAAGTTAATCATTATAGGAATTGTTTGACTTTGGGATTGATTGATGACCTTGGGTCATTAACCCTAATGACCTTTGGAACTTTAGTTAATTGTTTGCGCTTACCTGGATCATGTCATTAGGGCTTAATTAACATTATTTCATGTGTTTAATAACTTTCTTAAATAATGTAGTTAACCCTAATAAACTTAGTAAGTAAGTTTTAGTTGGCTTGCAACTTTATCGTGAAGGAAAGTTATACTCAAGCCATTAATCTGATCATGCATCCATCGAGCATCATGTTTATCATTCCATCATGTTGAAGCATATCATTGTATCGTATAGTTTCCGTTAACGGAGAGTTTAACGTTGTCACACCAAATCCCAAAGAAGAGCAGACTCAGGAGTTGGGAATTGATCCAGAGCCTAAGACCATCTACCCCGAATACCAAGGCAAGCCCCGAATGCATTCAAACCCTATTCTATTTTGTAAAAGTTTTACCGCTTCAGTTATGATATGTTGCATTAAGTAATAGGAGTTGATGGAAAACCCACCAACTGCATTACCTGTCTTACTTCCATATTCCTTGTTACCTGATCTAGAAGAGGCGTAGTAATGCTTAGCCCTGCTTAATTAATTAAGTGTTCAAAAGTAAAATAATGAAAAAGATGAGGATGGCTTTTCTTGTCGGAATCATGATGATAGTTAATAAATCGAGTCCGGATGGCTAACTTGCATTGGGAACGGAGTCCCGCTGTAGTGTTTCTGTCTGTTGATGCCCTAGGTTCCGTGACGATGGTGAACTGGTGATATCGAGAAACTAGAAATCCACATGCATGAAGTGTCATACAGTGGGCTAGAGTCCCCACGTATGTCATGGAGTGACTTATAGTGGGCCAGAGTCCCCACATATGTCATAGTGTGTTATACTGTGGATTTAAGTTCCCATGTATATCGGTACACTGGGTCAAAATGCTCATGTGTATCATGTGGTGATATATGGCTGCGGTTGTTATCCCGGTATATCGGTTCATCTGATATGCTTAGGAGTTAGAGTCTCCTGTATATCAGTGACCTAGGTCCCAGCTGGGTATATAAAAATGGATTCGAATTGCCGTTGCTTCTCGGAGAAGAAGACTCGATCGGTGTTCATCATCGTAGTAACAACTTTAATAATGATTAAGGTTTAAGAAGGAGGTTGGTTGGTAATTTTGATCCTGAGCAGACCATTTTTATTTCTTTCAAGCTTTTCTGCAAAATTTCTTATCTCCTGCAAGCCTTACCTTGTCCCTCTGGCCTGCATTTCCTGAGTCTTCACCCCTCTTTTTCGTCGGGTCAGTCTTGTTGAGTACTTTTGTACTCAGGGTTTGTTGAACCCTTGTTGCAGGTGAGCCTCATGGGCAGGAATGCTTCGCATCCTGCTGCATGACAGTCGTCGAGGAAAGTGATGACGAATAGGATATCTCGCTCTTGGGCAGAGCATATAATCAAGGTTGATGTAATAAGTTATATTGTATTCCACTGCTACTATGGTTTGTAATAATTCAACTTATAATATGTAAGTTGAAACTAAACGGTTTGTAAATTTATGTTATTGTAATCCTTCTGCTCTTTTACTCCGATGTATATTATTTGTATAAAACTGTTGTAATACTGCAATGTCTCTTTGTAATGATTGATCCTGCTCGGAGAATTGTGGATAATTCAGGATTTATCCGATAGACCTTTTAAGTTTTATGGAACACATTCATGGTTATTTGGAGTCTATTTAGACAATAATCATGCGTGTGGGCCATATTCTTTAGAAGGTTCTGCCACAATTGGGTGGATTATGCTTCCCTTTCCACCATTCGTCAAACTGGAGATACCTTGGGTCAAACTGTCTAGACCGTCAATCCACTAAAAGAAAAAGCACCGCTCATGGTCCTACAAAATATGATTCATAGCGACGTTGTTAGCGAAGTAGTATAATAAATAAAGATGCAATGCAAGAGATGCAATTACTTACATCGAATCCACCGCATGTGTAGTAGAAATGGGCAGTTGTGTCCTCATGACGATATTGGCCAATATCAGCTGGTTCTCCACAGTCGCAATTTGGAACACGGAGTGCAGGAGGAACAGGGGCATCCTTGCTAGACACGTCAGGGTACAATTCTCTTGGGTGACCTCATTTTTTCCAAAGCTGCGTCCGCCATAAGTTTTGCATCTAACAAAAATGAAAATGCTCAATACCTATAAATTTGTAAATAACATAACATAGTTGACAATGCAAATGCTAAATATCCATAAATTCAACTACTCTAAAACAACAATCCATGTCACCACCATGAGTAGATAAGAATTATTAGTAATAATTTAACCAAACCCTAACAAAAAAGCACCATGGGAATCATATTCTAACAAGATGATGGCATCCAAGTGAGACCCTAATCATCCTCCACTGCAAACAATCATCCTAATCCTACCATTTCGCAAATGAAGTTACATATACACCACACCACCATATACCAATGAATGAGGCACATTCGAGACAATGCAGGTAAATCGATCCGGACAGATTGGAGGAGGAGATGGAGCTTTACCTCGGCCAACTGTCATGGAGGGACCTCGGGCCACCTAGAGGAGCATTCACCACTTAGGGTTTGAGGGGAGGGCGGAGTGGAGAGAGAGAGGGAGGCGTTGGCGGCCAAGAACAGAATGGATGGGAGGAGGAAGAAGGGGCCTCGGCGCAGCCTCTAATGCCTAGACCTTGGTGTTGCGTCGGGCCACCTTGAGGTATGAACCTCAGCGGTAACTGGCTGCACGCCGAGCTTCTTGGGCCACGACGCTTAAGTGGGCCGTCAATGCCTGGTCCAAATATCGGCGTACATCGCTCCCACGCCGAGGTATGAGGCTCGGCGTTGGATGACGCAACGCCGAGCTAGTGGGCCAGTGGAGGCCAACGACCGCGGTCGCTGCTAATGTGGCACGAACCTCAGCGTTGTGTCAGTTGACGTCGAGCATCATACCTTGGCGTCATGCCCTAATACGCCTAAAAATGGTGCATTTTTAGAAAATGTTTCACCGGGGGGTATTTGTAAAAAATGTTTCCAAAAAGGACCAAAATGCAAAAATTCCACCTTCGGTGGCTGGGTCTCAGGTGTGCACAGCGCCATCTAGAAATTCCTAAAACCATGTAGTTGGAACGAGAACGTGATTTCCTGCACTAAATCTGCCCCCGATTTCGTGGGAACGAGAGGCGCTCATGCAATCACAAATCTGAATGTGAAACTGGTTTGATAGATGGATTAGCATAAGATGGACATGTTTTTGATCATGTAGCTTCTGATCACGTAGCCAGGTAATAGATGGCTACATTACATACATGGCTTCTGTTGGGACACATTCCCAGCAGATTTAGGATGAGGTAGGATGATAGGACCAAAACAAACCCTCTCTTGATATAAAATGGTGGAATTACAAGGTGGACCCTAGGGCAGGTTACACGCTGTAATTATTACCGGACAATCCTCCTAATTACACAGGGGGCATGACCTTTTATAGTGGCTCCCCAGCTCAAGACTAAAAGTACAAGCGTGCCCCCAATGGGAGTTTCAAAACCCTAGACACTGACCCTATTACACGTGGGCCTTCTAGGGGTAGGCTGGTCCCCCATTTCCTGGCCCTGGCCACAGGCGGCGGCCCATCACTACCTGTGAGAGGCCCATTATGCCCACTACTTGTTCACAAGCCCCCCAGCTTGGCCCGGCGCGCCCTCCTGATGAAGGCAGTCTCGGGTTGCCGCCTCCTCCACGCGGAGCCTCTGGGGGAGTCGAGGTTCCGTCGATCAGCCTCCGTTTGAGCGACGGTCATCTCCACCGAACCTCCGCTGTCGATTGGCCCCATGGCCTCGGCGGAGTCTTCCCAGTGGAGATCTGACCTTCGAGGGGGATCAGCCTCCGCCTGAGCGACGGTCATCGCCACCGGACCTCCGCCGTCGATTGGCTCCATGGCCTCCGTGCAGGCTTCATAGCGGAGATCTAACCTCGAGGGGCTTCTCTCTGGAACCTGCGGACTTGAACAAGATAGATACACAGGAACTGTCAGTCAGACGCAAGTCGGAGGTAACAAGCCCATCCGGTCCCAGGGCGTTCCCCCAACATTCCCCCCTTGAGGGTTAGGTCCAGCGGAGGTGGTTCTAGCCATCAACACGCCCCTGGCCGTGGAGGTTGTGCTTACCTCTGACCCCCTGGTCCGTTGAATATTGGACCGGAGGCTTTGCGTTTTACTGTTGCCCGGTTTTTAATCTTAGGCGTTGATTTTGAGTCGGTTGGTCTGCTGCCATTCATTTTGTGGATCATCGTGACCGTTGGGCTGAGAAGTCGAGGCGCCACTTAGCTGCCTATATAAGGGGGTGGGCGGTGAAAACGACCCATACTCCCCGTTGCTTACCATCGCATAGGTTACCTTTTTCGCTCGTTGCCTCCACATTTGCCTTTGTCTCGGCATCCTGCCACTGTGGCACCTAAACGCCCCTGCTGCGCGCATCGTTGTCCGTTCTCTGGCCCCTATTCCCAGTTCCAGGGTTTTGGAGTCGGAGGCTTCCTTGATCTTTTCAAGCAGTGCATGCTGGCTGCTGCGGAGGCTAGGGATCTCGAGGAGTCGCTATCTAACGTTGAGGCTTCCCCTAGTGATATAATGCCTCCAAAGAGCGCTTTGTCTGATTTGGAGGTTAGCTATGACTTTGGTCATAGCTTGATGACCCAGGCGATGATCGATGGCCTCGAAGGGGAAGGTTATATTCCTGCCAGCCGCAGCGACCTCCGGGTAAGGAGACTGTCCTGCTACCTGAGAGAGACAAAGCCGTTGTGTTCAGGGACTTTTCACATGCGGTCTTTGCTTCCCCTGCTGCAACTTCGTTCGATATGTACTTGAGTGGTTCGACGTACAGCTTCATCATATGACCCCTCATGCATTTTGGAATATGAGTAAATTCCTTTAGGCTGTCGAGTCGTATAGTGGAGGAATCAGTATAAACACTTTTGTGGAGTTTTATGAGTTACAAAAACAGCCAAAGTACATTGGTACAAAGCTTGTTCAGTTCACATCATGTAGCTTTATGGCCAAGAGGAATCCCGGCAAGGGCAAGGAAAAAATTGCTATTTCTTGGTGCTAGAGGGGGAAGTGGGAGCCTGCTGACTGGATGGACTATTGGTTTTATGTGAAGACTTCTGGTGCTTCTGGAGTCAGAGAGGATGGTCGGAGGATCATTACTTTTTCCCTTCACCTCCGTTATGACCCGGATGGACCCGCACACCAACATCAAGCCAGAGGTAACGGTTTTCGAGAAAAGGAAGTCTTGTACCAGAGCATTTGCTGATGCCTGCCATTATTCCAGAGAAAGGGATCTTGTGGAGGAGATGATTGCCTCTGATTTCTGGCCTCTGCTTGGCGGCAAGGACAGGAAGAAGTTTGTCATGCAGAAATTGGATCTTCCTATTTTTGGTGTGGCTGGTGGGATCCCATGTCTGCACTTTGGGCTGCAGCTCCCTGAGGGTCAGAGCAAAGAGGACTTTGTCCATGCCACAGAGCAGAAGGCTGTCGAAATACTTGGAGAAGTTTTTGAAAAGGAATATCTCACCAGGAGGTCTAAGGCTGGTATCATGCCTCGCCTCAATAGGGTCTTTGAGGAGCTCGGCATTCACTACACTGAGCGCGTGCTCCCTGAGAAGTTGAAGAAGAAGAATGAGAAGAAAGAATTGACTGCTGCCGGTGCTGCTACGAAGGCCGTCGAGGGAAAGAAAAGAAAAGCTGGAGCTTTAATGCGTGGAGGCCCAAAGAAACAGAAAGGGGCCTCCGCTGAATCTGCGGAGATGGAGGATGCTTTTGAAGATCTTTATGATGAAGGGAACATCATTGCTAATCCAGAGGTGGTGATTGAGACTCTGCCGGAGGCTGACGCTTTGGCATTGCCTAGTTCTGAGGGCCTGTCTCGACGATCTCCATCGCCTGTTGCTTCCCCAGAGGTGTCCCATGATTTAACAATTGACACCTCCGATTCACCTTCGGTTTGGCCTGTCTTGTCGTCTGCTGATCCTCCGCCTTAGCATGTTGAAATGGCGTCCCCTGAGCTTTCTGTGAGGCCATTTGCCAGTGCGTATCTTGAAGCCAATACTGACGAAGATGAAATGGAGGAGGCCGGTGTTACGGCTCATCATGCTAACAGGCCAGCGGAGACTACCCAACTTGGAGCGGAGGATACTGAGATCCCTGAGGATGCCTACAGTATGAGTCAAGGTAACATTCTTACTCAGAGTATGACCTATGTGGATTTCCTGACTTTAAAGGTTTCTTGTGGTTATGCCTCTGATAGGGAAGTTTCCTTGCTCGGTGAGCATGTATATGATATTTTTTAATATTTTATGTTCTCTTGTTTCCTTGTTTGACTTGTGTTTTTTTGCGTCTGCTTCCAGGTAACCTTACTGCTGAGGCTACTCAGACTACCCCTCCGCCTCCTTTGGTGCCTAATGCACCATTTCCCGGAGGGGCCGTTACTGAGGCGGTGCCTACGCCTCCGCAGCCCCCGGTGGATGTGGTTGGCTCTAGGTCTTTCCCGTTCAGCTGCTGTCCCGATGAGGGCATAAGTGCCCTCCTTGGCTAGGCTCAAGGTATTGACCAGCACACTGATGCTATGGGCGGAGACTTGTACCAGCACCTGGCTGGGCTGCCGCTTCAGACCTTGATGAATGCCAATATTAATCATCATGTTATTGTGAGTTTGGTTTCATTTTCTCTGTTTTTAGCTATATTCTCTTTCTCATGTATTTGATTTTGGCATTGCTTTATTGCTATCTCTAGAGCGCCGCCTTGTCCATGGCTGTTGAGACCAGTAGTTGTGCTGAACTGGTCAAAAAAGATGACGCTATCAAGGTTTTGAAGGCGGAGATTGAGTCTCAGACCCATGAAAAGGAACGAGTGGCTCAGAAGGCCTCCGGTTTGGAGAAGCAGGTGTCAGCTCTTGGGGTTCAATCTGATGAGTTAAAGAAGTCTCTTACTACTGCCAAAGAAGCAGAGGCTACCGCCAATCAGCGGGCGGACAAAGCTACTGAGATTTCTAATCTCCTACACCAAGAAGTGGATGCTGAACGGCGATTGGCAGTGGCTCTTAAGACTAAGTTTGAAGAACTTGAGAAGGAGTTTACTGCCACCAGGTTGATCGGGCTAGAAGTGGCTGAATCTTATGTCTCCGTCGTCCGGGCTTTTGGTGGTGTGGCGACTCCGGTTAATCCTGAGGCTTCTACCTCCGAAATCTTTTCCTAGATTAAGGCGAACCTCGACAAGCTTAACGAGTTTATGATCGGAGTCTCCGATTTTAGTGCAAAGACCTCTGCCACCTATCTATGCAAGCTTTTTGTGTCCAAGGACATTGTTCAAATTGGAAATTTTGATTATCCTGAGCTAGAAAATCCTGCTGAACTTGGCAGAACGGATTGGTTTGTTAAGACTACCGAGCGTAGCTTCATGGAGAAGTTCTGGTCCAAGTTTGGCCGGCCGAAGACCATTGGCATGGCCAATGTCACTCGTGAAATGGTATGTACGGTTAGCTTTTCCTGTCTTATTTTATTGTAAGAGCTGTGTTGGTGATTCTCTTCTCTTATTTTCTGCCTTTTTCAGCAACTGAAGTATGGCAAGCGCAGCGATCATGGCTCGACTTCTTCTGGCAACACATCTGCATGCACCTGGGGATCTGCCGACGTTGGGGCCTCCGCTGCTCAAGTTCTTCCTGCAAGTGCTGGGCCTGATGCCATGATGGAGCAAGTGGTAGCATCTCTGGGTGCTCGGACGGGGTTTCAGAACTTGACCACTGAAGAGGAGGTGTAGAAATTCATCTTGATTTGTGGTTGTGTATATTTTATCTTTTGCTGACTAAGTGCCGGTGCGCACGTGTAAAGAACAATTTAAGTTACTCTTGGTTTTGTAAATTATGAATGGCCGAATCGTCCTACACAGGTCTACAGTTTGGGGCCTGTGCAGGACATCGAGCCTATTACCTTTATGCGCGATGATGTTTATGTTAGTGGTGAGCTATGGGATTACTGGAAGTCGGTGTTTCCTAGGTGCACGGTGGATGACATGTTTGATTTTGTACTCAGCGATTTAGACGATGAGCGCTCTAGCTTTACTCGTTCTCTTGCTTGGCGTGGTCCATCTGGACCTTTGTAATTATTCTTGTTTTACGGAGGTTGAGTGTTGCGATGAAACTGTCATTTGTGAGCTTGTTTATTTCGACCTCCGCTATGCTGCGGAGGTTTGTTTGAATTAATCGGAGGCCTTCGTGCTAGATTGCAGTTGTGGCCTTTGGAAGTGATTTCTGCTTTCCTCCTCGGAGGCTGTAACCACTTTGAAGTATATTTATGTATTAATAAGGTGGGTATTAGAACTGTTGTTTCTCTTCGACCAGTTCTGGCATCGATTTTGCTGCGCCTTACCTTTTTATTGCTATGCTCGACCTTTCGGACTTTGGCTATGCCTTCGCGCATCCTGACGCTTGATCTGTGGAGGTGAGCTACGGTTGATTTTAGCGGAGACGGGGGGATGTTATGAGTTCTTATGTGGTATCCCCCTTGTCTCCGCTCAGGCGATGATCCTGATTGGCTTGCACTGTCGGCTAACTTCTTTGGCATTATCCTGGAGACCCTAGTCATCTCGGGGATGTTTTATTTACCAACCCCCTTATGAATTCTTGCGTGGTATCTTATTATCTTTGTTCATCCGTATGCGCACATCTGCCTCCATCTCCCTGGAGCGGATTTACAGGGAGTTGCTTGTGGTTGGCCCTTTCCTAATGCTTAGGCGTGCAGACCTTGAGCTCTACCCCTTTTATAGTACCCTTGGTGTACTTTACATATCTTTGCTATTTACTATTTTTGGTTTTGTACGTTTGCCTCTTCAGGCGTGATGGTACAGGTACTACTTTTGTACTTGCTTCCTTTAATGATAGGTAGCTGCAGCTAGTTTAATAATGCTTCGGAGGTCCTTATAAAAAGATTTGTTCCCCCCTTCATCGTTTAGGCTGCTCTGTTGTGTACATTATACTGACAGTGCTTCCTAGGAGCTGTCTTTGCGTTGGTACTATGTGAGGACTCGTAATGGAATAGTGTCGGTGTTCTGACCCTCGAGGGGTTAACACCAACGAGTAATATCGTATCCGCGTGCTCCCTAATCCGGTGGGTGATGCAAGAATGACACAACGATTTATCCTGGTTCGGGCAAAGAAGGCCCTACGTCCAGCGGGGGGAGGATGATTCGTGTTATTCTGCACCGAAGTGCTAGTACAAGGGAAAATACAAGCTGGTGTGAGGAGTGAAAGGCGGAGTTGGGGCGTGCGGGCGCCTTGCTCTCGACCTCCACAGGCTCACGGTGTCGTTCAGTGATCTAGGGCCTTAGTGTTCCTATGCTCTAGATCCTCTCGGTCTGAGTCCGGCCCCTCTTCTCTAACGTCCTGGCGCCTCCTTTTATAGACGAAGGAGGGGCACAGGTGTACATGTATTTTGAGTTTTCATGACGCTGATGATGTACGACGTTGAGGCCGATCATGTCGATGCCGCTGTAGCGATGTACGCCGGTATGGGAGGCCCTGCAGCCGTCACATCGGGAGTTGTTGAAGTTCAGCTCGAGGGTCCCCTCAGTGAAGCCGAGGGGTGTCGGTTGAGGGTCCTGGCCGGAGTCGAGGGGGTCGTACCGAGGAGGTCGAGCTTCGCTGGATAAGATCGAATCCCGGAAAACACGGTAAACAGGTTAGTTTATATGTTTCGAGGTGGTGCGGGTCGTGGCACAGCGCTCGGTATGGCGCAACAGCATAATACGACTTGCGGGATTCCGGGGCATGGGCAGTAAAAGTAGATTTGACCGCCACGCCTGTGACTGCTACCGTAACTGTGGCCATGCAGTTAGGCAGGGGTAGATAGATCGCATTAAATGCACGCGGATTCGTACGGGGGAGTTGGTGGCCGAGGGGTGTACTCTCCTCGAGGGCCGCCCATTCACCCAGGAGAAGTTCCGTCCTCGAGGGGGGCTCGTTCGCTGGGCGAAGTTACGTCCTCGAGGGACGACTCGTTCGCTGGATGAAGTTCCGTCCTCGAGGGGTAGCTCGAATCGTACCCTCGCGTATACAGTACTTGTCCGTTCGGTATCCTCTCGGGCAAATAGTACTGGTCCGTTCGGTAGCCTTATGAGCAGGCTTCGGTTTCGGGCCGTCGTTGTTCGTTCGCGGGTCAGTCCGATACATCTCAGCCTATGGGCCTTAATACGTTAGCGCGGGAGTTTATTAGAGGGGTCAAGATGCTGATTTCGCGGGGCTTTAGTTTGTTAAGCAAGGGGTCTGGGATACCTGTTTCCAGGGTATCGACAAATAGCCACATCAGTGAACCTGTTGCCAACGGTTAAAGATGGTGATGCTTCTGCTTGTCAGCAATACTCTACTTGTATTGCCTTTATATCCTCGGAGATGGTGGCCAGCTGTGATCCTATTTAGCGTGGTTGATGTCAGGATTTTGGATGCAGTGGTTGCTTGCCAATGGAAGGTGCAAAGTGGTGTGCTGACAGATGATTGTGGAATTTATCATGTACAAGCTGGCGTTGGAAGTTCACCTCCTTCTCTTTGTACCGAGCATCTATTCGACTTGATTCAAGTGGCTGGGTTTCCGGAGGCACCGAGTGGTATGCGGCTAGGAGGCGATAGGCGGTATTCCATGACTGATCAGGGTTTGCCTCCGCCAGCGCCTGCTTTTTAGGGAGCCTTGGTTTGCTTGCCTTCAGATGTACTTCCAGAGGCTGCAGCCTTTGGTTTTTTGTAGGTTGAAGTGTTGGCAACCTCCGGGCCACTTCCATGTCTTGTGGTAGTAGGTTAACTGGGTGGAGTGGCTAGATATCTTGACCCGAAGGTTGTGCATTTTGGTCTAGCAGCTAAATATGTGTGCTTTGCACATTATTCCTGTTATGAGCAAGGCGTAATGAGCCTTGTCTGTTGTAAGCATAAAGTTGAATAATAAATGATCTTGCTTTATGTATTGCCTCCGCTTTGGAATGATCTTATCAGTTTCTAGACTTAATTTTTTGTGATTATATTGCCTTCATTTTGGAAGATGTGTGATGTGGAGGTTGCTTGACTTCGCGAACTCATATCTGTGTGCGTTACCTCCGCTTGTTTTAACATTGTATTTTGGAGGTCACTGCTGGTGAGTGTGATGTTGCTTGCTTTTTGCGGTACCGATGCCTGAGTTAGTTCATAGGTCTTTCCTCGGTTCACTTTGCAACTTGCAGTTGCGATTTCCTGCCTCGATGCCTGATATGCCAGGGCTTTTTCGAGGGCTTTTGGCATTTCACGGAGGATGCTTCATGCCTTCTCATTTCATTCACAACATGTGGTTGTGATTGCCTGCCTCAATGCCTGATATGCCAGGGCTTTTCAAGGACTTTTGGCTTTTGGCGGAGGTTGCTTCATGCCTTCTCATTTTTCTCAATGGTGGCATGAAGTGACCTTGTAAATCATGAATAGTTGTCAAATATTGCAGCCGCAGTGCTGGCTGCTTTCGACTGTCTTGGGTATTATTTTTCGGGGTCCTCTTTATACATCCAGAGGTTAATTACATACGGTCTTGCCTCATTAAAAACCTCACCTCCGCTTTGGAGCCCCTTTTATGAGGAAAAGAGTGCAAGCCGTTTTTGTAGAAAAAGTAAATTACAGGATTTTAAATCTACAGACCTCCGCTTATAATGCTACGGAGTCCTTACATTCTATGTGTAGTATTTCCTAAGGCTATCAACATTCCAGGAGTGAGTTGACGTTCTTGCTTCTACATCTTGCAGATAGAATGACCCTTTCCCTCTGCCTTGCTTGGCTATGAACGGTCCTTCCTATTTTGGCTATAGTTTCCCTGTGTTTTGAGCGTTTGGCCTCCGCCTCATTACCTAGTCGCCATCTTTAATGTTTTTAGTGACCACTTTTACATCCCTCCATTTTCTGGTTTGGTCTTGGTATTTCTCGATGTTGTTGATTGCCTCTAGCCTGTATGCTTCGGTCATCTCTTTGATGTATTCTACATCTTTTGCGAGGTTCTACTTTATTACGCAAGGGATTTAGTATTTGATTTCCTCTGGCATCATTGCTTCTTCTCCATACAGTAGCTTGAATGGAGTGAACCTGGTCGCTCTTGATACGTTTGTGTTGTGAGACCGTACCACATTCGGTAGCTCTTCTACCCATTTGCCCTTTTTGTGGTCCAGCAATGTCTTGGAGATTGCTGAGAATATGATTCTATTTGACCTTTCGACTGCTCCATTACTTTCTGGGTGATAGACTGATGCGAAGGCTATTTGTGTGCAGATGCTTTTGTAGAATTCTTTGAACTTGTCTGAATCAAATTGTTTTCCATTGTCGACTATGAGTGTCCTTGGAACCCCGAATCTGCAAATTATGTTTTGCCAGAAGAATTTTTTGACTGTTTCGAAGGTGATTGTTGCAAGCGGTTTGGCTTCTATCCATCTTGTGAAGTATTCTACTGCCACTATTGCATATCTGCTTCTGCCTTGAGCCGGGGCTAATGGGCCTACAAGATCCATTCCCCATCGCTGAAGCGGCAAGACCAGAGGTATTAGCTGTGATGGTCCTCCCGGAGATGCTTGGTGTGGTGCGGAACTCTGGCATGCTTTGCAAGTTCTTACTATGTGCAATGCGTCATTGATATGAGTTGGCCAGCAGAATCCTTGCCTAATTGCCTTCGCTGAGAGTGCTCTGGGGCCAATGTGCGATCCACATGTTCCTGAGTGGATGTCCTGTAAGAGGTATTTGCCTTCTGACTCAGTGATGCACTTAAGCAATGGTTGGACTATGCCTTTCTTGTATAGAACTTCATCTATTATTGTGTAATTCCTTGCCCGTACGGCTAGTCTTGCTGCACTTGTTTTGTCTGATGTCACATGGACTCCATTGACATGATCAATTATTGCTTTCCTCCAATCCTCCGTGTTTACTAGGAGTACCTCCGCAAATGCCTTAGATGTTTTTGCAGTAGCTGGCGATGTCAATTCTTGGAAGAAGATTCCTTTGGGTACCTCCGTTTGATTTGCTGCTGCTTTGGCTAACTCATCTGCCTCCATTCTGTCGCCCCTTGGGATATGCTTTAGGGTAAAGCCCTGGAATCTTCTTTCCAGACACCTGATTACTTCTAGGTATGCGGCTAACTCTGTGTTTCTAGCAACATAGTCTTTCTCTACTTGTCCTGTTACTATCTGCGAATCGGTTCAGACCATGATGTATTTTGCGCCAAGTGCCTTGGCCTTATTGAGCCCCAGGATTACTCCTTCGTACTCAACTATGTTGTTAGTTGCTTTGAAGCACAGTCTTGCTGCATATTTTGTTTTGATGCCCGATGGTGACATTAGCACTGCGGAGGCTCCTGCACCTTGGATGCCCCATGCGCCATCTGTGTATAGTATCCATATTGAAGCCTCCGCTTTGTCTTCTGCGTGCTGCGGAGATGTCCATTCGACCACAAAGTCTGCGAGTGCTTGTGACTTGACTGCTGTTCTTGAGATGAAGTGATACTAAACTGAGATATTTCTGTTGCCCATTTGCCTATTCTCCCTGATGCCTCTTTGTTGCCTAGGATGTTGGCGAGCGGTTGTGCTATTGGGACCAGGATCTCATGTTCTTGAAAGTAGTGTTAAAGCTTCCTTGATGCTGTGACTACTGCGTATGCTATTTTTTTGACCTTTGAATAGTTCAATTTTGCTCCCTGTAGCGCTTTTGATACATAGTATACTGGGTGTTGTACGCTTTGGTTGCCAACTTCTTTTTCTTGGACTAGCACTGCACCGATTGCTCCTGTGGAGGCTGCAACATATAGTAACAAGGTCACCTCCGCATCTGGCGCTATGACCATGAGATCCTTTGTCACGTAGTTTTTGAGCTGCTGGAATGCCTCCGACTGCTCTTTGCCCCATTCAAATTTGTCCGAGACCTTGAGTGTTCTGAAGAATGGTAGACTTCGTTTTGCTGATTTTGAGATGAATCTGCTGAGTGCTGTTATTCTTCCTGTCAGTCGCTGCACTTCCTTCTTATTTTCTAGTTCTCTCATTGTTAACACTGCTTTTGCTTTATCTGGATTTGCTCTTAGCCCTTCTGGACCCACAATGTAACCGAGCATCTTTCCCTTGCTTACTCCAAAGATACATTTTTCTGGGTTCAGCTTTAACCCTGCTTCTCTGAGATTGGCGAATGTTCCCTGAGGCCGTCCAAATGATCTCCAGTTTGCTTGCTGACTACTGCTAAATCATCAACATAGGTTATAATGTTCCTTCGAAGTTGAGCTCGCAATACAATCTGAATCATTCTTGAAAATATTGATCCTGTATTTTTTAGACCTTCTGGCATCCTAAGAAAACAATAGGTGCCGAAGGGGGTCGTGAAGCTTGTTTTCTCTTCATCCTCCTTTCTTAGCCATATCTGATGGTATCCTGAGAAACAATCTAATAGAGAAAAACACTTGCATCCTGCTGCCTTGTCGACTAACGCATCTATCCTGGGTAATGGGAAAGGATCTTTTTTGCAGGCCTTGTTGAGATCTGTGAAGTATATGCACATTCTCATTTTGCCTTTCTTTTTTGGCAATAAGACAACATTTGCTAGCCAGTCTGAATACTTGACTTCTCTGATGACCTTGGCATCTAATAACCTTTGCACCTTTGCTTTTGCTGTAATTATACGTTCTTCGAACATCTTTCTCTATTTTTGTTTCTTAGGTTTGTCATTTGGGTTGAGGTCGAGGGTGTGTTCAATCACATCCTGACTGATTCCTTGCAGATCTGATGCTGACCATGCAAATACGTCCTTGTTCTTTGTTAACAGTTCTAACAAGTCTTTTCTCTCTTCCTCCAATAGGTTGGCACCTATGGTCACTTTCCTGTTAGGGACTGCTTCTTCCAATGGTAATGTTATTATGTCCTCTTGATCTGCCATGTTGGTTTTTCCCGTAGGCATGTCCTGAGGTTCCTCTGGTTCTACGGTGTTGATATTTCTATGTGCTTTGTAGATTGCTTTCTCTATGTTCCTTGCTTCTTTTTGATTGCCCCGTACTGTGATGATTCCATGTAGTGCTGGCATCTTCATGCAGAGGTATCCCATGTGTATTACCACATTGAACTTGTTTGCGAATCCTCTTCCCAGTATCGCATTGTACTGGTAGTAGATGTCGACCACATCAAAAGTGATGTACTCTGTCCTAACACAGTCTCCATCTTTGAATGATACCGGTAGTGATATCTTGCCTAGGGCGTTGATCTTTTTTCCACCGAATCCAATCAGTGGGGTGTCCGGTGGCTGCAGCTGGCTCCTGCTGAGTTTCATTTGGTCGAATACATTGGCGAAGATGATGTCCACTGAACTCCCAGAATCGATGAGTATCCTGCTTACTTCCCAGGCTGCTATATTTGCCTTTATGACCATGGCATCTGCGTGCGGATAGCTTTCAACTTGGAGGTCTTGCTCTGTAAATTCTATTGGCATCTTGGACCATTCTGTTGATCTGTAAGCACCCTGGACTACCACATTATTTACCAGCCAGATGTGGTCCTTCTTTTGCTTTTTGGTTTTGAACTCTAATGCTGAGCCTCCGGCTATAGGTAGTATCATGCCAATGGTTGGTAGCACCGAATGCGGATTTAACTGGTTTTCCATAGAAGGCTCTGCCTTCGTAGTTGCTGTTGGGGTTAAAGCATACTGCGGAGGTGCTGGTAATGCTTCATACTGCCTTTGATGTGCCGCCGAAGGTGTCTGCATCTGTGTTGATTCAATGAGTGTTATGTGCGAAGGTCTTGGGCTGATGTAAGTTAGACCGTTTTCTGAGGTGTAACCTTGGTGCTGCGCTGTCTGCTGATAGACTGGTCTCTAGGCTGGTAATGATGTTGGATAGTACTGTTGAGCCAGGTTGTGCTGTGGTAGTGGCCCTGGACCGTATCCTGGGAAACTTGGGTTGTATTGCTGATGGAGTTGCGAACCGTGAGTGTGATTTACCTCTCTGCTACCTTGCTGCTGGGGATGCAGTTGTGACTGTTTGCTTTTCATCCTGTCAAATGTCTCTTGGGCCTCTGAGCATTCCCGTGTGATGTGCCCTTTGTCCTCTCTGTGGAAGAGGCAGTATGGCCTCTTTGGTTTCTGGTTCTTGTTCCAGTTCTTGGACTTGTTGCTTTTGCTGTAGCCCTGCCCTCCTTGATTTCTTGGACTTCCAGCTTCTTTTTTATCATGAGCATTCAAAGGTTGGCAACTCTGCAAATTGAAGACTTGTTTTTGTTGGTTCTGGTATTTTTGTCTTTGTTGGTTCCTGCTATCTCTTCTGTTGCCATTATTTGAGAACTATTTACTTTGATCGTCCGCTTCTTATAATCTTTTGCGGAGGTCGTTGTCGAACCTATAGTATTTTTTCGAACTCCTCGTGCAGCTGAGCCATTGTGGATGGCTTCTTTCTTGCCAAGTGACTAGCGAATGGGCCAATCCTAAGTCCTTTGATTGCTGCTTCTATGGCTACCTCGTCGGGGACGTCTGGTGCTTTAGCCCGGAGGTGTAGGAATATCTGATAATAGTCTCTGAGGGGTTTGGCCTTGAGGTGCTTATTGCTGAACAAGTCTGATGATGTTAGCGACTCGCTCGTGTAAGCTTTGAAGTTTGCCAGTATCTAGTCTCGTAGGTTCTCCCATGAGTATAAAGTGCTTGGCTTCAACATTGAGTACCATGCCAGTGCATCTCCTTCTGCTGCAATCACAAATGATTTAGCCATTACATGATCGTTGCCTCCTGCGGAGGCTACTGCAACTTCGAAGCTCATTATAAACTATCTCGGATCTAAATTGCCATTGAATCTTGGCAAAGACACAGGTTTGTAACTTGGAGGCCATGGTGAACTTTGCAGACCTTCGGACAGTTGTGACTTTGGGTCAAAGACTCTTGATGGTGTGGGTAAACATGGAATTATAGTGTGTGCAACTTACACGTTTATAGCTGAGGGACGACTTGCTGTGATTGGTTGAGCGGTCTCCGATGGACTTGCTGCCGAAGGTTGCATGCTCTGTATTTCTGCTTGCAGAATAGCCATTTGCTGCCTTATCTCGTCCACTTGACGCGATGATTGTATCGTTCTTTGCATAGCGTCTTGCTGCGCCCTTAACCTATCTCTTTCGGCTTCCATGCGGTGCATCTCATCTCGCACCCTGGCCAATTCGTCTTCTTGGTTCTGGGCTGGCGTATTCTGCTCAGACGGGTCCCCCTTTGTGCGGTGTTGTTATTCTCATTGTCACCTCCGCCCTCTGGTGCGGAGGCGTAGGTGCTTCGAGTGTTTCGTCTTGGTCTCCCGCGAGCAGAGGGTTGTGGTACCTCTGCCTCGGTGGCAGTACGTCTCCTAACGGAGGCCTTTCTTCTGGGTGGCATCTGCGGGTGTTATCTCCGGCCAGACATAAATGGTGGGCGCCAACTGTTGGAACCGGATTTCGACAGGCTTGAAGTAAGAGCGGTATAACTGGACCAGACGGTCCCTTTCTCAATATAAAATGAGGGAAATTACAATATGGGCCCGCTGGTAGGTGGCACTGTAGCTACCAGAGGACTATCCATCTCCAATTACACAGGGGGCATGGCCTTTTTATAGTGGCTCCCCAGCTCAAGATTGAAAGTACAAGCATGCCCCCAATGAGAGTTTCGAAACCCCAGGCGTCAACCCTATTACACGTGGGCCTCCTAGAGGTAGGCTGGTCCACCATTTCCTGGCAACTGTTGCGGGCCGTGGCCCATCACTGCCTGCAAGAGGTCCATTAAGCCCACTACTTGTCCTCAAGCCCCCAGCTTGGCCCGACACACCGTCCTGATAAAAGCAGTCTCGCGTTGCCGCCTCCTCCGCGCAGAGCCTCCGGGGGAGTCGAGGTTCCATCGATCTACCTCCGCTTGAGCGACGGTCATCGCCATCAGACCTCCGCCATCGAATGGCTCCATGGCCTCCACGGAGTTGTCCCAGCGGAGATCTGACCTTCGGGGGAGATCGGCCTCCGCTGAGCAACGGTCATCGCCGCCGGACCTCCGTCGTCGATTGGCTCCATGGCCTCCGCGGAGGCTTCCCACCGGAGGTCGGAGATCCGACCTCCGGCGGCTCCTCTCCGGGACCTGCAAGTATGAGCCAGACAGATAGATACGAACGAAGCTGTCAGTTGGACACAAGTTGGAGGTAACAAGCCTCTCCGATCCCGGGGCACACCCCCAACAGCCACTGTGGTGGAGGCCGTCGTGACGAGGGAGAGTGGAGGATCGGAGGCGGAGAGAGAGTGAGGGGGGAGAGAGAGGCATGTGCCTTATCAGATTGGGGTGGGAGAGAGGGGAATTTGGGATGAGGTGTTTGGCCCAATGACAGAGCACCGTTTGAGGGAGGAGGGATCGATGACATGGCATCTTTGTCGAGTGTAAAGAATATAACACTTGGCAAAGTGCAAAATAGTAAAAAAAATTATGGCTACGCGAGCAGGATTTGGACCCACAACTTCTCCCTCATGTTGTACCTCCTCTAATCACAACACTGCACAATCACATGTGTAAGTCATTTTGGTTCCGCCACATATTATACTAAACCGAGTGTAAGTTGCTTGTTTGAGGTCTTAAACAAATTCAAATAAAAAAGTTTTTAACTACAAAGTTTCATAACTTTTGATATCTACACTTTTTGTTTAGAAAGTTTTCATCCAGGTCATTTAAACATTTGAATTTTAAATTTTTGAAATTCGAACATATTTTTGCATGACTAGATGAACTCAGATGAAAAAGTTTTCAACTACAACATTTTATAACTTTTTAAGATTACAAACTTTATTTTTGGTTGGTTGCTCATTTGTTCATCTAACATGGTGGTTCTAATATTATTCACAAATCTTGTATATATCTCTCATAGTTTCGTGAAACTTGTGTGAGAGATGTAGATTTTGTGAACAACACTACCAATTTATCAAATGTAGAAATGAGCAAAATAAACTTTGTAGATCTCAAAAAGTTATACAACTTTATAGTACAAAACATTTTTATTTGAGTTAATCTAGTTTCTCAAAATGTATTTTGAATAAATCTCTTTGTCGATTGGTAAAAATAAAATACTCGGCAAGACATTCTTTGCTGAGTGTCGGTGTCACTTTTGGCACTTGGCATAGCAGTCTTTGCTGAGTGTTTTTTTACCGAATGTTGACTCTCCGGTACTCGGTAAAGAGCTTCTTTACCGAGTGCCTAAAAGAAAACACTAGCAAAAAATATAGCACTCGGCAAAGCTTCGTATTCTGGTAGTGCTAGGACGCCTCTTTAAATGATTTTTACAGCCGAATATTTCCTGGAGGCTATCTGACCATTTATGATGGCGGTCTTTCCATGTGGCTGCCTCTGTTAATCGGTGAGGTTTGGACACCAATCTTAAAACCGTTTTTATGGAAGTGTGTGATCCTAAAATCCCTTTTTAAAACATAAATGGCACGTTCTTCCCAACCCCGCCAATATATTTAGACTTTTGTACGATTTTCAGAAGACTGTGTTTACGGATCAAGCTAGCAATAGCATATATATTCCACGTAACCACTACACATGTGATGCACCTCTGTAAAGTTTTAAATGCAACTTTGTTCATGACAAGCTGAGGTTATTTTTACACGACGCCACGACAGGAAGCACATGCATGCTCGATGCATCCACCCACTACACCTAAGCTAGCTACCAACTCTTGTCACGCATATATACATACACAGCCATCCACCACATGTACAAACACCAACCTCGACATGATTTCACCTAATTCTGATTCACATGGCACGTGCTGCCGCCGGCCGCCGCGGCCGTGGTTGCTTCCACGGCGGTGGCCGTGACGACGACGCCGGCCACCGACCGCTTCAGGAACTCGATGCAGTCGTCCACTGCCTCGCTCCGGTACGAGTCCGTGTACGCCACTGATGCCGACGGGCTCACGCGGGCGGCCGCTCCAGACGGCGTCGCCGCCGCCGCATGCCGTCGCATCGTAGGCGTCGTTACTTGGGCGCCCTTGGTCGTCGTCGTTGCCGTAGACGCAGCCGACAGCATCGCGAGACGCAGCACGACGTCCCGGACACTGTCCAGCATAGACACCTGCGTCGCAGCGGCTCCCCCTCGGGATCGCCGGCCACCGCCGCCGCCGCGCAGCCTAGGGATGCACGTGACTGTCGCCTCCTTCATGTTCAGGGGCTCGGCCTGTAGGTTCATGTTGGATAGGTCTCCCTATACTTCGCGCTGCCCTCTCTTGTTGCTTCCTTGGTCACACACACTAACACTGGTAGCTTCACTGCTTTAGCTCTTGATGCTGAACTCCCTTCTGCCAAGTTTCATGGGGCTTTATATATGCAACAAGGAAGGCAGCTAGCCAGCTAGCCATTTGCTTCTTGGTCACACGCACACACGAGTCAGCACTGGATTTTTGCAAGAGAGAATATGTCGAAGCTAGACAACTTGGTGATTCACATGTTGCATGCAGAGAAAGGGCAGAACAACGGCCAGCACTGTTGCATATCTTTCAGTTGCATGATTGATTGTACAGACAACTAGGCTTGTCTGTATTTGCACCATACAATAGAAAATGCGGCATCTATCCCAAAAACAAAAACATTCTACCGCTGAAATTTTGGCCCACGGAGAGAAATAACATTCTACCACTTGGGCGCCTTGTGGGACCCATGTACATATTGAATCTATACTGGTTGCTTTGGAATTAGTAGCGATAGTATCACTCTTGGTCCGTGGTTTCAATAGAAGATGATAGGTTTTACGTTGGTTCGTGGCTACAACCAGTAGTGATAGACATTGTACTACCACCGTCGGTTGTAGGCACAAATTGGCAGTGAAAGTTTACCTATCACTGTTGGACGGCGATAGTGTATCACTCTTGATTTGTGGTCATTTCAATAGTAAGTGATAGATTTTACTATTGGTTCCTGGCTACCACCACTGTGGTTGTAGGCACGAACTGGCAGTGAAAGTTTACGGATGACTTCAATCGTTAGTGATAGGTTGTTTTATAAAAAAAAATTCATGACTTTTTCATATAGGTTGGATCAAGATAAACTTTATACCAAAATTGTAAAGTTTAAAAGGATCTAAAACTTTGTAGACGATGACCTTTTAGTTTAAGACGATTTAGTTGACCAAATATTCAATATAAATTCTCAAATCGGATTTGTGATGGTTAACAAATCTCAAGACGAAGTCAACAAAGTTGTAGTACTCATGAGCTATAAAGCTCTGCAGTCAACTCTTTTTTCATTTGAGAATATTTGGAGTGTCAAATATACGATATAAAATCTGAATGTAAGTGTGGTGTTCAAAGTATAGCAATAGCAGTATAGTCACAAATGTTATGTAGCTTGTCTAGATAGACACTCGAGATAATGTTAAGGTCCTGTGTTTGAATCTTAGAAACACATTTTCTTCACTTCTACTACTGGGTCCAGAACTGGCAGCGATGCCGATTGCCTACCTAGCAGTGATGTAGTAATCTAATATAGTGCAAACCAATTGTATTTTAAGCTTTCTTTTAGTAAGTTTTAGGGTGTTTGTATTTTTAGTATAATTTTTTATCTTTCATGAAAGTTTTAAACTTTTAATAAACTTATAACAAAGTTATCACTAACAAAGCAAACTTTAACATAAATTCGGTTACTTAAAAATATCATGGTAAACTGGTAATAATATTAAACTGCTGAAACAATTGGACAGACAAAAACAAACACTTCACAAAAAGGTGCCACTTCATATGGATGTAAAATAGAACCAAATAATCCAAGAAAATGCATGCCAAAAAATATCAACCAATACAATTCGACAACAAGACACCACCCACCCACCCACCCACACACACACAAGGACATCTTTCTTATGATATTGGTATTACTGTTTACCTAAACTAAATATTATATCTGCCGATATCTATTCTGAATAAACATGCCGGAATCTCTGGATTACATGGCAACACGAAATAACTTTGCATAGGCTGGTTAGCTGGTGGCCTTCTAGAAGATATGATTCGACCGACGACAATGATACAAGAGATGATCAAGAGCCTAGCTACAAGATACTTATACACAACTAGTGCGTCAAAAAAAATCAACAAAAACTGTCTTATGCATGACCAACTGATGGAAGCTGCCAAAGCAGTGAGCCACGCTAGCCCTATTTGGAGGATTTGATTCCTCACATTCAGCAATTTGACCCCCAATTATCAGGCCGACCACCGAGTTAACTAAGCCATCAATTTGTCTGTGAATATTTAAACATTAGAAGATAAGACGAGCTATCTTGATCTTATTCTACTGCTTAGGCGGTGGTTAGAGATTAGATTCCCCAAATCTCAAAAGCAGGAGAGATTCAGCGAGTACAAGCACAGGCGGAGCTACGTGGGGGCCAAGCTGGGCGCTGGCCTCGCCCCTTGCCTTGCCATCAGTTCTGATTTACTGTCTTTGCTATTTTATTTCTTCTATAATCTCCAAGTAATGCAGTTCTTGTTTCCAGGATTTAAGAAAATGAAAAATGGGTCATGACAAGTGTTAGTGTTCTGTATGTTTGTTACATGTATTCTAGTGTGTATATATATATGATATTGTTGACACAGTCACTTGTACTTTTCTAAAATACAGGCCTAATTATAATTACTAAACCTATTTTTCCACCACATATATACATTTGGCTTCATCAAGTGGCAAATTGGCCCTCCCTTTATTTTGCTTCAAGCTCCGCCACTGAGTACAAGAGCCATTTAATTAATTATATTCCAGAGAGAGTTTCATAAATATATATATATATATATATATATATATATATATATATTCCAGAGAGAGAGAAAAAACGTTGTTTTGTCATTACAGAAGAGACATATGATCCTCATTGCATCGGAAGGGTTACCGGTAGGTATGTGATGTGTAAATAACTAACGAGCATAAGAAGTTAATAGAATTCGAATTATAGGTTAATTGTCATTTCGAAACCCTTACCACCATCGACAATGAACCGTGTGTGTAGCATAAGAAGATAATTTTCTGCTTGCTAGACTAGAGTAGCTGTGTGGTGTGAACCCAATCTCTTGTCTAACATGGCAACAAATTAAATAAGAAAACAGAAAAAAAATGTGGAAACCGTTTCGAGAAAACGTCGGCTTGGACACCAAGGAACAAGAAGCTATTATTTTGGTGTTGGGCAGCAGACATCATCATTTCCATAGTCGGAGACCCTGGACCAGCACCCGTAGTCAGCCCACAAGCTCACCACGCTCAATGTCTAAGCATTGTGACCTACAATAATAGCTGCCGGGACCTGCCAGGATACCCATCGCCGCAGCGAGCTTATTGGCTGCCAAGATGTGTGTGCCTCGCTCGCGCCAGTGACTCCCTTTCTCTCCCAAATTTCTATTTGACGTTTGTGTTGGTTACCGTATCAACTCTCAGTGTCTTCCTCCTAAAACCCCTTGGTTAGGGAGGGGGTAAGCACGTAGCAGGTGACAGGGCACGGGTGGTGGGCGGTGACGGCGGCGATGGGGCGGGTGAGCTTAGATCAGATTTTGAGCTTTGAAGAAATCCCTAATGTTCTCCGGACCTAGAGGGATGATCGGGACGGTGGCCAGCATGGCGGCCGGTGTGGCGGCTCAAGGGCAACAAGGCATGGCACACGCCCGATGCTGAGGGAGCCCGAGAGTGATGTAGCATGCATATTGGCCAAGAGAGATCAGAGGACCCCACGTCAGTAGTTTCAGGTTGTGTGGTATGATATCTAGACAGAGTTTCTTGGTGACATAATTGCTATAGAAATAACAACTAGTCTAGAATCGAGACTATCCTTATTATGTAACCATTTTTTATCATTTATTTAAGGATAAGTGCTTATTAGAATTCTCTGACAATCCCTAGTCTTCTCCTCACTTCAGTGGGGATATATAATGGGGATCTGGAGTTCTACATATACTGAGGCTGCATCCGGTTGCTAGGTCGGTAAGGATAAGGCTTCTTCATTACTGCATATTGGGCTGGCAGAAGTAGGCCAACATAGGTGACATGTAGACATGTGATCCAAAGGCTCAACCAGCGAGGAGATGATGAATAGAGATGAAAGAAAAATATAAACCAACGATATATGCATAGTTTTGCTTTCACCGGCCTAAGATATGCAGAGAAGTGATTGGCCATATTCAAGGTAGATAGTCATGTCGGTATAATCATATAAATTTATATTTTATTTATTTATTTATCAGCATCCTGTATGCTGTTTTTTCGATACAGCCAAAACTTTTAAATGGATATGGTGTTATGCAAATAACAAGACATATAAACCCTTTACACTTACTAGGCTAACAGATCTTTGATCTTGTGCCTCGATATCATTGATGGATACGTCACCAACTGATGAAAGAATAATGCTTAAAATAAAAACCGAGGTGAGCATGTTCTATCCCATCGAACTTTCCACTACGTCAAAAACGAATTTCCGCAGCGTTGCAAATTTAACCTCCGCAGCGGACGTCTTTGTTGCCCGCTGCGGTAAATCACCATGATTTACCGCAGCGGGCACTTTTTATTTACCGCAGCGACCAAGTTTGCCCGCTGCGGTAAATTGATTACCAAGTTTGCCCACTACCCTATCTCTCGCGCGAGTCCACTTCCCACCCGTCTCCTTCACTGCCCTCTCTCCCTGCGTCCCTCTCCAGTCTCCACCTGTCTCCTCCACTGCTCCACGCGTGACGAGGGCCTGGAAACGCCACTGCACCACGCGGCAAAGGCCGGGCACCAGGAGGTGGCGGCCTACCTCCTGTCGGCGATGTGGTCTGGGTTGTGGGCTTTTGCTTTTTTTTTTGTTTTTTGGAATACTTACTGCAGCGGGCATCCTAACGTGCCAACGTGCCCACTGCGGTAGTTCGTTTTCCCCCAGCGGGCGTTGTGCCCATCACGGACGGAGCTCTATTTATCGTGGCGTTGCAGCGTTGTCGGGCGTGTTTGCCCGCTGTGTAAAATAGAATTGGCCCGCTGCGGAAAAAGGTTTCAGTAGCAGTGTTCAATCAGCTGGACTCTATGTTGTATATTTTATTTTGTTTATATATGCCTTGTTTTTTTAGTTGAAGGACATGTAGCTCTGACCAACATTGAAATGATGGCAACTTCTGGACTGCTTGACATAGTGGACTGAATACATATGTTCGTGAAACCCCGGGTAAGCCAAGCTCGGCCCACGAAGGCCCACGAAGGAAGCTCCAGGTCTCCTAGGGCTTTAGAGGGTTCCACTGTTGGCTGCGTACACGGTTGTACACCTTGCACTGCCTAGGAGCATCATCGGCTTATGCTTTTTTCTCTCAATTATATGAGTGGAGATTTTGGATTTTCATCTATGTATAGTGTTAGTATTTATTCATTGGCATAGTGTTATACTAGTTTGTTTTTTCTGGATACAGACTTCTTGTCCACAAATACTGTTATATATATCAGTATCAGTGAACGCAGCAAAATACATTGCACCGTGTCTTCAGGGCATAATCAAAATGTTATCCTTTATAGACTACGATGTTCTTGTCCCCCTACACATACAGATGCTCGGCTTCCCTTGATTTCGTGATGTTTCTTTATGTGTGCAGGTGGTGGCTATGAGTATCTGAACGTTTGATACAAGTAGAGAAAAATCATGACACGTTCCATTTCAATGAATCTGCGCTGCGCTAGCTGTCAACTACTAAGTACATGACAAAGAGTGCGTCAGCAGCTTAATTTCAATCTAGTACGCACTTAAAAGTTAGTATATACTATGTATGTTCTAAGCAGGGTACTTAACAGAAAGCCAAAGACAAGTAGAATAAATGGCTGCGATAGATGCCGCTGATGACTACTACTAATCATATGTGCTCCTGTCTAAAAAGAATCAACTATGTTTACGACCTTCAAGACCTTTGCATTTATACATCTTTTTAATAAAATTTTCCCCAGTCCTTTTCACCGAACACCTGGTGAGAGCGAACTATTTTTGTAGCACATAAGCTGACAGGAACAGAGGAATCCATGGGTTCAGTTCAGTCCCAACTTAGTGCTAAAGGTTCTTGTTCATAATACTGCAGAATAGTTTCTAATGGAGATTTAAGTACTCATTACGCAACTAAATTCCGTGCACAAGTTCAAGCAATCTAAACAGATATCGCGTTAGTGGACTTTAACATTTGTATGAGATGAAGTTGGTGCCTTTGTGCAGATTTTTCAGATCAAGCAACGCCTGACATCTGTTGCTGACCAAATGATAGTATACCAAAGATATAATTCAGCATAGTATTCTAGTAAACTGGTTCATAAAGGGATGAATCAAAAACCACTATCCACAAACTAATAAAGTTACCTCCCACATCCAAGCGCAAGTTGCGCTACTTTAACTAAATTAACATACATCGACAGTAGGATTTTTATCTTGAAGCATGTTTCTTTAGTTCATCTACATGTTCGATGTTTCTAAAGATCCCAACAAGAGCAATGGATCGTCGCCGATGTCAATTAGTAGTAGCGACATGACCACCTGCTCCATGATCAAAGTGGTAATTATAGCACGCTACTGAATATTTTGCACCTATGAGAAGACAAGTATTACCAGTATAGACCATCTGTCTTCTTTCAGAAAATTGGTGTAAGATTATCCACTGATGCTATCCACCTAGCTAGATTGAGATTATACTCAGCTACCACATGCATTACCTACGACTGATTCGCCTTTCAGACGGGCAGCAGTCAGGATGTGGTTTCTTTTAATTCAGATCAGCACTACTTATCTGAAAATTGCACGGATCATGGTAATAATGTTTCTAATTTGTCAGCATGCTGCAAAAAGAACTAGAGGACTAATAAATACAGGTTTTTCGTATGGTATGATTTCAAATCGATCGATTCAGTTGGTAAAAAGAATTCAAAATAAGCTTCGATTTTTTATGGAACGAAAAAGGCCAGCGTGTGTTAATTACTTTGGAAGGCCCCCTAACTAATTGGTGATGATTACTGCACATGGAACCTTGTACCTTAAAACCTTTGTATTTCAAAAGACACACACAGCAGTCCTCATGAAAATTCTTCTGGCCCATCCCCATCACACTCCAACAACTGAAAGTACTACACAAAACAGCACAACATTTTTATTGTCACTAATTATATATTATTATTACACGCACCACCGAGCTCTTACTTGTACATATATAGGAGACCATGGATCAGTGGACACCTGTGTGCAGTAGCTAAGCTAGCTAGCAACTTAGCTTGCAACTCAAGACCAGATCACCACAGTTTTAGCTAGGCCAAATCACCTTTCACTTATCTTGGTTTAGTACCAAACGCAGGCTATTAACATTTGAGGCTGCAGGTAGCTGCTAGTATCACCAACAACAATGTCCAGGCTCCAAGCGAAGAGCTTCAGGAGGAAATCGTCTCACAGCCACAACAACAACAGGGCGCCGCGGCGGTGGCCGTCCAGGATGGTGGACGGCTTCAGGAGGATGCTGGTGGGGCTCTTCTCCTTCACGCCGCGGCCGCCCAAGGTGACCTTGTTCGTCGAGGAGCACCGTGCCACCGGTGCAGGGGTAGCAGGAGGAGGAGGACGCGGCGGTGGCGACGCGTCCAAGCGGTCATCGTGGAGCAGCTCGAACCTGCATCCGCTGAACGCGCACTACGACGAGGCCATTGCCGACTACGTCGAGTTCTTCAACAAGTCCGCCAGGGTCGACCTTGTAGGGTTATAAGGGTGCTACGCTAGCCAGAAAATAAAACTTTTCTACCTTATAAACCAGGATCTACTGCTAGTTACAGGTTACGGGATTACAACTAGACGCGCAGGTGCAGCGCAAGACGACTCGATATAGTTGTACGCGTCACAGCAGGCAGTGCAGTTGCGTGGTCGTCCGTCACATCAACCCCCTCGCGCGGTTTGTCCCAGTGCTCCAGATGCAGCACCTCCGAGGAATCTCACACGTGCAGGGAAGAAGCGATGCACCTCCGGACTGCTAGATCTGCGAGGAGCAGAAGGCGCGAGCATGGGGAGGGCGACAGCGGCTGTTCAAGGCGTGTCACCTCCTGGCCACGCCCTTTCCCCTTACTTATATAGGCGTCCCCAATGAGCTCACGAATTGGAGGCCCATTAGTAACCCTAAGCCTTGTCTAATTCGGGTCCAACCCGAATTAGGCTTCCAGCCCCTTAAGCGTGCGACCCTATGGGTTCACACACACATTGACATAGGCCGAGTACTCCTACTCGTCAAATAGTTGACAGCGGCCTCTAGCAAGGCGTGACAACTCCTATGTGCACGCAAAGATCATATCAGACGAACCACTACGACCACATACAAGTTATTCCCTTTGCCACTCGATATATGGTTCAACTCATGGGTTAACACATAACCCAAGCACGACCATGCATTTGTTGATCCAATCACTTGAGTGATCCAGTGATATCTCTCTCGCGTAGAGAGGGGAAAATTCCATCTTGATTGTCTATGTCTCATGGCATGCTTCCCGACCACCCGAAGACCACCTTTATAACTACCCAGTTACGAAGCAGCGTTTGATAGTCCCTAAGTAGGCCATTTCACATCTTGAGTACATACCACAATCTCAGGTCTAAGGACATAACGTATATGACGTGAATAGAGACTTTCTCATGTCGGGTCAGTCCAGCCTACATGTCTCACATGTGCCCACATTATTAGTTTGACATCTCCATGTCCATGGCTTGTTAAACATAGCCATCAACTAATACATATGCTGGTCTAATATTCAAGTGTGTTCTCACAAGAACGCCGACCAGGGACAACTTTAAAATAACCATTCAAGTAATTGAGTTTCACAAATAATTCACATAATTGCCCATCAACACAAGTTGTCTATAATGGATATTCAATGAACACTTAATGCATGTCATAGATGCAACTAGAATATCATCATCTCTATGATTACCTCTAAGGCATATTCCTAACAGTCTCCCACTTGCACTAGAGTTCATCTCTAAGATGTCAAATCCCCATAGACCTCATGTGCGCCTCATGCTTAGGCTGTGGAAGAGCCTTTGTCAAAGGATCTGCTACATTCAAATCCGTATGTATTTTGCATAATTTGATCTCTTCTCATTTCATAAACTCTCGAATGAGATGAAACTTCCGAAGTACATGTTTGTTCTTCTGGTGATCCCTAGGCTGCTTAGCATGTGCAATCCGCGTGGGGAATGAAACAACATTAATGGAATGAGTTGAGGCCTCCTGCTCTTTTTGAGAGTCAGGGGCAAGCCCGGCGCCCCATTGTTATCACAATGTAAATTCAATGGGCCTGACACATTCGGAAACACACCAAGTTCAATGAGGAACCTCCTGAACCAAACACCTTCCTTTGCAGCGCCAGAAGCTGCAATGTACTCGGCTTCTGCTGTAGAATCAGACACCGTGTCCTGCTTGGAACTTTTTCAGCTAACTGCACCACCATTTATTGTGAACACAAAACCTGATTGAGATAGTGAATCATCCCCATTGGTTTGGAAGCTAGCATCGGTGTAACCATTTACAACGAGCTCCTCCTCACCTCCATAGATTAGGAACACATCCTTAATCCTTCGTAAGTACTTAAGAATGTTTTTAACCAACATCCAGTGACTCTCACCAGGATTGGCTTGATACTTGCTCGCATAGGCTACATCTGGACGAGTACATATCATGGCGTACATGATGGAACCAACTGCCAAAGCGTATGGAACCTTACTCATGCGCTTGCGCTCAGCATCAGTGGAAGGACACTGCTTATCACTATAGCGCACACCATGTGACACAGGCAAGAACCCTTTCTTGGACTGTTCCATGTTGAACCTCTTCAACATCTTGTCAATGTAAGTATCCTGGCTTAATCCTATCAGCCTTCTCAACCTATCTCTATAGATCTTAATGCCCAAGATGTATGTTGCTTCTCCTAAATCCTTCATAGAAAAACTATTATTCAGTGAAGTCTTTATAGATTACAACATAGGAATGTCGTTCCCGATCAGTAATATGTCATCCACATACAAGATCAGAAACACAACAGCGCTCCCACTTTCCTTCTTGTAAACACAAGGTTCTTCTTCATTCTGACGGAAGCCAAACCCTTTGACGACCTCATCAAAACGAAGATTCCAACTTCGAGATGCTTGCTTTAACCCATAAATAGATTTCTTAAGCTTGCATATCTTTCCAGCATTATTAGGATCAACAAAACCTTTGGGCTGTATCATATACACATCCTCTTCTAAATACCTATTTAGAAAGACTGTTTTAACATCCATCTGCCATATCTCATAATCGAAATATGCAGCAATTGCTAGAATGATCCGAATAGATTTAAGCATCGCTACCGGCGAGAATGTCTCGTCGTAGTCAATTTCTTGAACTTGCCGAAAACCTTTTGTGACAAGTCGAGCTTTATAGACGTGAACATTTTCGTCCATATCTTTCTTCTTCTTAAAGATCTATTTGCTCTCTATGGGTCTAACCCCATCAGGCGGGTCAACCAAGTTCCAAACTTGATTGTCTCCCATGGAATCTATTTCGGATCTCATGGCACTTTGCCATTTCTCAGAATCTGGATCCATCATAGCTTCCGCATAATCCGCAGGTTCGTCATCGTCTAACAATAACAAATCCCCACGCAATACGCGAAGTCTCACTGATCTTCGTGGTTGTGGTGGTGTGTCCACTTTCATGGGTGTCTCAACTTGCTCTGCTACATTAGCATCACTCGTAGAGTCAGTCCCTATTGGCTCATCTTGAACTTCTTCAAGATACACCTTTTGTCCATTCTTTTTTCTTTTGAGAAACTCTTTCTTTAAGAAAACACCATTTTGAGTAATAAACACTTTGCCCTCTGACGGGTTATAGACGTAATACCCCAAAGTTTCCTTCGGATATCCCACGAAAAAGCACTTGTCTGATTTGGGTGTTAGTTTATCTGATATAAGTCGTTTGACATAAATTTCACTACCCCAAATTTTCAGAAAAGACAAACTGGGACTCTTACCAGTCCACATCTCATATGGTGTCTTAACTACGGACTTAGATGGTACCCTATTCAATGTGAAAGCGGTTGTTTCTAGAGCGTATCCCCAAAATGATAAAGGTAGGTCCGACTGGCTCATCATAGATCGAACCATGTCCAACGAGGTCCGATTACATCGCTCAAACATGTCGTTTCTCTGAGGTGTTCCGGGTGGCGTAAGCTGTGGAACAATTCCACAACTCTTAAGATGATTGCTAAACTCGTGACTTAGATATTCGCCTCCATGATCAGATCGCAAGGCCTTGATCTTCTGGCCATGTTGATTCTCTACTTCATTCTAAAATTCTTTAAACTTTTCAAATGTTTCAGACTTATGCTTCATTAGGTAGACATATCCATATCTACTAAAGTCATCAGTAAAAGTTATGAAGTATTGAAATCCGCCTCTAGCTGTCGTGCTCATTGGTCCACATAGATCAGTATGTACAAGTTCCAACAAGTCAGATGCCCTCTCAGGAAATCCTTTGAATGGCGCCTTGGTCATCTTGCCTAGCATGCAAGCCTCACATGTCTCGTATGATTCAAAATCAAACAAAGTTAGAAGACCATCATTATGGAGCCTCTTCATGTGATTCTCACTTATATGACCCAAACGACAATGCCACATATAGGTAGGACTTAACTCATTAAGCCGAGGCCGTTTAGCACTAACATTACAGACAGGTGCAACATCAAGATTTAAAATAAATAACCCATTCACAATGGATGCAAAAACCACAAACATGTCATTCTTGGAGATCACACAACCATTGTCTTTACTCACAAAAGAATAACCATCCTTCATCAAACATGAAGGTGATACAATGTTTTGACTTAAGTTAGGAACAAAATAACAATTATTCAATTCCATAATAAATCCTGATGGCAGGTGAAGTTGCATCATCTCGACGTTCAACGCAGGAACTCTTGCATTATTGCCCACGTGGAAGTCAACCTCTCCCTTTTCAACGCTTCTACTTCTTATCATTCCCTGCATCATATTGCAAATATGAGCAACCGATCTGGTATCAAATACCGAGGAATTAATATATGAGTTAGCGAGAAAAATGTCTGTAACATGAACAACAAGGGTACAAGTAGCAGTAATACCTTTACCGCCGCCATCCTTCTCTAAGGACGCCAGGTACTCCTTGCAATTCCTTTTCCAGTGACCTTTCCCCTTACAATAAAAGAAGTCTGAATTTGCAGATGGTCCAGCCTTGGCAGCAGATGGGTTTGGTTTAGAGATCTCATCTTTAGCCTTGCCCTTCTTCTTCCTCCAAGAATTTCTCTTTCTCTTAAAATGAGGTCGGTTCTGGATCGCCAACACTTGGCTACTACCGGCACCTTTCTTGATGTCGGCCTCTGCTGTTTTCAGCATGCCACACAGTTCATTCAAGCCCCTCTTCGCTCCATGCATATGGTAGTTCGAGATGAAGTTTCCATAGCTGGCCGAAAGCAATGCAAGAATGAAATCAGTAGCCAACTCTTGGCCAGTTGGGAAGCCTAGCTTCTCCAACCTCTGAGTGTAACCAACCATCTTGATTACATGTGGTCCTACAGTTGTGCTGTTGACACCGTTTTTTGACACGTGTCAATATAGGCCGAAAACTATGCCGATCGGCAAGGGAATGGTTATTCTCCAGCATTACTTCTGAGTTGCCGATGAATGATTGCCGATAAAGGACATGTTGATCTCGTACATTGCCGATGAAGCCAGAGGACTGTTGCCGATGGAGAGAGACGCATGGTTGCCGATGGAAAGCAGAGCTGAAGGACGTGGAAAGCAGATCTGAGTCATCATCGATGGGTTTTGCCAATGGAATCTGTAGATGAGGAACGGGCCGATAGAGGTTTCATCGTAAG
>CM041640.1:39980586-39995657 GCA_023333625.1 Bothriochloa decipiens
GAAGGTCCTTATCGGATAAATCAGTCTGCTCCTGGTAACGCATACATATTAGAAACCCTCGAAGAAGTTATATTTCCCAGAGCATTAAATGGAAAATATTTAAAGAAATATTACCCCAGTATTTGGATGGATGCGTAAAATACAGGAATAAAGGGGTATTTCAGACTTGTTCTTCATTACCAGTGGGTGAATCAAAGCGACCGGGATCGGTATGGTGCCTATGCATGCAACTATCGAGGACAAGTTCAAGCGATTTGGGCAATTATGACCTGGAGGAAATTTCAGCGCATAAAGTATTCTATACTCCGAAATTGGGGGCCATGTGTTGACACCGTTTTTTGACACGTGTCAATATAGGTCGAAAACTGTGCCGATCGGCAAGGGAATGGTTATTCTCCGGCATTACTTCTGAGTTGCCGATGGATGATTGCCGATAAAGGACATGTTGATCTCGTACATTGCCGATGAAGCCAGAGGGCTGTTGCCGATGGAGAGAGAGGCATGGTTGCCGATGGAAAGCAGAGCTGAAGGACGTGGAAAGCAGATCTGAGTCATCATCAATGGGTTTTGCCGATGGAATCTGTAGATGAGGAACGGGCCGATAGAGGTTTCATCGTAAGCAATGGATAAGGAAACTGGCAATATTTATGCCATTATTTTATTAGTTTATTTTTGAGTCCGACCTTGGTACGAGTCGTTATTTTTTATTCCTTAGAGATAAGACTTGTTTAGGTAATACTTTGTCGTGTCTGTTTAGGACTCATAGTACCAGGGTATAAATATGTACCGAGAGACAATGTAAAGATATACACAATCAAATACAACAAATCTATTATTTTTATCTACTTTTCTAGCAATCTACTTTTCGACGACTTCGTCACCAGTACCTTTTCCTTTTCAACGAGTTCTTTCAAGAATCGACGGGCTGCATCAACTTGATCTCCGGCGACCTTGCAGGTTCCACTTTTACCGAGCAAGATTCAGGCTTTGACGTCCGGGCGTATCGCTGTCGTCTCGTCTGATCTATTCAACAGTTATCGAGTATCATCTGAGCTTTGACGTCCGGGCGTATCGCTGTCGTCTCGTTCAGGTTTTATTCAAATCTATCATCCTTGTCGATTAACAGGTCAAATCGACTGGCATGCCTTGATATCGAACTAGGGTATTAGCCCGGTGTGTTTGCAGATCTAACGCCTTTTTGCATCAACATGTGCCTTCTGCTAGCTTGGTTTCAGCAATCGCCTTAGAGACATTGAACCTTTCAGTCCGTGCTTAAGTTTGGAACATATCTTCAAGCACCACGATCATATCGTTTGCTGAATGATTGTTGTCGAACTGCATCTACAGATCAGATTCCATGGAAGCAAGCATAAGGCAACTCACTTCAAGATCAGCATCGCATGCTTTCCTGTAAGTGGTTCTTTCAGCAGCAGGTGTATTTTCTTCAGGCTCATCTGGTAATGGGGTGTCTAGAATATCTTCCTTTTTCTCAGCCCTGAGAACAATTCTCAGGTTGCGGACCCAATCCGTGTAATTTGTTCCATTCAACTTATCTTTCTCAAGAATTGTACGCAAAGAAAATGGTTGATTGCAAGCGGCCATCTACAACAAAATTAATGCAAAATACTAAGACAATGTATCCATGAAGGAGTAAATTATATCAAATAGAATATACTCCCACTAAAATCAATATCCCTCAATCGATATTTAGTGATTCATGACCCACAACTAACATCCCGACCAGTGAGCTTTAGCATCACCGCTGGTCGGTATGGTAGATCAGTAAGCAACACCTTGCTAATCATATCTCATATGACTTTTGTTGTTGGGATAGCATCCCTATGCCAAGCACTCAACCTTACCATGCTTCAAGATCCCTAACCGTTAGGATGACCTTGTTCAAGTAACCAAACCTTCTTGTAGTAAGTATCCGATACAAACCTGCCTAGTCGAGGAAAACCAGTGGCACCCTAATTTTATAGACCCACCACCGATTGTACAAGACTTATGATAGTGCAAGGTTTGGGGAAGCATTCAACTTAAACATTGCTGAGGGATTGTTCTACTTCACTACCGCACTCATGTAGACAAAAACATAATAGCATGTGAAAGTAGAACATAGTAATGAGAATCACATTCACACATAGTGACATGGTATGGCCCTTTAATGAATGGTGATCTCCATGTCCATCATCTTGCCCATCATGGTGATCTCCATCTCCACGATCCTGCCCATCATGGTGATCTCTATCTCCATGATCCATGTGTGCCATCCTTCTTGTGATAAGTCCTCCAAGAACTATCTTGCCGCAAGCTATACTAATTACATAGTCGCGTAATCACAAGATGGACGCAGGCCAATACATCAAATAGCAACACATATGGCTCCAGCCATGTTGCTTACATGACACGCAGGCCATGAAAAATTACATACATACACATGGGCCATACCAATCACATCATACCCTGCAAAAACAAGTTAGGTGTAGAACGATTCTATGCGTTACGACAGGTAGCAACGTCATTGATCTATGAAATCATTATGAAAATTTCATCAGATTGATCTCATCAATCTGAATCTGAACCATTCGAAGTCCCTCTATTTTCACTAGATCAATCCCATTGATCTATGCCCAACATGTATGGTCTTACGTGTATCACTTAACTCAGGTGGCGGATTAAACCGACCGGTATGAGTACATCGTTACACGGCCACGCAACAAGAGCACGAAAACAGATTGAGTCTCCATATACACCCCGTTTCATAAATAGATCTAATCAACATGTGCAACCAAACCTAGTAGATCGCATCTACTATTCCTGCATATCAACTATATGCCCAAAACCGAACCTATAACGAGGCAGTAACGGCTCTGATACCACTGTAGGGTTATGAGGGTGCTACGCTAGCCAGAAAACAAAATTTTTCTACCTTATAAACTAGGATCTGCTGCTAGTTACAGGTTACAGGATTACCACTAGACGCGCAGGTGCAGCGGAAGACTACTTGATGTAGTCGTACGCGTCGCAGCAGGCAGTGCAGTTGCGTGGTCATCCGTCACGTCAACCCCCTCGCGCGGTTCATCCCAGTGCTCCAGATGCAGCACCTCCGAGGAATCCCACACGTGTAGAGAAGAAGCGATGCGCCTCCGGACTGCTAGGTCCGCGAGGAGCAGAAGGTGCGAGCGTGGGGAGGGCGACGGCAGCTGTTCAAGGCGTGTCACCTCCTGGCGCGCCCCTTCCCCTTGCTTATATAGGCGTCCCCAATGAGCTCACGAGTTGGAGGCCCATTAGTAACCCTAAGCCTTGTCTAATTCGGGTCCAACCCGAATTAGGCTTTCAGCGCCTTAAGCGTGTGACCCTATGGGTTCACACACACATTGACATGGGCCGAGTACTCCTACTCGCCCAATAGTTGACAGCGGCCTCTAGCAAGGCGTGACAACTCCTATGTGCACGCAAAGATCATATTAGATGAACCACTACGATCACATACAAGTTATTCCCTTTGTCACTCGATATATGGTTCATCTCGTGGGTTAACACTTAACCCAAGCACGGCCATGCATTTGTTGATCCAATCACTTGAGTGATCCAGTGATATCTCTCTCGCGTAGAGAGGGGCAAATTCCATCTTGATTGTCTATGTCTCATAGCATGCTTCCCGACCATCCGAAGACCACCTTTATAACTACCCAGTTACAGAGCAGCATTTGATAGTCCTTAAGTAGGCCATTTCATATCTTAAGTACATACCACAATCTTCGATCTAAGGACATAACGTATATGACGTGAATATAGACTTTCTCATGTCGGGTCAGTCCAACCTACATGTCTCACATGTGCCCGCATTATTACTTTGACATCTTCATGTCCATGACTTATAAAACATAGCCATCAACTAATACATGTGTTAGTCTAATATCAAGTGTGTTCTCACAAGAATACCGATCAGGGACAACTTTAGAATAACTATTCAAGTAATTGAGTTTCATAAATAATTCACATAATTGCCAATCAACACAAGTTGTCTATAATAAATATTCAATGGATAGTTAATACATGTTATAGATACAACTAAAATATCATCATCTCTATAATTACCTTTAAGACATATTCCCAACAGGTCAAGGCCACACTTCACGTAATCCGGCCGCCGGCTTCCAATTATTGTCACCTGTCGATCTCTGCTTAATCTAGTGATCGATATTTAGGTAGTTCCATCTCATCGTCGTCCCTGCTGCACTTCATCGATCTTGATAGTAAAAGCTCAATTTTGGATCCCATAAGTTGTAGTCCAATCGGAATCTAAGGTATACCAAACAGGTCGTGTTACTTCTGTTTGTAGATGACGTTGTGCATGTGCATCGATGTCTGTATGTATATATTTCTCTCTGTGTACTTCTGCTCAAGATTAATAATCAGATCACGGTCGCTGCATGATATCTTTCTCTTTATATCACTTGAAATTTGAAAATATGCCCACGCTTGCTACGGGCGGCGCCCCATAGAGACATATTTTCTATTTATTTAATGGAACACCTGATTTATTATTTCTAATAATATAAAATATAATAGGGGTTGCTACGGTATGAATTGTTCATCTACACTACGTTTATCTCTTTGAAGGTAATGAAATAAATATATATTTATGTTCAGAAAGTAGACAGAATAATTGGGACGAGGTAAAATATACTATAGTAGAAGCAGTTATTGAGCTAATTTGTTAGGGAGGATCCTAGTCTAACTTTGGCCCTCCAACTCTAGCTAAAGTTCGGATTTTAACCTTTAACTCCAAAATTAGACAACATTGGTCCTCTAACTCTTAAAAAAGTTCAGATTTCAATCTTTAATGGTTTTTCAGGTGGTTTTGGTGCATGAACAGTTACTTTTGACCTTTTTTCAAACATTTTTTAGAGACCCAACTTAAGAAGCAAAGAAGGGATACCTAGAGGGATATAAAAATCTTGATATTTTGTAGGTTAGTAGAGTGAATATTTAGGGTATTCAAATGGCAATAAAAAATCTCAAAAAATTCATATTTGTGAATCATTTGAACGCTGACAAAAGTTACTATTCATACGACAAAACATTGGTCCTCCAAGCCTTAGGAATGGCGGCAGCGGTGGAAACACCACCCGATATTTGATTTTCTAGCACCATCAAGGAGAGCGTCGACGCAGCAGAGGCACCGGAGGAGGACATTCATAAGAACGGCAACAACGACTAATAGAGAAGGTAAAATCTTACCCACACACCAAGAAAGGAAAGGGATATGAGGGAAGTGGAGGTAGGGAGAGCCCAAAGTGGCGACGGGGACATAGGTGGCGGCAAATAACGATGCCTTGAACAAGGAACGTGACATTCACAGATGCCACTGTCGTAGGCCGAAGCAAGGAGGGTGGTTTCACCTAGCTTTGTCCAGCAGGTAACAGTAGCAGATTCTTCAACGACGCCTCCAAGGAAGGACATGACACGCCAGGTGTGCCATCATCGCTAGACCGGATCAATGCCGGATAAGGCTTTCCCAAAGTACAATGGGAGCGAGGACCCATTTAGGTGTCTATATATTTGCGTTTAAACCAAAAATACTAGAGAGGAGGATCAAACTCAACGTCGGAGCATTCTACTTGCAAGGACAAGCTCTCACATGGTTCATATGATTAATGATTAGAACAGGAATATGAGTCTGAGGCACCATCACAGTCACAATTTGCTACGGCCATTAAGTAAACGATTTGGTCCACACTCTGATCACAAGCACATTATAGAAAGAAGAATTGGGTGAAATACATATATTTACTACTCAACAAGTAATGCTATACACGGCAGTATTGGCATCTACTCTGGGACTAGATATTGAACTACAACAACCTTGGGACTTGTAAACTGCAATAGCTCTTACTTGCATATTTCAACTAGCCAATATCCGGATGGCTACCACAGAAAGTCAGAAACCATGTGATACACATATATACATGTTTATTATTCAAAGGTCCATAAGCAGTGTGCATTCCATTAACTATAAGCATGAATATAAAAAAACTAAAATGAAAGCAGGCTCTGACAGGTATGGATGCATATGTTTATGTATTGATGGATCAAAACGCCACCTCATCGTGGCAGCTGCTGCTACTCTTCTTCCTCCGCATGAAAAGGGCGCCCACCAGCGGGATGAGCGGCTTCTTCTTCTTCTTCTTCCTTCCCTCCTCCGCCATCGCCTTGGAGGCCTCGTGCCCGGCCGACATCTGCCTCTGGAACCGCGGCTCCCGGTAGTAGTGCGGCTGCGCCTGGTGTGCCTGCTGGGACGGCGCGCGGTGCAGCTCCATCACCACGTCCGGCAACGGCGGCGCGCGGCACGACGCGGCGGCGGCGACCGCTGGCGGGTCGGCGAACGTCACGTACCTCTTCTTCTGCAGCTCGCCTCCGGCAGCTACGATGGCACCATTGGCGGAGCCCTGTGACGGCGCCGCCAGCTGCTTCTCAGCGGCGGCCTCGGTGAAGTGGAGGCCGTCGTCGATCTCCAGGTCGATGACCTTGGCTGCTCCGGCGGCGGCCTCCTCGTCGTCGCGCGCCTTGAGCCTCTGGAGCTCCCTCATGGCATGGCTGAGCTCCTCCTGCAGGGTCTGGATGCACCCGGCCATCCTCTGCTTCTCCTCTCGCTCCTTCTCCAGCTTCTGCTTCGCCTCCTCGAGCTCCGCTGATGTGACGACAACTGCTGGTGGCACGGAGCGCGGCGTTGCGGTGGTGAACGCGCTGGCGGCGACGCTCACGGCGGGGTGGTTAGGTCTTGTTGCCGCCACTCGATTCTGTGCAGTCGATCGAGTATGCTAGGGAATGGAAAAACATGGGAGCATGTATTAAAATAAAACAAAATGAACTTAATTTATCAGTGACAGTTATTAGCTTTGTTCAGTTATCTGAACGTAAGCAAATGCATAAGAACTGATAGTGAGAAATTTTATAAGGGACGAATATCTGATATGAATTTAAAAAATATTAAATTTTCTTGTTTTTCCTACTCTATAAAGTCGAGCATACTATGACCCTGTTTGGGAGGACTCGGCTTCACTAGTGAAGCTGTTTTTTTAAGAAATGACTTTACGAACAACTCTCTAGATGAAGCTGATCTATTTTAAAAAAATTGTTTGATAAAATAGCTTCACAAACAGCTACATATATGCATATGAGAGAGCAAAGAGGGACAGATCCAGGGAAAGCTACTATTTTCAGCTCTCTCGCGTCCTATTGTTTTGTGAGAGAGAAAGAAAAATAGCTGAATGACTGATGCTACTAGGTCCCATCCATGGCCCTAATAATGTTATTATTAATAGAATATATGCATAAGCGACTAAAGGCTAACTCTAGACGCTAGTGATGATTAGGACACCTAATGACAGTACACAATTGCCATCGTCAAAGTAATGTAATGGAGGTTGTAGGCAGATGGAGTACACCCTTTGTAGCTTCCTTAATTCAGGTGCAAGCTAGGAACATATCTTAACAGTCTTGCATTGACGCATGCATGCAATCACTTTAAAATTACCACTAGCTAGTATTAAAAATGTGCATGTAGCCCGCGTGCCGGCGGCCCGGCCCGAGGCATGGTAATTTGGCCCGCCCCGAGCACGGCACGGCTCGGCCTATTACCGTGCCCGGGCCGGCCCGAGGCACGTAGCAGGCCGTGTCTGGGCCGAGGCCTCGGCACGCCGGGCAACACGGCCCGGTCCGTTTATAACGGTCGGCCCGTTGGAGGCCCGTCCGGCGTCCCCCACCCCACCGGGCCGTAAGGCCGTTACCCCACGGTCGGCCCGTTGGTGGCACCGGATATATAAGCCGGCGCGGCGCTTGAGCCTGACCCCGCCCCCAACCCTAATTCCATTCCTTCCCACCCCCGCAGCCGAAGCCGCACGCTGCAGCCACGCTCCCCACCCTCCCGGCCACCCGCTGCCACACACTAGCCATCATCATGCGCTCCGGCGAGGTCTCCACCGCCGGATGTTGAAGATACCTCAACGGATCTTAGAGATACCGTTTGTCTCCCCTTCTCACTCGGCCGAATCTTGCCACTACCGTCTCCTTCCTCCCCATCTTCCCTGTCTCGGCGACTCTGCCTCTCGTCTTCTCCACTTCTCCGGCGAGGTCTCCACCGCCGGATGTTGAAGATACCTCGACGGATCTTGGAGATACCGTTTGTCTCCCCTTCTCACTCGGCCGAATCTTGCCACTGCCGTCTCCTTCCTCCCCATCTTCCTCGTCTCCACGACTCCGCCGCTCGTCTTCTCCACTTCTCCAGCGCCGGGCTCCGTCTCCATGCAGGTAAGTTGATGAACCCTAACACCTCTTCATATCCTTTCCCCTAACCCTAGATCTACTTGGCACGATCTGATGAACATGAACCCTAACCCCTCTTCCTTCCGGTGCTTTCTTTTCATAGGTCACCGGTGTCTAGCTGGTGCCGTAGGAGCCATTGAGGAATGGTGCCGTGTGGAGAAGAAGAAAATCCGGGCTGGTGGGCATGGCCAGAGCCGGCGCTGATGGCGAGGATGAGTACTCGTACTTGCCAACCCTGAACGACGAGCTCAGGGACTATGGACAGGCCAGCGAGGACGACGACGACATGACCGATGCGGCTGCACTCCTGTTCAGGCCAGTGGCCGCCTGTGCTACCGCTGGTGCTATGACTGGTCCTGGTCATGGCTGTGGTGCGGCTGCGCCTGGTTCTGGCCGTGGCCGTGGTGCTGACCGTGGCCATGGCAGTGGTACGGCTACCTCTGATGCTGGCCGTGGCCGTGGCCGTGGTGGTGCTGGTGCTCCAGCTGGTGCAGCGCCGGGTGCTCCTCCTGCTGGTGGAGCGCCTGGTGCTCCTCCTGCTGGTGGAGCGCCTGGTGCTCCTCCTGTTGGTGGAGCACTTGGTGCTCCAGCTGTTGCAGCGCCGGGCGGTTCGCTTGATGCGACGGTGGCCCCTGCTCCTAGCGATGCAGCTTCGCTGGCATCCTCGACCACCCTCAGTAAGCGCCACTCAGTTTGGTGGGAATTCTATGATGAGGTAATTGAGAAGGTTGCTGGTGGCCAATGTGTGGTTGCTGTTTGTAAGACCTGTAGATCTCGTTTATCTGGTACTTCTGCTAATGGCACTGGACATTTGAAAAGGCATCACCTTTCATGCCGTAAGAAGGCTGATCATGCTCATATGATTCAAACTAGGATTGCCTTGAACCCTGATGGCTCATATAGTAATTGGGAGTATAAACCTATAGTTGCTAGGCATGAACTATGTCATTTGATTGCTAGATTAGATCTTCCTCTTTCTATTGCTGATAATGATGCCTGGGATGAGTACATTCAGCGTTCTTTCTGTCCACAGTATAGGAGAGTCTCTAGATTCACTACAGCTAGAGACCTGGCTAAGGTTTACAATGAAAAACTGCATCATCTTAAAAATGAGGTTTTACCTACTGTGTCTTCTGTTTGCTTGACATCTGATATGTGGTCTGGTAATGTTAAGGAAGATTATATTACTGTTGTTGCTCACTATATTACTGCTGATTGGGAACTTAAAAAATTTATCCTTGGTTTCAAACTGATTGAAGTGAGTCATAATGGTATGAACATTGCTGATTGTATCTCTGGTGTGCTTAGCGATTGGGGTATGCTTGACAATGTTTTTTCGGTTAACCTTGATAATGCTTCTGCTAATACAACTGCTATGCTTGCTTTGACTCCTATGCTTGATGGTTACTTAGGCTATGATGTTGATCCCTTAGATCATAGTAAAAAGATTTATCATGTTGTGCATCAGCGCTGTGCTTGCTATATCATTAATTTGATTGTGAAGTCTGGTTTGAAAAGGCTTAAAAACACTCTCTTGGAGGTTTTTAGAACTGCAATTAATTTTCTGAATTCATCTAAACGCATTGCTGAGTTCAAGAACTACTGCCTTGCTAAGGACATGAGGCCTCGTAAATTCTATTTGGATATGGATGTCAGATGGAACTCCACCTATCTTATGCTCAAACATCTGATGCCATCTAGATCTGTCTTTTCTGTGTTCATCAATTCTACTTCTGGCTATGCTCTGTTGAATGAACAACACTGGCATGTTGCTGAAAACGTATTGGAGTTTCTAGAATTATTCTATGATACAACTGTTGCACTTTCTGGTGTTTATTACCCAACTAGTCCTTTGGTATTGCATCACATACTTCTGATTGCTTCCCACCTGCATGATTATGAACATGATAACACTCTTTCTGATGTTGTTGTGCCAATGAAGGCTAAATTTCTTAAGTACTGGAAAAAAATACCACTGTTATATGCTTATGCATTTGTTCTGGACCCAAGGGCTAAGGTGAGGGGTTTGCAAAATGTTCTTGACTTGCTTGCTTAGTACAACAAATGCAGTTATGTTCCTTATCTTGCTGAGGTTAAATCTGAGTTGCATAAACTATATGACAAATATGAATCCAACTTTGGTGCAGCTAGGCCAGCTAGGACCGCCCATCCATTTGGACTCACAGGTAAGAGGAAGCAGGCATGGGGCAAGATTTTTGGTCCTTCCAGCTGTTCTTCTGGTCCTTCAACCTGTTCTGGGTCATCAGTTGTGTCCCCAGGTCTCTCTGAGCTCACTGTTTACTTGGACGGTGACAATGTTGCTGCTTTTGATGATGATTTTGATGTCCTCAATTGGTGGCATGAGCATAAACTAACCTATCCAATTCTCTCAATCTTGGCTAAAGATATTTTAAGTGTTCCTGTCTCAACGGTTTCTTCAGAGTCTACTTTCATTCTTAGTGGCAGGGTCATTGAGGAGCGGCGACGTAGATTGGGCGCCGACACTGTGGAGATGTTGATCTGCACCAAGGACTGGGAGCTTGGCGAAGAGGGTGGACAACACACTGTGGTGGACCAGGAGTTAGAAGATTACTTCAAGTACCAGTTTCTTGACGAAGAACCTGGTGCTTCTGCTGCAGATGCTTGAAGAACAATACTTAGAGTTGCTTCAAGTCATTAGTTAGGCACTAGGTTGTGAGATGAGAGTATGAGACTGTGAGAGTCTAGACTTTTGAGATGTTTGAACCTTGGCTTGTAATAACTTCAACACTTGAACCTTTCTTGAGCTGCCATACTCTTTTCCTTTCTAGGGTTGTATCTCACGAGGTGTGAGTTTTACCTAGAAAGGTTTTTAATGAGACGGCATTGCATATAGCTCAGTTTAATCATTATTTTGGTTATCTTCATTTTATCTATCTCTTTTCCTATGAATCTGGGAAACTCTGGGTCTCGGGCTAGCCCATGGTACTGCTAGGCCGCGTGCTCGACGGGCTGGCACGGCCCGTAAATCGGCCCACGGACCATGCTTGGGCCGTCAACCAGGCACGGTAGCCTGTAGAGGCCCGGCCCGGTGGCACGCGGGCCATACAGGCCCGTGCCCTATCGGGTCGTGCCTAGCCCGGGCCCGGGCCATGCCGGGCCGTGCCGGCCCGTTGCTCATGATTAGCTAGTATGTACTACTTTACTGTGATCAAAAGTGATTCATGTGTTGCGAAATAGATAGCAGGGTTAGTATCTTTGCTGATTAGTGCGTGGGTTAGTATTAGAGAAGCTTACAACAAGCAGGAACATGTACGTTTAGTAAAGAAGTCTATATGCTACTTTTGTAGCACCTTTTTTTCTTGGCCCTGAAGAAAGGAATATATTGTGATGATGCATTTTTGACATCTTGGTAGCTAGCTATCCCAACTTTTTTACACCTACCGTCAACTAAAGAGACCCAGTGAAAACAAACATGAAAACTAATTATTCCAAATATATATTCTTCTATTATGTATGTACAGATAATATAATCATAGGCCTAATTACCTTTAAGATATAAAGCAAAGCGTCTTCGATCAACATTGCTGTGTCTAATTAAGATATATATGACATACGTTTCTTTTTACTAGGCATATTAGGATTTGAAAAGGTCAAACTTCATAAATAAAATTTTGCCAACAATTAGTTAAATTATGTGCATGTTTTTTTGCCAATAAAATAAAGTGTCGTTGTATGCATGCTTAGTGCATAAAAGCTATTGTAAACAGATTTACATTTCAAAATCTTTTAATATCATTATGATCTTATAAGAGTAATAGATATGATGATGCTATCGATATCTCCATCCAAAGAAGATACAATTGTAGGTTCAAATCAAACCAATGACTTAGGTTTGGTTAATTAAGTTTATAGAATATAGTATCGAGACTCCCCGTACAAGAAACCAACGGATGTAGCAGCTTAGCAATGATCCTAAATATATTAAAGATCAGCAGAGGCTAGCTAGCAACTAGCTAGTTTCATATGACTGTTAGCACACCAAGTAGCTAGTTAGCAGTCTAGCATATTAATGCAAGCTAGAGACTTGATAGGAAGTCAGTTTACTGCTGGATAACATGAATCAATTTAATTATCAATGCAATTAATAACCAGCACACTAATAATTCGTAAAGATAATTAAGTTGTCATGTATACTTAATTAGTACTAGAATGCATGGTCGTCTCTGAGGGGAAAATAGTACGACTGATCGAGCTGAGAGTGATGGTATTACCTCGCTGAGGGAGAGTGGTGGTCGTCGTCCCGCAGAGAGCTCCCCGGCGAGGACCCTCTCGCCGAAGAGGACGACGGCCTCCTTGACGGACCGGAACGGCGCCCTGGTGTCGATCTCCGCCCGGCCGACTACCACCACCTCGTCCCGGCCGCCGCCGATGACTTCTCCGCCTCCTCCTCCTACCATGTTGCTGGAGTCTAGCTGTGTAGCAGCTACCGCGGTCCAACTGAATCCGAGGCCGATCGGTCGCCGGAGATGTGATATTTATATATACGTATTTATGCGAATAAGCTAGGCCAGCCAGCAGACTATAGGAGGACAAGACAAGACAAAACAACCGATGGATCGACGGGTATGATGGATACGTAGTGGGAATGTAGTTGCAATGGACGTCGTCGTCGTCGATCGTTGGAGAGGTTGAGAGAGACAGCATACATGCAGTATATATGTATACACGCTAGCTATTGCTAGCATAAGAGATACTAGATGTTGCACAAAGAGATAGATGTATGTGCGCTGGATGAGTAGTGGATGGTAAGTTGTATCAGCCGCCATGACCTGCATGTGGTGTTGGCGTATGGTGAGGTATGTGGGTTCGTTGCTTCGCGTCAACTGCACTGTAATATTCCCGCGAGCGCGCCTTCGATTCTCCTTGCTGGCATGGCGGCCCGGCTTGCCGGTGGAGTGTCCTGATCCATCGGTCTTGCACACGCTGCAGCTCGTATACGTACATACACACGCGACTGACTAACGAACGCAGCATGGTAGGTTAGGTGTAGCTCGCTAGCCAACTCTGGAAGCTAGGTAGTTCATCCCACACGTATATGTGTGCATTTTTTTTCATTGTGTATGCGTGCATCACAGAGAAAAGACCGGCGGAGACCAAAAGGGGTCTACGCGCGTGTGGAATGGAGGCGGCGTGCTGTGGACGTGATAATAGAAGCGACAAGGACGGGTCACGGCCGGGCTAGTGGCTCCAACTCGATCGTATATAGGTCACTCTTTCGTATATAGCTCCCTCCACCTCGGTTAATTTGGATTCGGTTTGGTTGTTATAGACCCGTATAGCGCGTATTGTGGGTCTAACTAAAAGATGGACATTATAGTATTGTGTTTTTAATCTGTTATTACGGTTCCTATGATGGGATCCTATTTGGGAGTCCGATTCGACTAAATCTGTGTTGAAAGTTCTTAAATCTGTAGTAGTACTCTTTTTCTCTTCATATTTGAGGCCTAAAATTAATTAGTAGACTAGTATTTTGGAAAAAGAATCAGCAAAATGATTCGCGAATTGCTATGCTATCCATAATAAATTGAAGTAGATGTGATTTTGGGCTAATTTGATGTACATGTGTTCGTTTTGGCTGTATTTTTGTTTTTCCAACATACATATATGTATATATGCTATTTGTATGGATTTTTTGACAAAAAAATGGGTATTCAATTGAATACCCTTGCTTCAATGTAGGCCCGCCACTGGTCAGTGGAGTGCTCCTGGCCCTTTCCATCCACCTAGAACAGAGTAGGAGCAGATTTGGGAGCAAAAGAACCAAGAAGAGGAGATCAAATGGTCTCTTTTCAAGGCACTTGACTCCCTTTTGGTAGAGGTGAGAGATATGGAAGAAGTTGCCGGTGCCTTGGATCGCGCTATTGCTAGAATTCCAAGCTAAAAGGTCTACACAGAGCGAGAGGTTGGGACAAGGAGGTTGGGCCGGATGGAGCTGGGCCCATTACTGAATTGAGCCTGAGGAGACCCCAAAAGCCCATAACAACAATATTGCTATTTGGGACCACTTTATAGTCGTTCCTATTCCCCTCGAGCCCAAGCCCCGTAGTCAATGGCTCTGGATCCCCTAGGGCTAGGCAATTGGAAGCAGTTGTAGAAGGTTTCCTAGCTTCACCTAGGAGATCCGGAGATTTGGTCGTTCTACCCGGAAGATTGCTCTATGAGGTAAAACTCGTGGACTTTAGATCTTTCTCTAAGGTTGTGTGGGGATGGATCATAGAGGTGGAGACAATCATAGTAATGGTTACCAAAGAAGCTATGGAGCTCATGATGACTTGGTATAGGAACAATAAATACCGCAGGAATGATGGTAGAGAGGCGATGCTCATGGGTACAATGAGGGTAGAGATGATGGCAGAGGCTTCAAAAGAAGCATGGATGAAGATGAGTTCTACTGGCACAACAAAGAAGATCTTGGGAACAAGTTGATGCGTGACCAAGATAATAGAGGTGGGGGGAGAGTTGAGAGGTCCAGATCCAGCTAAGAAGTGCTTTAGATGTGGAGATACGGGCCATCAAAGGTCTTAATGTTCCAATCCTCCATGTGCTATAAATAATGGCAAAGGAAAGGGGCACGTGGATCGCAACTGCCCGCATAAAGAATCAAGAGATTTTGAGCTTTTTGCTTATGGAATGTCTAGACAATTGTTTTACAACATTCAAGGTAGGTGTTGGGATGTTGCAATGCGAGTAACAAG
>CM041640.1:39995667-40000667 GCA_023333625.1 Bothriochloa decipiens
CGGTCAGCGGCGGAGCTGCGGCCCAGGCCTCTAGGGCCTGGGCCCTAGTCATCGGCCCACGAGCACAACATACCCCATGTTTTTTTAGCCCAAGAGCAAAGGCCCAAGAGCAAAGGTAGGGCACGGCCTCACCATCTCACCTGTCCATCTCCCTCCCGAGTCCCGCCGACCCTCCAGGCCACCATCGCTCGCAAGCTCGCAAGAGGACGCGGCACCGCATGGGAAGAGGAAACTCGCGAGCAGCCAGCAGGGGCGGAGTGGCGGGCGGATTAGGGGAGCAGGGTACCGGCGACAACGCCGCCCATCCCGGGCTCCCTGCGCCTCTTGGCATCCCGCTCCCGTCCGTGCCGCGCCCGCGTAGACCGGCTTCCCCGACGACGGCGGCTGGCTGTCGTCCGGCTTCCCCAGCGGCCGTGGTTCTTGCCCAGCATCCCTGGCGGCGCTCCCTGGCAATGGATTCAGCGGCGCTCCCCGGCAGCGCTTTCTGTGACGGTGGTTCCTGCCCAGGCACGGGCCGGCCTCCCCGGCGTGGGTCCATGGCGGCCTTTCCCAACGCGAATGGATCCCAGCGCTCCCAACATGGCTTCCTAGTGTGGCGTGCTGCGTGCTCCATCCCTACCACCTGCTGGACTCCGTTGGCTCCAGCCTTCCCCTGCAAGACTCCGCCGTGCCCCGGCATGAGCAACCCCGGTCAGGTAACACTTGTATTGCAACAGGCCCTATTCGTAAGCTGAAGCTGGCTCCACCACTGGTGGCGGTCCTTTGCTTCAACCCTTCCCCCAATGGTGACGGTCCTTTGCTTCAACCCTTCTCCCATGGCTTACTGTGGTGACATGGAAGAGGCCATAGGAACCAGCTCCCGCTGTACAACCACAGAGAGTCGAGGTCCAATGAAGCAACACTAGATGCGAACGCTAGGTGGACGAGGTGGACCAGGGGAAGCAAGGCTCACTATTTACCTGGGGTGGATGAGGAGCGTGGTCTAGTGGGCGGAGGAGAAGCAGGCTCATCGCTACGGCGGAGTGGATGAGGCGGAGCGTGGATGAGGCGTGGTGGTGGAACAAGGCTCGTCGCCCAGTGGGGTGGACGAGGAGCATGGATTGAGCATGATGGAGAATCATGGCTTGCTCCTCACGTGAGGTGGAGGAGAATAATGCGGAAGGCAAGCAGACTCGGTCTCGAGCTAGACGGACTAGGCTTCACGAGAAACAACCGGATCAACCGTTTTCATGGTCGGTGCATTAGTTGGAATAGGCTACATCCGAAAACAATAAAACAAGCCCGTATAGGAGATAGGCGGCTAACCAAATATCCCTTATATAAGAAAGATAATCTTCCTATTTCTTGAATTTATCAGCCATGATATATGTCACAATAAATAAAACAATATCAATATAGTTAACTTATCAGCTGCATAGACCATTAGCCGAATAGAAAGAAGTCACACGCTACATAATACCTCCATTCGCTATTTGTCGTTAAAACGTTTAACGGAACAAATTTTTGCCACGGCTCACCTCACCAGCCAGCGTCATCATCATCAGGTACGTAAGAACAGTGGCGGAGCCATGAATTGTATATAGGGGGCCGAACAATCTAATACATATAATATAGCATAAATTTTAATATATCTATATATGCATATGGTAAGTTAGAAATGAAAAATGTAACCATAAGCGTAACTGGATCAAGGAACTAACAAGTTTCATTTATGTTTTGGCAGCTGCACAATTTCCTCGTCTTTGTCGTCAAGCCAATTAGCTATTTCATTTTTTAGAAACTCATGGTCATCTTCCTCGTCCGTTTTAAAAATTTGGTCATCTTCTTCTCTTGATCTATCGTTACATTAGCAGCAGCAATGTCTTTCTTATAAAAAGAGTCAAAAGTTGTCCTTTTTAATTTCATGATGCTTATCCTTCAATATAAAAAATAATAGTTTAATTAGCTAATTAGACATTAGCTGTAAACTGATGGACATAAAATTAGAAGAGCAAAAAAAACATACCTGGCTACCTGCTGCCGTGCTGCGTGCTGCCTGGTCTGGATGTCATGTTGTAGTGCAGACTGAACGGAGACCGAGCGAGAGCGGAGCCGCCCTGGACGGCTGGACGGAGGTGCGGACTGCAGGTGCCTTTACGGCCGAGCGGCGGGGCGACTGGACGGGTGTGGCGGCGCCGGCGGCAGGCTTGTGAATCGCGAATCGCGATCGGCGTGGATTGCCCTAGGCGGCTCGCCCCTCCGACGATCAGACTAGGGACGGTTCGACTCTCTAGCCTGTAAAGAGTACTAGTATTGTTTGCGCGCGTCTTGGCGCGCCCGTGCGATTATGCGGAGAGCAAAGTTAGGAAATTTGACGGTGCTATAGCGTGGGTACAGTGGTTGCTAGATGGATACAATAATAGCTAGATTATATATAGAAGACAATAGTGGATAGTGAGTCGCTTAGTATCAGTTTAATTTACATACTTATATACATATGTACAACAGTCTGTAGGTATTGGGCGGTTGCAGCATTAGTTGTCAGTAATTTGGTTCTTGCTTCGGCTTCGTTGTAGGAAATTGTATCTGATGTAGGTGCCCATGGTAGTCCATCTTACTCCTATGATATGTCGATTCAGTTCCAACAGTTGCTTCCTGGAGTTGGAGTCTCAATCTGTAACTTTGTTCACATGTAATATTTCTTGAAGTATAGGCATGAGGTGTATATACCTTGTTAAATAGCCACAGTTGTGATAGTTGTAGAGGACCTGGTGAATATACCTTGTGATTTTCGTAGTATTCAGATAGCCTCTGAACATTGATGTAGTGTTCTTTTCAGTCAACGACAAGGTGGTCCATTAGAACACATAGGCGACCTAAATCTTGAATATACGAAATCTGCCTCCTTGAATTCAGAATGAATGAATAGGAATGGCTCCTGTGTTTGCTGACCATTTGTTTTGATGCCTGAAACACAGTAGTCGAAGTTGCTCATATCTGCATTCTGTTGGTTGATCATAGATACCAATGTGATTCCACGTGTCCGTGCAATTGTAAATCTGGGCGGAGAAAGGGGGCAACTGAGTATTCGATTTTGAAACAGGGAAAGTCAAATAAGAATACCAATGTGATTCTCTAGCTAGAGTCATTTAGGAGTTAGGAACTGAAAGAAGTAACTGAAAACAACATACATGTATTCGGAATTCTGGAATAGGACAAATCTGTTACAGGACCTGTGTGGTGCATAGATAATATTTGCGCAGCTACAACTGCTGGTTGTAGCTACTCAACCTCTACAACTCCTGATGACTGAAACACCGAAGGCTGATACAACTACTGGGTTCAGCCATTATTCATTGTTTCAGAAGCACAACAGTATAACCTTCGAACCGAGGTTGTTGAATATTCATCACAGAGGGTTGAAACCTAATTTCTAAGTCGATCACTCAATCTAAATCTGAAAACCCAAAGCCGTCAACAAAACTGATACATTTTATTCGTGCACCCTAATTCTAATAATAGCACGGCATCAGCAATGAGAGGCAAGAATAAAAAGCAGCAGGCAGTTAGATTTTGTTACCTGCAATGTAACTTGCCAAAGGTTGATCAGATATTCAGATATCACTTTCGAAGCCGATGTCCACGAGCATTGTCTCTGATAGTGTTATATTGGTACTAAAAAAGTGGAGGGAAACCTTTTTTAGTGCTTTGAATTTAGATGCAAAATTGTGATACAGATTTAAAAACCAAGGTAGCATCAGAAATAAATAAAACAGAAGAACTCTCAACTCTGTTAATGAAAACAAAGCCCACGGTGACATGCAACCGAGCAAAGAGTGCACTAACATGATTTGACTAACCAGAACGCTAGTAGGAGGGACCAACTGATCAGAGCAGCTTAACTTTTTCATGGATGTTTCAATCCTATAACATTTCAAGTACCTTCGTGTGGGACAAAAGTTTTGATGGTACACTGAAAACTACAGTTAACTGAATATAATAGAAGGGACTATATTTATTTATAATGAAGGGTTCGATGTAGTCACACATGGATCAGCAAGCGAAGAACAGTAGGATTATAAATAAAAAAAATAAAAGCATTTACACTGAGAGCTGCAGGGAACATTTTTCCGAAACAATATATGTTGCGTACTTTGTTACTCAGTTTTCTAAGCTTATTGGGAAAATATTGTACCTTCCACAACAGTTGGAGAAATTTTTGAAATGCATCAGTCAGATTTTTCAGGAAGTCATCGTAAGAATCATATATATTGATCATACTGATCAGAGATAGAGCATTGATATCTGAATATACTACTCTATTAAATCATAAATACATGAAGATAATGCCTAGAGAAAACATTTGTTAATCTATGGCAGCAACCTCTACTGTAACTCCACATGTTTTTGGTTCCGAAAGTACACTGTGCAAATGTCATGCAATCCTACAGTCGCTATATGTAGGCTGACCCATATCAAGTTGCCACAATAACTATCGTTTGAGTAAAACCAGAGAAGCACTGGAAACTAATTAGGGAAAAGTCTTATATATACTACAAAAAGTTTGGAAGGGAAGAACCAACAAGGGTTAAAGAAAATTACCAGCCTGAAGAACCACTTCAGCTGGCCACTGGTTGACGACCACCTAGCACTTTGTTGTTGAAGCCCAAATGATAAATTCTGGATACCTGCATAGAGCATCGGAACCGAGATGGATTGGCAAGCGAATAAAAGACATTGGAGAAGGCTGACAAAAATATGCCAACAACCTTGAATGGAATTTTTGGTGAACTAAATCTATACAAAGCAACATCCATAAACTGAACTCGAATTAAATACAAAGAGAACGAATGCTAAGCTGCCTATCTGTGTAGCAAATAATTATGTGAACTAAATATTTGCTACAAATTACAAATACCAGGAATGGATTCAAATTAAATAAAGCATACCAAACCACTCTTTGACTTTTAGATAGCCTGGTGGCATCACCGTGCAATCGAGCTGAGCTTACCAGGAATAGA
>CM041640.1:40005667-40020431 GCA_023333625.1 Bothriochloa decipiens
CAGCATGTGGGAGAGCGTTTCAGTGTCAGCTGCGCGTCATTTCCCCACCTCTTTCACTCGCAAACCCCGGCGTCGGCCATGTCTCTCTCCGGAGGCGACTAGGGTTTCATCCCGGGGGACACGCCGCCGCTCGAGGAACCTCCGCCGCCGGATCCCGGCACCCGCGCTCCGCCGCCCGCCTTCGCCGCGCCTCACCCCGGTCGCCGCCCCGCCGGTGCGTTCCGCCGACACCCGACGCACCTCGTCACCCGCACCTCCGCGTCGGCACCGGATTGCTTAGGGTTTGGGGGTTTCGGCGGCTGGAGCCAAATCCCGCCGCCACCGCTCGCGCAGGAGGGCTGGAGCTCGCGGGGTTCCCCTCATTCTCCTCCTGCGCCGCTCCGGGTAAGAGGTTCCCCTCCCTGCTCCCCTGGAGGCCGCGCGCGCGCTCCTCGATTCCACCCGTTTCGCCCGATTCGCTGCGCGTTCTCGAGCAATGCTGCCGGTTTAGGGGTGCTTCGTCTCGTATTTCCGCTTGCTTCGACGCGCGAATGTTAGCTGTGTTAGGGCGCGGTCCTGGATTTCAAATCGTGCGCTGTGCGCATCTGCGCGGCCGATTTTGCAGACTCGAGCATTTGAACGCTCAAGTGTTTGGGGATAGAACCCGTATTTCCGCTTACCTCGGTGCGTGATGTCAGCTGTGTTGGGGCGCGGTTATGGGGTTCAAATGTAAGTCTGGTTTGAAGGAGGCGTGTGCGGGCATTTCGAGGTGGAAATGTTGGGTGGGGGGTCACAAGTATGGTCGGTCTTGCGTGAATGCTGCGTTCTCTGTATCTCTGCACCTCGAGTGGTATAGCTGGGGAGAATGGTTAATGCCTAAGCTCTTTTGTACTTACTGGATGGTGTAGACCACAAGAGAAAGTGATGCCACATGCCAGTGTTTGTTCAGGTATGCAGGTTGTGGCATGAACCACTGGCTTCTTCTAGTCAGGGTTTACTACGGTTGTTCACTTCTAGATGTGCTTATGTTTGACGTGTAGGGTGCCTGCAACTAGATGGAAGTGTGATGCCTAGGTGACCTTGTAGAAAAATGTTTCTGGCCTATGGTTGTTCATTTTACTTAGCGTGGTTATCAATCCAATTTATGTGGGATCAATCTGCGCTTGAAACTGCATTATCAGTCTAAAACTAACCACCACAGTTTTCTGGTGTCAATGAATGTGTCTATTCCATATACAGACCCTTATAACTGTAGAACATATTGCCCTCATTTGAAAATTGCGACCACCAATCAATGTTTTTTCGTGTCTGATTTTGTGGTCTTTATGTTTGTTGTTGATCAGTACATATAGTCTAGTTGCAACATCTGATGTGAAGACTCTGTGAGTTGTCGCATGAACCACTGGCTTCTTCTGATCAGGGTTACTAGGGTTGTTCACTTCTAGACGTGCTTATGTTTGACGTGCCTGCAACTTGTTGAAGGGTGATGCCGAGGTGACCTTTTAGAAAAATGGGGTTGTTCATTCTACTTATCTTGGTGATCAATCCAATTTACGTGGGATCAATCTGTGCTTGAAACTGCATTATCAGTCTAAAAGTAACCCCCAGTTTTCTGGTGTCAATGAATGTGTCTATTCCATGCACAGAACCTTATACTGTAGAACATGTTGCTTTCATTTGAAAATTGCAACTATCAATCAACGTTCTTTTGTGTTTGATTTTGTTGTTTTCTTACGTTGATCAGTATTTATAGTTTAGTTGCAGCATCTGATGTGAAGACTCTGCTTATTGTGAAATACAGAAATTTTGCAGAAATTCCTTCATTAACTTATTCTCATTATCGATTTCAGCTGGAAGTTGTCAAGGGAACTTGTTCTACGGTGTTCTTCTGTTGCATGAGTCAGTTGTTTTGAGCTGTACCTCTTAATAGCAATGCAAACACGAAAAAAGGTTGCTGCAAAAAATGCATCTGGGGATCGTGCCAATCCTAAGACAAGTAGGCCATCCAGAAGGGCAACTCAATCTACAGTGGCTGAAAAGAAAGTAACTGATCTCATCACATCTTCTTCCAAGAAGCAGAGACCTGGTAAAGTTCCATCGAAATTTTGGTTGATATGTTTTATTCTTATCTGTAGTATGATTGTTAACTTGACGATACATCTTGTATACAAACCTTTTCTGTTAATCATCTTGTGTCCAATCTGAAGAAAGCCATTGTTTTACAAGTACTTGTTAGCCCTCTAATTATTTTGACACTGCTTTGGAAAAAGGGCTGGTTTTTACTCATCATTGGTTTGCTGTTGTTTCTGGTGCCTCTTTGGTTATATATGATTTTGTGCTCAAATTTTACTCCTGATGTTCTATTGCTAAGTTGATTTGCTATTAGGATGGGAGCATTGACTGGATCTGATTGCTGCAATTGTGTTGTCACCATGCAGTTGGTGTCACTTCCAAGAAGCATCCTATAGGAGGAAGGAAGCTGTCAGCTGATTCTGAAAATGATGCACCTCAGGTGGCCCCTAGCATCCCTGCTGATCTGCAGGTGGAGTTCTTGGCTAAATTTAGACTGAAGTTACTTAACCTTTTTTTGTCGTGTTTCTGTTGCTTAATATCTTTGTTGTTAATTTCTTCCAAGCAAAACTGAAGGGAAGAGAGATGCTGATAGTTTGGTTCTTTTTATGTATGTAGTTTGCTATTTTCTTTTAGTCAGGTGTTAGATAAGTATCAGCCAAGTATGAGTTGCTGACTTTGGGCCACCTGTGTTGGGTTAGCGTAGTAATAATTTTGTTGTAGTATATACCTGTCTCTGATGTTAGGTTTTTGTTTTAACCAAGAAATAACAGTAGGTTTACTTTTATCTTATATTATTTATTAGCATGCATACTCATTCTTTTATTATATTTATATTTCTGGCCCAGCACTCTGATGGTGTTGCAGATGATCGTCCCAACGATTCCATATTCTCTCCAACATATCACCATCACAAGGAAGGAGGTCCAAATAACCTATTCAAAGGTAAAATTGTCTTTTTTGTTGCCCCTTATCCTTTTTTTTTCTTTATTTGTGGAGACATTTTAAATATTTTTTAGCTAATATTAAATGTATTTTCAGATAGTGTCTTTTTCATTGTTAACTGTTTATGTTGAAAAATTAAATACCCATGTCATAGTCTTTTAAATTGTTGAACTTTGTAGAAATTAATTCTTTAAGGCAGTGATTTCTGTATGACCTTGTCTTGTGTTATATTATATGAGGCGCTAAACATATTAAACAAAATGCTTTCAATTAAACATCAATCGGTGATTCTTTCTATTATGCACCTTTGTATGAGAGTTGTTTGACATAGGACTTGTTTCCACTAAACATCTTAAACAGAGTACTCTCAATTAGACATCAACTGGTGATTTTTTCTATTACACACCATTGTATGAGAGTTCTGTTTTGGTTGTTTATCGTCCTTTTTTAAGTTTCATGTTGTTGTAGTTGTGTGGTTATTCTGTTACAACTCTAATTTTCTTATGCAATCCCTCTGAACAGGGTTGCACTCTGGCTGGTCATATTGTAGTATTTCACTGATACTTGAATGACAATGATTTTATTTCCCTGTTTCTCCTTTCTCCTGTGTAATTCACTTCTGGAAGGATACTTGGAGAACAATTTATGAATAATTTGTTTTGAAGAAATATATTTGCTGTCAAGCTTTTGTGGTAGAGTTTGTAACTGGTTTCAATTGCATTCTCGATGTTATATGCTCACTTGAACAATTGGATACCTTGATCTTATTAGAAGTTTAAAGCATACAAGTTTTACACACTGCTTATATATTCAGTGCTGCTTGTTGATTTGTTTGTGTTTTCTCATGGCTGGTTTCGTGTTGTGTCATAAATGTTGTTTTGGTAGTTATGTCGACAGTTGGTGCATCATTCATGCTGTTTGCATGTCATGTTACCGACTTACTGTGTCTGTGCTATTCATTTTTCGTTTTCATTCCCTGTTACTTCATTACTTGATTATTGATCATGCAGGCTTAGAAGAACAAACAACACATGTTCATGATCGTAAGGAAGCTAGCTTAACATCTGGGTCAAACCTTGCATGTAACACTCATGATGGGATAAATGACAACTCTCGCACACTTAATTTGCAATCAACTGGGCATAGCACATTGCTTGAAGTGGATGAGTACAGTGAACTGGGAAATCTTTCCTCAGAAGTATCAGCAATATATCTTGCTATGCAGCAGTCTAAGTTGGAGTGCATTGATGAACAGAGTCAAGATTCTACCTCAACAGAAGGTTATGCTGAAGCTGAGGAGACTGAAGAGTATGACGATTTTGACCCGTACTCTTTTATCAAAGACTTACCTGACTTATCTATGGTGGTCCCCAAGTTTCGCCCTGTTCTCCTTCCAAAGCAGACCCGGAGTTGTCCTACAACAACTCTTGTACTTGATCTGGATGGTATGGACTGTTTTCCATATACACACTTAACAGTCTTCAATACTGAATTTAATAGCCTTTTATAGCCATTTCTACAAGTATCTGGAACCAATGCTGCTTATTCATGTTATTTTGTTGTTCAAAACTGCAGAATGTCTCCTGCCTCTAGAATGCATAAGTTTAAAGCACGAATCCATATATCTAAGACTACCACTAATTAGTGATAGAATGGAACTAGCAAGTACTGGTCTAATTCTGTTGTGTCTTAGAACAATTATCCTGGAGCTATGGGCTGTTATGTGTTACAACAAGATGTGCTCCAGTACTCCACATGTTGGCTAAATCTAGTAGAACAGAAGGCGGATATTGTTTTTGTAGACTGACAGATTTGTACCATGACTGTATCACTATGGTCTTTCAGAACTCAGATTTAACATGGACCTAGATCTTGTTTATTTGATGTAAACTAGATTGCTTGCTGTATGGCAGTAACCTGCACTTAGTAGTTCTCAGAAACTTGCCAGAACCATGCTTTGGACAAAACGTCAGATTTACTTCACATTCTCTTGTCTGGGCTTTGTTACTGCCAGTTTGATATAAGTTTTAAAGTATTGTTATTTCCCACATTAATGTTAATTGTGTGTTTGTCTTGCTTCAATGCAGAGACACTTGTGCATTCAACTCTTGAACACTGTGAGGATGCTGATTTCACATTTCCAGTTCATTTTAACTTCCGAGAGCACACAATTTATGTTCGATGCCGCCCCTATCTCAAGGATTTCTTGGAGAGGGTTGGCAGCATGTTTGAGACAATTATTTTCACTGCTAGTCAAAGCATTTATGCGGAGCAACTTCTCAATGTTCTTGATCCCAAAAGAAAGTTGTTCCGCCATCGTGTTTATCGTGAATCTTGTGTCTATGTGGAGGGAAACTACATGAAGGATCTGACAGTACTGGGGCGTGACTTAACTCGTGTAATGATTGTTGATAATTCTCCACAGGTATGCACTATTGTATCTTTCCCCTCTTTTGCAGAGGATTCTTCCCCATCCGTCCATCATTCGAACGAGCATCTTTATTTTATCAAGCCTGGTAGTTTTTACCACTGTCATACTGTCATGCATGTGTTTTACCTTTATCATTAGCATTTTCATTCAGTGCCTACATTGTTCTTGAATTTTTTGGTTGGAACCATTCAGTGTAAACATGCTATGAAAGAATAATGAATTGGTAGGAAATTCTTGCATGTTGTGGTTCATGGTACTTGGCATTGCATTGGTTCTCAAAGTTATTGGGATAGCTAATATAAACTGATAAGTAGAAAAAATAAGTAGAATCTTTTTTTACTGTTCCCTGGGAGCATTTGACAAATCATCTTCAGACCTAAGAGATGCTGGAGATGCTGTGCGTGAGTGTCTTTAGCAGTAGCAGGAGCTTTTGTACTTCTGAAATTTATCCATCGTTGATCTTTTGGATCATTCGCAGCTGTTATCAGTACATCTGTATTATTCCTGTTGAATTAGCTTATAGTTGTTTGCTGGTTGGGTTTGGGAGGATTTGAATGTAAAGCTGCTCTCCTTGGTGCAGGCCTTTGGGTTCCAGTTGGACAATGGCATTCCTATAGAAAGCTGGTTTGATGATCCTAATGACACAGAGCTGCTGAAATTGCTCCCATTCTTAGAAAGCTTGGTTGGCGTTGAAGATGTCCGGCCTTATATAGCAAGGAAGTTCAACCTAAGGGAGAAGGTAGCCACCGCTTCCTCTCTCGCAATAGACATGCAGATGTGATCCGTGCAACGCAATGCTGGTAGGGATTATTCTGGTGTCAAAGGTGACAAATGTAGGAACGGAGCTGCTATGGTGAATCTGTTCAATGTAGCATGTGAGGATCCCCGGGCTCTCTGCATTGTTGTATGTCTTCCCCGACCGCAATGTTTAACAATTCTCTGCAGTTGGGCAGTTGTAGACTTCACTTACATTTGTTGACCCAGTTGACATGTGATGGCCTAGTTACATATTCTGTGAACATGTTAATAATACCATGTAGGTTGGTTGATATTACATTTTATATTATTAGTTATTATATATAAGCTCCTTCCTTGCGGGGAGCAGAGGATCGGAGATGCCCCTGCACCGAGCAACCCTGAGGCTGAGACAGTGCAGATGGGGTCATCAAAGCAAAAGAGCCATGAAAGCCCATAATAGACTTTGAGGTTGTTTCATTTGCGTTACGCTAGGCTTGGAGGCTTCCTTTTTTTTTTATTGACAGAGGATCCTGGAGGCTTAGCTATCAGTAGGTTTGCTTGCTAGTTTGGGAAATTATAGATGGGCCATTAGGTTCACTTCGAAGTTCAAGAAAACATGCTAGATGTTTTTTTTAAAAAAAATATTTTAGCTCTAGAAAATGGAAAAAACACAAAACAAATCCAGAAATGTTCTAAGGAACATTCTAATTGATATTTGGAAACCAAAAAAATGCAACCCACTCGCTCATATTTTTTGGCAATGCAAAACTCTTTTTAAAACATGTTTATACATGATTGAAAGAAAGTTCTACTTAATTACGATTATCACTTTATCCTCTCACCTATAAAATCTACCGCCTAAAGTATTCAAAACCATTTAAATAACTTCCATCTTCATCGGTTCCTCATCACCATCACTGTCAAGCTGCTGCCCTTAGTTTCATAAAAAAAAAGAAAAAAAAAGAAAAAGCTGCTCCCTTTCCTTCCCATCTCGACAGATCTGTCGATGGTTCGTCCATCTATGCAAGATCCCCACAGCGCCGCACCGTGGAGGGTGGTACACCGTGGAGGTGCTACCGCCCTGTACAACCCTGTTCGTCGCCGCCGGCATGCGCGCAGGGTTCGTCGCACATACTATGCCGTAGAGCTCAAGAAAATCCCCATCCCCATCTACGTCCACTCATAATCTGCTAGGTATCTGATCCAAGAGTTAGCTCGACATCATTCATGATTAGCGGAGCGGTTGATAAGTTTGTGAAAAGTTACCATCTTAGTTGGAATCTTGTAGGATTGTCAGTGCATTGTTTGGTATATGAGACTCCGAATTCTCAAGAGATTGAGGATTAGCGGACAATATTGAAATAACTTAATCTGATATCGAATCTGTTATTTAGCTAATGTACTCTCTATCTTGTCGTTGGGCACACTTTATAATTGGTTAACTTCTTGCATCACAATTAATATGCTGTTTCAGGGCCGCATCTTCTATAGCCGCAGCTCCTCAGCCGCGCGCATGCCAGCAGCCATGAAGGCACCTGAAGACACCTCCATGCTTCCTTCCATAATGTCTATGCCCATTGTCTGGTACATGACTTTGTTCGCACTTATGCGGTGTGCCAGCACAACAAGATGGAGCGTCTTCATCTGGCAGGCCTGCCACAGCCACTACCTGTTCCGGAGCGTGTCTGGAGTGACATCTCCATGGATTTCGTTGATGGCTTTCCACGGGTTGGCGGCAAGTCTATGTGATTCGGACAGTCGTTGATCGCTTCTCCAAATTGCTCATTTCATCGCGTTGGGTCACTCCTACTCCGCCAGCTCCGTCGCCAGGGCCTTCTTTGACAACATTGTGTGCCTCCATGGTATCCTGTGCTTCATTGTGAGTGACAGAGACCCAGTCCTCACCAGCAATTTTGGGTGAAGCTCTTCAAGCTTGCTGATGTCACCTTGCTGTGGATTTCTGCCGTTCACCCCCAAACCAGTGGTCAATCGGAGGTAACCTTTCTACGGTGCTTGGTGGGAGATAGGCCACGTTCCTGGTTGCAGTGGTTTCTTGGGCTGAATATTGCTACAACACATAGTGCCTGCCACCACTGACCATTGTTTCTTACTCACCGGGATCGGCGAAAGTGGCCACTCTGGCAGTCATATTGGGGGCAGGGATGAATTCTTGATGGAGATCAGAGATGACCGGCTGCTACTAGCCTGGAATGCAACGAAGGAGCACCAGAAAAAGAAACGACAATCAGTGGAGTGCACTGTGGGTGACTGGGTCTGTCTTCGTCTGCACCATCATCGCACGACAACTCGGATTACTTCAGGTTCGGCCTCTAAGCTGGGGTCTCGCTTCTTTGGGCCTTACCACTTACATCTTCTGGCTGGGGCCAAGATTCACGATTTCTTCCATGTGACTCTTCCGAAGAAGTATGTAGGTGAACCTCCTGCAACATCGGTGCCTCTTGCTTCCTTGCTCATGGCCGTGTGGTGGCCACTCCGTAGCAGGTCGTACGTGGTCGATTCAACCATGAGCAGTGACAGCTTCTTGTCCAGTGCGAAGGTCATACAACGACTAATGGTACTTGGAAGGTGCTGACAATTCAAGCGGCACTATCTGGAGTTTCAGCTTGAGGACGAGCTGTTTGTTAGGGGGGAGGCAAGTGGCTGAGGAGACCCTAACAAACAGCTTATATTATGTGAATTGACGTGGAACTCCAGCTGTCTCCAATGTTATTTATTTTGGTCATGTATGTCTTATATTATGTGATCAACATAGCATCTAACGAGGAATTATTGCAACCACTAGCAACACGGGCCTTGCAGCACCACATATATTTGTATGCTGACGATGTGGTAATATTCCTATGTCCTTCATCCAATGATATAGGTATCACGTTGGATATTCTTCAACTCTTTGGGGATGCCTCGGGGTTGAGAACAAATGTGCAAAAAAGCAATGGCTTCCCCATATAGTGTTCAGAGGAAGATACAATCACCATACACAGGAACATCTCCCCTGTCAACTATCAGATTTCCCTTGCAAATATCTAGGAGTCCCGCTTTCCTTGGGAAATTGACAAAGCAGCAAGTTCACCCAATCATTGATTGGATCTCGGATCGTCTTCCTCGCTGGAAAGTGGATTTGCTGACAAAGGCTGGCAGGAAAATTTTGGTTCAGTTTGTGCTCACCTCCATGCTGGTATAGTTGGCTATGACAATGGATCTTCCTCCCTGGGCTGTTAAAGCTATTGATAAGATTAAAAGAAGTTTTCTTTGAAGAGGCAGAAGAGATGCGAAAGGGGGTACTGCCTATTGGCCTGGCTTAAGGTCACTCGACCACCAAAACTCGGAGGCCTTGTCATTTTCCATCTACAACAGTTGGGATGGGCTCTCCGGATGCATTGGTTGTGGCTGCAGAGAACTGAACCTGATAGGCCTGGGCGACTTGGCAAATCCATGTGCACCTAGCGGTCGCTTGCTTAGAATGCCAATTGTCTCGGACGTCGGCAATGACAAGATCACAATTTTTTAGACTGATAGGTGGTTCCATGGCCAGAGCCTAGATCAATTAGTGCATAATCATTTTAGATTGGCCAACAACAAAGCAAGGAAAAGGACAATGTATGAAGCCCTTACCAAGATGAAATACAGGGTGCCAATACACTACTCGTGTTGATAGAATTTTTGAAGTTGTGGGATCTTCTCTCGGATTTTACTTTGCAGCCTGAAGTTGAGATACTCATTTATGGCATTTCTTTAGTTCAAGAGTGTACTATGCCAAATCTGCATACGAGGGATTTTTTATTGGAGCTGACAGTTTGGGCCTTGGGAGAGAATCTAGAAGATCTGGGCACCAGGCAGATGCAAGTTCTTCATGGCACACAATAGGTGCTAGATTGCAGATCGTCTTGCTAAAAGAAGTCTGACCCACCCTGAACGTTGCCCCCTCCGTGATCAAGCTGAGGAAACGATTGATCATCTGCTGATCTCATGTGTCCTTTCCAGGCAAGTATGGTACAACATTCTACATAAGGTCGGCCTGCAGGACCTCTCCCCCCAGCCTGACAACACCTCCTTGATGCACGGTGGGAAGCACAAATTCTGGTACGGTGTTGATGGCCATACTTAAAAGGGTCTCAATTCCATCATCATTCTAGGAGATTGGTCTATTTGGAATCACCACAATTGTTGTGCGTTTGATGGTATTCAACCGAGCCTAAGTAGTGTTCTGGTTTTAGTAAAAGATGAGTTCCTCGTGGAGTTTGGCCAGATCTCAGGGAATATTTAATCTCCTTGCTCTAGAGCCAGTCAATGCATGAGTTCCTCTCTAGTATTTTTGGATCAAGTTTGAAAAGTGTGTGAGAGAGATAGATAGATACACCTTTAGTAGATGTAAGAGAGATAGAGAGAGAGAGAGGCTATATAGGGTTTCTAAACCCTCTTAATATAATGATACATAGCTCTCTTGCATGTTTGAGAAAAAAAACTTCCACTTCCTCGCTTTCCTCTGCATTCCTCTTCTAGTCCCAGTTATTCTTGCAGTCTCCTCTTCTAGTCCCAGTTACTCTTGCATTCTCCCCTGCGCTGTAACACCACAACTCCGGCATATCGTGAAATGAGAAATCAAGCCACAAGGATTATTAGCAGATAATTGAAACTCCTGTGCTTCTCTTTGGGTAGGAAAGCCACGGTGCATCTCCATCAAATGTTGAAAGAAACACAAAGACCCAACCGGTTGAGAACATTAAACTATAATTGTCATGAGAAAATGAGAAAACACATGAGACCAACAAGAATTCTACCGCCTCATCAATACGATCACACAACAGACATTGCTACGGGCAGGGTAAACATGCATTATTCAAGCCTCATATTTAGCAAACAATATTAGAATACATGCCTGTTTGAATCCCTTCATTTTGGAGGATTCGAATGTACTTAAGAAATTAGTCTATTTGGCTTCGAATTTGGGATTTCACAACTTTTCAAAGTTTACATATAATCCTATCTCAAATTCATAGGATGGGAGATAAGAAATGGATTCTATAGATCATCATGCTATGTTTATACTCTCCAGCTTAATTTAAGTTGTAGAAATTGTATAACCTATCCCAAACATGTGCCTAAACTATAATTTATTACAATGAATTCAATTCCAAGGATCCAAAACAGGGCCTTACAGAATTATGAATGAAAGGAGAGGTGGCTTTTTAGTTTTGTTTGCACCAGAATTCCTTCTAAATAGCATTTTCTTGAACACCTTTGAAGTTAAACTAACACAAATGTTTGGTTTTGTTTAGGACCAGGAAATGATATTTATTGGAACCTTAACTAAAGCAAGTTATTGGGATGTTGTGATGGCTTCTGTAGTTACAGGCACCAGCACAGATGCTATATGGACGAACTGATTCTATCCCAAATTTGCAATACATACAACTTGGAGCAGGAAGCATGCTTGGTCATAAAGCATAACTGCACACCATATTTTATTTTATTTATAATATTATTAAAATAAAAGATGGATGGATCTGTCTCCATACAGTTTTGTCATGAAGAATTCTTATGAAAATATTTTGTTGAGTCAGGTCTCTATACTGCAGATCTTTCAACAGTAAATTGGTTTGGCAAAAAGAAAAATGCAATAGTTAAGAGTGAAAACAGTAAATGGACAATTTGTACAGGGGCTTCTGCTTGACTGAATTTAGCAGTGACATAGATTTTGAGCGTTGGGATCCTGGTGAATTGAAGAAAATTTTATTTTCATATACATACAACTAAGTTTATTTGTTCTTGGTTTCACTTTGTAAATTGTCCAGAGAGTATTGATAAGATGGGTAAAGTATCCAATTTCTGATATTTTTGGTCATTGGTTCCCTTACAATCGCTCTAAGCCGTATGTACTTGAAGGTGGCTTCTTACATGCCACCTCATGTTTGTGATGTGTGCTAGATAACTCTAAAGAACTTGGAGAAGTTGAAGTACTCTGACATCATTGGTATAATAAGCTACTAGTTTCTACTATTCTTTCAATCATATGTGCATCTTGTTAGTATGTTCTCTGGAAGCATATTTCTCATTAGACCTCCTTCGTGGCCAGGTTATTAAATTGTCATGCACATGAAGAGACTCATCGTAGAAGGTTGTCATTGCACTGCAAAGATGGATGACAGACCGGTTGGGGCTGGTATTGCGCAGAAGATGGAGATTAATGTCCGAGGGACTGAATATTGGGAATATGCCATAGATAATCATAAAGATGATGATATTCTGATTATATGTATGACATGTATTAAGTGTTCATTGATATCCATTATAGACAACTTGTATTGATTGACAATTATGTGAATTGTTTGTGAAACTCAACTATTTGAATGGTTATTCTAATGTTGTCCCTGGCCAGCGTTTTTATGATAACACACTTGAATATTAGACTAGCACGTGTATTTGTTGATGGCTATGTTTCACAAGTCATGGACATAAAAATATCAAGCTAATAATGTGGGCACATGTGAGACATGTAGGCTGTACTAACCCAACTTGAGATTATCTCTATTCACCTCATGTACTTTATGTCCTTAGACCTGAGATTATTGTTAGTACTCAAGATATGAAACAACCTACTTAGGAACTGTCAAACGCTCCGTAAATAGACAGTTATAAAGGTGGTTTTCAGGTGGTTGGGAAGCATGTGTGAGGATGAAATTTTCCCCTCTCTGCATGAGAGAGATATTACTGGATCACTCAAGTGATTGGATCAATAAATGCACGGTCGTGCTTGGGTTAAGTGTTACCCATAAGTTGAACCATATATCGTGTGACAAAGGGAATAACTTATAGTGCTTGTAGTGGTTAGTTTGATATGATCTTTACGTATACATATGAGTTATCACATCTTGCTAGAGGCCGCTATCAACTATTTGACGAGTAGGAGTACTTGCCCATGTCTTTGTGTGCGTGAACCCATAGGGTCACACGCTTAAGGACTGAAAGCCTAGTTCAGGTTAGACCTAGATTAGACAAAGCTTAGGGTTTTCTAATGGCCCTCCAACACGAGGTCGCGTAGGAACGGCTATATAAGCAAGGGGTAGGGGCGAGGCAGATTGATTGGCTTGATCTGTTCCACGCCTTTTGGCAGCCGCCGTCGCCCACCCCACGCTCACGCCTTTGCATCTCGACCTAGGGCTTAGTAACACCCCGACCTAGGGCTTAGTAGGATTAATCGAATATTCATACCAACAAGCTGTAACTTCTTTTAGCCCATCTCCAAAAAACTCCAAAGTTAAGCGTGCTTGTCTTGGAGCGATGGGTTACCGATCGGGAAGTCTTTCCTGGGTGTGCACGAGTGAGGACAAAGTACGCAGAAAAGACTGGTATTGATCTGTGAGGTCAGTCTATGTAACACCCTAAAATTTACACTTTTGGAAATAAAATATAAGAATAATTTAATTATGAATTTTTATGCTCATGAAATATAGAAAACCAATTTTTCTTTGAATTAAAATTTATCATAGGGTTTAACAACATTGTTGTTGCATACATGCCGGTGTATTGGTGTTTTTGTTTTAAGTGATTTTAAAATAGATCTCAAAACTGAAATGAAATCCTTTTTAAATTGGCTTGGAAAATTGATTTCAGAAAAAAAGAAGGAATTCTTTTACTCCCTTTTGCCTTCCAGCCGAAAGGCTTAGCCTTGCGTGCCTTTTGCTCCTGCACGTCGAAGGCCTTGCCTATTCCTTCTTCAGCGTGCGCCTGTATCCAGGCCCAAGGTCAGCTCTTGTTTATTATCTCCAGCAGGCCGCTTTTGCACCTGTTCCTTTCGTGGCTAGAAAGGAAACTAATCCGCCTCAAACTCTACATGCCATATATCACGTGTTGATGTATATGCATCTAAAAACAAGGTTCTCCTCTCCCCGTTCTTTTCCTGGAAAACAATCAGGTCTTCACGTTTCCCCGCACACCAAAACGTACAGCGCCCTATGCCCTAGCTCATGGTCTAAGCGTCGCCGTATTGCGTCTCCTCGAGAAGCACCGAAGCTGCCGCACCGGAGAACGCCGTCTGCTGCCTTGCCGTTCACGACCCACCACACCAAGCATCGTGTCCAGGACAACGACCCGGCCGGCCAGAGCTAGCTTATCCGACGTAGTACGTCGTCCGTGATCCATGCTGCTGGCCCCCTGCCCGTCCTGCCGTGCGTCGTTGTCGATCAACACAGGAAGCCGCCGTCGCCGTGCATCTCCCCTGCTGCTGCCTCTCCAGACGCTTATTCCGCTGAGCTCCGTGCCACCGTCGATCTGCTGCTGGAGTACGTGTTCCCAGTCCTACGTGATGCAACATCTTCGATCTTCCAAATCGCGAGCACGTCAGCTTCTCACGCTATCTTTGTTGCCTATGCTGCGGAAGTTCGCCGTCAAGTCCGTCGCCTGGACCCTGAATAGCTGTTGCCTTCTGCACGTCCGGCCATGCACGACCTTTATCCCTGCCCTTTGTTAGCTATTCCTTGGTGAGCATCTCCATGTTTCCCTTCCTCTCCACTAATTACACCTCATGCCTTTACAACTTAGTGCATGGTGCTTTTATATATATATATATATATATATATATAT